>CM035422.1:144580344-145212844 GCA_020310875.1 Ceratopteris richardii
CTCTAGTTCCTTGTCCTAGCCTTGTCTCTTCTAGTTCCTGGACATGTTTTCTTTTCATATTGTAATCTCGTTATACAAGATCTTGTCTAGTTCTATCTTGTTCTAATATCATGGTTCATACATATGGTCCTGAGTTAGGGGATCTCTTGTATTTTGTCTTATGTCTAGCTATTCATACCTATTAATCCTCGATTGTGTGAATTTTGTTTCTTAGGTCTATATTTGTGTACTTTAATCCCATTGTGGTTGAACTTGTAATCATAAAACATATTCTAGTAATCTTGTTTAGACTAGTATTTAGATGGCATAGTCTACTGCTTCCCAGGAATTTTGGCAAGTCAACCTTCTCTCAAGGCCACACACCATTGCGAACACAATCCAGAAAGTTGGGGCATCACTTGAAAATCTCTAGCAACAAGTTGAGGACCTCGCTTAATGATAGACACAAGTTGGAACATCTTATGCATCTTTGTGTTGCTATTCATCAATTGTAAGAACAAATTAGGAATCTTCAAGAAAATCAAGGAAGCAATCAAGTAAATCAACATCGTAGTCCATCTTTTATGAAGGAAACTAATATTTGCATGCCAAAATAGTCCGATGGTGATCAAACCAAGTTTCGAGGATCCTTGCAACAAGTTATAAGTATAAATTTGCATGCATTTTGATAGAATACTAGATGATGCATCCAAGGTTGGTTTTATTGAAAATCCGCTTTGTGGTGAAGAGTTATCATGGTTTGCTCCAATCTTGGAAAAGAGAATGATGGCTTTTTATTATGAAGGTTTTATCTAAGAGCTTGCTGCCAGATTTGGAGTTGTAGACATCAATCGAGTGGTGGAAACAGAACTTTAGTAGCTATGTGAAGATCACCATTGTGACTCTATCTATGAATATGGATTTAGAAATATTATATGTGATGTAACATGGCACAAGGAGGGTTGCTTTAAGCTTGGAGAAGAGCATAAAGACTTTTTATTACGAGGGTGTTATCTAGGAGCTTACCCCCAGGTTATCATGGTTTGCTCCAAACTTGGAAAAGAGCATGGAGTCATTTGATTATGAGGGTTCTATCTAAGAGCTTATTGCCATTTTCGGAGATGCAAACACTAGTCAAGTGGTAGAAATAGAAATTCATTAGCTATTTCAAGGAAGCCATTGGCCCTCTATCTATGTATATGGATATATAAAATTGATATGTGATGTCATATGGCACAAGGATAATTCCATAAGACAATTGAGATGGGGTTTGAGAGAAGATATTAAAGAAATTCTCATCATGATGCCTAAATTCAAGACATTGAATGGATACAACACCCAAGCAATTCAATGTGATTACCATCTCCTTGAAAGAAAACAAGAAAATCAAGTGAAAGGAGGAGCTTGCCAATGAAAACGCTTCAATTCCACTACTAAAGAAGAATCTATGCATGAAAATATGCAAATAGATGTAACAAGATTCCAAACCTAACCCCACAAGAGAAACAGAGTAGGAAAGATAACAATTTATGTATCTATTGTAGGATCCATATGCAATTTGTAGTAATTTTTCCAGTTAAGATTACAAACTCTAGCTTCACACTCACCCTTGTGGAACGAGGAAACAAGGAATTTCAATTGTAAAAGAGGTTGTACAACAAGATGTTGACATAAAAAGCATTCTATAATTCTAGAAACACCCATAAAAACTTGCATTGCCCCTCTCAAGATGATCTCGCCACCCTAGAAGATCAAATCAATAATAATTGAAGTAGTTGATGGAAGTCATATGACATTTGGAGACATTACCAAGGAAATCAAACCATTATGAGTAAACCTTGGTTATCATGAGTCTCATATATGCTTCAGTATAATATTAAGTACCACAAATCCTATTGTCACTATAATACCTTGGCTCAAGAAACAAAATCTAGATATTGGTTAGATAAAGAATCAGGAAACTCAATGATATGTTTTGAAGAATAAAAAAAATGAAGGAGCCAAATACTTTTGCACTCAATAAGGAAGGAACTAGCATAAATGGTCTATCCTATATTAGCCCAATAGTCCAACAGTGGATCTAATACTGAACTGATATGAGGGGTTTGCAAGATTTGTTTGAAAAGAGAAATATGGATATCCTTAGAAGGTAGAGTCTATGATTGTGCCATAGAACTTCAAGAGGGATCCTAACCACACTGTGGACCAATCGATAGGCTATCCACAAAGGAAATTAAAAAAAATGTGAAAGAGAATTAATAAGAACTTATCCAAGGGGTTTATTAGATGCTCAAAGTCCTATTCTATGTATTAAAAAGAAGGATGGAACACTCCAGAGTTGTGTAGACTATCGTGGCATGAATATGGTAATTGTGAGAAATAGATATCCATTGCCACTTATGTATGAGCTCTTGAAACAAACTGGAAAGAAAAAGTTCTTTATAAATACCTTTCCTCTTAGGGCTTAAAAAATTGTCCAAAATCAAGGAAGGAGATGAATGGAAGATAATATTTCGTATGGGGTATGATCATTTTGAATATGTAGGAATAGAATTTGATCTCAAAAATACAACAATGATTTTTCTCGTATATGATGAATGATATTCTTAGGATATATTTGGATGATTTTATAGTCATTTACCTATATGACTTGATATTCTTAAAATATTTAGACAAACATGAACAAGGTTACCACTCAAATAATGAAACATGTGCTTATTTGCTTGTCGCTTAACTCCTAGGCTATGCATAAATTTGCTCATCTAAGAGACAATAAACTCAATAAATGGCCATGATGTGCATAAGTAAATTAATCATCCCACTATTTAGTGATAGAGAACAACATCAAATGCATCCCAAAAATCATAAAGGCTCAATGTAGACCTTGATTCCATTGGAGTGGCAATGAGTTTGCAGACCTCAAGGCCAAATCTCTACATTAAATTTTCAATGTATTTTGTCTAACACAATGCAATCATCCATAAAAATGATTAAATTGAATGCCCAAATAATGATATAATAGTTCCAAATCTAACATTTCAAATGAGGCACGGAGATCAACCCTAAATTCAATGATATGCTTCTCATGGGATCAATGAAGTGTATCATCCACATCAATGACAATGATCAAAAGTGCATCACTTTTATGCTTGAAATACAAGGTGCTTTTTGTTAGACTATTTTTCGCTAATAAGTAGGCATGTATCTTTTCATATGAACCATGTGGTGCTTTCTTCAATCCATACCGTGCCTTTTTTAAATTGCACACTTTGTTCTATGCCCTTTTTGCACAAAACCATGAGGCTGTTAGACATACACTTCTTCATGAAAATCACCATCAAACGATGTAGACTTAATGTCCATATGATGTGCATTCCAAAAATTATTAGATGCAAGTGCACATATGCTATGAAGAGTTCTCATGTGACATATAGGTGCAAATGTCTTATCAAAATCAATGCCCTTCTCTTGAGCACAACCTTTGGCTATAAGCCTAGCCTTATAATGATCAACTCATCCATTAGGCTTATACTTTAGCTTATACATCCATTTAATGGAGATAGCCCTTTTTTTTAGGAGAATCACATAAAGAACAAGTACCATTTTTATGTTGATATATTTCGGTAGATATGTGAGTGAACACACTTAGGACTGTCAGGGCACTTTTTTTCCCTCTGTTGGAAGCAGCCAGAGGCATAGAAGACGCGGAAGCATGTAATGACAGAGCAGGGAGCTAGTGGAATCTTTTTTCAAAGAATCATGTTTTAAAAGTACTTTTCAAAAACCTCCAACAGTGATTTTTATCACTATTGTAACATATGTAACATAGAAAAACCCTTTTCTTAATTTCTAGCTCCATTTTGTGCAAGCCGAGGAGTCCTCGAGCTTGAGGAGTTTAGGTAGAATGCGCGTATCAATTTTCGTTATTTTTAGACACCGTTTACCCTTCCAAATAGCATCTAGGACCTAATTTTTAACTATGCCGGTCACTAGATGTGAAACCGGTCAAAACTAGTCTAGAAACTATAAAAAGAGCTAGAGAGCTCATTTTTGAGGTTAGCTTGTTGGAGTAGAGAAGAGCTTAGAGCTATTTTGAGCTTGTAAGAGTGTTCTTGAGTAATAGAGTTAATTTCTCACCTTCCATTGTGTCTTGCTTGTCTCTTCATTGTGTGTGTGTATGTGTGTGTGCATCTTGGTGCTTCTCACCTTCACTCTCACATCATCTCACATTCACGATCTTCATATCACTCCTGTCTCTTCCGCGGATTGACAATTAAGGAGGTGAAGCTTCTTAACGTGGTTCTCACCATTGTGCTAGATCAACACCAAATTTGGCGCCGTTGCCGGGGATCGAGTCTAGGACGAATGTGTGATGGTAAGAGTATAGCAAGAAGTAGCGTTGGAAGGTAAAAATTTCAGTTTTTGTTGTTGTTTTTACTTAGTTTTTAGTGTTTTTCACCTCCCCCGCACTCCATCTTCATCATCGCATCATCATCTTCATCTCCAAAAAAAATCAGAAAATTTACCATATCCACCCATTCTCCTCATTTCCCCTCATTTGTGCATGCGAGAGAGTGAGAGAGAGCTTTTGTGCTTGCATGTGCTTTTGTTTTCTTGAGTTTTCTTGCAGGTATAGAGCTCCAATGCATCAGGAAAGCTTGGAAAAGGTAAAATTTTCAGTTTCTGTCAGAAATTTCCGACTGTGTCAGACCATCGCGATGGTCTGCAAAGTTCGGATTTTGAGGAAGGCGAGTTCACCACCGTATAGGCCACCCCTGCGTGTATAGGAATCCATAGCTGCATCTCAAAAAATTGCATTTTGGTGGACCATCACGACGGTCTCAGACCATCGCGATTGTGTCACACCATCGCGATTGGCTCACGCCATCGCGACGGTCTCTCGCCATCGCGACGGTTCATTTGGACCATCGCGACGGTTCGCGGACCATCGCGACTGTTCGGTTGATCCCACACCATCGCGATTGGCTCACGCCATCGCGCCGACGGTGCCACGTGGCAAGTTGGACCATCGCGACGATACCCTCAGACCATCGCGATTGTGTCACACCATCGCGATTGGCTCACGCCATCGCGACGGCTCGGCCGGACCATCGCGACGGTCTCTTGCCATCGCGACGGTTCATTTGGACCATCGCGATGGTTCGCGGACCATCGCGACTGTTCGGTTGATCCCACACCATCGTGATTGGCTCACGCCATCGCGTCGACGGTGGCACATGGCAAGTTGGACCATCGCGACGATACCCTCAGACCATCGCGACAACTCAAATTTCGGACCATCGCGATTGGCTCACGCCATCGCGCCCTGACCATCGCGATTGGCTCAAGCCATCGCATCGGTGACCATCACGACGGTTCACTTTGGACCATCGCGATTGTTCACGTTGACCGTTGACTGACGCCATCGCCATTGTCCGCCTGATCGAGCCATCGTGACGGTTCACATTTACGCCATCGCGATTGTCCGCCTGATCGAGCCATCGCGATTGCTCACTTTTGGACCATCACGACCGTGCACTTCAGACCATCGCGATTGTTCACCTTCACGCCATCGCGACGGTCCCAGACCATTGCGATTGTCTCACGCCATCGCGATTGTCTCACGCCATCGCGATTGTGCACCCCCATCGCAAATTTTAGGGTTTCATTTTTTGGCCAATTTTGGGGCTATTTTTGGGAAATTTTTGGGTGATTATATTCATAGGAGACCCCTTAGCTCATATTTGGAGAAAAACCTGTTTGTCAGTTTTTACCCCCCAGGGCCTGAACGGTCATAACTTTTTCATCCGAAGTCCGTTTTTTGAGCTTAATAGAAAGCCAGGAAACCTAGTTTGGGACTAGAAAGCCAGGGGGCAAGCATTGAGAAGTTGGGCAAAAGGGAAGGGACCTAAAGGGTGTATATACTCAAGTGCTTGATCATCCAACTATGAATTGGTCTAATATTGGATTTTTCCAGGTCTAGCAAGGGCAATCAAAGGCAACCAAGGCAAGGTTGTGAAGGGCATAAAGCTTGGGAAGCGCGGCTTCTTGGGCATCAGAGCAACCAGAAAAGCTGACTCGAGGTTGGAAGATTACTCAACCCCCTCAGTCAATTCTTAGCTTAGGATAAATGTTAGCATTGTGGATTAAAGACGATAAGAACGCCTCAAGTTCAAGAGATTAAATTTATCAAGTCCAAGACTAAAGATAAAGGTGTGTGACACGAAAACCTAAAGGAAAGAACATAAGTCTGACGGAACGAGAACTCGAAAGTACCACGAAAAGTCAAATTCCTGACGCATACATTAAGACAAGAACCTAAAGAATTTAAAAAGAATCAAGAAAGTAATAACAAAGAATCATTGACGATCTGAGCGTGTACTGAGTGTGCAAGGAAGAAAATTAATGAACCTTAGATCGGGCAAACATATAGGCAAGTCAGACCGACGAAGCCTTAGATCATCAGAGGCAAGTGTAAGAACTACTGCACGATCGTGGGCTCAACAATTGAACACTAGTTATCCCTACGAGAGCTCAGATACTAGTGATTCAGAAATGGCATTTAGCACAGAAAGACCAGACGGAGGGTCGAATGTAGCCTATTTAGGAAAACCAGAAGGACCCTACAGGACTCAACTAGAGTTTCTCCGAACCAACCGCTTAGGTGCTCGCATCTATGAGGATGGTTTGCGAAGGCAAGTGGTGCAAATGCACAACCCCGATCAACCCATTGGATTGGAACGTCCAGTGGTGAAGTTTGAGAGAGACACGTACATAGACAAGGAAGGAACAATGTACATCTTAAGTACGCAGCCAGACAATACCAATGATTTTTGCGTGATTCAGCTAGAGACGGAAACTAAATCTCAAGGAAAAGAACCATTAGAAGAGCCTAGAACACCTAGAGGGAAATCTGTACTGACACGAGTACTAATCCCAGAATGGATCCCTCAGGACAACAGAAGCATAGAGTTGTTTGTAAATAAAGAAACGGATGAAGCCTTTTGGAGATACAAGACAGAACTACTTAGTGAGGTAGGTATCATCACAATATACGAGTTCAAGGACCCGGATACACCTGGAAAGGTTGTATACCTGGATGAGACTTCAAAAAGAGTCTTTGTGGTGCCTGACCATGCTAAAAACACATACACATGGAGAGGTGAATTGGTATGCCCTCCATCTAGAACGAACATGAATACAAGTCAACAAGGGGCAGGAACATCATCAGCCCATGGAAATCAAAGAGAGAGAAATAAAGAGAGACGCGAAGTAAGCTTCAATCACCCTATAGGGAGAGATAGAACAACCACGGACACTAATAGAGCGGATAGACAAAGAGATCTTGGAATACCAGGTGGTAGAGATGATTTTCCTCTACCTAGACCACGTGAACACGCAAGAATATTGAGACCCACTCAGTTAGTGAAATCCATGAAAAATTACTTTGATGGGACAGGAGATCCCTATGACCATGTTGCAGAATTCAAGCAAGTACTAAGAGCCGAACAAGTGGAAGACATGTTCATGCAATACAATGCATTTGGGCTAACGTTAAAGAATACAGCTTTAACTTGGTTCCAACCGTTGCAACGAAGGCAATTTAGATACATCCATCACTTTTTAGAGTCATTCATCACTGAATTCTCTAAAAGTGGGATTAGACATGACACGTCTTCGTTGATTCATAGCTTTAAACAGACCCCTCAGGAAACAGTTAGACTCGCAGGACGTAGGTTTAGACAATATGTTGAATGATGTCCAATGCAAGAGCTACCCTCACAAGCCAAACAAGTGTCATTGTTTCTAGATGGCTTGTTGAGCTCTAAACTACGCTCCTATGTGTACCTAAAAGAACCCAGAACGCTAGAGCAATGTGTAAGAATTTGTATAGACATTGAGGAAAACTTAGGAGACGAGTTGGAACTCTCAAAGGTCTATAAGGACTCAGACTGTTCATCTCTAGCCTCCACAAAATTGTCCAGCTCGATAGAAGACCTTGCAGAAAAAGTGGCCCAGAAACTAGGAGTTTCTAGTAAACCTAGGGTACTAATGAACAAGCGTTGTTACACCTGTGGTGGTGATCATATGGCAAATGTGTGTCCCAATGCACCACAAACACAAGCCAACCCTAGTGGCCAATACTGTACAATTGAGAGAAGATACACGAATCATACGACTCAGGACTGCCCATACAACAAACAGACCGTGAGACAGAACTACCCGCAAGCATACCCGCAACCAGGTAGGTATCAAGGCCAATACAATGCTCAACCTTATTACTATAGGCCTCCTCAGAACTACCCATACCAGGCTCAACAGAGACCTCAACCTGTCTTAGCTCAGCAGCCACCCCCACCAGCGAATGTCATCTCAGTCAAATACGCTGCTGCCGAAGAGAATCTAAGTAGGGCCTTAGTGCCTTCTTCACCTTTGATCACAGAGAGTGACCCGAACTCAAACAGTTTTGACTCTATACATGTAGATAGTCCACCCGCATATTACACAGAGTCACCAGAACACGTAGAAACATATCATTATGATAGTCCACCAGTGGAACCTAGTTGGGAGCCAGACTATGCTAATGTGATGTACACAAACCCAAACCCACGGCCCCAATTAAGACAACAGAGACCACAGGGCCCTAGAGGACCATGCTTTAGGTGCCAAGGAGATCACTTCATAAAGGATTGTCCACATCCTCCAATAGCAGGGCAATCACAGTACTATAACATACAAGGCTTTTGTGCCGATTGTGGCAAAGAGCACATAATCAAAGATTGTCCTAAGAACTCTGTTAATGCTTCGAATGTGACACGGATCAATGTGATAGGTATTGTGAACAACACAGATGGATCCAACCCCACCTACGTGCCTATCCAAGCTATCATAAGAGCCCAGGCGCTCTTACAGAACCAACAACTTAATCAAGGGGAAGTAGCTGGAAGTAGTGAAGTTGCAGAATCTAGCAGTAAAAAGACAAAATATTGGAAAGATTCTAGAGAAAGAATTAAGAGAAAATGGAGTAAAAAGATAACTGAGTTGGAAGGAAGTTTAAAGGAATCTAGAGCCAAAATCCTAGAATTGACTTCACAGGACTTGAATCAAGAGAATCCAGCTCAAAAATCAGGATCAGTTTTAGTGAAACCCATACCAGAAAATCTAGACATGATGTTTCGTGCATATCAGGCTAGATTAAAAGAGGGACCTCAGGTAGCTGAAATGAGCAAAAACTACCCTCGAGCTGATCCAGAAATTGAGAGAACTAAACTTTGCATGAAGATGGTAGAACTAGCACAAGCTTTGTTCGAAGCCTCTAGATATCTTAATTGGAATAACATGACAAAACCTGAACTACACTTTCAAGGACTAATGGAGAGGCTAGAATACTTGATAGAGAGCAAAGAGAAAAAAAATCAGCATAGGAACCCTATTGTCCCAGAGACACAGGAAAGGAATGCACCATCCCTGTCTCAAGTACCCAATACAAAAAGTCAAGACGATGTGTCTTCCATACATAGGTACTCACATGAATTTTTGAGGGAAATCCAAGAAGAGAAATGGAGAAAAGAACAAGGAACTCATCCTCCTATTCAAGAAATAGATGACTTGCAGGAACAATTTCCCCAAGACATCCCCTCTATTTACGATGAGGTAGAGGAGGAACAACTGAGTGAACACACAGCTTTTGAATCTAATTCTTTACAAGAATTACCTCAGTTCACAAGACCTTGGGAAGCAAAGTCTATCAGTATGAGAGCACCCACGATAATAGTGAGGAATGAAGAATCAGTAATCCCTAGAAACACGGAAGTGATCAAGAACACTAAAGTACAGTGTAATCTCACTCTAGAGGAGCTGCTGAAGATAAAACCAAAACTGTGGAAACATGTAGCAAATCAATTCCCTGAGCTTGCTACTACTCCCTCACAAATAGGATCACATAATAAGGTACCGGAAATACCCGTAGAAAAGATTGGAGATGTAAGCGAAGGAGAGGAAGGTAACACTTATCTTCCGATAACCCATCAGGGCTACACCACGAAAGCCATCTTAGATTCAGGAGCTGGCGTAGCCATCGCTACCACCGCTTTATGGAAACGTTGGGGTAAGCCAGCATTAAGACCCACCAGGATGAAGCTACAAATGGCTGACGGACACATAGAAAAACCATTAGGCTTACTAGAAGGCATATCTCTCACCACTTGTAGTGTAGAATTTGAGCATACTTTTGCCATTTGTGATTTTAGTAAAAATCATGCTTATGAGATGATATTGGGACGACCATTCATGCGTCAGTTGCAAATTGTACAAGATTGGGGAACCAATTCTTTGTACTTGCAACATTTAGGAGTGACTACCAAAGTCAATCTTAAAGACTATTCACATCGAGATGTACCCCCAATACAATGGAATACCATCCATAAGACACCAGTAGAGACGGAATCCGTGCACTCATTAGAATCAGATCCTTCTTGGTTGCATGAGGACACTCATCTATGGATGTGTAAAGTTGCAAAACAAGAGGAAGAAAGGTTAGAAGCCAGGACCTTAGGTGCAGGACAATATCCACGAACCCTTCAAGATCCAGCATATGCACGTGTAGTATTCCCAGATGAAGAGTTTGAACCCCATGGTTGGGCAGAAATCCTAGCAACCATGGATGTAGCCATCAATGAAGAACAATGGACTCCCCACTGTGACGAGGATGGCTATGAAATTTCAGTTTTCACGATAGAGCCAATCATGTGCGATGCAATTTTAGAAGAGTGTGAACCTAACACTGATGCATTTGAGGATGCAAGCGATTTTGATTTATAATCAATTATCATGGACTCTCCATTTGCATCAGAGGAAGAATATTTCTACGAAGTAGAGACTCACCCTCAGAGACACGAGGAAATTACGAATGAGGTGAGATTAGCCACAGAAGTGACTACTAAGAGTGAAGGCAAGAAAAGAAAGAAGAAAGAAACCACGACAGAAAAAGAAGAATCTTTATTTGAAGTACTCGAGAATTTCAAGAAATATGAAATCGAAGATAGAAGAATCATGGTACAAATGCCTAATAGAAAGGCGAATGACGGACAAGTATATGATAACTGAGAGAAAACCAAGAAAGTAATAGTTGCCATAGAAGGAGAAGAAGAAAAATGTATATACATAGGGCATGATTTGACGAAGGAAGAAGAAGAAGAATTAGTTGCCCTATTGCAGGAATATAGAGATGTGTTCGCTTGGAGTTACAAAGATTTGAAAGGAGTAGATCCAGATATATGTTCTCATAGAATCCCTATGACTCCAGATGCAAAACCGACAAAACAGAAACCGTACACGTATAATGATAACTACGCTGCGAAGATTAAAGAGGAGATAGATCGGTTGATAGAAGCAGGATTCATCTATGAGATTGAGCATACCGAATGGGTATCCCCCATTGTGGTAGTGCCCAAGAAGAATGGAAAATTGCATGTGTGTATTAACCTTAAAAAAGTTAATGCCCCCACGATTAGAGACAGTTATCCTCTTCCTATCACAGAACATCTATTGGAAAGAGTTGCGGGCAAGGAAGTTTACAGCTTCCTTGATGGTTTTTCAGGCTATAATCAAGTAGCCATTGCTCCAGAGGATCAACACAAGACGGCATTTGCCACTGAATGGGGCATATTTGCATTTCGGGTAATGCCATTTGGCTTAACAAATGCACCCGCCACTTTCCAGCGACTCATGTGTCATGTTTTTAAGGAATTCTTACGCAAGAGCTTGGAAGTTTATGTCGATGACTTATGTGCACATTCAAATGTAAGACATACACATATCCCAGAGTTAAGACAAATATTTGACAAATGTCGAGAATATCAGGTTTGTTTGAACCCAGAAAAATGCGTTTTCATGGTTAGACAAGGCAAAATTCTAGGACACATTGTATCAAAAAATGGAATCTCTACGGATGAGGAAAAAGTGAAGGTGATTGCAGATCTACCTAGGCCGACGAACATCAAAGAGGTAAAAGCATTTATGGGTCATTGTGGTTATTATAGGAGATTCATACACATGTATGCAATCATAGCCAAGCCTTTGTACTCTCTTTTAACCAATTTTGAATGGACAGATGAATGTGAAAATTCATTCAATGAACTTAAACGACGCTTGTGCTCAGCACCTATATTGACTACACCAGATTGGAGTAAGCCATTCCATGTACATGTGGATGCATCCAATTACGCCATAGGATGTGTGTTAGCACAACCCACGAAGGAAGGTAATATGGATCTCCCCATAGCTTACGCGAGCAGACAATTGAACGCAGCAGAAAGAAATTACACCACGACGGAACGAGAAGGATTAGGGATGATCTACGCAGTAAAGAAGTTTAGGCACTACTTGTTGGCCAACAAATTCAAGTTCTTTACAGATCATCAAGCCCTATTGTACTTAGTCAACAAGCCATGTAACACAGGACGACTAATATGTTGGTTTCTATTACTCATGGAGTACGATTTTGAAGTAGTAGTCAGGAAAGGAAAGACACATCTTAGAGCTGACCACCTTTCAAGATTAACCTCAGGAGAAGCTCCTCAAGGAGTAGCGGATGATCTACCAGATGCATATTTGTTTAACCTTGAGATAGCACCAGAATGGGCTAAACCCATAGTCCCTATTCTGACATACGGACCCAAGAATCCTAAGATAAAGATCAAAGAAGGAGAGATTACCAAATCTCAGAGATATCAAAGCATAGCAGGAAGCATATATAAACAGGATAATCAAAAGATTCTTGCTTGTTGTGTAAATGAATCAGAACGTGCAAATTGGTTGCAATTAGCACACGTAGGTGCATTAAAGCAACATCATTCGAAACATCCAACATTACAGACTCTGCATAGAATAGGAGTATATTGGCCTTCGATGGAAGCAGATGTCTACAAGTTGTGTAAAGAATGCCATGTTTGTTGTGAAAGACCACCAGTAGAGCATGCTACACTATATCACGTGTCTCTCACACCAGACTGGAGTGAACAATTAGTGACATACTTGAGGATGAAGACATTCCCTCAAGGAATGACTTTAGCACGACAACGCAGTCTAGAGCAGGAAGCTCAAGATTATTCACTTATTGGCGATAACCTATACAAAAGAGGACGAGATGGATATCTAAGACAATGTGTTCATGAGAGTGATTATCTGAGCATACTAGAGACTGCACACCAAGGTGTTGCAGGAGGTCATTTTGGACCTGATAGGATAATCAAAGCCATCCTCTTTGCAGGATTATGGTGGCCCACTCTTCACATGGATGCTCATACCTATGTAAAGAGATGTGATGTGTGCCAAAGAACTCAGTTTCCTACTCGCAGAGATGAAATGCCATTGAAACCCATGATGGGCGGACGTGCATCTTCTAAGTGGGGTATAGACTTTGTAGGACCCATTAACCCCCCTGCAAAAGGTACACATGCTGAATACATTATTGTTGCCACAGATTATCTTACGAAATGGGTAGAGGCAAAAGCCACGAAAAAGAATGATGCACACACGACTGCAAAATTCTTATTTGAAAATGTCTTTACAAGATATGGATTGCCTATAGAGTTAGTGAGCGATCGAGGAACTCACTTTCTAAACCAAGTCATTGAATATTTGTTACGGGATTTTATGGTGATTCACAAGAAATCCGCACCATATCATCCTCAGGCCAATGGTCAGGCTCAAAGCACTAACAAGATACTTTGTAACGTACTGACGAAACTCGTGAACAACAAACGTTCAGATTGGGACAAACAGTTACACCACGCTGTTTGGGCATATTGAGTGGCCTACAAGACCGTACTCAATGCAACTCCCTTTCAAATGGTTTTTGGTCAGAATGCTGTGCTTCCTTTGGACTTCTTGATACCGACCCTTAAGGTTGCACAAGAACATCAGTGGACCAGCCATGAATTATCAGCGAGAATAATGGACTTGGAACGAGTAGGAGAAACCAGGCTAAAGGCAGCAGCAGGAATATATGCAGCGAAGAAGCGACAGAAAGCATATTTTGATGCACATGTGAAAGATAAAGGCCTAAAAGAAGGAGATTTAGTTCTAGTATATACGCTGAAACAGCACGCACGTAAGTTAGAAAATCGAGGTTATGGACCTATGATCATTAACAAAGTCTCGACAAGTGGAGCAGTACAGTTAGCCACCTTAGAAGGAGACATAATGCCTAATTACATTAGTGGCTGTAGAGTCAGGTTATACCAAGAACCTCTTACTGAGGATATGCTTAGACGACTCACGTTGGCAAAGAAGCGTAAGGAGGAAGAAAATAGAATACGAGCGGAAGCTCAGGCAGAAGCAATAGAACGCATTAAACGCATGAAGTTAAGAAGACAAGGACTAGGGAGAGAACATTATAACCATCTGGAAACTACACCCAGATATCCCATGGCCATGTGTCAAGTAAAGTCAACCACTCATCCTAGTATAGTGGACAGGCGACCATTCATTACAGTCAGGCTAGAGCACGGCAACCCTTGCCAAGAGCTCAGGGCTTTAATTGACTCAGGTGCTGCGACTAGTGCGATTAGATGGTCCCACTATAAGGATTCAGGAATAGAAATGCGGCCAATTGAGGCATACCTCATAGGGCTAGGAGGCCTGGAAACCCCTTGCATGGGTGAGGTGGACCTTCCTATCCTCATTAAGGAAGTGACCATGACAGCGAAGCTACTAGTGTGCCATGATGACGACCTGATAGAACCCCTAATCCTTGGCCAAGATTGGCTATACGATCACTCAGTGGACCTAAATCTTAGACAAGGCTCCTTACAGATTGGAACCTTAGAACAAAAGCGAGTGATACCGCTTGACTTCCCTGACGGCATTCCAACTGAGGTTTGTAACCCTAGACCCTATGAAATGCATGCGACAGAAGACTGGGAGATCTTGGTTCAGATCAGTCACGTTATGTCTACACCAACCCACTCGGGCTTGGCTATGGACAATTGTCAATCAGAAGGACGACAGGAGATCTTCCCTGGGGCTTCGTGCAAACTAGAAGGGGCAGCTACCCAACCTCTAGGGCAGATGGACACAATCAGCGGTCAGGTGGGTTGCATCAGCGGCCAAATGAGCACAATACCCTGCGGTGCTCATCCTTCCAAACTTGCTGCGGAGTGGCCTAGATTAAAGATAAATAACGAATCACTTCCTAATGGGCAGGTCACGCAAGTGTTGGATCTCCCTTCTTTTCCAAAGCAGAGCGTCCAATGGACCTCTCAAACCCAACCACGAAGGAGTCAACCACAACAGAGGAACCTAGACCGACGACACCATCAGACAAGGCAAAGAAAGCAGTAGTATCCGCATCACAGAACAAGTGGCTCGAGACAAATATGGGTGCCAAAAGGACAGCAACCACAGCCTATTGGCAACACTGCAGACAAGAATAGGACAAAGTTTCAAAAGAAGCAGAGTCAGCATCCAAAGTCCCCTCGATCTTCTTCTACAAGTACAAATACTCGATAGATTTGGATTGCCAAGAAATACCTTATCCATAGACCCACACCCACGCAAATTTGGGTACCCAAACCATGTATCATAGCCCAACCCTCAAGCCATGTAATATATACCCCTCAAAAATCTTTCCATCCCTCAATACCACCAAACCCGAAACTACTTTTTGTCCCTCAGCAGAAACTCACCACCCACTCCAAGACTCTTAGGAAATGGATACCGAAACGTATCCAGACGTCTTCTTGTATCCCCTTATCTAACAACTCTCCCACCCCGCTTGAACACCACCCTTGTAATAATTCACCCTCAACTAAACCTTGTATGAATTCACACACCATAACCCCACGTCTCGCATAATAAAAGCTCATCAAGAAATGTATGCATAATCTGACCATGTAGGCGTCTAGAGATCTGCATTAGTTTTGCAAAAAATCATAGCATCAATCACTTCACAACACCTGGCTACACGGGTTACACATCGGTCATGGAAAGGGATTGCGGTCTCACCTAAATGGGATCATAATTAATTTCCATACTAATGTGCTAATCTTTTGTAGCAGATCTTCTCCATTTGCTCGTCTGTCATCATGCAAACTGAAGCAGGACCATCAGAAGCTGGCCCAAGCACACCAATGGCCAATATTGGAGAATTACTAGCGGAATCTTATCCGACAATGAAACCTCCAGAGTTTCAAGGTTTTCCAGGACCCATGCCAATAGATGATCCTCCTAGAGGATATACTGAGAAGATTCATCGTAACTCTCACTGGTTTCAAGGCCTAGCAGGACCCTTAGTAGACACTGATTTCATATTTGAGGCCAATTTGGCATTTGATCTTCGCACATGGGCCAAGTACCAGTTCTTTTCAAGAGAATTTGAAGGACTACAGAATACCCAAGATTTTACGCACGTTTGGGCACGAGCGGGATTTACAGAATATTTTAGTGACCCTCTGCCTAAACCTGATTTTTACAGATGCTTTTACCTAGTAACCACCTTGACAGCTTCAGAGAACAAGGATCTACCCGGCACATTCATGTTACCATCCTTGGTAAATGACCCTCCATTCAGAAGGTTTTATTTGTCTAAAGATTTAATTCGCGCAGCTCTGAAAATACATGGAACGCACACTCCGACGTAGCGAGAACGACTAGTCCCAGAGCAGATGAAACGTGGTGACGTAACTAAGTGGGAGGATATTTCAGCTATAACCCCTGAGCTCTCCAAGCCATTGCGGATATGCATGCAACATTTTGCTTTCCCAGCTCAGGATCGTTTTACCATGCCCCACAAAAGAATCTGGTTTAGATTATACTTAGCATGTACTGGACCTCAAACGGTTGATCTAGCTAGCTGGATAATTGATCAGCTCTATTTGGCACAACATAGGTGGGAGCGAAAGAAGGTCATCAATGGATGTTGTGCACTTACAAGGATTATATATATGTGTCTGGAATATGATTTACCCATAGAGCGCGCCATGACGAGTGAGGACCAGTTACGCCGAAGGGCACCACCAGTACTGTTGCACCCCAAGCAGCCACAACCACAGAACCTATCACCACGGCAGTAGAACTTCCGACCACTATTGGTGCGGAAGCTTTCTCTTTTCCAATACCCCATTTAGAAGCAGAACAAGCAGAGCCACTGAACACAACGTTCGATTTTGAGATGCCCGATGCATTCTCCAATGAGTTCCAGTTTTCAGAAGGACAATTGTTTTCTCAAGAATTTGAAAGGCCTAGCTACCCTACCACACCAAGGGATCAGCCACAAGGACAAATTGTGTCTAGCTCTGATGACGAAAGAACAACAACCGATGACGACAAAGGAGACGGCGAAGCTAGCCAGGGAACTCAGGAATCCCAAGAGCATGAACAGACAGATGGCCAAGGACAACAAACAGACACACATGGTGATACAACTACCCATGAAGATGAAACTTGTGAAGCAACAGCTTACACACTGGCTATTAAGATGCTGTATAGAACTATGGAAAAAGTTTGGGCACGCAAAAAGTTGACCGAGGAAGAGAGTCAAGCCATAATAGAACAGGAACTCGTCACAGGCGAATTCGAAGACGCATACATCAAAGGATTCAGAGAGTTAGTCAAATCAGTAGGCTCCAACGAAGCACTCAGGTACTTGCAAAGAAAGCCACTACCACAGTTTGACCCCTGCAGAGTACGACTACTTTCAAAGCTCGGCGAATACATTCGTGTACCAACAGGAGCAGAGTCTTCAGAACAAGCCAGGGAGGCACGCCTCGTCCCCGAAAGTTCATTGGCAGCAGAAACCATCCTTGTAGATTCCCCACCCCACGCTACAACTGTACATACCTCAGTAGTCACTGAAGTACCGACCACCCCAACCGCTCCTCCATCTCCACCCGTCCATCCAACCTCCCCTACTCATCCTCCTTCCCCCAGACCAACATCTTCATTCGCCGGTGGCGTAGCAGAAATCATCTTTACGACCACTCACCCCACAATTCCTGCACCCATTAGCCCTAGTCTACCCCCTCCCACACCCACCTTTCTATCCAACCCATTCCTCCATCCATCTTTTCCATCTTTCCCCACAACTCCAAGACCCCTTTTTCCATTCCCACCGCCATTAACCTTCTCCCCCGTCTCACCTCCCCGACCCACTGTAACCCCTCTTTCCCCTTTCCACCCAGCTGCACCAGCCTGCCCCCCTGTAAATTACTCCTCAACCTTTGTAAATCCCGTATTTACACCAGCACAAGCACCCACAGTCACACCCATATTCACAGTCACTGCACTGGACACGTCCAATGACATGGACATCTCACCACCTACTGCACCATCACTCACTTCACTCACGGCACAAACATATTTAGGCACCTCGCAATTTTCCACGATCACCACAGCATCCACCTTCCCACCCCCATTCCCCGTTCCCTTTGCATCTACACCCACTGCATCTTCATTTAGCACCCCATTAATACAATCACCCACTGTGGATAATGCATTTCGACAGATGTTCATGTGTATGACGCAAGTAAGAGATGAGTTCACATCTCTTGGCGATAATTACCAGCAGCTACAGAGGACAACCACTGACTTATTGTCGCAGCTTAATTTATTGTCTATTGAGAATGCCTCACTGAACAGCCGCTACAAAGAATTACGAGAGGCCTATCATGAATTAGAACTAGAAAATGAAGAAAAGACCAAGGAAGCCATTGCTGACCTGGATAACTTATTAAGAGCCCAGACAGTCCGCAATGCAATGCTAACACGAAACATGGGCTTACTCAGAAGACATCTAGCAGCAGCAAAGGAGGAAAACCAGCGCCTACAAGATCAGAACCGAGAAAACTTAGAAGCAGCTCTTGACCACCCAGACCAACCTTTGAGTCCTAGTCGGTTCAAAGCCATTCCCTCAGACTCAATGAGGATGCTGCTAGAAGATCATGTAAGATTGCTAGATGAATACGACCGCATGAACGAGGAGTTACAAAAACTCAAAGAAGATCATAAATTACTCCAGTTACGAGCACCGGCACACCCAGACATACCAGCACCTGTGGAACCCTCTCCTGACGTCTTAGAGGAACTCAACGCATTAAGGGCCCAGGTATCAAACCTTGAATCAAGGATCGCAATATATGAAGCACCACCAAGGCCGGATTCCCCACCTAAGCTACCAGCTGAAGAAGAAACTGTCACCATCCCGGTGGAGGAAACGTTTGAAGAGGCATACGAGCCACAACCCATCCCACGCGAACGCGTCACGGCCGAAGGCCAGATGACTTACGAACTCCCGACCCCCGCGTGGATGAAGACAATTGAAGAACTTGGGACAACGCACTCAGCTAGAGTAGAGGCACAATTACATGCCATGGCGATGATAGAAGAACGAATTTTACAATCTCCATTCTTTGCTCACCTGGCCCCGCGACGATACATATCTGGGCATGAGCTACAGTATAAACCGTATTTTATGTTAATGGCCGAATATTAGTTAGCCATTGAGAAAGAGACAGGTAAGAAACCATCGCATGCGACTCAATTCGAAGAGGACGATTTGCCACTAGATGCGCAGCAAGGAGAGATCTATCAACCAGAGTGGCGGAAAGATTTACTATAGAAGTATCCAGAAATGATGAGTACATGGGTAAAGGCACCTTTGCATTTGAAGTACAACCCGTGTTGGGGACCAGTACCATGACGCCGCTCCTGGACTGCCTTTGCTATTAAGGTACAAAACAATAAGCAGTGCCTAGATTGGTTGAATTACCCCTATTTTAAGCCACCCATCGAGTTACCAACTGTTGGCTACATGATGGCTACAATTCGCCACTGGCTCCCTAGATTAAAGCATATGGACGATATAGCGGCGCATATGACTGTCAAAATCTTTGACATGATGCAAATGGTTTTTAAAGTCTTCCGACGCGTCAAGGCACCTCATGTAAACACCTCGGGCTTTGAGCATGGAAATTTTGATCTGGTATATGATATGAGTACAACGCCATCGCTACGGGTGTGTTATGCCTGGCATTGCAGAATAAAGTATCTACCGGCGTGCTACAAGCAGACGTTCGAAGAGATGTTCACCACCGGCTTCTGGGAATACCATTCAGAAGTATTCATAAGCAGGCCTACACATTTATTACACTTATTTGCCTGTGAACGAATGGTCTATTCCACACACTATCAGCTCCCGCTACCGGAAGAACCGCAACCAATAGACTGGGAGAAACTCGAGGCCGATCTGGCCCGAGGCATTCGTATCTCCGAGCACACCCTCGCTCAAGACCTCCTACAAAACTATATCCGGAAGACCTCACAACAAGGTTCTGACAGGGACGACAGAAGCGAGAGGGAGGGGGGTGTTGGAAGCAGCCAGAGGCATAGAAGACGCGGAAGCATGTAATGACAGAGCCGGGAGCATGGAATCTTTTTTCAAAGAATCATGTTTTAAAAGTACTTTTCAAAAACCTCCAACAGTGATTTTTATCACTATTGTAACATATGTAGCATAAAAAAACCCTTTTCTTAATTTCTAGCTCCATTTTGTGCAAGCCGAGGAGTCCTCAAGCTTGAGGAGTTTAGGTAGAATGCGCATATCAATTTTCGTTATTTTTAGACACCGTTTACCCTTCCAAATAGCATCTAGGACCTAATTTTTAACTATGCCAGTCACTAGATGTGAAACCGGTCAAAACTAGTATAGAAACTATAAAAAGAGCTAGAGAGCTCATTTTTGAGGTTAGCTTGTTGGAGTAGAGAAGAGCTTAGAGCTATTTTGAGCTTGTAAGAGTGTTCTTGAGTAATAGAGTTAATTTCTCACCTTCCATTGTGTCTTGCTTGTCTCTTCATTGTGTGTGTGTATGTGTGTGTGCATCTTGGTGCTTCTCACCTTCACTCTCACATCATCTCACATTCACGATCTTCATATCACTCCTATCTCTTCCGCGGATTGACAATTAAGGAGGTGAAGCTTCTTAACGTGGTTCTCACCATTGTGCTAGAGCAACACCCTCTTTAGGAGGTTTTCTTTGCCCATTTTCTATATATGCACATAACCCTAATGGGTGACTTATCTTTGTACATTCACTTGGTAATATATTCAATATTGTGTGTTGTGCTCCAAGCTTCTTCTTCCTCCTTTTTCTCTTCGCATGCTTCCACATACCTCAAACTCCAACAATTGGTATCAGAACGGGTTATTGCTTCATCTAGGGCATCGTCGACACCCCTCTTGTCACAGTCTAAGAATGGCATACAAATTGGTGAGCATACTCAAGCTAATTAGGAGTTCAAAATAGCTTCGCTATGTGGCATCGATTTTTTGAGCTGAGCTCATTTTGGCCTTCGAACATACTTCATAGTGCTTGTGTGGGAAACTTCATCCTTTTGTGCCAAACATATATACAAGTTTTAGTTCACGAGTACAAGCACCTTCAGGTCTACTATTGGTTTAACAGAGCTCGAAAGGGTAATTGTGTTCAACTTTTTGAGATACAATTTTTTTTGCATCAAGGTATCTTAGTCAATGGTCATGGTTGAAATCAACGATGTATTCTATATGTTGGATCTTGAGGATCTAAGAAATAACAACACAACAGAATAGATGAGTAGATAGAGTTGAGAGATAAAAATAGACAAAGATAGATGCAGAATGAGAGATAGAGAACTTAAATTCTTAGATTGCCAAGCATAATGCAGTTACAATGATGGTGCTCTCCACCCGTTTGTGCCCAATGTGGAGCTTATATGGAGATCTAGATAGACTCTAGATGAAGGGCTCACTAGTGTAGAATGTTGTGTAAAGCTCAAACCTGGGCCATGCTTATAAAGCTTTTATAAGGGGAGTCTGTATAGATAAATGTAGTGTTACCGTTGGTGTCTATGTGAAAGGCCAAATGGTCATAAGACACTTTTTTGTATGAGTTCTTTAATAAACATATAGTGGCCTGGTCAGCCACAGACTGTAAGTTCGACCGCATTTGTAACACCTAAGAAGTTTGTATTTGTGCTTTCTCTAAGGTGTATGACTAAGGCAATGACCAAGGCATAGACCTTGTCATCCGAGTCACTGAAGTTACCATTGGCACCATTGGCTGCACGCGAGGGAGGACCTCAAGGATCAAGGAAGACAAAAGTTCCCAGTACTTCTTGGGAGGTCACTCAACTTAGTATTGCTCCCCGTGGAGCTCACTTAACCATGGCAATCACTTGCCACTAAGCTACGCTCTTGTGGTGCTTGAAGAAGGGGAAAGAATAAGGTTCACATTATCTTCAATAAGTTTTGGGCTCTCAAAACTTCATCCTTTGCTTTCAAAGCCTATTTTTGAAGCATTTTTGGGGTGATTTTTGGAGTCATTTTGGAGTATATTCGTGCATAGTTCTCTTCATAGAGGCCCAAGAACATAAAGAAGAGTGTTCTTTGTACTTCTTTGACAATGAATGTTCACCTTTTGGGGTTGTATTTTCAGCCACACTAGTTAATCTACAGGTTTCTTGAAAGATTTTAGTTTTGGTGGGAGAAGCCACTACAAATCTATGCAGGTTTTTCACTGCCAGTGTTTGGGCAGTGAATTTAGCTTTTCAATGCCATTTTACTGCATATATTGAGCACAAACACACTATGTAGGCTTCTGTGGATACCACTTATGTATGTCCATGTGGTCATTGATATAGTGGTTACATTTTTGCATAAAGCCTTTTACATTTGATAAAGAGGATTGTGGTGAGGTTTTCTTAGTTAGGAGACACCCAAATGTCGGGGTCTCTTTGGTGATACTAGAGGAAGACTTACCCAGCCTCACCATAGGAGATGTATGTTAGTTCTTCATAGGTGCTTGATAAGCCTAGTTGAATTCTTTCAGGTAACTGATTATATGTACTGGAGTCAGTGATTCACTATGCATGTAAACATGTCAGTACTTGCTATTTTATGATATTTTGACACTAGTCATATGTTCATTTTGCAGAGGATACTTTGGTAAAAGTTTTTGAGATTTTTGGTTTTGTCAACTATACAGTGGTCGATTTATTCCTTGATATACTTATTGGTGTGAGCACATGTATTCTCACATAATCCTTTTGGTTGGTCATTACTGTTCATTAGTTCATATTTTTGGGAAGACTACTCAATTCTCTCCAAGAATATGACACTTGGCCATCCTTCTTTGAGCCTTAGTGGTGGTTGGACTCTTCTAGATCCATTATAATTCTATTCAATTTCTACCATCATGGCATCAGAGGTCTCACGCATGTCTGGTGGATCACAGTCTAGTGCCAATGTTCCGAGGAGGAGCTCTATTTTGTAGGGCAAATACCATCTTGAGATTCGAAAATTTGATAGCACAAACTTTGCTCTATGGAAGAATCAAATTAAAGATGTGCTGGTTTAGAGGAGGCAATGGAAGCCACTAAATGGAATCTCAAAGAAGCCTACTAACATGGATGAAGATGATTGGGATGTGTTAGATGAAATGGCCAAGTCTACCATTTGATTGCACTTGGTAGATAATGTTTACTTTACAGTATTAGACTGTGAAAGTGCAGAGGAGCTTCGGAAGAAGTTATGCAATACATATGAAAAAGAGCCGGCATCAATTAAAATGTATCTGATGAGAAAACTATATGACCCTCACATGAAGGACACAAATAGTGTTGCTGCTCATCTAAATGAGTTTGATGCTATATTCTCCTAGTTACAGGCTCAAAAAATGGGTATGGATAATGAAATGAAAGCAGTCTTGCTATTATGCAACTTACCATCATCATGGGATACATTTTGCACAACTATTATCAATAGTGCACTTGGTGGTAAACTGATCTATGATGACATATGTGGAGCACTCTTGAGTGAGGAGATTCATAGAAAATCTATGGTTGGAATTTAGAGTGGAGATGCATATATTGTTCGTGGTTCTTACAAAGGAAAGAATTAGCAACGTGGTAGGAGCAAGAAAAATGAAAAGAATTGTCAATAGGATAAGAGTAGAAGTAAATAAAGGAAGAGGGACATCGAATGCCATTAGTGTCATAAGAAAGGACACATGAAGAAAGACAGTTATGAATTAAAGAATGCTAAAGGTAAAGGACAGAATGTTGATGGACATGTTAAAGAGCTACCTGCACCATCTACTTCGACTGTGAAGATTGGAGAAATTAATGCTATTTTTTATGATGTCAATGTCTTGACACTCGATAGAACTATGCCAACTGAGGCTCTTATGGCTGATTCTCTTTCCCACACGTGGCTGCTAGATTCTGATGCTTCTTTCCATGTGACACCACACAAAGAATGGTTCTCTAATTATGCAACAAAGTCTCTTGGTATCCTGAGACTTGGTGACTCTAACCAGTGTGATGTTGTGGGGATAAGAGATGTGGTTGTGCAGTTCATTGATGGTTCAAAATTTACTATGCATAATGTATGTCATGTACCTCAGCTATCACGTAGTTTGATGTTAGTTGGTCAACTGGATGAACTTAGTTACAAGTGGTCTTCTATGCGTAGTCCTTCCGCATATCAAAGGGCAATATGGTTATTGCAAAAGGAAGCAAAGTTTGCCCACTTTATCTTTTATTTGTATCACAGAAAGAACACTTGTTAGCTATTACTGAACAACCTATGGCTTGTATTTGGCATGGCCATTTGGCCATATATCACATAGTGGAATGGAAAATCTTTCTCCATCTGCCTACTAACCTGTGTTATCTTTCTTTGATTTTTCATTTTGTGAGCATTGTGGATATGGAAAGCAAAGTAGGAATGTGCACAAGATGCACATTGACTCTTCAATTTAGCCTTTAGATCTCCTTCATACAGATATCAGTGGTCCCATGACCACAAGATCATTAGGTGGATCTCTTTATTTTGTCACTTTCATACATGATGCTACTAGAAAAGTCTGGGTATATCCCATCAAATCAAAGGATGAGGTATTCCTTACTTTCAGAAAATGGCTTGTTTCATTTGAGACTAAAAAAGGAACTAAGCTTAAGGCTTTACGTTCACATAATGGGGGTGAGTATATCTCACATGAATTCATTCTTATAGAGGAATTCATAGAGAGTTTAGAACTCCTTATACCCCAATACAGAATGGTGTAGTTGAAAGGATGAATAGAACTATTCAAGATAGATAAGTTTCTATGCTGCATCATGCAAACCTTTCACAAGGCTTTTGGGTAGAAGCAGGATTGAATGTAGTTCCTGTGACTAACCTTTCACCTAGTACTGCCAAAGGTATGAAAGTGGCACAAGAGTTATGGACTGGGAAGCCAACATATTATGATCATCTTTGAGTTTTTGGGTGTGAAGCATATGTTCATATACCCAAGAATCTTAGATAAAAGTTGGACCATAAGTCAAAGAAATGCATTTTTGTTGGATATGGTCGAGAAGGACAATTTGGATATCGCTTAACGGATCCTGAAACATGATCAGTGATCAGAAGTATTGATGTCATTTTTAATGAGTCTAATATGCATAAACAACCCATTAAGGAGGTTGAAGTGAGAAGAGTGCTTTTTGAGGATACTAGTCCTCTAGTTAGCATGCATAAAAATGTTGTACGTAGGGATGTTCAAGAGAATCTCCGATCAAATCAGTCTACAAATGTTCCTATTCAACAATCATTGAGATGCTCTACACATGTATCACATCCACCTGATAGATATGTTCCAGGTTTGGATTTTGTTATGCTAACAGATGCAAGTGGGCATTCTTGCTACAAAGAGGCTATGCAAACAAAAAATAATGTCAAGTGGGAGCGTGCCATGAAGAGTGAGTTGGATTCTAATCACAAGAATGGTACTTGGGATTTAGTACCTTTTTTAAAGGGCAGGAAAGATTTACCATGTAAATGGGTATATAAGGTGAAATTCACATCAGATAGTGCTTCTCCAAAGTATAAAGCACGACTTGTTGCAAAGGGTTTTAAGCAACAACATGGTGTTGATTTTGAAGAAATCTTCTCTCCAATGGTCAAGATGACTACCATGCATATGTTGCTTGGATTCCTTGCAATGTTAGAGCTAGTCCAAATTGATGTGAAAACTACTTTCTTGCATGGAGATCTTACAGATGAGATCTATATGTAACAACCAAAGGGTTATGTAGTTCTTGGAAAAGAAATTCTAGTTTGTAAGCTCAAGAAGAGCTTATATGGAATTAAACAGTCCCTAGACAATGGTACCAAATGTTTGATGCTTTTATGAAGTCTCAACGCTATTCTTGAAGGAATGAGAATCATTGTCTCTACATAAAGAGATGCTTAGCGACAACTTGATATGCTTGATAATTTATGTCGATGATATGTTGATTGCTGGGAAGTCCTCTTATGACTTATCAAGTCTCCAAAAGAAGTTGAGTTACAAATTTGATATGAAGGATTTGGGGGATGCCAAACATATTCTTTGCATGCACATTACTCATGATAGGAGTAAAAGATGCATATACTTGTCTCAAAGTGAGTACATATCCAAAGTACTTCACATGTTCAATAATAAGGGTGGAAAGGCATTGAGTACACCTTTAACCACATATGTGAAATTGAGCAAGGATGATTGCCCCAAATCTGATGAGGAAAAGGAACTCGAGACCGAAATTCCTTATCAATCTGTTGTTGGTAGTCTCATTTATCTATGGTAGCTATGAGATTAGACATTGCATTCGGAGTGGGAGTTGTGAGCAGATATTTGTCTAATCCTGACAAGAAACATTGGGAAGTGGTCAAGATGATTTTGAGATATCTCAGTGATACTAAGTGTCTATGCTTAGGTATAGGGAAAGAATCCATTGTTGGTTACACAGATTTTGACTATGTTGGTTGTGTAGACAATCGTAAGTCTACATCAAGGTACATTTTTCATTTTGTTGGAGGTGCTATCTCTTGGAGATCTCATCTTCAAGAATGCACAAATGTTTTCACCATAGAAGCAAAGTATGTTGTAGCAAGTGAGGTATGTAAGAAAGCATTGTGGCTTTCCTTTCTTGCTTGTGATATGGGTCTACCTCAACATGTACCTCGTTTGCTCAGTGATAGTCAAAGTGCCATTGCTTTGGCTAAGAATCCAATCTATCATGCAAAGACCAAGCACATTGAGGTGAGGTGTCACTTCATTAGAGATTGCTTAGTCAGTGATCGCATTATTCTTGAGAAGGTTCATACTCGAGATAATGTTGCAAATGCTTTGACTAAGGTTCTACCACAAGATAGCTTCAAACATTGTTGTCACTTTGATGGGGGTTACTTGATTCATGCTCTTACACATTTACTTGTATACTGTGGAACATGATCATCAAGTAGGAGGATAGTTTGTATACTTACACTCAGGTATTCTGTATTACTCTTTATCGTTCTCCCATAGAAACTTTGGCCATATTGGACTTTAGTGGGAGATTGTTACCATTAGTGTCCATGTGAAAGGCCAAATGGATGTCAGATACTTTTTTGTATATGTTCTTAATAAAACATATAGTGACCTGGTCCTTGTGCACCTAAGAAGTCTGTGTTGGTGGTCCTTGTGCACTATCTTTCTTTGCATATTCTGTAGCCTCTATGCACAGTACTATGTGCGGAGCTTGGAGGTTGGTTTTCTACTCTAAGGATATCAGTGTGGAGCTCTCGAGAGAAGAGCGCATTGTGGTGCATCGCCATTAAAATACTTCACGTAGTTGGGAGATACAAAATAGTTGGAAAAATATACCATTAAGGTTTCATGGGGAAACCGTGCAATGACATATGGCCTTTATTTTCACCTTGAACAGCAACCCAATGGGCAGAAGTTTATGCCCTACCTAACCTAATGGCTAGGCTCACAAAGATCATCTATAATCATCAACGATCACACATAGACCTCATTTTACTTAGAAGTTAGGGTTCCACAAATGTCTAGGCTCTCACAATGGCTTCTCCTCATAATGGGAGCCTTACAATTTAGAGCACCATGAATAATTTGTGGTCACTTGAGGGTGGACTATTGAGCATATCTTACATCCCCCCTTCAATGTCCTCCCTACAGTGAACTACCTCTTTGGTCCAATCCCAAGCTTTGGAAAGTGTCAAAAAAGTTGCTCTCTCCCAAGGGCGTCGGTAAAAATTTCTAGTACTACTCAAATAGTAGTCATCCTTGTAGTCGAGAAAATGATTCACAAAATTTAGTGCCTTCAACTTGTGATTAGCCCTCTGAAAAAATTCTAGCTTTGTAATTTTCCAAAGTACCATCTACCTTGTACTTAAGCTTCCAGAACCACTTGGTGCCAATGATTTTATGCTTAGGAGCTCAATCTACTAGCTCCCAAGTTCCATTCTTCATGATCTTGTTGTATTCAGTTTGCATGGTAGCCCTCCAATTTGGATCGTGGAGTGCCTCTTCCACATTGGTTGGTTCCCTTGCTTGTTCTTGAATGAGATTAGCCATTAGGGCTATGTTTACAATATTAGCACTTGCGCATCTTTGTTCCTCTATATCTCTATGATTGCTTGATCCATCTACAACCTCTTCAAGTGATTGTGCGATGAGTTTTGCATTGAACTATTTTGATGTCAATGCACCACAGTGCACTCTCCTCGAGAGCTCCACGAAGATATCATTGGAGTAGAAAATCGAGCTCCTAGGACCACATACGATACTCTACACAACGGCTGCAAAATACAGAAAAAACATAGTACACAAGGAGCATAAACACAAACTTCTTAGGTGTTACAAATGCGGTCAAACTTACAATCAATGACTGACCAGGGTACTATATGTTTTATGAAAGAACATATACAGAGAAGTGTTCGGTGGCCATTTGGCTTTCACATGGACACTAACGGTAACAATCTCCCAGTAAAGGCCGATATGGACAAAGTAACTAGGGGAGAAAAATAAAGAATACCTAAGTGTAAGTATACAAACTATACCTTCCACCTGATGGGCATGTTACAAAATATACAAGTGACTGTGTAAGATCATGAATCAAGTAACCCCCATCAAGTGACAATAGTGTCGAAAGCTATCTTGTGGTAGAGCTTTAGTTAAAGCATCTGCAACATTATCTCGAGTGTGAACCTTCTCAAGAATAATGCACTCAGTGGCTAAGCAATCCCTAATGAAGTGATACCTCACCTCAATGTGATTGTTCTTTGCATGATAGATCGGAATCTTAGCCAAGAAAATGTGGCTTTGACTATCACTAAGCAAACCAGGTACATGCTAAGGTAAACCCATATCACAAGCAAGATGAGAAAGCCACAATGCTTCCTTACATGCCTCACTTGCTGCAACATACTCTGCTTCTATGGTGGAAATTACTGTACATTCTTGAAGATGAGATCTCCAAGAGATAGCACCTCCATCAAAATGAAAAATGTACCTCGATGTAGACTTACAATTGTCTACACAACCAGCATAGTCAGAGTCTCTGTAACCAATAATGGATGCTTTCCCTCTACGTAAGCATATACACTTGTCCTTAGAGCCACTCAGATATCTCAAAATCATCTTGATCGCTTCCCAATGTTTCTTGCCATGATTAGACATATATCTGCTCACAACTCCAACCACAAATGCAATGTCTAGTCTCGTAGCTACCATATAATCCATGAGACTACCAACAACAGATAGATAGGGAATTTTAGTCATGAATTCCTTTTTCTCATCTGGTTTGGGGCAATCATCCTTGCTCAATTTCACATATGTGGGTAAAGGTGTACTCAATGCCTTTCCACCCTGCTTATTGAACTTGTGAAGTACTTTGGATATGTACTCACTTTGAGACAAGTATATGCATCTTTTACTCCTATCACGAGTAATGCTCATGCCAAGAATATGCTTGGCATCCCCCATATCCCTCATATCAAATGTTTGACTCAACTTCTTTTTGAGAATTGACAAGTCATAAGAGGACTTCCCAACAATTAACATATCATCGACTTAAACTATAAGGCATATCAAGCTGCTCTCTGAGCATCTCTTTGTGTAGAGACAATGATCCTCATTGCTTCGAGAATAGCCTTGAGACCATAAAAGCATCAAACTTTTGGTACCATTGTCTAGGGGATTGTTTAAGTCCATACAAGCTCTTCTTGAGCTTACAAATTAGAATTTCCTTGCCAAGAACTACATAGCCCTCTGGTTGTTCCATATAGATCTCATCTGTAAGATCGCAATGCAAGAAAGCAATTTTCACATCCATTTAGACTAGCTCTAAGTCCTCCATTGCAACAAATCCAAGCAACATGCACAAAGTAGTAATCTTGACCACTAGAGAGAAGATTTCCTCGAAATCAACACCATGTTGTTGCTCAAAACCCTTTGCAACAAGTTGTGCTTTATGCTTTGGAGAAGCACTATCTAATGTGAATTTCAGCTTATATACCCATTTACATGGTAACACTTTCCTACCCTTTGGCAAAGGTACTAAATACCAAGTACCATTCTTGTGAATAGAATCCGGCTCACTCTTCATGGCACGCTCCCACTTGACATGATCCTTTGTCTGCATAGCCTCTTTGTAGCAAGAAGGCTCACTAACATCTGTTAGCATGACAAAATCTAAACCTAGAACATATCTTCCAGGTGGATGTGAGACACGTGCAGAGAGTCTCAATGGTTGCTAAACAGGAACATATGTGTGTAGGACTATGGTCTACCCCTTCCCATCGCTTTTGAACTGCTGTAGTGTGTGTTTGAGCCAATACGAGTAGTGGAGTGAGTGTTGGTGTTTCCCCCATTCACTATTTCATTCATAACTTGAAGCTCGTTTCTCAAATTTTATAAAAATTACAACCAATAGATGCATCTTGTCGAGATTTTCAAAAGGAACCCACTATTGGCTATATTCGGAGTTCGAAGCTGAGAGAAAAGTTCAAATTTGTGCATACTACTATAATTGGTATCGCTGCAAGAATTGTTAGAGGATTAGTGAGTTGGAGAGGTAGTTGAGTTTATTCACATACATTTTAGCTTAAAAGCATCACTTATCATCATGTGTTCACACATCTTCATACACTTGGTTCTTGTGGTTCCTCGGATTGATAATTAAACGTGTATTAATCCACCACTATATGCAGTTGTGGGGAAATTGAGGTCTAGTCTCATCGATACAAGTCCCTAAGGCTTCATGACTTAGGTACACATGCTTTTGGCACCATTGTCGTGGAAGAAACCTAACCAACGTGCCTTTGTGATTGTTAGAGCTCTAGAATGAACGAATCGTACTTGTAGAGGTGAATTTGTTCTGTGGCAAGTAGTCAAGTATTTCAACACTTGTTACTTCACACTCTTGGGGGTGTGTGTAATGAGTTTTTAGGTTTAGGGTTATGAGTGAGGAAGTAGTGGAAGAGTTAGAGTTAGACAGGAGAGAGGAGTAGAGTAGGGAGAAGTAGAATACCTCAAGAAAAACCCAAAAAATTTATCAAATCCAGTTCAGTTTAGGTTCTAGACAACACAAGACTATAAAAGCCAAAAAAATCAGTTCATTTGGTCACTTGTGTGAACAAGTATCGTGGGAAGAGCAGTAACCAATATCGTGGTGGTGGTATCATGCCAAGCAAGCAAACAAGAGACCTAGTGAGCCCAGAGTTTAGGCAAGGCATCCTTGAAGGTGAGTTCTTCAAATGTTGTATATCAAAACACCTCGAAGACACGCACACACATGAGTAAAGTCACATTCAGTATCATAGGGTAGCATAGAGAGTTTTTTGGAAATTTTTGATTGATACAGGGGGTCAATTTTGGCCGTAGTATGGTGATCGGTCGAGTTTTGGTATTGTGATACCAAAATTCCCTAGTATCGTGATACTCGCCTGGTAGCATATCGTGCATGCCCGCTTGAGGTATTGTGATACCGTCATGGTATCGTATCGTTAAGTGCTGGTATTGTGATCGTGATCACTTGGTGGTATCGTATCATGGTCCACCTGGTATCGTATTGTGTCGGCCACCATATCGTATCGTTGACCGAGGGATATCGTATAATGTGCAGGTTGGTATCCTATCTCCAACTTAGTATTGTATCGTCTCTTGTTTTGGTGTCGTGTCGTGAGGAGTAGTATCATAGCTTTAATTGATTCAGGTGATGCGACTAGTGCGATTAGATGGTCCCATTATAAGGACTCAGGAATAGAAATGCGGACAATTGAGGCATACCTCATAGGGCTAGGAGGCATGGAAACCCCTTGCATGGGTGAGGTGGACCTTCCTATCCTCATAAACGAAGTGACCATGACAGCGAAGCTACTAGTGTGCCATGATGAGGACCTGATAGAACCCCTAATACTTGGTCAAGATTGGCTATACGATCACTCAATAGACCTAAACCTTAGACAAGGCTCCTTGCAGATTGGAACCTTAGATCAGAAGCGAGTGATACCGCTTGAATTCCCTAACAACACTCCGCATGAGGTATGTAACTCTAGACCCTATGAAACGCTTGCAACGGAGGATCGAAAGATCTTTGGTCATATCCCTCGGCTAAGCATGCTCATTCCAAATTCAACCCATGGGAGCTTGCCGATGGATAGGGGCCAGACAAAAGGACTTCAACAGATTTTCTCCTGGTCTTCCAGTAGCGGACAAATGGAGACAATCAGCGGTCAGGTGGACTGCATCAGCAGCCACATGGGCAAAACACCCTGTAGTGCCCATCCTTCCACACTTACTATAGACTGGCCTAGATTAATAGTACAAAACGGAGCACTTCCTAATGGGCAGGTTTTGCAAGTGTTGGACCTCCCTTCTTTTCTAAAGCAGAGTGTCCATCCGACCTCTCAACCTAAACCACAAAGGAGTCAACCACGCTGGAGGAACCCAGACGGACGACAATATCAGACGACACAAAGAGGAAAGCAGTATCAACATCACAGAACAAGTGGCACGAGACAAATATGGGTGCCAAAAGGACAAAAAACACCGACAGATTTCAACAATGCAGACAAGGATAAGAAGAAGTTAAAGACAAATCAGAGGCAGTATCCCACGTCTACTCGATCTTCTTCTACGAGTACGAATATTCGACAGATTTGGATGGCCAAGAAGTACCTTATGAATCGACCCACACCCATGCAGATTTGGGTACCCAAACAGTGTATCATAGCTCAACCCTCAAGCCATGTAATATATACCCCTCAGAAATCTCTTCACCATTCAATACCACCGCATCCGATATCACCTTTTGACCCTCAGTAGAAACATATCACCCGCTCAGAAACTCTTAGGACATGGATACCGAAACGTATCCAGACATCTACTCCAACCCCCTTATCTAACATTACTCCCACCTCGACTAAACACCATCCTTGTAATAACTCATTCACAACTGAACCTTGTACAACTCCACACACTATAACCCAACCTCAGTTGTAATAACATATCATCAAGAAATGTATGCATCATCTGAAGCATGTAGGTTTCTAGAGACCTGCATTAGTTTTGCAACTATCATTCCATAAACCACATCACAACACTCGGCTACACGGGTTACACATCGGTTATGGAAAGGGATTGCGGTCTCACTTTAATGGGATCATGATTAATTTCCATACTAATGTGTTAATCTCTTGTAGCAGATCTTCTACGCACTCGCATCACTCATCATGCAGGCAGAAGGACCATCTGAAGCTGGCCCCAATGTACCCATGGAAAATATTGGCGAATTACTAGCTGAACCACATCCTACGGCTCAACCGCCAGACTTTCAGGGATTTCTAGGACCTATGCCAATTGACGACCCTCCTAGAGGATATATCGAAAGGGTTCATCGCAACCCTCATTGGTTCCAAGGTTTAGCAGCCCATTGGCGGATGCATATTTCCTTTTTGAGGCCAATTTGACTTTTCATACCCGTACATGGGGCAAGTACCAGTTTGTCTCAAGAGAGTTTGCCTAAACCAGATTTCTACCGATGCTACTATTTGGTAACCACATTAACAGCTTGTGAGAACAAGGATCTACTAGGCACATTCATTTTGCCGTCCTTGGTGAATGACCCCCCATTCAAAAGGTTTTATTTGACAAAAGATTTGATTAGAGCTGCTATTAAGATACATGGAATGCACACTCAGACAGAGCGAGAGAGGCTGGTTCCAAAGCCAATGAAACGTGGAGATGTCATCAAGTGGGAAGATATTTCAGTGATCACACCTGAGCTCTCTAAACCCTTAAGGATATGTATGCAACATTTTGCATTCCCCGCTCAAGATCGATTCACCATGCCCCACAAACGCATCTGATTTGGACTATATTTGTCTTGTATTGGACCCCAGACATTTGATCTTGCAAGCTGGGTGATTGATCAGTTGTACTTGGCACAACATAGATGGGAAAGAAAAAAGGTAATGGATGGATGTTGTGCTCTTATGAGAATTGTATATATGTGTTTGGCATACGACTTGTCAATCAAGCGTGCAATGACAAGTGAGGAGTTGAAAGCATTCAAGGGGACAACAAAGAAAGCTAGGAAGGCTAGCAAAGGACGAGCAGGAAAGCGCATGAGAGGAACCATTCTATGCCTACAAGTTCCGGAATCACTGTCACCACAACCCTCTCTAGAATAGTCTCCGACGGAAGCCCCTGTAACTATACAACCTATTCGCATACACCTATCACCACCCATCATACAGAAGGCACAACCAGTGTAGTTACTTCTTAGGCTACCACCGTCCATGAACCTACCACCACTGCAGTAGAAGTTCCCACCACTATTGGTGCGGAAGCATTCTCTTTTTCGATACCTAACCTGGAAGCGGAACTCATAGATACAACATTTGATTTTGAAATGCCCAATGCTTTCTCAAATGAATTTCAGTTTTCTGAAGGCCAAATTTTCTCTCAGGAATACGAACGACCAAGCTACCCGACCACTCCCCCAGATCAACCACAAGGACAAGTAGTATCGAGCTCAGAAGAAGAAAGAACCAAAATAGATGATGACGAGGGCGATGATGAAGCCAGCCAGGGCACTCATGACTCCCAAGAAAATGTGCAGACAGACGAACAAGGATAGCAAATTGACACCCAAGGTGACACCAGCACGCACGAAGACGAAACATTTGAACCAGCGACATACACCTTGGCAATCAAGAAGTTATATTGCACCATGGAAAAAGTTTGGGCGCGTAAGAAGTTAACTAAGGAAGAGAGCCAAGCACTTATAGAACAGGAACTTGTCTCAGGCGGTTTCAAAGAAGTATACATCAAAGGTTTCAGGGAACTTGTTAAATCAGTGGGATCTAATGAAGCATTAAGATATTTGCAGAGAAAACCACTATCGCAATTTGACCCCCGACAAGTACGATTATTATCAAAGCCACGTCAATACATTCATGTGCCCACAGGTGGCTAATCTTCAGAACAGGCCTGGGAAGCGCGTCTGATCCCTGACGAATCTTTGGCAATAGAAACAATCATGATTGACTCCCCTCCTCACACTACTATTGTACATACCACCGCTGTGACCGAAGTACCCACCACCCCAACTGCCCCTTTATCACCTCCCATCCATCTAGTCTCACCCATACACCCTACTTCTCCCAGACCATCCACATCTTTGGATAGCGAAGTAGCAGTTGCATCCATTCCTCTAACCCTTTCCGCACCTACACAACCCAGCCTACCTCCTCGGACATCCACCTTTCTTTCCAGTCCATTTCTCCATCCTTCCTTCCCATCCTTCCCCACACCTCCAGGACACCTATTTCCATTTCCACCTCCATTGAATTTTTCCCCAATTTCACCTCCTTGACCCACCGTAATTCCTCTTCCCCTTTCCACCAAGCAGTCCAAGAGAACCCCTCTGTAAATCATTCAACCACTTTTGTAAATCCTGTATTTACACCCACACACACTGTTGCTCTAGCACAATGGTGAGAACCACGTTAAGAAGCTCCACCTCCTTAATGTCAATCCGTGGAAGAGATAGGAGTGATATGAAGATCGTGAACGTGAGATGAAGTGAGAGTGAAGGTGAGAAGCATAGAAATGCACACACACATACACACACACTACGAAGGGATAAGCAAGAAACAATGGAAGGTGAGAAATTAACTCTATTACTCAAGAACACTCTTACAAGCTCAAAATAGCTCTAAGCTCTTCTCTACTTACACAAGCTATCCTAAAAAATGAGCTCTCTAGCTCTTTTTATAGTTTCTAGACTAGTTTTGATCGGTTTCACATCTAGTGACCGGCATAGTTAAAAAATAGGTCCTAAGTGCTATTTGAAGGGGTAAACGGTGTCTAAAAATAACCAAAATTGATACGCTCGTTCTACCTAAGCTCCTCAAGTTCGAGGACTCCTCGGCTTGCACAAAATGGAGCTAGAAATTAAGAAAAGGGTTTTTCTATGTTACATATGTTACAATAGTGATAAAAATCACTGTTGGAGGTTTTTGAAAAGTATTTTTAAAACATAATTCTTTGAAAAAAGATCCACATGACTCCCTGCTCCGTCGTTGTTACATGCTTCCGCGTCTTTTATGCCTCTGGTTGCTTCCAACACCCCCCTCCCTCTCGCTTCTGTCGTCCTCGATAGAACCTTGTTGTGCAGTCTGTCGTATGTAGTTTTGTAGGAGGCCTTGAGTGAGAGTGTGCTCGGATATTCGAATGCCTCGGGCCAGGTCTGCCTCGAGCTTCTCCCAATCGATTGGTTGGAGTTCATCTGATGGCGGGAGTCGATAATGTGTGGAATATACCATCTGTTCACAGGCAAATAATTGCAATAAATGGGTGGGCCTGCTCATGAACACTTCTGAATGGTATTCCCAGAAACCGGTTGTGAACATCTCTTCCAACGTCTGCTTGTAGCACGTCGGTAAGTATTTGATTCTGCAATGCCAGGCATAACACACCCGTAGCGATGGCGTTGTACTCATATCATATACCAAATCGAAATTGCCATGCTCGAAGCCCGGGGTATTAACATGAGGTGCCTTGACACGCCGGAAGACTTTAAAAACCATTTGCATCATGTCAGATATTTTGACAGTCATGTGCGCTGCGATATCATCCATACGTTTCAAGCGAGGGAGCCAGTGACGAATAGTGGCCATCATATATCCCACTGTTGGTAGTTCGATGGGTGGCTTGAAATATGGGTAATTTAACCAATCCTAGCACTGCTTGTTGTTCTGTACTTTAATAGCGAATGCTGTCCAAGAGCGGCGACGTGGCACTGGACCCCAACATGGGTTGTACTTTAAGTGCAATGGTGCCTTTACCCATGTACTCATCATCTCAGGATACTCTTGTAAAAGATCTTTAGGCCAATTGGGTTGATGGATTTCTCCGCGCTGCGCATCCGGTGGCAAATCGTCAGGCTCGAACGAGTAGCATGAGATGGTTTCTTGCCCGTTTCTTTCTCTATGGCCAACTGATATTCGGCCATTAACATAAAGTAAGGTTTATACTGTAGCTCATGCCTTGATATGTAGCAACGAGGGGCCAAATGAGCAAAGTAGGGCGACTGTAAAATTCGTTCCTCAATCATTGCCATTGCATGCAATTGCGCCTCTACTCTGGCTGAATGGGTGGTTCCAAGCTCTTCAATTGTCTTCATCCATGCGGGGGTTGGAAGTTCATAGGTCGTCTGGTCTTCAGCCGTGACACATCCGCCTGGGATGGGTTGGGGCTCATAGGCCTCTTCAAAGGTTTCTTCCACCGGTATGGTTACAGTTTCTTCATCAACAGGTAGCTCTGGTGGGGAATCTAGTCGGGGTGGTGCTTCATAGACTGTGATTCGTGATTCAAGATTTGATACCTGGGCTCGTAATGCATTGAGTTCCTCTAAAATATCAGGAGAAGGGTCCACAGGAGCTGGTAATCCTTGTGGTACTGGTGCTCGTAGCTGCAGTAGTTTATGATCATCTTTGAGCTTTTGATAGGCCTCCTTCATGTGATCGTATTCATCGAGCAGTCTAACATGATCCTCTAGCAGCATCTTCATTGATTCTGAGGGAACCGCTTTGAACCTACTAGGGCTTAACGGTTGATCTAGATGATCGAGAGCAGCTTCTAAATTTTCTCTGTTCTGCTCTTGTAGCCGCTGGTTCTCTTCCTTTGCTGCTGCTAGGTGTCTTCTGAGTAAGCCCATGTTCCGAGTCAGCGTCACATTGCGAACTGTCTGGGCCCTTAATAAATTGTCAAGATCAGCAGTGGCCTCTTTGGCTTTCTCTTCACTTTCTAATTCCAGCTTGTGGTATGCCTCTCGTAATTCTTGGTACCGAGTATTCAATGAGGCATTCTCAATCGACAAGGAATTAAGCTGCGACTGTAATTGATTTGTCGTGTTCTGCAGCATTTGGTAGTTGTTTCCTAGAGATGTGAACTCCTCTCGTACTTGAGTCATGCAAGCGAACATCTGTCGAAATGCGGTATCTACAGTGGGAGATAATATTACAGATGTTCCGAGTAAAGATGCAGTGGATGTAGATGCAATGGGGATCGGGAATGGGGGTGGGAGAGTGGATGCGGTGGTGATTGTGGAAAATTGTGATGTGCCTAAATATGGGTGTGCCATGAATGAAGTGAGTGGTGGTGCGGTGGGCGGTGAGATATCCATGTCATTGGATGTGTCAAGTGCGGTGACTGTGAATAATGGTGTGATTGTGGGTGCTTGTGATGGTGTAAATACTGGATTTACAAATGTTGACGAATAATTTACAAGGGGTTTTCTTGTACTCCTCGGGGGAAAGGGGGAAAAGGAAATACGGTAGGTCGAGGGGGTGAGACAGGGGAAAAAGTTAATGGGGGTAGATATGGGAAAAGGTGTCGTGGAGGTGTGGGGAAGGATGGGAAAGATGGAGGGGCAAAGGGAGTAGATGGAAAGGTGGGTGTCTGAAGGGGGAAACCCGGTTGAGTGGTTGTGGACGTGGTTAGAGGAATGGAGGTAACAAAAGCTTGTGCTACTGCGCTATCGAAAGATGTGGATGGTCGGGGAGAGAGTGGGTGTATAGGGGAGACTGGATGGATGGGAGGTGAAGGAGGAGCGGTTGGGGTGACAGGTACTCCGATTACAGTGGTGGTATGTACATTAGTAGGGTGGGGTGGGGAGTCGATTACAATAGTCTCTTCTGTCATTGAGCCTTTAGGGATGAGACGTGCTTCCCTGGCCTATTCTGAGGATTGTGCTCCTGTTGGGATACGAATGTATTCGCCCGGTTTTGATAAGAGCCGTACGCGTCGTGGATCATACTGCGGTAATGGCTTCCTCTGCAGATATCGTAAGGCCTCAGTAGGTCCGACTGATTTGACAAGCTCTCTGAAACCGCTGATGTATACTTCTTCAAACCCTCTCGAGACAAGCTCTTGTTCTATGAGAGTTTGGCGCTCTTCTTCAGTTAGCTTCTTACGCGCCCAAACCTTTTCCATAGTACGGTATAACTTTTTAATGGCCAGTGTATAAGCTGCAGCTTCAAATGTCTCATCCTCGTGTGTACTTGTATCACCATGGGTGTCCGTGTGTTGTCCTTGTTCATCCGTTTGTACATGTTCTTGGGAGTCATGTGTGCCTTGGCTGGCTTCATCGTCGCCTTCATCTTCATCGGTTTCTGTGCTTTCTTCTTTGGAGCTCGACACTACTTGTCCATCTGGCTGATCTCGGGGTGTGGTCGGGTAACTTGGACGTTCATATTCTTGAGAAAACATCTGTCCTTTTGAGAGCTGAAATTCACTAGACAACTCATCGTGCATCTCGAAATCAAACGTCGTGTTTATTGGTTCTGCTTCCATATTGGGTATCGGAAAAGAAAAGGCTTCCGCACCAATAGTGGTGGGAACTTCTGCTGTTGTGGTGGTGGGTTCTAGGGTTGTGGCTGCTTGAGGAGCAACCGTGCTGGTAGTGCCCTCCGGTGTAACTGGTCTTGATAACCTTATGCGAATGGGTTGAACGGGGGCTTCTGTTGGAGACTGAGTGAGAATTACGATGAATCTTCTCAGTATATCCTCTAGGAGGGTCGTCAATCGGCATCGGTCATGGAAACCCTTGGAACTCCGGTGGTTGAGCCGTCGGATGGGCTCCGCTAGTAAATCCCCAATATTGGCCATTGGTGCACTAGGGCCCGCTTCTGATTGTCCTTCTGCCTGCATGATGTATGATGCGAGTGTGTGGCGTATCTGCTACAAAAGATTAACACATTAGCATGGAAATTAATTATGATCCCATTAAAGTGAGACTGCAATCCCTTTCCATAACCGATGTGTAACCCGTGTAGCCGAGTGTTGTGATGTGATTGATGCAATGCTTCTTGCCGAACTAGTGCAGGTCTCTAGACACCTACATGCTTTCAGATGATACATGCATTTCTTGATGAGGTGTTATTACAGATGATGTTGGGTTATAGTGTGTGGATTTATACAAGGTTCGGTCATGAATGAGTTATTACATGGTTGTAGATTAGTCGGGGTGGGAGTTATGTTAGACAATAGGTTAGGAGAAGACTTCTGGATACATTTTGGTATCCACTTCCTACGAGTTTGTGATCGAGTTATAGGTCTCTACGGAGGGACAAAAGATGATATCGGATTTGGTGATATGGAGGGCTGAAAAGCTTTCCGAAGGGTGTATTTTACATGGCTTGAGGGTTGAGCTATAATACATGGCTTGGGTACCCAAATCTGCGTGGGTGTGGGTCTGTTCATAAGGTACTTCTTGGCGATCCAAATTTGTCGAAGGTTTGTATTCGTAGAAGAAGGCCGAGGGGATGTTGGATACTGATTCTGTCTCTGTCTTGACTTCTTCTTATCAATGTCTGCATTGTTGAAATCAGTCGGTGCTTTCTGTTCTTTTGGCACCCATATTTGTCTTGTGCCACTTGCTTTGTGTTGCTGAGACTGCTTTACTCTTTGCGTCGTCTGATGTTGCCGTCGGTCTGGGTTCCTTCGTCGTGGTTGACTCTGTTGTGGTTGAGGTTGAGAGGTTGAATGGATGCTCTGCTTTGGAAAAGAAGGGAGGTCCAACACTTGCGAAACCTGCCCATTAGGAAGTGAGGCATTCTGTACCACAGATCTAGGCCAGTCCGCAGTAAGTGTGGAAGGATGGGCACTGCAGGGCGTTTTGCTCATGTGTCCACTGATGTAACCCACCTGACCGCTGATTGTGTCCATCTGCCCAAGCGGTTGGGTAATTGCCCCTTCTAGTTTGCAGGAAGCCCCAGGAAAAATCTCCTGACGTCCTTCTGATTGACAATTGTCTATAGCCAAGCCCGAGTGGGTTGGTGTAGATGTAACGTGACTGATCTGACCAAAGATCTTTCGGTCTTCCGTCGCATGCATTTCATGGGGTCTAGGGTTACACACCTCAGTCGGAATGCCGTTAGGGAAGTCAAGTGGTATCACTCTCTTCTCATCTAAGGTTCCAATCTGTAAGGAGCCTTGTCTAAGATGTAGGTCCACTGAGTGATCGTATAGCCAATCTTGGCCAAGGATTAGGGGTTCTATCAGGTCCTCGTCATGGCACACTAGTAGCTTTACTGTCAAGGTCACTTCGTCTATGAGGATAGGAAGGTCCACCTCACCCATGCAAGGGGTTTCCATGCCTCCTAGCCCTATGAGGTATGCCTCAATTGGCCGCATTTCTATCCTTGAGTCCTTATAGTGGGACCATATAATCGCACTAGTCGCTGCACCTAAATCAATCAAAGCCCTTAGCTCTTGGCAATGGTTTCCGTGCTTTAGCCTGACTGTAATGAATGGTCTCCTGTCCACTATGCTAGGATGAGTGGTTGACTTTACTTGACACATGGCCATGGGCTATCTGGGTGATGTTTCCAGAGGGTTATAATGTTCCCTCCCTAGTCCTTGTCTTCTTAGCTTCATGCGCTTAATGCGTTCTATTGCTTCTACCCGAGCTTCCGCTCGTATTCTATTTTCTTCCTCCTTACGCTTCTTTGCCAACGTGAGTCGTCTAAGCATATCCTCAGTAAGAGGTTCCTGATATAACTTGACTCTACAGCCACTAATATAATTAGGCATTAATTATGTCTCCTTCTAAGGTGGCTAACTGTACTGCTCCACTTGTTGAGAGTCTGTTAATGATCATAGGTCCATAACCTCGCTTTTCTAACTTCCGTGCATGTTGCTTTAGCATATATACTAGGACTAAATCCCCTTCTTTTAAGCCTTTATCTTTCACATGTGCGTCAAAATATGCTTTCTGTCGCTTCTTTGCTGCATATATGCCTGCTGCAGCTTTCAGCCTGGTTTCTCCTAATCGTTCCAAGTCCATTATTCTTGCTAATAATTCATGGCCGGCCACTGATGTTCTTGTGCAACCTTAAGGGTTGGTATCAAGAAGTCCAAAGGAAGCACAACATTCTGACCAAAAACCATCTGAAAGGGGGTTGCATTGAGTACGGTCTTGTAGGCCACTCGATATGCCCAAACAGCGTGGTGTAACTATTTATCCCAATCTGAACGTTTGTTGTTTACGAGTTTCGTCAGTACGTTACAAAGGATCTTATTAGTGCTTTCAGCCTCACCATTGGCCTGAGGATCATATGGTGCGGATTTCTTGTGAATCACCATAAAATCCTATAACAAATATTCAATGACTTGGTTTAGAAAGTGAGTTCCGCGATCGCTCACTAACTCTATAGGCAATCCATATCTTGTAAAGACATTCTCAAATAAGAATTTTGCAGTTGTGTGTGCATCATTCTTTTTTGTGGCTTTTGCCTCTACCCATTTGGTAAGATAATCCGTCGCGACAATGATGTATTCAGCATGTGTACCTTTTGTAGGGGGGTTAATGGGTCCTACAAAGTCTATACCCCACTCAGAAAATGCACGTCCTCCCATCATGGGTTTCAATGGCATTTCATCTTTGCGAGTAGGAAACTGAGTTCTTTGGCACACATCACATCTCTTAACATAGGTATGAGCATCCATGTGAAGAGTGGGCCACCATAATCCTGCAAAGAGGATGGCTTTGATTATCCTTTCAGGTCCAAAATGACCTCTTGCAACACCTTGGTGTGCAGTCTCTAGTATGCTCAGATAATCGCTTTCATGAACACATTGTCTTAGATATCCATCTTGTCCTCTTTTGTATAGATTATCGCCAATAAGTGAATAGTCTTGAGCTTCCTGCTCCAGATTGCGTTGTCGAGCTAAGGTCATTCCTTGAGGGAATGTCTTTGTCCTCAAGTATGTCACTAAAGGTTCACTCCAGTCTGGTGTGAGAGACACGTGATATAATGTAGCATGCTCTACTGGTGGTCTTTCACAACAAACATGGCATACTTTACACAACTTGTAGCCATCTGCTTCCATCGAAGGCCAATATACTCCTAGTCTATGCAAAGTCTGTAATGTTCGATGTTTTGAATGATGTTGCTTTAGTGCACCTATGTGTGCTAATTGCAACCAGTTTGCATGTTCTGATTCATCTACACAACAAGCAAGAATCTTTTGATTATCCTGTTTATATATGCTTCCTGCTATGATTTGGTATCTCTGAGACTTGGTAATCTCTCCTTCTTTGATCTTTATCCTAGGATTCTTGGGTCCATACATGAGAATAGGGACTATTGGTTTAGCCCATTCTGGTGCTATCTCTAGGTTAAACAAGTATGCGTCTGGTAGATCCTCCGCTACTCCTTGAAGAGCTTCTCCTGAGGTTAATCTTGAAAGATGGTCAGCTCTGAGATGTGTCTTTCCTTTCCTGACTACTACTTCAAAATCGTACTCCATGAGTAATAGAAACCAACGTATTAGTCGTCCTGTGTTACATGGCTTGTTGACTAAGTACAGTAATGCTTGATGATCTGTAAAGAATTTGAACTTGTTTGCCAACAAATAGTGTCTGAACTTCTTTACCGCGTAGATCATCCCTAATCCTTCTCGTTCCGTCGTGGTGTAATTTCTTTCTGCTGCGTTCAATTGTCTGCTTGCGTAAGCTATGGGGAGATCTATGTTACCTTCATTGGTGGGTTGTGCTAACACACATCCTATGGCGTAATTGGATGCATCCACATGTACATGGAATGGCTTACTCCAATCCGGGGTTGTCAATATAGGTGCTGAGCACAAGCGTCGTTTAAGTTCATTGAATGAATTTTCACATTCATCTGTCCATTCAAAATTGGTTAAAAGAGAGTACAAAGGCTTGGCTATGATTGCATACATGTGTATGAATCTCCTATAATAACCACAATGACCTATAAATGCTTGTACCTCCTTGATGTTCGTCGGCCTAGGTAGATCTGCAATTACCTTCACTTTTTCCTCATCCATAGAGATTCCATTTTTTGACACAATGTGTCGTAGAATTTTGCCTTGTCTGACCATGAAAACACATTTTTCTGGGTTCAAACAAACCTGAAATTCTCGACATTTGTCAAATATTTGTCTTAACTCGGGGATATGCGTCTGCCTGATATTAGAATGAGCACATATGTCATCGACATAAACCTCCAAACTCTTGCGTAGGAATTCCTTAAAAACGTGACACATGAGTCACTGGAAAGTGGCGGGTGCATTTGTTAAGCCAAATGGCATTACACGAAATGCAAATATGCCCCATTCGGTGGCAAATGCCGTCTTGTGTTGGTCCTCTGGAGCAATGGCTACTTGATTATAGCCTGAAAAACCATCAAGGAAGCTGTAAACTTCCTTGCCCGCAACTCTTTCCAATAAGTGTTCCGTGATAGGAAGAGGATAACTGTCTCTAATCGTGGCGGCATTAACTTTTTTTAAGGTTAATACAAACACGCAATTTTCCATTCTTCTTGGGCACAACCACAATGGGGGATACCCATTCGATATGCTCAATTTTGTAAATGTATCCTGCTTCTATCAAACGATCTATTTCCTCTTTAATCTTCGTAGCGTAGTTATCATTGTACGTGTACGGTTTTTGTTTTGTCGGTTTTGCATCTGGATTCATAGGGATTCTATGAGAACATATGTCTGGATCTACTCCTTTCAAATCTTTGTAACTCCAAGCGAACACATCCCTATATTCGCGCAATAGGGCAACTAATTCTTCTTCTTCTTCATTAGTCAAATCATGCCCTATGTAGGTACATTTCTCTTCTTCTCCTTCTATGGCAACTATTATTTTCTTGGTTTTCTCTCGGTTATCATATACTTGTCCGTCATTCGCCTTTCTATTAGGCATTCGTACCATGATTCTTCTATCTTCGATTTCATATTTCTTGAAGTTCTCGAGTACTTCAAACAAAGATTCTTCTTTTTCTTACATGGTTTCTTTCTTCTTTCTTTTCTTGCCTTCACTTTTGCTAGTCACTTGAGTGGCTATTCTCACATCATTCATAACTTCTTCCTGTTTCTGAGGGATAGTTTCTACTTTGTAAAAATATTCTTCTTCTGATGCAAAGGGTGGGTCCATGATAATTGATTCTAAATCAAAATCACTCGCATCTTCAAATGCATCAGTGTTCGGTTCACATTCTTCTAAAATTGAATCACTCATGATTGGCTCTATCGTGAAGACTGAAATGTCATAGCCATCCTCGTCACAGTGGGGTGTCCATTGTTCTTCATTGATGGCTACATCCATGGTTGCTAGGATTTCTGCCCAAACATGGGGTTCAAATTCTTCATCTGGAAATACTACAGGTGCGTAAGCTAGATCTTGAAGGGTTCGTGGATGTTGTTCTGCACCTAAGGTCCTTGCTTCTAATTGTTCTTCCTCTTGTTTGGCTACTTTACACATCCATAAATGAGTATCCTCATGCAACCAAGAAGGATCTGATTCTAATGAGTGCACGGATTCTGTCTCTACCTGAGTCTTATGGATGGTATTCCATTGTATTGGGGGTACATCTCGATCTGAATAGTCTTTAAGATTGACTTTGGTAGTCACTCCCAAATGTTGCAAGTACAAAGAATTAGTTCCCCAATCTTGTACAATTTGCAACTGACGCATGAATGGTCGTCCCAATATCATCTCATAAGCATGATTTTTCGCAAAGTCACAAATGGCGAAAGTATGCTCAAATTCTACACCACAAGTGGTGAGAGATATTCCTTCTAGTAAGCCTAATGGTTTTTCTATATGTCCATCAGCCATTTGTAGCTTCATCCTGGTGGGTCTTAATGCTGGCTTACCCCAACGTTTCCATAAAGCGGTGATAGCTATGGCTACTCCGGCTCCTGAATCTAAGATGGCTTTTGTGGTGTAGCCCTGATGGGTTATCGGAAGATAAGTGTTACCTTCCTCTCCTTCGCTTACATCTCCAATCTTTTCTACGGGTATCTCTGGTACCTTATTTTGTGATCCTATTTGTGGGAGAGTAGTAGCAAGCTCGGGGAATTGATTTGCTACATGTTTCCACATTCTGGTTTTACCTTTAACAACTCCTCTAGAGTGAGATTACACTGTACTTTAGTGTTCTTGATCACTTCCGTGTTTCTAGGGATTACTGATTCTTCATTCCTCACTATTATCATGGGTGCTCTCATACTAATAGACTTTGCTTCCCAAGGTCCTGTGAACTGAGGTAATTCTTGTAAAGAATTAGATTCAAAACCTGTGTGTTCACTCAGTTGCTCTTCCTCTACACCATTGTAAATAGAGGGAATGTCTTGGGGAAATTGTTCCTGCAAGTCATCTATTTCTTGAATAGGAGGATGGGTTCATTGTTCTTTTCTCCATTTTTCTTCTTGGATTTCTCTCAAGAATTCATGTGAATATTTATGTATGGAAGACAAATTGTCTTGACTTTCTGTGTTAGGTACTTGAAACAGGGATGGTACATTATATTCCTATGGCTCTGGGATAATAGGGTTCCTATGCTGATCCTTTTTCTCTTTGCTCTCTATCAAGTATTCTAGCCTGTCCATTAGTCCTTGAAAATGTAATTCCGGTTTTGCCATGTTATTCCAATTAAGATATCTAGAGGCTTCGAACAAAGCTTGTGCTAATTCTACCATCTTCATGCAAAGTTTAGTTCTCTCAATTTCTAGATCAGCTCGTGGGTAGTTCTTACTCATTTCAACTACTTGAGGACCCTCTTTTAATCTAGCCTGATATGCACGAAACATCATGTCTAGATTTTTTGGTATGGGTTCTGCTAAAACTGATCCTGATTTCTGAGCTGGATTCTCTTGATTCAATTCGTGTGAAGTCAATTCTAGGATTTTGGCTCTCGACTCTTTTAAACTTCCTTCCAACTCAATTATCTTTTTACTCCATTTTCTCTTAATTCTTTCTCTAGAATCTTTCCAAGATTTTGTCTTTTTACTGCTAGATTCTGCAACTTCACTACTTCCAGCTGCTTTCTCTTGATTAAGCTGTTGGTTTTGTAAGAGCGCTTGGGCTCTTGTTATAGCTTGGATAGGCACGTATGTAGGGTTTGATCCATCTGCATTGTTTACAATACCTATCACGTTGATCGGTGTCACATTTGAAGCATTAACAGGGTTCTTAGGACAATCTTTGATTATGTGCTCTTTACCACAATCGGCACAAAAGCCTTGGATGTTATAGTACTGTGAGTGTCCCGCTATTGGAGGATGTGGACAATCCTTTATGAAATGATCTCCTTGGCACCTAAAGCACTGGTGGACTATCATAATGATATGTCTCCACATGTTTTGGTGACTCCGTGTAATATGCGGGTGGACTATCTACATGCGTAGAGTCAAAACTGTTTGAGTTCGGGTCACTCTCTGTGATCAAAGGTGAAGAAGGCACTAAGGCCCTACTTAGGTTCTCTTCTGCAGTAGCGTATTTGACTGAGATGACATTCGCTAGTGGGGGTGGCTGCTGAGCTAAGACAGGTTGAGGTCTCTGTTGAGCCTGGTATGGGTAGTTCTGAGGAGGCCTATAGTAATAAGGCTGAGCATTGTATTGGCCTTGATACCTACCTGGCTGTGCGTATGCTTGCGGATAGTTATGTCTCACGGTCTGTTTGTTGTATGGGCAGTCATGAGCCGTATGATTCGTGTATCTTCTCTCAATTGTACAGTATTGGCCACTAGGGTTGGCTTGAGGTTGTGTTGCATTGGGGCACACATTTGCCAAATGATTTCCACCACGTGTAACAACAGACGTTCGTTGTTAACTTAGGCATCAGTTTACTAGAAACTCCTAGTTTCTGGGCCACTTTTTCTGCTAGGTCCTCTATCGAGTTAGACAATTTCGTGGATGCTAGAGATGAACAGTCTGAGTCCTTATAGACCTTTGAGAGTTCCAATTCGTCTCCTAAGTTGTCCTCAATGTCTATACAAATTCTTACACATTGCTCTAGCGTTCTGGGTTCTTTCAAGTAAACATAGGAGCGTAGTTTAGAGCTCAACAAGCCATCTAGAAACAATGACACTTGCTTGGCCTGTGAGGTTAGCTCTTCCATTGGACATCTTTCAACATATTGTCTAAACCTACGTCCTGCCAGTCTAACTGTTTCCTGAGGGGTCTGTTTAAAGCTATGAATCAACGAAGACGTGTCATGTCTGATTCCACTTTTAGAGAATTCAGTGATGAATAACTCTAAAAAGTGATGGATGTCTCTAAATTGCCTCTGTTGCAATGGTTGGAACCAAGTTAAAGCGGTATTTTTTAACGTTAGTCCAAATGCATTGTATTGTGTGAACATGTCTTCAACTTGTTCGGCTCTTAGTACTTGCTTGAATTCTGCGACATGGTCATAGGGATCTCCTGTCCCATCAAAATAATTTTTCATGGATTTCACTAATTGAGTGGGTCTCAATATTCTTGCGTGTTCACGTGGTCTAGGTAGAGGAAAATCATCTCTACCACCTGGTATTCCATGATCTCTTTGTCTATCCTCTCTATTAGTGTCCGTGGTTGTTCTCTCTCTCCCTATGGGATGAGTGAAGCTTACTTCGGGTCTTTCTTTATTCTTTTCTCTTTGCATGCCATGGGCTGAGGATGTTCCTGCCCCTTGTTGGTTCACGTTTACGTTTGTTCGTGATGGAGGGAATACCAATTCACCTCTCCATGTGTATGTGTTTCTAGCGTGGTCAGGCACCACAAAGACTCTTTCTGAAGTCTCATCTAGGTATACAACCTTTCCAGGTGTATCTGGGTCCTTGAAATCGTAGATTATAATGGAACCTACCTCGCTAGGTTGTTCCGTTCTGTATCTCCAAAATGCTTCGTCTGTTTCTTTATTTACAAACAGCTCTATGCTTCTGTTGTCCTGAGGAGTCCATTTTGGAACTAGTACTCGTGTCAGTATAGATTTCCCTCTAGGTGTTCTAGGCTCTTCTAATGGTTCTTTTCCTTGAGATTTTGCTTGTGTCTCTATCTGAATCACGCCAAACTCATTCGTATTGTTTGGTTGCGTACTTAAGATGTGCATCATTCCTTCCTTGTCTATGTACGCGTCTCTCTCGAATTTCACCACTAAATGTTCCAATCCAATGGGTTGATCGGGGTTGTGCATCTGCACCACTTTGCCTTCGCAAACCATCCTCATAGACGCGAGCACCTAATCAGTTGGTTCGGAGAAACTCTAGTTGAGTCCTATAGGGTCCTTCAGGTCTCTCTAAATATACCACATTCGACCCTCCTTCTGGTCTTTTTGTGCTAAATGCCATTTCTGATTCGCTAGTATCTGAGCTCTCGTAGGGATAACTAGTGTTCAATTGTTGAGCCCACGATCGTGCAGTAGTTCTTACACTTGCCTCTGATGATCTAAGGCTTTGTCGGTCTGACTTACTTATATGTTTGCCCGATCTAAGGTTCATTAATTTTCTTCCTTGCACACTCAGTACACGCTCAGATCGTCAATGATTCTTTGTTATTACTTTCTTGATTCTTTTTAAATTTCTCTAGATTCTTGTCTTAATGTATGCGTCAGGAATTCGGCTTTCTGTGGTACTTTGAGTTCTCGTTCCATCAGACTTATGTTCTTTCCTTTAGGTTTTCGTGTCACACACCTTTACTTTAGTCTTGAACTTGATAAATTTAATTCTCTTGAACTTGAGGCGTTCCTATCGTCTTGAATCCACAATGCTAACGTTTATCCTAAGCTAAGAATTGACTAAGGGGGTTGAGTAATCTTCCAACCTCGAGTCAGATTTTCTGGTTGCTCTGATGCCCAAGAAGCCACGCTTCCCAAGCCTTATGCCCTTCACAGCCTTGCTTTGGTTGCCTTTGATTGCCCTTGCTATACCTGGAAAAATTCAATATTAGACCAATATCACAAATGGATGATCAAGAACTTGAGCTTATACACCTTTAAAGTCCCTTAACCTTTGGCAAAATTTTCTTCCAAAGCCCCCTTTCTTTCCTTGTTCCACAGATGGTCAACCTCAAAATAGCTTATCTAAAAATAGACGTATTCTTTAAGAGCTTTCTAATGAGCTATAAAGCTCAAAAAACGGACTTCGGATGAAAAAGTTATGACCGTTCAGGCCCTTAGGGGTAAAAACTAACAAACAAGTTTTTCTTCAAATATGAGCTAAGGGGTCTCCTATGAGTATAATCACCCAAAAATTTCCAAAAAATAGCCCCAAAATTGGCCAAAAATTGAAACCCTAAAATTTGCGTTTGGGTGGGCAATCGCGATGGTCTGAGATGATCGCGATGGTCTGGGACCGTCGCAATGGTCGCGATGGTCCGATGGAGCGAACTGTTGCAATGGCGTGAAATGGATGATCACGATGGCGTGAATGTGAACCGTCGTGATGGCTCGATCAGGCAGATAATCGCGATGGCATCAGTCAACGGTCAACGTGAACAATCACGATGGTCCAAAATGAACCGTCGTGATGGTCACAGATGCGATGGCGTGAGCCAATCACGATGGTCCAAAATTCGAGTTGTTGCGATGGTCTGAGTGTATCGTCGTGATGGCATGATGTGCAAACCATCGCGATGGTCTAGCTTGCCACGTGGCAGCGTCGGCACGATGGCATGAGCCTATCGCGATGGTGTGGGGTCGACGGGATCATCGCGATGGTCAGCGAACCGTCGCGATGGTTCAAGTGAACCGTCGCGATGGCATGAGACCGTCGCGATGGTCCAGCCGAGCCGTCACGATGGCATGAGCCAATCGCAATGGTGTGACACAATCGCCATGGCGTGAGCCAATCTCGATGGTCCACCAAAATGCAATTTTTTGAGATGCAGCTATGGATTCCTATACACGCAAGGGTCGCCTACACGGTGGTGAACTCGCCTTCCTCAAAATCCGAACTTGGCAGACCATCGCGATGGTCTGACACAGTCGGCAATTTCTGAGAGAGAGTACATTTCTTACCTTTTGGAAGCTTTCCTGATGCTCTGGAGCACTGTACCTACAAGAAAACTCAAATACACAGTAGCACATGCAAGCACACAAGCTCTCTCTCACTCTCTCGCATGCACAAATGAGGAGAATGGGTGGATATGGTGAATTTTCTGATTTTTTTTGGAGATGAAGATGATGATGCGGTGATGAAGATGGAGTGTGGGGGAGGTGAAAAACACTAAAAACTAAGTGAAAACAACAACAAAAACTGAAATTTTTACCTTCCAACACCACTTCTTGCTATACTCTTACCATCACACATTCGTCCTAGACACGATCCCCGGCAACGGTACCAAATTTGGTGTTGCTCTAGCACAATGGTGAGAACCACGTTAAAAAGCTCCACCTCCTTAATGTCAATCCGCGGAAGAGATAGGAGTGATATGAAGATCGTGAACGTGAGATGAAGTGAGAGTGAAGGTGAGAAGCATAGAAATGCACACACACATACACACACACTACGAAGGGACAAGCAAGACACAATGGAAGGTGAGAAATTAACTCTATTAGTCAAGAACACTCTTACAAGCTCAAAATAGCTCTAAGCTCTTCTCTACTTACACAAGCTATCCTCAAAAATGAGCTCTCTAGCTCTTTTTATAGTTTCTAGACTAATTTTGACCGGTTTCACATCTAGTGACCGGCATAGTTAAAAAATAGGTCCTAAGTGCTATTTGAAGGGGTAAACGGTATCTAAAAATAACCAAAATTGATACGCTCATTCTACCTAAGCTCCTCAAGCTCGAGGACTCCTCGGCTTGCACAAAATGGAGCTAGAAATTAAGAAAAGGGTTTTTCTATGTTACATATGTTACAATAGTGATAAAAATCACTGTTGGAGGTTTTTGAAAAGTATTTTTAAAACATAATTCTTTGAAAAAAGATCCGACTGACTCCCTGCTCCATCGTTACATGCTTCCGCGTCTTCTATGCCTCTGACTGCTTCCAACACACACACCCACTATTCACGGTCACCGCACTTGATACCACATCCAGTGATATGGATATATCACTGCCCACTGCACCACCGCTCACTTCCTTCATGATACCACCATATTTAGTGTTGGCATACAAGTCAGATGAAGAGCATGCCAGCACAACAGAGCGGTCATGCACAATACGGCAACAAGGCCTAATCATTTTTTCCATGGACCATTCACAACTCAAGTGATTTTAATCACTACACAAACATTGTAAATTCCATTTTTGGTAGAATATACTCCATTTTGTTCAAGCCGAGGAGTCCTCGAGCTTGAGGAATATTAACATTAGCTACATACCAATTTTCATAATTTTTAGACTCCGTTTGATCCCTCAAATAGGCTCTAGAACCTAATTTTTAACTAGGCGGGACACTAGGTCTGGACAAGGCCAAAGCTAGTGAGAAAACTATAAAAAGAGCTAGAAAGCTCATTTTTGGGGTAGATTGTTTGTGAATTGAGCTTATGTAAGAGACTTTTTGACTAATGCAAAGAACTCCATTGTTCCTCTCCTTGTTCTTACCTTGTGTGCGCGTGTGTGTGTATGTGTGTGCATGCTTGTGTGCTTCTCACTCACACACTTGTGCCTTCACTTGCTCATAGTCTTCATACTAGTCCTCACATCTCCACGGATTGACAATTATGAGGTGAATCTTCTCACGTTGGTACTCACCATTGTGCTATAGTGACACCAAATTTGGTGCCGTTGCCGGGGAGAGAGCTTCGAGGACAAGCGTGTGATGGTAACACGTCAAGTTGAGACATTGGAGTTATAGGTAATATCCTTTCTTTTCCTTATTTTTCTTCATTTTTTCTTATTTTTGCATCACCATCATCACCATCATCATCCCCACCATCTCCCACCTCCATCTCCATCTCCACAAAAATTTCAGTTTTTTGGTCATATTCCACTCCCCACCTCATTTCCCTCATTTCATTGTGAGAGAGAGCGAGAGAGAGCTTGCATGCAATTTGTTTTTGTGTGTTTTTTGAGCTTTTGTTGTAGGAACTTGTTAGCCCCAAAAATGGTGAATTTTTATGCACTAACGTGGTTCTATTTGGCAGAAAAATACGCTTGATTTCAGGTACTTGAAGAGTGGATTTGATGATAGGGGAGACGTATTTGGAGCGCGTAAGGCTCTCCTACGGACATGAGGCCTGGAGCAAAAGGAGTTAGAAAAGATTTCTTTGGAGAATGCAGATTCAGGGGTCTAGACTTTGAGCTACGTAGATGTGCTCAGCCTGCAGATGAAAAGGGCATCTTGGGAAGGGGTGAGGGATCGATGCCATCAGGAATGGCAATTATTTCGTGAGCGTATGGAAAAGGCTGACCAGGAAAGCAAATTGGACAGCTCAGATGACTCCACTGGTCATTCTAAGACTAGATATCTCAAGGATATAGAGTATCAACCCAAGTATCTTGTTACATTCACAGTTGGATATGATTAGAAGGACATGATTAAGGAGGCGATATCCAAGGTGTGTCTCATTCATATAGGGAATGACTCCTTTATGATCAGCAAAACATACTTATAAATATGAGAATATGTTGAATGCGTATCATCAACTTTTATGGAAAATAGTTTACCAAAAATTGGACAGTTGTATTCTTCCATTATGATGGCCGGATAAATGAGTGGGATGAGTTTGAGTGGGCTCAGGAAGCCATCCACATAAGTGCTTTGAAACAAACCAAATGGTGGTTTGCAAAAAGGTTTCTACATCCAGATGTTGTGGCACCTTTTGAGTACATATTTATATGGGACGAAGACTTGGGGGTTGAACATTTTGATGCAGAAGAGTATATTCGGTTGGTGAAAAAGCATGGGCTTGAAATCTCTCAGCCAGCTTTAGAGGATAACCAAGCTCTCACATGGGAAATAACAAGGCGATCGGGCGATTCAGAGGTCCATAAGAATGTGCGGGAGAGACCAGGCTGGTGTCAAGATCCTCGTTTGCCACCTTGTGCTGGATTTGTGGAGATCATGGCACCAGTGTTCTCAATAGCAGCTTGGAGATGTGTTTGGCATATCAGTCAGAATGACCTGGTACATGGTTGGGGTTAATGTGCCTCTTCGATGGAACTTCTGAGTCTCTAGAGTGTGGCCAAAATTTTGGACGCCTACTCCAAGTATGGTTTCTTTCAGCGACTGAAGACTTGCCAGGCCAAGCCCTTTCCGTTTTTTTGCCAGAAGGAAGGTGGGGCGGATCCGTTTCTCTCTGACGAAGAGGAGTGGCTCTGACGAGAGAACCAGAAAAAAGGGGCAGGCCCGGTGGGACGGCAGGCCTGACGAGCGCAGAGCTGTCTGGGGGGGGAAGGATAAAAGAACGGCAGGGGAGCTGTTGGGAGGTTCGGAGGAGTGGCTTCACAAAGGGGATCTCTCCGTTGTCCTCTTGCTCTCGCTCCCTCTTCAGTCTTTTTCTGGGCAAGATTGCATCCGAAGCGAGGATCGCATATATTTTACTCGGTTCTGGTAGAGATTTGAGGGAGGTGGGCTTTCGCTCTTCTTCGTCCCATCCATCCAGACAGGAGGCGGGAAGAAGTCAAGGAAGAGTGAAATGACATTAACGTTCTGCAAAATGCTCACCATTTGAGTTCGGGCAAGCTCCGATGAGGTTTGTTTTTACCGGACTTCTTTCTAGTTTTCGCACAGAACACTGCTATTCCTCTGGTTTCAAGGGTCTCATTGCTATTGCATCGGGGCTTATCTCGAGGTCTTTCCTGCATATATGCATATGTCATTCTTACTTAGGACAAGGCTACACCTGAAAGTAATCTTTAAATTGCACGCTTTTCAGTGATTTTTCTAGTCGGGCTCTGGACTGTATCCAGTCTTAAGTTACCTCTATTTTTCTGTCCATCTATTTCTTTGAGCCTTTTTCTTTCATTTGGAACCTGCCCCTTGCCTTCTATCAAGGAAAGCCACTCGGACAATTTTCATACAGAATGCGATTAACCAGGCAGAAAAAAATTTGCTCATCACTTCACGATGGATCGCATTGGATTCATGTGTTGACGATTGTGTGACAATGTCCTTTTTATGAGTAGTATTAGGAATATCATATGTTGATGACTATGTAACAATGTCCCTTTTATGAGTAGTATTCGGAATTTCATAAGGTATAATGGATGGTCGCGTGTAGTATGTAGACATGCGTCATTCTCTTAGACAATGTGGCTTTTTGAACCTCAGACTTTATCACATCCTGGGACCGACAATGCCAGCAATAATTCTGTATTGATGAATGGGTTCATTCCGCCCTTAATTGGATTTGTGCCTTGAATGAAATCATTATGGAAGTTGGTACACAAAAAAAAAACACAGAAATCATCATTATTGAGCAAGATTGCGTGGACTGCAGGAATCATAACTGTCGAACGTGTCACTCAGAAGTGGTTACTGTGTTGATCCATTGTATTATTCGTTTATAATGATACCCGTGGAATCATATGGTAATCGACCTAGTTTGTCTCGTTCAGCTATGTATTGTTAGCCTTTTTCTCCCATTTGTTCAGCTTCATTTTTGTAATACCAATTATAATGCCTCATCGTTATCTTTGTATCGTTTAGCTGCTAGAAGTAATATATCATTAGGGTTCACAAAAAAAAGGGGTCAAGAAGGAAAGGATGTGTGTGGTTGTTCTTGGTTTTTGATCACTATTTATGCCTTCTCACATACGGTCATTATGTGCCGACGTATGGGCATTCTCAACTTTAAGTAAGAATGCATTCTCGGAATAAACATCTGAACATAGGGATTCAACTTGGACTCGGATGATGTGAGCGTGTGGGTGAGAGTGTATGAGAGCTTGCATGGATGTGTGTGTAGGAACCCATGTGTGCAAGTGTATGTGAATGTGTGCATGTGTCTTCATGTGTGTGAAGGTGGATTGATGGTTGGCATGTCTGTGTGAATGAACAAGTGAGGACATGGGGGTTGACTCGGTGGAGGTAAGTTGAGTGTGAGTAGAGGAGGAAGTGTGTGGCCTACTATATGAGACGAAGTGTGAGGGAAAGAGAAAGCAATACCCCGAGAGAGTTAATGGTTATGAGGATGCAGGTATATGTGCCAGAGGGTGTGCGAGAGAGTGGGCATATGTGTGGAGATAGGAAGTGTAAGTGAAGTAGTATGAGGTAGTGGGATGAGAGTGCAAAGTTATTACTTAGAATTAAATTTGTGGATTTTGAGCAAACCAAGTGGATCAATTGCAAGGGGTTGAGCAAGATAAAGGCTTCTACAATCATTTTTTCCGTGGGCATTAGGGCCTATCATTTTGGTGCGTTTGCCGGGAAACATATGAGCTAGTGCATATACAAAGGAAAAATCCATTTCGAGATAATTGTGGGCTCTAGGTAATCCAAGTAGACCGATTCCGAGAGATTTAAACCGAATAAAGTCTTGTAAAATCATTTTTTCCGTTGGGTTAAGAGTCGGTTCAGAACTAGCTGTACCACCATCTCCAGTAACTTGCACAGGTACGACATATCGCGAAAGACATCGTCTATCGATATAGACCAAACCACGATAGACGATAGACCCCGTCTATCGTGACAGACACCCGTCTATCGCGACAGACAAAGACCCACGACAGACCCCGTCTATCGCGAGAGACACCTGTCTATTGTGACAGACCAAATTCCACGACAGACTCAGTCTATCACGACAGACACCGTCTATCGCGACAAACCAAAACCACGACAGATGATAGACACCGGCTATCGCGACAGACACCCGTCTATTGCGACAAACAGAGACCCACGACAGACCCCGTCTATCACGACAGACACCTGTATATCGCGACAGACCAAATTCCACGACAGACTCAGTCTATCGCGACAGACACCGTGTCACTCTAGCACAATGGTGAGTACCAACGTGAGGAGATACACCTCATAAATGTCAATCCGTGGAGACGTGAGGACCGGTATGAAGACCGTGAGCAAGTGATGGCACAAGTGCGTGAGTGAAAGCACACAAGCATGCACACACATACACACACCCTCACAAAGTAAGAGCAAAGAGTGGAACAATGGAAGATCTTCGATTATACAAGAGCTCTCTTACAAAACTGAAATCTACAACAAGCTAGCCCCAAAAATGAGCTCTCCAGCCCTTTTTATAGTTTTTGAGTGGTTTTGGCCCCGTCCAGACCTAGTGTCCGGCCTAGTTAAAAAATAGGTTCTAGGGCTTATTTGGGGGCTCAAACGAAGTCTAAAAATTATGAAAATTGGTAGGATGGTAGTTCTAATACTCCTCAAGCTTGAGGACTCCTCGGCTTGAACAAAATGGAGTTACAAAAATGGAAAATGGTATTTATAATGGTTTTTAGTGATAAAAATCACTATTTTTGTAGGGATTTCTTCTAAAAATTTGATAGGTGCTTCTTGGAGCTCCCTACTTGCTCCTTGTTCTTGTGTGTCCACTTCCTTGATGCACTTCCATGCTTTGTCCTTGACCTCGAGCTTCAACACTCCCCCCCCTCTTGAGTCTGTCGTCCCTGACAGACCCTTGTAGTGGTCGTTCCATGTAGTACGTTGAGAGGTAGTGTCGTTCGTGTATCAACAGGAGCGGTCCCTCTTTCCAATGTAGCCTAGTCGTTTGTCTAGTTCTTCACTTTGCCACTGCTAGCTCTTGCAGGTTGTAGTCCCTTTGTATGTACGTCTTCCGTGTATTCCATCTTGATGGTGCATTTGTGAGCTTTCCAAAACTGCTAGCTGCTCAAAGGAGGTGATCAATGGTGATTATGAGCAACTTTCGATGGTGGATGGATTCCTTGCTCTTGTAGTGGTCACCGTGATGTTGTCTGGTTCTTCCAAAGATGGCTTTCATAGTTTTCATGCCAAGTACTTGTAACCCATAATGAATGGTGGGTAAGTGTATTAGTGCATGGGTTGAACAAAATATGTGCCTTGTGCATGGCCTTGTAATGTGGCCCTATGGATGCGTACTTGGAAAATGCATTGGAAGAAGTCTGGTGCAAGAGATTGGATCTTGAGCTAAGTGCTCAAGGGTATGCTGACGAAGAGGCATCCTAATCTATCATGGTGAGCATGTTGCCAAAGTAGTTGGTGCTTACCATGGTGAAAATTTTAAGGTCGGTCGATTTTTGTCTCTTCTTGTTGTGTGCCCATCACAGTGGTTGACGATTGGCTTGTCTTTCTGGTTGATGAACGTCCTTGCAAATGGTTCACCGATGAGTGTCGTCGAGCGCATGGACCTGTTCTCTCTCTTTTTTTTTTGGAACAATTATTAAACAAGAGGGAGGAGGTTAGGATCAATAAAATATATTACATATGTCAAGTGTGTCTCATGTGCCTGGGATTTCTCAATTGTGTCTATGCACGGCCGTGTAATGTGGCCCTATATGGATGCATACTTTGGAAATGCATGACCTGAATGGTGCAACAGACAGGGTTATGCCAAAGGCACATGGTTGTTGCACATCGAGGCTTCTGATGTTACTTGCATAGTTGATGCATTCTTTGTTTGGAGGTGTCGATTGGATCTTGAAATGATGTAATCCTCGTGATTGGAACCCATTTTAGAATAGGATTTGGCCCTGTAGAGATCACCTCAAGCCACTTCATCTTTGGATGCTTTCCCAACTTTGGTATCCAGTGTGGTTGGCCCTTTGGTTCTATGGATGTTGCTGGTGTTTTTGGCTTCCAAACCCATATCCTTGATGATTTCCTGCTTACTTTTGCAGAAGGGTTGAGTTTATCTTCTTTTGTTCTTTGTGTTTTGTTCTTACCCTTTGCTTTCCTTGGCTTCTTTGTTGAGACCTTTTGCATGGTGGGGAGCATAGGCCGTTGTGTATGTAAGAGCTTCTTGGGTACCCACATCTGTAATCGCCTGTGTTGAGTTGTAGCTAATTTTTTAGGCACCCAAATTTGTACCTCATTGTGGTCGGCCTTCTTTGATAGCTTCGGTACCCAAATTTGTTGGATTCTTCGTGCTTGAGCCTGTCGTAGGTGCTTGGTCCTTCTTTTTTCATGGTCGATTTGGTTGGGTGGGAATCTTTGAGGCAACATCGATGGTTGCACTCCTTTCTTTACCCAGATCTGCTTCATGCCCATAACTTCTTTCTTCTTGAAGGCTCTTTGTCTATTTGATAGACTGGCTATCTTGCACTGTTTTGTTTGCTTCTGAGGTTGAACTAATGTGGATGCTTTACTCTTTGAAAAAGAAGAAAGTTCTTCTTGCCTTTGCGACTGTCCTTCCATGATTTTGTCCGTCTGGATCATAGAGCTTATGACATCTACAACATCTTGTTCGAGAAGATTAGCCTTAGAGGAAAGAAGAGAGCGTGTGGTGTCTTGGTCAGTGGCCATGCAATTCTCCAATTCTAATGTAATGCATTGTTCATGTACCCAAACATGAAGAAGTTGACTTCTTAGGTTCAAGTTGACAGCATGGTCGTAAATCCAATCTTGACCCAAGACAAGTGGCTTTGTGAGGTCCTCATCATGACACACTAGCATTTTGACTTTCATTGGAACATCTTGAAGGTAAATGGGAAGTTCCACCTCGCCCAAACAAGGGGTTTCCACACCTCCCAATCCTATGAGATAGGCTTCTATGGGCTTGATGTCCAATTGCAGGTCTTGGCAGTATGAAAGTCTAACTGCACTAGTTGTTGCACCTGAGTCAACCAATGCTCTCACAGTCTTTACACTCTTTCCTTGTCCTACATCTATAGTCACAAAGGGCTGTCGATCAATTATTCGAGAAGTAGTTATGCTCGATTTTTGGCACATGTCCATGTGATATTTTGGAGCTTTTGTGTTGACATCTAGACCTAGTCGCCGTAACTTATTTCTTCTGATGCTCTCTCCAGCCTCTGCTTGTGCTTCTTCTCTAACCCTTAACTCTTCTTCTTTTTGCTTCTTAGCAGTGTTGAGTCTCATTAGCATTTCCTCTGTAAGAGGTTCTTGATATAGCTTGACTCGGCATCCACTAATATAGTTTGGTAGGATATCACCTTCTAAAGTGGCCAATTGAACTGCACCACTAGTGGAGAGTCTATTAATGATCATGGGTCCATATCCCCGTTTCTCCAATTTGCGGGCATGTTGCTTTAGTGTATAAACCAGCACCAGATCTCCTTCTTTCAACCCTTTGTCCTTCACATGGGCATCAAAGTATGCCTTTTGCCATTTCTTTGCAGCATAGATGCCTGCTGCTCCTCGTAGCCCCGTCTCACCTAAACGTTCTAGATCAAAGATCCTAGAGGACAATTCATTTCCATTCCACTCATGCTCTTGTGCTACTCTTAAAGCTGGGATTAGGAAATCTAATGGTAGCACATCATTCTATCCGAAGGCCATCTGAAATGGGGTGGCATTGAGTACCGTTTTGTAGGCAACTCCGTATGCCCAAACAGCATGATGAAGTTGTTTGTCCCAATCAGAGTGTTTGTTATTTACTAGTTTTGTCAACACATTACATAGGATCTTATTCGTGCTCTCGACCTGTCCATTGGCTTGTGGGTGATAAGGGGCAGACATCTTATGTATCACCATGAATTCTTGAAGGAGGTTTTCAATGACTTCGTTCAAGAAGTGTGTGCCTCTATCACTAACCAACTCTATTGGCAGTCCATATCTCGTGAATACATTCTCGAATAAGAACTTAGCGGTCATTTGAGCATCATTCTTTGTTGTGGCTTTTACTTCCACCCACTTTGTAAGGTAATCTGTGGCTACAATAATGTACTCAGCATGGGAGTTTCTAGCTCGGGGGTTGATGGGACCTACAAAGTCTATACCCCACTTTGAAAATGCACGTCCTCCCATCATTGGCCTTAAAGGCATCTCGTCTTTTCGTATCGGATATTGTGCACGCTGGCATGTGTCACATTTCTTCACATATGTATGTGCATCCATATGAAGAGTGGGCCACCAAAGTCCTGAGAATAGAATGGTCTTGATTACTCGGTCAGGCCCAAAGTGTCCACCTGCAACACCACTATGTGCAGTTTCTAAGACCTTCAAATAATCTGATTCATGAACGCACAATCTTAGATAACCATCTTTGCCTCTCCGATATAGGTTGTCTCCTACTAAGCATAGTCCTGAGCCTCTTGCTCCATGCTTCGTCGTCTTGCTAGACTAGCCTCACTGGGTAGTGTTCCCGATCTCATAAATTCGACCAATGGAGCACTCCAATCTGGGATTAACGACATGTGATAAAGAGTGGCATGCTCCACTGGGGGTCTCTTCTGGCACACTGGACAATTCTTAATCCACTCATGTACTTCTTTGTCCCTGCTAGGCCAATACACTCCTAAACGTTTTAGGTTTTGCAATGTTCGTTGTTTAGAGTAGTGATTTCCTAGCAATCCTTCATGGGCTTGTGGCAACCAACTAGTATGTTCATCGTCCTCGACACCACAAGCTAGTACACCCTCTGTATCCTGTTTGTACATGCTTCCAGCCATTATTTGATATTTTTGTGATTTTATAATGTCTTCTTTCTTTGTTTTTACATTCTTGTTTGCAGGTCCGAAGGTTAGGAGTGGTACTAACTTATTTGCCCATTTAGGAACAACTTCTAAATTGAACAAATAAGCATCCGGTAATTCATCAGACACTCCTTGCACTGGATCTCCTGAAGTGATGCGAGAAAGATGGTCCGCCCTAAGATGGGTCCTTCCTTTCCTGACAACAACTTCAAAGTCGTATTCCATTAGTAAGAGGAACCATCTTACTAAGCGGGCTGTATTGCAAGGTTTATTGACCAAATATAATAAAGCTTGATGATCAGTGCAAAACTTAAACTTATTGGCCAATAGATAGTGTCTAAACTTTTTCACAGCATATACCATGCCTAGACCTTCTCTTTCCGTTGTGGTATAATTTTGTTCAGCTGCATTTAATTGCCTACTAGCATATGCTATCGGCAAATCTAGGTTTCCTTCACCCGTGGGTTGTGCTAGCACACATCGGATGGCATGATTGGATGCATCCACATGGACATGGAATGGTTTACTCCAATCAGGAGTGGTCAGTATTGGTGCTGAGCACAAGCGTCTTTTTAGCTCATTGAAGGATTTTTCACATTCATCGTTCCACTCAAAATTTGTCAACAATCCATAAAGAGGTTTAGCTATGATGGCATACATGTGGATAAACCGGCGGTAATATCCACAATGGACCATAAAGGCTTTGTACCTCTTTAACGTTCCTTGGCCTGGGCAGCTCTGCTATTTCTCTTACTTTGTCCTCATCTGTTGAAATTCCATTCTTAGAAACAATGTGACCTAAGATTTTACCTTGTCGTACCATGAACACACACTTCTCTAGGTTCAGACACACTCGATTAACTCTACACTTGTTGAAGATTTGTCTGAGCTCAGGGATGTGGTATCTTCTTTGTTGGGAATGGGCACATAAGTCATCCACATATACTTCTAAGTTCTTTCGCAAGAACTCTTTGAAGACATGACACATGAGCCTTTGGAATGTTGCAGGTGCATTAATGAGCCCAAATTGCATCACGCGGAATGCAAAGATTCCCCATTTGGTGGCAAAAGCTGTTTTGTGTTGATCTTCTGGGGCAATGGCTACTTGGTTGTAACTCAAAAATCCATCAAGGAAACTATAAACTTCCTTGCCTACAACACGCTCCAATAAATGTTCGGTGATTGGAAGTGGATAACTATCTCGAATGTAGCAGCATTAACTTTTTTAAGGTTAATACACACACGCAATTTTCCATTCTTCTTGTGCACCACTACAATGGGGGACACCCATTCAGTATGCTCAATCTCATAGATGAATCCAGCTTCAATCAGCCTGTCAATTTCTTCTTTTATTTTAGCAGCATAAGTGTCATTATATGTGTAGGGCTTTTGTTTGGTGGGCTTGGCATCGACGGTCATCCGGATCGTATGAGAGCAAATTTTTTGATCTACTCCCTTCAAGTCTCTATAGTGCCATGCGAATACATCCCTATATTCCCTTAATAGAGCTACAAGCTCTGCTTCTTCTTTTGCACTTAGGTCATCTCCTATGTATGTACATCGTTCTTCGTTCCCTTCAATGGTTACAACATTTTTTTTGGTCTTTTCTTTATTATCATATGCTTCTCCTAAGATGGCCTCTCTCTTAGGCATTCATACCAAAATTTTTCGGTCTTCCACTTCATATTTCTTGAAGTTTTTTGGTACTTCAAACAATGATTCCTCCTCTTCTGGTTTCACTGTTTTTTGTTTCTTTTTCTTTTGACCTCCTTCACTTTCTTCATTTGAATTTATAGTTTTGATGCTTGTGAGGGGTTCTTCTTCTTTTTGAGTCAATACTCTTACATCTTCTAGATAGTGCTCTTCTGAGATGAAGCAACTATCCATCACAATGGACTCTAGGTCATCGTCATTCTCTTCTTCTTTTATGACCTCACTAGGATCACACTCTTCCAACAAGGGCTGACACATGAACACTGAAATATCATAACCCTCCTCATCACAATGAGGTGTCCATTATTCTTCATTGACTGCTATGTCCATGGTGGCTAAGATTTCTGCCCAACCATGAGGCTCAAATTCCTCATCTGGAAATATCATCGGTGTATAGGCTGGGTCTTTTATTGGTCTATCTCCTGGGGAAGTTCCTTCTTCTGTTGCTTTTAGGCGCTTTTCCTCTTCCTTTGCGGCCTTGCACATCCACAAGTGAGTATCTTCATGCAGCCAGGATGGATCAGGTGAACTTCTAGAATGCACAGAGATAGAATCTTCTTTCGCTTTGTGGATAGGATTCCATTGTAGGGGTCGCACATCTCTGAAGGTGTAATCCTTCAAATTGACCTTGGTTGTGACCCCTAAGTGTTGTAAGTACAAGGAGTTGGTTCCCCAATCTTGTACTATTTGCAATTGTCGTAGGAAGGGTCTTCCTAGGATCATCTCATAGACATTATTTTTCTCAAAGTCACATATAGCAAATGTATGTTCAAACTCTACACCACAAGTGGTTAGAGTTATCCCTTCGAGCAATCCTAGAGGTCTTTCAAAATGACCATCTGCCATTTGAAGCTTCATTCTAGTTGGTCTTAATGTGGGTTTGCCCCATCGCTTCCACAAGGAAGTGGTTGCAATAGCAACTCCAGCACCTGAATCTATGATTGCTTTGGTTGTGTAACCTTGATAGGTGATTGGAAGATAAGTATTACCTTCTTCACCTTCGCTCATGTCTCCTATCTTGTCTAGAGGTATCTCTGGTACTTTCTGCTTAGAGCCTACCTTTGGCATATTGAAATCAAGTTCTAGAACCTGATCCTTCACATGATTCCATAGCTCAGGTTTTGCTTTGAGCAGCTCTTCTACCGTGAGATGCCACTGAACCTTAGTGTTCTTCACGACATCAGTGTTTCTTGGAACCACTGAGTCTTCATTTCTTACCAATATTGTGGGAGCTCTGATATGAAGAGATTCAGATTCCCATGGGCCCGTGAAGTGTGGCAACTCTTGTAAAGAATTAGATTCAAAATCTAATCTTTCATCTTCTTGTTGCTCTGCTTGGTCTCCATAGATAGACGGAATGTCTTGGGGAAATTGATCGTGAAGATCATCAATTTCAGGAATAGGAGGGGGATTACCCTTCTCCTTGGCCCATTTCTCTTCTTGTATTTCCCGCAAGAACTCTTGAGAATACTGTTGAATTGAAAGAGGTGCTCCCTCATCCATGGAATCAGGAACATATGATTTTCTTGGTGGCAAGCTTTCTCTTTCAATAATTGATTGAGCCTGTGGAGGTAAAGAAACTTGTGGTTTGTTTACCAAGTGCTCTAATCTTTCTAGTAAGCCTTGGAAATGCAAATCCGGTTTGATAGAGTTTGTGTGATTGAACTTTTGACTAGTCTCGAGCATAGCTTGAGCTACTTCTACCATTTTCATGCACATTTTTGTCCGGTCAATCTCTAAGTTTGCTCTCGGGTAACTCTTGTCCAGGTTTGCAGTTGTTGGCCCTTCTTGAAGGCGAGCCTGGTAGGCCTTGAACATCATGTCCAAGCCTTCTGGAGTTGGATCTGCAAGAACATACCCTGATTGCGGTCTATTTACAATGGGCAGTGGGGTGGAATGAGGTGGAGTGGATGGAGCTTCGGCATGTGAGGGGCTTTGAGATGCAATGTCTTCTATTTTTGTTTTGGTATCCCTTAGGCTTTCTTCTAGCTCCGATAGCTTTTTGTTCCACTTGCGATTAGCCTTCTCTTTGGTATCCTTCCATGTTCTTGGTTTCCTCTTACTAGGCTCTCCTGACTCACTTGACTCTGATTGCTCAGATGGTTTTGCTTGTTGTGCAGTCTGTGCCCTAGTAACTGCCTGTACATGAGCCACATTACTACTAATTGAACTTGCATCCGCCACTAAGCCTACCACATTGATGGGTGTAACCTTAGACACACTAGAGGGATTCCTGGGACACTCTTTAGGAAGATGTTCCTTGCCACACTCAGGACAAAAGCCTTGTATTGTGATGTTTTGTCCTTGTCCGAGCGCTGGTTGATGGGGACATTCCCGAATGAAATGGTCGCCTTGACATCTAAAACATGGTCCTCTAGGGGCTTGTGGTCTTACTTGTCTCACTTAGGGCCTAGGATTTGGATTCGTATACATGACATTGGAGTATTCTTGCTCCCAATTTTGTTCCATAGGTGGTGCCTCATATTGATACTGAGAAGTCTCACTTTGCTCAGGTGACTCTATGTAATAAGCATGTGGACTATCTTCATGGAAGTAGTCTGAACCATGAGCATGAGAGTCATTTTCTAAGAACAAAGGGGTTAGTGGCACCAATGCTCTATTAGGGTTCTCCTTCGCCATCGTATATTTAACTGGGATCACATTGGCAGGAGCTGGTGGTTGGTTTCCTAGGACTGGTTGTGGCATGTATGGTGTCTGATATTGTTGCTGTGGCCTGTAATATGGATGTTGGTATTGGTTCTGATACCCACCCTGTTGGTAAGGTTGCCGATAACTTGGTCTGACAGCCTGCCTATTGTATGGACAATCCTGAGCCGTATGATTTGTATATTTTCTCTCAATGGTATAGTATAGAGCATTAGGGTTTCCTTGGGGTTGAGCCATTATTGGGCACACATTAGCCATGTGATCTCCTCTGCATGTATAACATCGCTTCAATGAGGTGACCCTTGGCATTTGTCTATTTTGAACTCCTAGCTTTTTGGCCACCTGCTCAGCTATCTCATCTATCTCATTGGAGGCTCTGGATGCATGACTAGTAGAACTCTCAGAGTCTTTATAGAGTTTGGACAGTCCTAACTCCTCACCCAAGTTGTCTTCTATGTCAATGCACATGCGCACACAGTCTTCTATGGATCTAGGCTCTTTCAAGTACACATATGACCTTAACTTTGTGCTAAGTAAACCGTCTAAAAACAAGGCCACTTGTTTGGCTGCTGTGGGTAATTTTGGCGTAGGGCATATTTCCAAGTACTGTCTAAACCTTCTTCCTGCAAGTCGCACTGTTTCCTGGGGTGTTTGCTTAAAGCTGTGGATCAAGGATGATGTGTTATGCCTAATACCACTCTTGGAAAATTCAACAATAAATTCTTCTAGCAATTCACCTATCTCTCGATAGTTGCGACTATTCAAGGGTTGAAACCAAGCTAAGGTAGTACCCTTGAGAGTCAAACCAAATGCCTCAAACTGAGTGAACAAGTCCTCAACCTGTTCAACTCTTAACACTTGCTTGAACTCGGCCACATGATCATAAGGATCTCCTGACCCATCAAAGTAGTTCTTCATTGTCTTAACCACTTGAGAGGGTCTAAGGGTTCTTGAGTGCTCTCGGGGTCGGGGCAATGGAAAATCATGTTCATCTCTCTGATGCCTATGAGCTCTATGTCTCTCCCTTTCAGGTCTTTCCATTCCATATCCTGATCTGTCTCTGCCCACAGTGTTTGCAAAACTTACCTCCGGTCTCTCTCTAGTTCTTTCCCTCTGGGTTTCATGAGCCTTAGATGATCCGGCTCCTTGGAGGCCTTGGGACACATTAGATCTTGGTGGAGGGAAAATTGATTCACCTTGCCAAGTGTAAGCATGTCTGTCATGATCTGATACCAAGAATAATTTCTGAGATGTGTGATCTAGATAGAAAACTTTCCCTAGTGTCTCTAGATCCTTGAATTCATAGATGGTGACTACTGGGCTGGGTTGATCTGGCCTAAATCTCCAAAAGGCTTCCTCTGTTTCTCTATTCAAGAATAGTTCTATGCTTTTGTTATCTTGAGGAATCCATTCTGGAGTGAGCACTCTGGTTAAGACTGACTTACCTCTTGGGGTCTTGGGTTCTCCTCCTAGGTCCCCTTGCTCTAGGTCTCCTATCTCATGCTCAGGAATGATATTTCCAAACTCATCTGTCCTATCTGGTAAGTTGGTAACCACATACATAGTTCCTTCCTTGTCAATGTAAGCACCCTCTTCGAACTTGGCTACTGGGTGTTCAAGTCCAAAAGGTTGGTCAGGATTTTTGAGTTGAACCACTGATCGTCTTAGACCATCCTCATAGATGCGAGAACCTAATTGGTTGGTCCTGATATACTCCAATTGGGTCTTATAGGGACCTTCTGGTGTCTGTAAATAGGCAGTGCCTGAGCTACGTGTGGGTCTTTCCATGCTAAAAAACATTTCTGAGTCACTGGTTTCTAAACTTCGTGTGTAAGGATAACCACTAAGCTGTTGAGCCCAAGACTTGGCTGTATGGTTGACACTAGCCTCAGATGACCTAATGCTTTGTCTATCCTTGCCTAAGTGTCTTCCAGATCTCAGGTTCATAAGCCTTGGCTTCTAGTCCCAAAGTTCTCTTATATTGCTCAAAATCCTTTGGAATACCTTGGTTTTCTAGTTTCCTTGAAGGTCAACTTCAAAATACCCTATCTAATAATCCTGGTATTATTTTTACTGTAACCAGTGGAAGTTTTAGTAGTACTCCCCACGAGCTTTCCAACAAAACCAAAATCACTGCAAACGGATTTCGTATGAGAAAGTTATGCTAGTTCAGGGTTCTGGGGTTTAAAACAGGGAAACAGGATCTCTCTGGGAACTCAGAACAGGCGATACGATACCAGATTTTCCACGATACGATACCTCTGTCTTACACGATACCACTTTGCCAACGATACGATACCAAAATAGGAGACGATACGATACCACAAGGTGCACGATACGATACCAACCTCACGATACGACACTTGGTTGGTCCACGGTACGATACTAGTTAACAAGCGATACGATACCACTTAATAGACGATACGATACCTTCCAAGCGATACGATACCACTTGACATGCACGATACGATACCAACAATAAGACGATACGATACTGGATCTTTACATGATACGATACTAGAGCACCGGACGATACGATACCGACTCGGCGATATGATACCAACTTTCACGCATGATACGATACCTTTAGCTAGACGATACGGTACCACTGGGGCGACCGCGATCACGATACCAGCACTTGACAATACGATACCGGAATGGTATCGTGATACCTCAAATGGGCATGCACGATACGATACCTCGATAAGTATCGCGATACACGAGGGTTCTGGTATCGCGATACCAAATCTCAACCGGACACGATACTTGGAGATTTTCACACCCAAATTCAAAAATTTTTGCAGATATGTGTACCTTCTGCCCTCCTTGTGACTCCTATCAGCCTGTAGATGCAAAATATATCTCCAAACCAGCGATACCACCCGCGCAATACCAGACGCTGTTCCTCTCACGCCGCGATACTGTCGCCCAGATTTTGGTGTTTTTGAGGGTTGTTTCAAGTGATTTTCTTCGGCGCTTTTGGTTCTCAGCTCCTCCTAAGCTTGTTTCTCACAGCCACGAGTAAAAAACGAGTGAATGTAGTGGCGAAAATGGAAAAAATCAGAGAATATGAAGAGGGAAGGAGATGGTGATGATGATGAAGATGAAGAAGAGGAAAAAACTCAGAAACTGAATTGAAAATGGTGATCTTTTAACCTTCCAATGTTGCGACTCTACGTCTTATTGTCACACGCTCGTCCTCCAAGCTCTCTCCCTGGCAACGGCGCCAAATTTGGTGTCACTCTAGCACAATGGTGAGTACCAACGTGAGGAGATACACCTCATAAATGTCAATCCGTGGAGACGTGAGGACCGGTATGAAGACCGTGAGCAAGTGATGGCACAAGTGTGTGAGTGAAAGCACACAAGCATGCACACACATACACACACACGCGCACAAAGTAAGAGCAAAGAGTGGAACAATGGAAGATTTTCGATTATACAAGAGCTCTCTTACAAAACTGAAATCTACAACAAGCTAGCCCCAAAAATGAGCTCTCCACCCCTTTTTATAGTTTTTGAGTGGTTTTGGCCCTGTCCAGACCTAGTGTCCAGCCTAGCTAAAAAATAGGTTCCAGGGCTTATTTGGGGGCTCAAACGAAGTCTAAAAATTATGAAAATTGGTAGGATGGTAGTTCTGATACTCCTCAAGCTTGAGGACTCCTCGGCTTGAACAAAATGGAGTTACAAAAATGGAAAATGGTATTTACAATGGTTTTTAGTGATAAAAATCACTATTTTTGTAGGGATTTCTTCTGAAAATTTGACAGGTGCTTCTTGGAGCTCCCTACTTGCTCCTTGTTCTTGTGTGTCCACTTCCTTGATGCACTTCCATGCTTTGTCCTTGACCTCGAGCTTCAACACACCATCTATCGGGACAGACCAAAACCATGACAGACGATAGACACCGGATATCGCGACAGACCAGTCTATTGCGACAGATCACTCTATCGCGACAAACACCATCTATTGCGACAATCCCATCTATCGCGACAGACACCGTCTATCGCGACAGACCCATCTATCGCGACAGACAGCCCCCCACGATAGCTTGTGTCTATCACGACAGACACCGTCTATCGCGATAGACATACATTTTTGGCAAAAAATTAAGGGGTAATTTTTTTGGAAATTTAGGCTAAATTTTGGGCATATTTGCTTACTCAAATACTCATACACTTACAAAGGCCTTAGAAAAATGCATTAAAACTCCTGAAAGGTTCTGTTTTTTTGTTTAACCCCCTAAACCCTGAACGGTCATAACTTTTTCATACGAAATCCATTTTTTGAGCTCTAGGGCTTGTCGGAAAGCTCGTGGCACACTGAGGGGTAGGTACATCAAGGGAGCTCTAGAGGAATTTTTTTTTTTTTTTTAGCAATACAAAAGGGGGAACAAGGGTCATTAAAAAGTGTTTGAAATAAATTGTCTATCAATTGAAGGATCAAATTGAAGCTAAACTTGGGGTTCTTACAGGATCATCGAGAGCTTTTGGAGGAAGCAAAGTAAGTGCCAGGGCGAACAAGCTTGGGAACGTGCTTCCTGGGTAGACAAGCATCGCCAGGAGGAGCGACTTGAGGTTGGAACATCTCTTAACCCCGTGAGTCCATTCTTAGCATAGGCTAAGTGCGAGTAGTTGTCTTGATTGACTAGGGGTACGATAGGAACACTCAAGTTTGAAGAGCCTTTAATTTCTCAAGTGCAAGGATAGGTTAAATTGCAGTCTAGGGACAACTTAAAGGAAAAGAAATTAAACTAAGTGGGCGAGGAACATCAAATACGACACACTTAAGTGCTCCTGACGATGCTTAATTAAAAAAACAAGAAAACACATACAAAGGAACTCAAAAGGAACAAGTGATTGGTACCAAAGAATCAGCAACGTACAAAGGGCATATGAACCTGAGATCGGGAAGACACCTAGGGAGAGACCGTCAAAGCATTAGATCATCCGAGGCTAGCGTCAACCATACAACCAGATCTTGGGCCCAACAATTGAGTGATTACCCCTACGCTCTAGACTCAGGAAGTAGTGACTCTGAGATGTCTTACAACATGGAAGGACATGTAGGTAGCTCAGGAGTGGCATACCTAGAAAGACCTGAGGGTCCCTACAAAACGCAATTGGAATACATCCAGACGAACGGCCTAGGTGCATGCATCTATGAGGATGGACTGAGAAGATCTGTTGTCCTAATTAAAAATCTGAATCAGCCCATTGGACTAGAACACCCTGTAGTCAAGTTTGAAAATGGTTCATACATAGATAAAGAAGGAACAATGTATGTGGTCACCAGCCAACCTGAAAGGACAGATGAGTTTGGCAACATAATCTCTGAACCTGAATTAGGTGACATAGAGCAAGGGAACTTAGGAAAGGAGTCGAAAACCCCTCGAGGAAAATCGGTCCTAACAAGAATAATCACTCTAGAGTTAGTTCCCCAAGATAATAGGAGCATAGAATTGCTCTGGAACCAAGAGACGGATGAGGCTTTTTGGAGGTACAAGCTTGAAAAGTCTAATGAAGTGGGAGCTCTGGCCATCTATGAATTCAAAGATCCTGATAGCCCAGGCAAGGTGACCTACCTAGATGATGCTTCTGAGAGAATCTTTGTGGTCTCTGAGCATCGAAGACACGAATACACTTGGAAGGGAGAATTTGTTTTTCCCCAACCTCGATCCAATGTGTCTTATGGTCACCAAGGAGCTGGAACATCTCAAGCTCATGAGACTCAAAGAGAAAGGAGTAGAGAGAGACCTGAGGTAAGCTTTGCCAACTCTTGGGGAAGAGAAAGAACGAGAACGGAAACAAATAGAGTGGAGCCTGAGGGACATAGAGCCCTAGGGAACCGAAGAAACGCCGATGATTTCCCTTTGCCAAGACCGAGAGAGCACACGAGGACCTTGAGACCGACCCAGCTAGTTAAGTCCATGAAAAACTACTTCGATGGCACTGGAGACCCCTACGATCGTGTAGCTGAGTTCAAGCAAGTCTTGAGAGCTGAACAAGTTGAAGATCTATTCACGCAGTACAATGCCTTTGGTCTAACCCTTAGGAACACCACCCTGACATGGTTTCAGCCACTAAATGAGAGGCAATTTAGGAGCATAGATCAACTTATAGAGGCATTCATTATCGAATTCTCTAAAAGTGGCATAAGACATAACACATCCTCCCTGATATACAACTTCAAACAAACATCTCAAGAGACAGTGAGGCTTGCAGGCAGAAGATTTAGGCAATATCTAGAGAGATGCCCGGCCCCAGAGTTACCCACTCCAGCCAAGCAAGTGGCCTTATTTTTAGATGGATTGATAAGCACCAAACTGAGATCATATGTGTACTTGAAGGACCCTAGATCCATAGAAGAATGTGTACGCATGTGCATAGACATTGAGGATAATCTAGGGGAGGAATTAGAGCTCTCAAAAATCTATAAAGATTCAGATAGTTCTAGTAGCCTCATTTCCTCACAATCCACATCAATTGAGGATCTAGCAGAAAAGGTAGCTTTGAAATTAGGTGTCTCTAGCAAGCAGATTCCTAGATTTGCCCCCAGAAAACGATGCTATACCTGTGGAGGAGACCATATGGCTAATGTGTGTCCTATCATGGCCCAACCCCAAGTGAACCCTAACAGCCAATACTACACCATAAAAAGGCGATACACCAATCACACTGCACAAGACTGCCCATACAACAAACAAGCTGTTAGACAGAATTATCCTCAGCCATATCCACAACCAGGAAGGTACTCTAATCAGTACCCACAACAACAGTATGCTAGACCTCAGCAAACATATCAACCACCCTATCAAGGGCAACAAAGACCGCAACCAGTCCTAGTGCAGCAACCCCCTGCCCCCACCAACGTGATTCCAGTGAAGTATGCAGCGGCAGAAGAAAATCAAAATAGAGCTTTAGTGCCAGTGACATCCTCGCTTTTAGAAAGTGATCCAAGTGATCATAGTTTTGACTCCACCCATGTTGAGAGCCCCCACGCCTACTACATGCAATCACCGGAGCATAGTGAGTCATATTATTATGAAGAACCGAGTGAATCTAGTTGGGAGCCAGAATACGCAAATGTCATGTACGCAAACCCCAACGCGAGATCCCAACTTAGGCCGATGAGACCTCCATTTCCTAGAGGGCCATGCTATCGCTGTCAAGGAGATCACCTCATTCGTGATTGCCCTCTACCTGCACCTACACAAACCCAATCCATGACAATTCAAGGCTTTTGTCCGGATTGTGGAAAGGAGCATTTGTTACGAGAGTGTCCCAAGAATCCTGCCAGTATGCCAAAAATTGCTCCTATCAATGTCATCGGGGTAGTGGTGGACTCCACGGGAAGTGTGACTTCCACGGCTCCAGTACAAGTCATCACGAGAGCTCAGGCATTTAAGCAAAACCAAGACTAAGGCCAGGAGAAGAATGCGGAGGCTAGTGAGACTGAGAGCCAGAATAAGAAGAGAACAAGAGCTTGGAGAGATAGTCGTGAACGCATGAAGAGGCAATGGGCAAGAAAGATGAGCGAACTAGAGGAAAGTCTACGAGAGACCAAAGCCAAGATCATAGAAATCACCTCTCAAACGCACTCTCACACATCACCCCTAGTACCATCCCCACCACCTTCCATCCCTCAACCTTCTAATTCACCAAATGAAACCCAACCACCACCCCGGGTAGGATAAGTCTTAGCAGATCCCACTCCAGAAGATATAGACATGATGCTTAAAGCATATCAGGTTAGGATCCATGAAGGGCCAAATGTAACGGATCATGAAAAATGTTACCCTAGAGCTGACCTAGAGCTTTAACGAACTAAGTTGTGTGCCAAGATGGTGGAATTGGCTCAAGCCATGTTTGAGACCAATCGCCTTTTCACTTTCTCTAGCCCCACTAGAACACCATTGCATTTTGATGGTCTGTTAGACAGATTGGAGATGTTAATTGCCAAGACTGGAAAAGGAGCCAACTCCTAGGCTAAGGAGAAGGCAAGTGATAGAATAAGCATTCCTCCCAAGGAAGCTTATGTGCCTAACTAAAGACCTTCCCTCCATTTATGGAGAGCAGGAGAGTGCCCAATCTCAAGAGAGATTCGACTTCGAGTCCAATTCCTTACAGGAGCTACCCCATTTCATAGGTCCATGGGAAGCTAAGTCTACTTGTATGAGAGCACCCACTATCATGGTAAGAAACGAAGATTCAGTCATACCTAGGAACACGGAGGTAGTAAAGAACACTAAAGTGCATTGCAATCTCACTTTAGAAGAGCTACTCAAAGTTAAGCCAGAGGTGTGGAAACACGTAGCCAAAAAAGTGCCAGACATAGCGAAATTGCGTTCCCAGGTAGGATCTCATAGAACAGTGCCTGAAATACCATTGGATAAGATAGGAGACATGAGTGAAGGAGAAGAAGGAAATACCTATCTCCCTTTTACCCATCAGGGATACACAACCAAGGCAATTTTGGACTCAGGTGCAGGAGTTGCAATTGCTACAACTTCCCTATGGAAGCGTTGGGGCATGCCAGCACCCCGACCGACGAGAATGATATTGCAGATGGCCGATGGTCATATTGAGAGGCCCTTGGGATTGCTAGAAGGCATAACTCTCACTACATGTGGTGTTGAGTTCGAGCACACTTTTGCTATATGCGAGTTTAGCAAAAACCAAGCCTACGAGATGATTTTGGGAAGGCCATTTATGCGGCAATTGCAAGTGGTACAGGATTAAGGAACCAATTCCTTGTATTTGCAACATCTAGGTGTTACAACCAAAGTCAATCTCAAGGATTACTCTCATAGAGACGTACCGCCTATTCAATGGAATCCCATCCATAGAGCCAAAGATGAGACTGAGTCTGTGCATTCCATAGGATCCGGATCCTCATGGATGCATGAAGACACTCGCTTATGGATGTGTAAGGTAGCAGTAGAAGAAGAGAAGAGAGAGAAAGCCAGAGAGGTAGGTGCAAAAGAAACCCATAGATCAATTCAAGACCCAGACTATGCACCTGTAGTTTTTCCTGACGAAGAGTTTGAGCCTCACGGCTGGGCAGAAATTTTAGCAACAATGGATGTAGCCATCAATGAAGAGCAGTGGACACCCCACTGTGATGAGGATGGCTATGACATTTCAGTCTTCTCAATAGAGCCAATCATGGGAGATGCAGTTTTAGAATAATGCGAACCTAGCCCTGATACATTTGAGGATGCAAGTGACTCCGACTTAGAGTCAATCATTATGGACCCACCCTTTGCATCAGTCGAAGAATATTTCTATGAAGTAGAAGTTTACCCTCAGAGACATGAAGAGCTCACTAATGATGTGAGATTAACCACACGAGTGACCACTAAGAGTGAAGGAAGGAAAAGGAAGAAGAGAGAAGCCGCACCAGAGGAGGAAGAATCCCTGTTTGAGGTGTTGAAATGACAAAGCAACTACTCCTAATCTACTATTAATCATACATCAAACTAAGGAGGAAGGAACAAAAGATAACAAAACATGATGAGTAAATTAAAATGGAGAGAACTTACAAATGATGCTCTATGAGCATGGAGACTCCATGAGGAGAGGAAGTACACTCTTGGCAATGGGCTAGAGTGAATGAGCTTGTGTGGAGTGAAGGGAGGCCTTGCTTATATGGAGTTTGGGAGAATTCCCTGGCATGTGGGATATATGTGCATGCATGAGAATGAAAGTGCTCTTGGACAAAAGGGTGGAGCATGGAACTCTCAACACCCCCCCTCCATGTGATGACCCTTTTGTTTTGAATATGGGGGACTAGTGACATATGGGATCACTTAGTCCATTGGTTTCTTAATGCTTCTGTATTTCATTTCGTGCCTTTCGTCTACACAAGGAGACAACGAGGGCAACTGGCGAGGGCAACTGTTGTAGACAGTTGTCTATATTTTGAGTATAGACTCATGAAGCACATGCACAAGCAAAGCACTTCTATTGCTCCATTTTTCTCTGCATGAATCTCTCAGATCGATTGTAGCGCAACAATCTTCCATTTCGTTCTCTTTGAGGAAGTGGAAAGAGTTTTAGTGACTCACCAGATTTATGGCTTTCTGACCGTGTTCTCTATTATTGAAGAAGCTCCACCATCCTTGTCTGTTGCTAGTTCCCTGAGATATCTTTGAGTTTTTTTTTCATTCATCTTGGCACAGCGTTGGAGCATTGACTTTTGCGGACATTGAGGCAGTGCACTTCTTCATTTTGTAATGCATTAGGCTGCGGTCTGACTCTGAAGTGCTAAATGCTTTGCCTTATTTCATCATCTTCTAACTCTTCATAGTGTGCAGAGCAGGCATACTTTCCGTGCTGATGCAGAAGTTCAGTCGCTTTTAGTGTAGTGACAGTCCGAAAGTTGCTTCAAATGCAGATTGGGAACACAACTGCATATGTTACTGTAGTGACTATAAGTGAACTTTGTAACACATCACAAACTAGAGAGAACAACCTCATCTACGTCTTTCCATACAGGTGTTGTCTACTAATTTGAAGACATACGGTACCCACTGTGCTTTTCGGCCACACTATGGCTGCAGGATGATGCACAAGCAGCCACCGCAGCAATCCCCTTGAGTTGCATTCCATTGGCAGATTGCTTAGAAAGGACTGCGGCCAGATTGCTTAGAAAGGACTGCGGCCTCCCAGATTTGGAGACATGGTTAGCTTTCCTTATGAGAGACTCCAAAGGATGTGCGCCACGCAGATCATGTGTAATGCTCTATACATATTTTCCTTATCTTCAGCAAGTTCATTGCCAAATGAAGAACGACGTGTACTTGAAATCTCCTTTTCTTCATGAAAGTGCATATAAGCACTTCAAGAATAGTTTATTCACGCACAAAAATAAACAACAAAAAAGTAATGACCAAAAGAATGCTCAAAACTTTTCAATGATATTCATCAAGGAGTTGTAGAAAACTATGAATATTGATCGAAAAAGAAATATGTGGAAAGAAAGGAGGGAAGAACAATGATAAACATGTTTAGCGAAAAAAAAGATAGTGCTTAGAAGCACTTTTATGCTAGAGGGAGGGAGGGAGGGATTAAGAAACAAACTGCATCTATGCTAATGATTATAACAAAAATGAAAACATAGATTAAAAGAAAAATGAACCTATGCTCTGATACCATGTTGAAATGACAAAGCAACTACTCCTAATCTACTATTAATCATACATCAAACTAAGGAGGAAGGAACAAAAGATAACAAAACATGATGAGTAAATTAAAATGGAGAGAACTTACAAATGATGCTCTATGAGCATGGAGACTCCATGAGGAGAGGAAGTACACTCTTGGCAATGGGCTAGAGTGAATGAGCTTGTGTGGAGTGAAGGGAGGCCTTGCTTATATGGAGTTTGGGAGAATTCCCTTGCATGTGGGATATATGTTCTTGCATGAGAATGAAAGTGCTCTTGGACAAAAGGGTGGAGCATGGAACTCTCAACATGAGGTCCCTGAAAATTTCAAGAAGTATGCAATAGAAGATAGGAGAGTCATGGTAAGAATGCCAAAACGCGATGCACAAGCAGGAGAGGCCTATGATAACAAAGAAACCACCAAGAAGGTAGTGGTAGCCATAGAAGAAGGAGAAGAGAGGTGCACTTACATAGGACATAACCTCACTGAGGAAGAGGAGCATGAGCTGATAGCTTTGCTAAGAGAGTACAGAGATGTATTTGCTTGGAGCTACAAAGATTTGAAAGGTGTAGACCCTGACATATGCGCCCATACGATTCCCATGACCACAGAGGCCAGACCTTCTAAACAAAAGCCATACGCATACAATGACAACTATGCTGCCAAGATCAAAGAAGAGATAGACCGCTTGGTTGAAGCTGGATTTATCTATGAAATCGAGCACACTGAATGGGTGTCCCCCATTGTAGTGGTGACCAAAAAGAATGGTAAATTACGCGTATGCATTAACTTGAAGAAGGTTAACGCAGCTACTATCAGAGATAGTTATCCGCTTCCTATCACTGAGCATCTATTAGAAAGGGTAGCAGGCAAGGAAGTGTACAGCTTTCTAGATGGGTTTTCGGGCTACAATCAAGTAGCCATTGCTCTAGAGGATCAGCATAAGATGGCTTTTGCCACAGAGTGGGGCATATTCGCTTTTAGGGTAATGCCATTCGGGCTTACCAATGCTCCCGCAAGCTTCCAGAGATTGATGTGCCATGTGTTTAAAGCGTTTCTGAGAAAGAATTTAGAGGTCTATGTTGATGATCTCTGTGCTCATTCGAACATTAGACAGATACATATACCAGAACTCAGGCAGATCTTTGACAAATGTAGAGAGTATCAAGTCTGCTTGAACCCAGAAAAGTGTGTTTTCATGGTCAGGCAAGGCAAGATTCTAGGACACATAGTGTCAAAGAATGGCATATCCACCGATGAAGAGAAAGTAAGAGCCATAGCGGAGTTACCTAGGCCAAAGAATGTTAAGGAAGTGCAAGCCTTCATGGGGAATTGTGGTTATTACCGACGGTTTCTACACATGTATGCCATCTTAGCAAAGCCTCTGTATGGACTTTTGACTAACTTCGAGTGGACTGATGAATGTGAAAACTCCTTCAATGAGCTCAAAAGAAGATTGTGTTCAGCAGCAATCTTGACCACACCGGATTGGAATAAGCCCTTCCATGTTCATGTGGATGCATCCAATTATGCTATTGGATGTGTACTTGCACAACCTACTGGTGAAGGTAATATGGATCTTCCAATTGCCTATGTGAGTAGACAGTTGAACGCAGCTGAGCGAAACTATACCACTACCGAACGAGAGGGATTGGGCATGGTATATGTGGTTAAAAAGTTTAGACATTATTTGCTTGCAAATAAGTTTCAATTTTTTACTGATCATCAAGCTCTACTTTACTTGGTGAACAAACCATGCAACACAGGTAGATTGGTGAGATGGTTCCTCTTACTAATGGAATATGACTTTGAGGTAGTGGTGAGAAAAGGCAAGACTCATTTGAGAGTAGATCATCTCTCTAGGCTTACATTTGGAGAAGCTCCACAAGGAGTATCGGATGATCTTCCTGATGCTTACTTGTTTAATTTGGAAGTAATACCTCAGTGGGCTAAGCCATTAGTGCCAGTATTGACATACGGGCCTAACCACCCAGTAATGAACACAGAGGATAGGGAGATAGTAAAAGCTCAAAAGTACCATATAATGGCAGGAAGCATGTACAAACATATCGATCAAGGGATATTAGCCTGTTGTGTGGAAGAGGATGAGTATGCAAATTGGTTGCAATTAGCACATGTGGGTGCATTAGAGCAACACTACTCGAGGCAAAGAACCTTACAGACGTTGAGGAGACTTGGAATACACTGGCCAACTATGGAAGTTGATGTTCATAGGATGTGCAAAGAATGCCCAATCTGCCGCACTAAACCACCAGTGGAACACGCGACTCTTTATCGAGTGTCTTTAGTGCTAGATTGGAGTGAACCGTTAGTAGCATTCCTAAGAACGAAAACATTCCCTCAGGAGATGAAATTGGCTAGACAAAGGAGCCTAGAAGAAGAAGCTATAGACTATGCTCTTATTGGAGATAATCTATACAAACGAGGAAAAGATGGGTATCTTAGAATATGTGTTCATGAGAGCGAATATCTTAAAATCTTGGAAACTGCTCACCAAGGTGTAGCAGGAGGACACTTCAGACCGGATAGAGTAATCAAGGCAGTGCTTTTTGCAGGTCTTTGGTGGACAACCCTTCACATGGATGCACATGCCTACGTGAAGAGGTGTGATGTTTGTTAGCGAACTCAATATCCTAGTATACGAAAAGATGAGATGCCATTGAAACCTATGATGGGTGGATGTGCATTCTCTAAGTGGGGGATAGACTTTGTTGGTCCTATTAATCCACCAGCTAAGGGCTCACATGCTGAGTATATCATTGTGGCCACAGACTATCTAACGAAATGGGTAGAAGTAAAAGCTACGACGAAGAATGATGCGCAAACCACTGCTAAGTTCTTATTTGAGAACGTATTCACTAGATATGGGCTACCAATAGAGCTAGTAAGTGATAGAGGCACACACTTCTTGAATGAAGTCATTGAGAACCTTCTCCAAGAATTCTTGGTAATACATAAGAAGTCGGCTCCCTATCATCCACAAGCTAATGGACAAGCCGAAAGCACGAATAAGATTCTGTGCAACGTGCTCACCAAATTAGTGAATAACAAACGCTCTGATTGGGACAAACAGCTACACCATGCTGTTTGGGCATATAGAGTTGCCTATAAAACGGTACTCCAAGCCACTCCCTTTCAGATGGTGTTCAGCCAAAATGCAGTGCTACTACTAGACTTTTTGATACCTACGTTGAAAGTAGCACAAGAGCATGACTAGACAGGCCATGAGTTGTCCTCTAGAGTCTTCGATCTTGAACGATTAGGTGAAACACGATTGAAGGCTGCAGTAGGAATTTATGCAGCCAAGAAGAGGCAAAAGGCATATTTCGATGCACACGTGAAGGATAAGGGCTTGAAAGCAGGAGACCTAGTCCTAGTCTACACCTTGAAGCAACATGCACGGAAGTTAGAGAAGAGAGGTTATGGGCCAATGATTATCAATAGGATCTCCACAAGCGGAGCAGTTCAACTAGCCACTCTAGAGGGTGATATTCTACCAAGTTACATAAGTGGATGCAGAGTCAAGTTATATCAAGAACCCCTAACTCAAGAGATGCTAAATCGACTCAACACTGCCAAGAAACGTAAAGAAGAAGAGAAACGAGTTCGAGAAGAAGCACAAGCAGAAGCTTTAGAAGGCATCCGATGAATGAAATTGAGGAGACAAGGTAGAGACCCGCCTATGCCTGACACTCAAGAATCTCTAGGCTATCCCATGGCCATGTGCGAGGCTTCAGATGGACATTCCCATAGAATAATCTACCGACGGCCTTTTGTAACCCTAGAAGTAGGACAAGGAGAGAGTGTAAGAAAAGTGAGAGCTTTGATTGACTCAGGGGCAGCCACTAGTGCAGTTCGACTTTCTTACTGCCAAGAGCTGCAATTACAAATCAATCCTATAGAGGCATATCTCATAGGATTGGGAGGTGTGGAAACCCCTTGCATTGGTGAGGTGGAACTTCCCCTCTACATTCAAGAGGTGCTAATGGCAGTCAAAGTGCTAGTGTGTGAAGACAAGGATCTTACCGAACCTCTTGTCGTGGGCCAAGACTGGATCTATGATCATGCAGTCAGCCTCAGCCTAAGAAGTGGACTTCTTCAGGCATGGGTAGGCCAAAACCACATAACGATTGAATTAGAAAATCAAGCACATAGGCCGCTAGAAGAGGCACCGAATCCTGGTCCTTCCAGGAGTCCACCTGAAATGAACCATGCTACTCTTGACCAAAGTTCTATGGTGCAAAAGATTGCCACTCATGACGAAGGTACCGAAGTTAACGAGGAGTTCCCTTCTTTTCCAAAGAGAATTCGAGGAAAGCAAGCCGGAAAATACAAGATACAGAGGAGCCTGAGGACAAAGAAGAATGAACACCAACCGGTACAATATAGAATACGCCATGGCATGAAGCATATCTGGATATGCAAAGGTGAACAACCCTCGGCTTTGGAGACGGGATTCCAAAGAAGCATCAAGCAAGCTACAGTGTCGAGGACTACAACGAAGGAGTACCCTAGGCATAAATCTAGACAAACCATTTCTATTTGGGTTCCAAAGCAGTCAATGAAGGTGATCCCAAAAGCTAGACAAATATGGGTGCCCAAGACCTGCTTACTAGCTCAAATAACTTCACCTCCAATCACAAGATCAAACCAACACTCACGAGTCCTATTGGCTCCCATCCAAAGGCAAACATCTACACTCCACACCACCACATTCTCGATCACGCCTCAGAATGTTTGGAAATGGGTACCCAAAAGGTCCCAAACCCAACACACTCCACTCCGCAAACCTTCACACATCATCGCCAATAAAAGCAACGATTCCAGCATCCAAGTTTGGAGACCTCAACCCCATATCAAACCCCCTGACCCACCTCTGTAAATCCTTCCCCTCTGATGTAGGTGCATCCTGAGAACATTGCACATCCAAAGTATGCATCTAGAGTCAACCCTAACCTACTAACCCACATGTGCACACATCACGAACACTTCACCCACTAACCTCTAACCACTCGGAATGTCATGTTGGTATTGTGGAGGGAACACCATAACATCATGTTTCCTATGCAATGCTAATGTGCCTCTCTCTTCTTCTAGCAGATAAGCATCAACAACTACAAGCACTCTCATGGCAGAAGCAGCAGGTCCGAGCTCACAGGCAGAAGTAAGTACTGCAGGAATTGATGTGGATAGTCTACCTCTGGATGTGCCACCAACTGAACGACCTGTGGAGCTGCAATTTTTCTCCAAGGAGTTTGAGACTCTACAGAACACAGAAGATCTCCAGACCATATGGCAACGTGCAGGGCTAGCCGAATACTTGGAAGCACCACTACCTGAATCGGATCTCCTCCGATGCTATTATTTGGTCTCCACATTACAAGCTAACAAAGAAAAGGACAAACCAGGAACATTCGTACTTCCTTCTTTGCTGGGAAACAACGAGTTGAAAAGGTTTGAACTTACACTGGAATTGGTGAGCGCTGCTTTGAATATGCACGGTACACATGTACCTTCTGAGAAGGATGCTCTCATTCCTACTAACATGAAGGATAGGAAACTACTGAAGCTTAAAGATATGGAAGCACTCACACCAAACGTGTCCATCCCTCTCCGTATGTGCATGCAACATTTTGCTTTTCTTGTTCAAGACCGCTTCACACAACCGCACAAAAGAATTTGGTTTGCTGTTTACTTGGCGGAGACATGTGCGTTACCAATTAAGCTTCCTGTATGGATTGTGGAGCAATTGTTAGAAGCAAATAAAAGGTCATCTAGGAAACTAGTGGTGAATGGGTGTTGTGCAATCACGCTCATCATCTACAAGTGCTTAGCATATGATGTACCTGTTGAACGTGCTTTAACGTGGGCACAACTACAAATGTTCAAGAGACTCAAGGCCCCCACACATCAATCCAAGCGCATGAGGGGTTCGATCCCTTGCGTCCAGACACGTGAAGTTCTGACTACTCCAGAAGTCTCGCCACGAGGGGAGGCCACTGTACCTCCCTTTACCATTAGAATACCCAGGTCTGGATCTGAAACTACCACTCAAGTGCCCCTTCGGCTCCTCCTGTTCCATCCGAATTTGAATTTGCTACGACTGGAGATACTGAAGGGATGGGTCCCCTTGACTTCGAAGCATTCTTACAAAGTACACAACTCTCTGATGTAGAGTTTTATTCAGATATAGAAGAACAGGGCACATCTTCACAAAGAAGGAGAAAATCCACAGAAGGTCGCCATGTACATTGGGGTGACGATCAGCAAGGTCAACAACAAGGACACCTAGAAGAAGAAGGAGCAGACAAAGAGGAGACCACTGAAGCCCCCGCTTATACAACAAAACTTCGAAGGCTGTACGAAATCATGGAACGAGTGCAATCGCAACAACTGCTCACTGAACAAAGCAGTAGGGTACTCATGACAACTTTTGGAAGAAGTAGGAGTTGACTCAGAATACAGTGAATGTCTCTTATTGATGGCAGAAACCTATGGGGTAGTAGAAGCAGTTCGAACCGCAATTCGGAGGTCTCCAGTTCAATATGATCCACGAAGATTCCAAACACGACCGCGATCAGACAAAAACATCGAGATCCCCATTACGAGAGCAGAAGGGCCTATTATTACGTCCGAACCCATTAAGACAACCTCCCAAGCAACTGTAACTTCTGGCCAAGAGCACTCAGTCACCCATGATGAATCAACCGAGCCACTACCTCCCACACCCCCACCATCGCCTAGAACAGAAGCCGTGGAGATCACCTCGACCACTCAACCCACCGAACAAACCTTCATCTTCCGTACTCCCACCTCTAGTTCAACCCGATTCTCCACCTGTGAAAACCCAATCTATGAAGCTACCACCATCACTACACAATCCACCGAATCGCTCATAGAACCTGCCTTAGGACATCCATCCCCCATGCCCTCAGCCATAGGCCATCCCGATTCTAGATCCATATTCTTGGGATTCCCTGCTACCATGCCACCTTTTATGGCCCCCCTGCCTTCAGAATCTCACCTCCCAAACCCCATCCCTCCAATTCTCCAACCCCTCCACGCCTTTCTTTCAAAAACATTTCAACCCCGGTCTCACTCATTTCCTCTATTTTCAGTTCCCCCATGCTCTTCTCACTTATTCACCACTTTCACACACACACCACCTACCATTTCAATGTATATGGTAGATACCACACTCGCATCCACTCCTGAAAGCATGGACATTTCACCACCCACGGCACCTCCCCCTCCCCCCACGCTTCCACCTCCTCCCATTCCCCCTCCACCAATTTCACCCACACACATGTCTTCAATAGACACATCGTTCACTCTTTCCCTTCCCCAATTCCCTTCCCATGCATCTTCCATTGTACACACCACACCCTCATCTATAGGCAATGCATTGGACACCATGCTAGCTTGTATATCAAAATTAAGGACAGAGTACAATCAGCTCCATCAACAGAATGAACGCCTACAAGAGCACTCGGAGATACTACAACACCGCCTTGCTGCACTTGAAGAGGAAAATGCCCGCCTCCATACACAATTCCAAACTCTACAAGAGGCTCATAGCATATTGGAGGTACAGTTACAGAACACAGATCAGGAAGCAATACAAGTGGTAGAAGGTCATCTACGGACACAGCTGGAACGCAATTCAAAGCTTCAGCAAAATATGGCCCTACTCAAGCGACATCTTGTTGCCGCTCATGAAGAGAATCGACGCCTACAATTACAAAATCAGGAAAACCTAGAAGCAGCTATCGAAAGCACACCTCGAGCACCCATCAGTCCCTCAAAATTTCAAGCTGTGACCCTCGATAATATCAAGATAATCTTGGAAGACTATGCCACCCTACTTGAAGCCCATGACCAGTTGTCAGAGGAACTGGGTCAACTGAAGCAGAAACACCAAAAAGAAACAACATCTGCCTCTCAAACCACCTCCTCCACGGCTTCACTTCTCATAGACTCAGAGGCCTTAAAAGATCTCCAGAAAAAGGTCACCGAATTGCAAGCACGTCTACTACAATATGAGAGACCACCTTCCCCACCTGAGGCTCCCATCGATGAGGAAACAATACAAATTCCGGTGGAACAAACATTTGAAGGAGAATATGACCCACAACCATTCCCAGGAGGTCAACAAACAGAAGAAGGTCAGGATACGTTCGAAGCACCACGACCCCCTTGGCTACGACAAGTGGAGGAAATTGGGAATTCACATGAAGAGCGAACAGTCGTGCAAAATCAGGCCATGAGGGTCATAGAAGACACTGTATTACAATCCAATTACTTCAGGCACTTGTCATCTAGACGCCTTATCCTCTCATCAGAACTTCAATATAGACCTTACTATGTCATTTTAGCCGACTACAACGCAGATACAGAGAGTCACGGGTAAGATTCCTACCTTCGCTACTCAGTTTCAACCCGAAGACCTTCCTCCCGAAGTACAAAAAGGCAAAATTCGTCAACCAACATGGTGGCAGAAACTTCTTGAGACATATCTTGAAATGCTACGGACATGGAACAATGCACCTTTACATCTCCTATACAATCCATGCTACGGTCCAGTTCCACGGCGCAGGTCTTGGAAAGCATTCAACATTAAAGTTCAAAACAATGCACAATGCAAGGAATGGCTAAACTACCCATACATAGCGCCACTGCAGGGACCACCGTCGATAGCGTACATGATGGCCACAATTCGACATTGGATGCCTTGATTGAAGCCCATGCAAGATGTGGCAGCTCAAATGATGCTTAAGATTTTAGATATGATGCAGGTAGTACTGAAAACCTTTAGAAATGCAGCAACACCACATGTACGTCTACCGGGGTTTACGAATGGAAATTACGATCTGGTGTATGACATGAGCACCACCCCCAGTATTCGTGTGGCTTACGCCTGGCATGCACGCATCAAATACCTCCCTGCATGTTACAAACATACATTCGAAGAAATGTTCAGATCAGGTTTTTGGGAGTATCACTCGGAGGTCTTCGCACCGAAGCCAACACACCTGCTCCATCTCTTTGCTTGTGAACAAGCCATGTACTCCAAGTACTACACCACACCGCAACCAGAGGTCCCCGGTGCAATAAACTGGGATGCATTGGAAGCAGACCTAGCAAGAGGCTTAAGGATATGAGAACATGAATTAGCCACCAATGTCATCCAATACTATATCGACCACCCTATAGAGCAGAGGTCTGTCAGGGGCGACAGACACTAGGAAGGGGGGAGTGTTGGCATACAAGTCAGATGAAGAGCATACCAGCACAACAAAGCGGTCATGCACAATACGGCAACAAGGCATAATCATTTTTTCCATGGACCATTCACAACTCAAGTGATTTTAATCACTACACAAACATTGTAAATTCTGTTTTTGGTAGAATAGACTCCATTTTGTTCAAGCCGAGGAGTCCTCGAGCTTGAGGAATATTAGAATTAGACTCCGTTTGAGCCCTCAAATAGGCTCTAGAACCTAATTTTTAACTAGGCCGGACACTAGGTCTGGACAATGCCAAAGCTAGTGAGAAAACTATAAAAAGAGCTAGAAAGCTATTTTTGGGGTAGATTGTTTGTGAATTGAGCTTATGTAAGAGACTTTTTGACTAATGCAAAGAACTCCATTGTTCCTCTCCTTGTTCTTGCCTTGTGTGCGCGTGTGTGTGTATGTGTGTGCATGCTTGTGTGCTTCTCACTCACACACTTGTGCCTTCACTTGCTCATAGTCTTCATACTAGTCCTCACGTCTCCACGGATTGACAATTATGAGGTGAATCTTCTCACGTTGGTACTCACCATTGTGCTAGAGTGACACCAATTTAGGCACCCCAATGTTTTCCACAATCACCACTGCATCCACATTTCCCTCCCCATTTCCCTTACCCCCTGCATCAACACCCACACCCACCGCATCTTCATTTAGCACACCATTAATATTATCATCCACTATAGACACCGCATTTCGTCAGATGTTCACCTGCATGACTCAAGTAAGAGATGAATTTACATCTCTTGGAACCAGTTACCAGACGCTGCAGAAGACCACGAACGATTTACAATCGCAACTAAATTCATTGTCGATCGAGAATGTCTCACTAAACACCAGATACCAAGAGCTCCGCGAGGCCTATCACAAACTGGAACTAGAAAGTGAAGAAAAGACCAAAGAGGCCATCATTGACATAGACAACTTGTTAAGGGTGCAGACTATTCACAACGCGACACTTACTAGGAACATGGGACTGCTCAGATGCCACTTGGCAGCAGCTAAAGAAGAAAATCAATGCCTACAGGAACAGAACAGAGAGAATTTGGAAGCTGCTCTAGATCAACCAGACCAACCATTGAGCCCCGAAAAACCTTTTTTGTAATTTGTAGCTCCATTTTGTGCAAGTCGAGGAGTCCTCAAGCTTGAGGAGCTTAGGTAGAATGAGCGTACCAATGTTGGCTATTTTTAGACATCGTTTACCCTTTTAAATAGAGCCTAGAACCAATTTTTTAACTATGCCGATAACTAGATGTGAAACCGGTCAAAACTAGTCTAGAATCTATAAAAAGAGCTAGAGAGCTCATTTTTGAGGTTAGCTTGTTTGAGTAGAGAAGAGCTTAGAGCTATTTTGAGCTTGTAAGAGTGTTCTTGAGTAATAGAGTTGTTTTGCTACCTTCCATTGTGTCTTGCTTGTCTCTTTGTTGTGTGTGTGTATGTGTGTGTGCATTTTTATGCTTCTCACCATCAGTCTCACTTCATCTCATATTCACAATCTTCATATCACTCCTATCTCTTCCGCGGATTGACATTAAGAAGAACCACATTAAGAAGCTCCACCTCCTTAATGTCAATCCGCGGAAGAGATAGGAGTGATATAAAGATCGTGAATATGAGATGAAGTGAGAGTGATGGTGAGAAGCATAAAGATGCACACACACATACGCACACACAACGAAGAGACAAGCAAGACACAATGGAAGGTACGCAATCAACTCTATTACTCAAGAACACTCTTACAAGCTCAAAATAGCTCCAAGCTCTTCTCTACTCAAACAAGCTAACCTCAAAAATGAGCTCTCTAGCTCTTTTTATAGATTCTAGACTAGTTTTGACCGGTTTCACATCTAGTGACCGACATAGTTAAAAAATAGGTTCTAGGTGCTGTTTGAAAGGGTAAACGGTGTCTAAAAATAACCAAAATTGGTACGCTCATTCTACCTAGGCTCCTCAAGCTCGAGGACTCCTGGGCTTGCACAAAATGGAGCTATAAATTACAAAAAGGATTTTTCTATGTTACATATGGTACAAAAGTGATGAAAATCACTGTTGGAGGTTTTTAACAAGTATTTTTGAAATATATTTGTTTGAAAAAATGATTTGACTGGCTCCCTGCTACTTCATTATGCTCTGTCTTTACATGCTTCCGCGTCTTCTATGCTTCTGGCTACTGCCAACAGGTAGTGATTTATGTGAACACAATAGGACCATAGGGCCACTTTTTTCCCTCTTTAGGAGGTTTTTTTTTGGTCGGCTTGTATTATACGCCTATTGCCCTAACCGGTTACTTATCTTTGTACATTCTAGTGGTAATACATTTGGAATCATGTGTTGTGCTCCAAGCTTCTTCTTCTTCCTTGTGCTATTCGCGTGCTTCTGCAGACCTCAAACTCCAAAAATTGATCTCAGAACACGTCGTCGCTTCATATAGGGCATCGTCAACACCTCTCCAGTCATAGTCTTAGAGTCGAATGAAATTTGGTGTGTATACTCCGAACACACTATCGTAGTGCTTGTGTAAGCTATTTCATCTTTTTGTGCCAAAGATATATACAAGTTTTGGTTTGCCAGTATAAGCATCTCAAAGTCTTCTATTGGTTTAGCAGAACTCGTCAGGGTAGGTTTTTCCAACTTTTTTAGATACAATCATTTTTTTGCATCAGGGTATTTTAATCAGTGGCCATGGCTGAAAGCAATGATGTATTTTGTATGTTGGCTGTTGAAGATAAGTTGGATGGTACGAATTACCCATTGTGGGCTTATATGATGCGTCATGTATTGGTCACAAAAGGACTGTGGAATATTGTGCAAGGTGTTGAAAAATTTCCTATTACACCTGCGAATACATGTACTGAAGCTGATGCAGATGGCGTGGAAGATGACAATATTCTTTTGGTTCCTTTATGTGTTCTAGTTTCTCTTGCACCTACTATAGAGCAAATTCATTGGGATGGTAGAGATGCTCAAGCACATGCATTGATAGCCTTATTTGTCAAATGTTCCATTATTCCCCACATTTGCTCTTGCAAAATAACTAAGGATGCTTGGGATACACTTAACACATTGTACCAGGGTAAGAATGAGGCTCATGTTGCTTACCTTCAAAAAGAGTTGAAGAGTGAGCATATGAATGAAGGTGAATCTATGGATAGATTTCTAACAAAGATCAAAGATTTGAAGGAACAATTAATTTATGCTGACGAAGTCTTGCCTGACACCACTTGTGCAGACTGTTCTGAATGATCTTCCTGATTCATACAGAGTTTTGCTTCTACTCTTCGTTTGATGATTAAAGGAAATCCAAATGCCTTAACATTTGAGGAGTAAGTCTCTGTTTTATTACAAGAATATTAGTCTAGGCAGAACAGGTCCATTATGCATGTTGCAGATCAAGCTTTCCTGGCTAGTTAGAAGGGCAAAGGTAAATGGAACTCTTCTACTAGTAAGCAAAAATCTGATAATTCTCCACAATTGAAGAAGGATGACAAAGAAGAGAAGAAAACAGAAAAGAAAAAATTGTTTTGCAAGTACTGTAAAGCAAACGATCATGTCATAAAGAATTGTCCAAAACTGGCTGCAAAAAAGGCAAACAAAACAAGAGGTTGGAATGGTTGTCGCAGAGGCCTCTACAGCGTAAATAGAGTCTGCTAATCTAATGCAGAATGAAGAATGGGCATTTACTACTGTTTGCAATTTTGAACCATCCCCTCCTGAATAGTGTATGACTGTAGTAGACTAAGATGGTTGGTACTTTGATAGTGGGGCAACCAAACATATTACCTTGCAGCATAGTTTCTTCACTTCACTCGAGCCTTCCCCTACAGGGAATACTATCACATGCACCAACAACTCCTCTTATCCTATCATGGGAGTTGGTAAGATCATTCTGACTACTGCTTATGGTAGTTCTTTCACATTGTCGGTTGCTCTATTTGTGCGAGGGATCAAGAAGAATCTATTATCATTTCAACTTTAGCCAAGATTGGCTCGGTTGTGAAATTTGTTGACGACAGATGTACGATTCATGATATGTCAAATGGAGACATGATTGTTGCTTCTCACATTTTATGTCGTGGGTTGTATAAGCTCATAGACTATGAAAATTTTGTGAATGATCCAGCATGTGTAATACATGATTCTCAGGCTATGTTAGATGCAAGCTTTGGCATGCATGTTTTGGTCATCTAAATTTTGCTAGTTTGCTACGCTTGTAGAAATCTGAAATGGTGTCCTCTTTGCCCAAACTTGAGGCACCTAGTAAAGATGTTTGTGAAGGCTATATTTTGGGCGAAAAGCAACATTCATCCTTCCCGAAAGACAGTTCAGTTCAAGCTACTCAGAAGATGCAGCTTGTACATAAAATGTGCACCCTACATTCTGATCAAGGGGGGGAATATATGTGTTCTGACTTTAATGCATTTTTGGCTGACCGAGGGATAAAACATCAGTGTACAGTGCTGTATACACCTCAACATAATGGAGTTGCTAAATGAAAGAACATGTCACTCATGATGGCGAGGTGTATGGTCAAGAGTCAGAATTTACCACATAGTTTATGGCTTGAGGCCGCTATGTGTGTAGCATATATACTTAACAGATGTCCCACTAAAGCATTGCAGTTTATCACTCCATATGAGGCTTGACATGGTCGTAAGCCATCTGTTGCTTAATTGCATGTTTTTGGTTGTTTGGCATATGCATAAGTGCCTGAACAACATCGCAAGAAATTGGATGATAGAGCAGTAAAATGTATTTTTGTTGGGTACATCTCTAAAAGCAAACACTATCGTCTTTATCATCCACATACTAAATGCATTTTGGTTAGCTATGATGTTGTTTTTGTGGAAGATCCTATTCAACCATTACTTTCATCTACTACAGAGACAGCTGCTAACTCCAAAGGCATGTATGATACTTTGCTGCCTCTTTATATAGATGGACAGTCTAGTGCTGGTCCTAATGAGGCAACTTCTCAGCTTTTATAGGTTTCATGTGATGATGCAGATCATTCCATTTCTAATGCAGATTTACATGATGCACTTGTCGATGAGAGAGCTGATATTGAGGAGGCAAAAACTATGCCAAAATGGATGGTGTAGACTTTCTGTGATAAAAAATTAGACACACCTCTATCATATCGTACTCAATCAGCCTCTCATAGTCCCTCTTTTGCATTAGATTGCTATGCTATGGCTGCATCTAGTCTCTATGATGAGAATGAGCTTGTTTCCTTTGATGAAGCACAAAACTCAAAAAATTGGATGGCTGTTATGCAATCAGAATATGATGCTATCATGAAAAATGGTACCTGATCTTTATGTGACTTTCCTCCTGGCAAGAAGGCCATTTGCACTAAGTGGGTATACAAGCTGAAGCGTAAGCCTGATGGAACAATTGATAGGTATAAGGCTAGCATTGTTGCAAAGGGTTATGCACAAGAAAGAGGCATTGATTTTGATGAAACCTTTGCTCCTACATGTCGAATGACTATTGTTCATCAAAATTATTTCAAATCCTGATTGTGCAGGTTGAAAAAGGCATTATATGGTTTACAACAAGCACCACGTGCTTGGTATGAAAAGATACATGCCTATCTGATTGCACATGGTTTTGAGAATAGTCCAATTGAAAGCACCTTATATGTTAAGCATGCTAATGATGTGCTTCTGATCATTGATGTGTATGTTGATGACATGCTGCTCACTGGTCCTCATGACAAGCATATTGCTAATTTTAAGGCTAATTTACATGCCTCATTGAGATGTCTGATTTGTTGAAGATAAATGTACAAGCTCATTTTCACATGAGCTATGGTTGGATAAATTTACCAATTATAAAGATAAAGAAAAAGAAGAGAAAAGAGAGAAAAAAAAAGAATATTGAAAATTTATGATGAGTAAAAGATACAATATCTACCTTGTAGTCAGTGGCATGTAGTGGGCAAAGTGGTGAGTTAAGAAGAAGGCACAAACTTCTTCGCATGCTCATTGGTTATAAAAGTGGAGTAAGAACACATTATAAACAAGGAGAGAAAGAGGCAAGAGCTTGCAATAGTCGGATTCGGTCATTTTGTCATTTTGTCTTCCCATAGACTCCTTCCAGCTGCACGTCATTTTGTACATAGCTCTGTTGCGAAGCTCATACCTCAGTGTATATGTAACCTCTTGTTGCATTTAAACACTCATGGGAAAGATTATCTTGTGTACTTTGTCTATCTCAAATATCTCCTTCAAAGCTTATATATTCTGTGACATATCAGTGAAAGAGTGAAGTATAGTTTTTCAGCATACCTGTGTAGATAGGTAGTCTATTTTAGTCGGTTAAATTTTCCAACCAAAAACATATCCAAACTTGTTGATTTTTGGCTTATTGTAAAGCTCCTTGCATTTACCTTCTCTATCTCAAATATCTTGTTCAAAGGATTTATATTCTGTGAGATATCTATCAGAGAGTGAAGTCCAGTTTTTTAGTATACTTGTGTGCTCAAGTGGTCTATTTTGGTCAGTTGAGTTTCCTGATCAAAGCTCATCTAAATTACTTGATTTTTAGCTTGTTGGAAAGCTATTTGTGTGTAACTTCTCTATCTGAAATATCTTCCTCAAAAGATATATATTCAAGGAGTTATTAGTGTTACCGTTAGTGTCCATGTGAAAGGCCAAATGGCCAATGGACACTTCTTTGTAACTGTTATTTAATAAAACATATAGTGGTCTGGTCAATCAGGGACTATAAGTTCGACCGCATTTGTAAGACCTAAGAAGTCTATCTTCGTGCTCCCTGTGTACTATGTTTTCTGTGTATTATGTAGCCACTGTGCAGAGAACTGTGTGCGGCATTAGGAGGTGGGTTTTCTACTCTGAGCATATCGTCGTGGAGCTCTCAATAAGGACAGTGCACTCTGGTGCATCTCCAAGGCTTTCTCCAAGGCTTTCTCCAAGGCTTACGATAAGGCGGCGACAAAGGCATAGACCTTGGCATACCTTGTCATCCGAGTCACCGAAGTCACCGTTGGCTGCGCGCGAGGGAGGACCTCAAGGATCAAGGAATATAGAGGTTCCCGGTACTTCCTGGGAGGTCACCCATCCTAGTATTGTTCCCCCCAGAGCTCGCTTAACCGTGGCAATCTCTTGCCACTAAGCTCCACTCTTGTGGTGTCTGAAGTGTTGACAACATGATCGCTCCTACTTCATCTACATTTGTATCCACATGAGTGCATCTGCATTTTGTATCCAGGAGGCACTCCATTTCTAGTCTATTTCCATTTTATATTGTATTCCCTTTGTATTTGCGTACCTTGCCATGTGCCTCTACCAGTTGTATTCATTCTCCTTTTAGGAGACTTATCGCACATATGATGTACTCTTGAGAGCCCCTCCCAAATCTATATAAGGAGGGCCTCTCCCCTCGTTTGTACTTGGTTAGAAGCTTGAGGAGCCTACCCCATGCTCTTAGCAAGCTCATTTCTAATCCACATGAGTTTACCCATTTCATGGTCTACTCATTTTGTGTCTCACACATTCTTTGTTTTGTGAGAGTACTTTACTTTTCATTTTGCTTCCACGTGCGTACTCTCTACATGGTATCAGAGTGTAGGTGGAGGTCTTGGTGGTGCATTTGGTGGTGATTTTGGTGGTGGTGGTGGTGCTTGAGTTTGGTGGTGTTGCTCTCCACTCATTTTGGAGAAGCATTTTTCCATCACTTTACTCTTTGAGGCTTCATTTTGCCCATTTTCCCACCCTCCCATCCATTTTCTTCATGGATTTGTTCACCTTTTACCCCATTTTCCCTCCCACCCTGTCTTTTGGAAATATTTTGTGGTCCTTTACGAGGTCATTTTTGTATATTTGGATCTTGCATCTCGTCTGCTATCCTCCTCTCCCATCGATACACCATTCTTCCGGGGGGAGTTGGGCTGGTGCTGCTCCTTTCCGCGGCAGAGTGTTCTAATAGAATACATTGTGCGGTTTTTCTCTCGTGTGCTTATCTCATTGTGGCTACTTGAGTCCCTCATATGTGCGAAGCTGCGCACATGTATGTGTCTCTTCTCTGAAACTGAGATCCACTTCAAGGTGCGGATCTTTGCTCTACAGACGAAACTAAACGTGAAAAGGGATAGACTAATGCCATGCGTGCATTGGAAGCAAACTTAGAGCTTTACCCATAGGGATATTGCTGCTTGTGGTTCTTCCTACAGGCATTTACATTGAGAAATGTGTTCTCTCTCTCTTCTCTCTCTCATGGGCGTAGTGGTATTGTTGTGTTTGCTACATCACTCTTGCAGCTGAGGCCGAAACTACTCCGAGGAGAGGCATTGTGGGTGACAGCTGCATCACTTAGATTATGCTTGCTGAAGCAAGATCACATACGTTCCTGACGGAGTTGCAGAAGGATTTGGATTAAGGAGACCAGAAACCGCGTAAAGATTTTGACCGAGAGCCATTTTAGAAGGAAAAAGATATCTAGCTCAAACGGACTCCGGCAACGGCAACCAATTGGAAGAACACATTTTGACGAAGATGAAAGGAAGAAGGCAGCGGGCTATTATTGTCAGAGTGGGTGTAGCATTGCAAAGTTGTGCAGAATTGCAGGTGAACTCGTCACAGAGGGAGCCAGAGCGCGAAGCAGTTACACTTCACTCCTATCGTGCGTAGCACTGTGGAATAGGACTACTGAAGCAATTTAACAAAAATCAAGAGGCAAGGAGCTCAAGGAGAGTAGGCTGCAGGCAACGTTGAAGGCCAAAAGTAGGCATAGACGGATGAACACGGACGAAACGATCGGGCATGCAGCTGCGAATTTAGTGGTGCCAGACTCCAGAGTCTAATTTTGGCATTCAGAGAGCTCCAAAAAACCTTATTTTTGGTGTCTTGCCAACTGACCACCCACTTGTAGCTTGTGGTCTGGGCGGCTCTTCTGTCGCACTATTTGGAAGGTCCAGTGGTGGAATCTACACCAAAGTTGCGGACATAGGTGCAGATTTGGTTGGCAAAGTGGAGCGGAATATTCTAGAAGACGATCCAAGGAATCCTGTTGTGATTGCGGACAATGTAGGTGATAATCCTGGAGACATTGCAGGAATGGGTTCTGATTTGTTTGGCTCATTTGTTGAGTCTTCTTGCACTGCCTTGGTTATGGCCTCCATTTCCTCATTTGGTACTGAGCATAATTTCACTGCCATGTGACTTCTCTGAACCGAACTAAGGGAAGTGGGATTTTCTTGCATGAACTCAGCCAGATTCAATGTTTCTTAATCACTAGTTTGATGAATGTGCATTATTAAATACAAGATGACATGCGTGTGGTCTATGTTTGGATGCAATATCTTCATAAAGACAAACGAGTCTTGAATTAAATGATTGACTCACTTACATTATGGAAAAGGATCGTTGAAGTTCCCAAATCCTTATTTTTATCCAAAGTCTTTCGCTCTACTTACCACCAATTATATCACCCTCATTATTATTTACCACCTTGTATTTTCTAAGGGTAGCCGCCCTTAATTTTGGCATGTTCACAAAGGGATTTTTGTTGTATTCTCAATGGGTTGTAACCCTCTTCCTCAAAGACACAATTTGGCACTACTCAAAGCGACACTTCCAAAGGATTTACCCAACCTTATTTACCACTATTTGGCACTAAGTGCCCCATCTTTTGTATCATCAAGCTATATAAGAACAACTTTGGGTGTGTGTATGATTGTGGGATTGGAGGCTAGTCTAAGCCCACCCACAAGTTCTCTTTGAGCATCGACTCTCCCCACTCCATGGTATCTCTCTGTGCACAAGTGAAGGGCTATTCTAAGCCCCCCCCCAAAGTGTCTCTTCTAATTCTTGGTGCAAGTAAAGGGATACTCTAAGCCCCTCCCCCCCCCCCCCCCCCCCCCCCCCCGTCCCCCCTTTCCCAAGGAGTTTTTCAATTTGGTGTCCAGTTGTTCATTTCAAGCTTTGCAATTATTTTGAAGTGGTACTTTTGGCAAGTATTTTTTATAGTGTTTCTAAACACTTTACCCTCAAAGCTTAGGAATGACCAAAAGTGAAGGTAGCTCATCATTTATGGCTAACTTCTTACCCTCTTTCACCCCTATTTTTATGCCGAACGATGAATACCTCAATGGACAAAATTACGATTTATGGAAAGATGTCATGTGCACCTATCTCTACACAAACCTCCTTCATGAGGTAGTAGATGGGTCAGACCCCAAACCCAATAGGGATACTAACTTAGACAATTGGCATGTGTGGAATGCCAAGGACAAAACAGCTTTAGGTCAGCTGTTACTTGCCTGCGACGAACTGACGAAAGGACATATCACTGCCTCCAAGACGTCCAAGGATGCTTGGGATACATTAGCAGCATTGTATGAAGACAAAACCCCTTCGAAGATATATGCATTAGAGGTCGAGTTTCATAATTTGACAATTACGCCACACGACACAATTACCAAGGTCATAGCCCAATTTGAGGACTACCAGCGTAAATTAGCACTATGTGGTAGGCAGATCTCTAGTGAAGACATGGCCATTAGGCTTCTCAACAAGTTACCTAAGCTGTATGAGACATTTGTCACAACTTTATATAATCATGAACAAGTCTTATCTTGGGAAGAGGTTCGTCGACTATTGCTCCTTCACGACTCGCGAGCCAAATTGACCTCCTCACAAGAGTCAGCCATGAAGGCCAAAGGCCCATTCAATAAGGGCAAAACCACAAGTCATCATCCTAGCCATGGATCTAAGCAAGGATCGCAAAATTCATCGAAGAAGTTCACGTGTAATTTTTGTGGAAAATCAGGACACTTAGAAAAGTTTTGTTATAAAAAGAAACAATCATTGAAGGCTTCTACGTCTAGGCAAGCATCCAAAGGATACTGTTGGCAGTGGTCAAGGCGGTCAAGGACTTACAAGACAAGGAAGCCAATGAGAAGGGCCAAGCAGACAAAGCAGTCAAAGAAAATCTGGCAAATAGGCCATCATTTTTTCCTAAATTAATATGTTGCAAATAGTGATTTTAGTCACTCCACACCAGTGCAAATACCATTCCACCTTCTTTTAACTCCATTTTGTGCAAGCCAAGGAGTCCTTGAGCTTGAGGAGCATTAGAAGTACCTACCTATCAATTTTCGTAATTTTTTGAGCTCGTTTGAGCCTCCAAATTAGCCTAGGAACCTGATTTTTAACTAGGCCGGACACTAGGTCTACAAGGCCAAAAACTAGTCAAAAACTATAAATAGAGCTAAAGAGCTCATTTTTGAGGTTAGCTTGTTGTAGAATTGAACTTGTATGAGAATCTTTTGCAATATAAGTCACTCCATTGTCTCTCTCTCTTTGTTCTTGCCTTCTGTGCACGTGTGTGTGTATGTGTATGCATGTTTGTGTGCTTCTCACTCACACACTTGTGCCATCACTTGTTCAAGGTCTTCATACCATCCTCACGTCTTCCTGGATTGACATTAAAAGAGGTGCTACTCATCACTGAGCTACACCAAATTTTGGCATCGTTGCCGAGGATCGAGCTTTGAGGACGAGCGTGTGATGGTAAGACGTAGAGTTGTGACGTTGGCGTAGTAGGTAATTTCTGTACTTTTTCTTACTTTTCTCTTTCTTACTTCATCCTCATCATCACCATCATCATCCTCACCATCTCCCATCTCCATCTCCATCATCGCAAAAAATTTAGTTTTTTGATCATATCACCTTCTCCCCTCCATTTCCCTCATTTCACTTGTGAGAGAGAGCGAGAAAGCGAATTGTGGGTGCTGCTTTTGCATGTTTTTTGAGCTTCCTTGTAGGTTTTTGTTGTATCATCATCTCCAGCAGGTTGTGCAGGTACGAAAAAGCTCGGCCCTGTCTTTGTGTCGTAGACCTCTGTTGATCGCGATCGACAGAAAATACGCTCCTTTGGTAAAACAAAGTACACCACAAGAACACTCATGATGAGCACCTTGCAAAACACTAATCAAAATTAAAAAAATCCTTAATCCTCTGTCAATCGCGAGTGACACTGTCGATCGCGATCGACAGCCATGATTGATTGACACTATCAATCACGACTGACAGACCCCGACAAACTGCCACGTAGGACTCAATCAATTGCGATCAAGACCGTCGATCACGACCGATTGAAAATTCATGATTGACTCAAAGACTCGCATTGCCACTTGTCCATCGTGACGAACACATCCCTGATTGATTAAATGTGCAGCGAAAATTGCGAAAAAAGTGTCGATCGCGATTGACACCATCGATCGCGATTGACACCATCGATCGCGATTGACAGGGCCCACGTCCGACTCTGTCGATTGCGATTGACACTGTCAATCACGACTGACGTGTCGATCACGACCAACAGGCCCCGACAGACACCTCTGTCAGCCGCGATTGACACGCATTTTCGACTAAAATTTTAGGGTTTTTTGTTCCAAGTTTTGGGGTAATTTTGGGCATATTTGTCAATCAATTAGCATTTTGTGAGGTCCCTACACTTGTGTTTTGAGAAAAATCCTGTGAACTGTTAGCCTTTTTGAACACTGTTTTAACCCTAGAACCTTGAACAGTAATAACTTCCTCATACGAAATCCGTTCGGGGAGATCTTAGGCTTGTTGGAAAGCTCGTGGGGATGAAAAGAACTCATATTAGTGAGTGATTGTGGCACTCACTTCTTGGAAGAGGTTATTAAATATCTATTAAAAGAGTTCATGTGATTCACAGGAAGTTTGCCCTGTATCACCCACAAGCAAACAAACAAGTTGAGAGCACGAACAAGATCCTATGTACATTGTTGACTAAGCTTGTTAATAACAAATATTTTGATTGGGACAAACAACTTCATCATGCTGTTTGAGCATATAGATTTGCCTATAAAACTATACTCAATGCCACCCTCTTTTAGATGGTCTTTGGTGAAAATGATGTGCTTCCATTGGAGTTTTTATACCCGTGCTTAAGGTATCACAAGAGCATCAGTGGATTGGTCATGAGTTATCCTCATGAGTCTTCGTGAGACGAGATTGAGAGAAGTTACAGGTCTATTTGCTACAAAGAAAAGGCAAAAAGCATATTTCATTGCACATGTGAAGGATAAGGGCTTGAAAGCTAGAGACTTAGTTCTAGTATACACTCTAAAGCAACACTCATGAAAAATAGAGAAGCATGGCTATAGACCAATGATAATCAATAGGATATCAACAAGTTGAGCCATCTAAGATGGTGATGTATTACCAAACTATATTAATGGATATAGAGTAAACCTTTACCAAGATCCTTTGATAGAAGAAATGATAAGTCCACTCAATGTAGCTAAGCACATGGAAGAGGAGAAAAGAATCTACAAAGAAACACATGTAGAGTACTAAGAGCATATTCAACTTATGAATTTGAGAAGAAAAGGCTTAGATCAGCCCGCTGTCGTAGAGGGGTGTGAAGGGAGGCTGACGTTCATCTACAAGAATCGCGCTAAGCTAACCATGTGACTGCACGCAGGGTGCTTCTAAGTATGCCTAGGGCCTTCGGTTGATTTTTCAATTTAGGTGTGATAAAAACCTATATGTTTTTAATATATGGGAGTGCAAATTAAGAACCAATTATTTAGGCTAAGGACCGTAAGGACGAGCGTTTCTATAATGTTCTATAGCTTCTAATTGATAAGACATAACTAAGTTCTCGTTTGTAATTTTATCTTTAACAAAGTCAACTTCTTCGTTCTCAATTTGATTTGATTTAGGTTTTCTAGCTAAATTAGGTGGGAATAAGTCTTTCTTGTCCTCTGGTTCTGGCAAAACTATGGTAATTAAAGGTAAAATTCTAGAAAGAAGACGATCGTAATCTAACGTGTGTAAAGTTTCGTTAACTACTTTATCTTTAATAATTTCAACTTCTATATTTTCGTTATTATTTGAACTATCAATTGAAGACGGAAGCAATGTTCCTATTATTAAGTTTTCTAATTCTTGAATCTTAATATCAGAATCGTTTGTAGATACTAGTTTAGAACTACTTGTAGATCCTATCTCTTTAGACATACGAAATAAAAAAGTAAAGATCTCAATTATTTTTCAGTGAAACAGTATGAAGAATTTCAAAATCAATCTTATTTAAGCCTATACGAATCTTTAATTATATCGAAAAGTGGAAGTGCTAGAAATCTTTAGGATTTAAGCCTATACAATAGTTTATCTTAAGTGCTAATACAATTCTCTTAATAGATAATCCTATACAACTTAAAAAACAATCTTCAAATATCCTAATTTTGTGATCTTGAAATCTCGTATGCTTGTGTTCTCGTATGCTCCTTTGTAATCTCTTCAATGATCTGTAGGAAGAACAACATAAAAAAAAACATAAGTATGCTTTTAGTAAATATGAAACACTCATTGAATACTTTAACTTTTTATACATAACTTAAACCTAAACTAACATACGTATACAAACACTTCTAACTTCCTAACTTAAATTCATATGCATTTTTGTACATCATACATAGATAGATATGCACATGCATACACATGTACTCTTATTAAAATAGACATACATATACAAGCATCTTATTTCATATGCTTATGTGCACATTCATTACTCATGCTAATCATACCTGATTATGCATACTTATGAACATCCTTTACATATGCACATGCATACACTCACTCATGCATACATGCACTACACATATCACATGTATAAACATGCATAACTCATGCATTCATTACTCATATGCACATTTTATTTCACTCTAATTTACATGCATTTGAAGACATCTATGCAAACACACATTTGTTTACATGCAAACATGCATCAATTAACTTATATCTTGGAAGTGAAACGTGTATCTGATGTCCCGCCCATGCTAGAGACCCTAATATGTATTCATTAACATGCATTAGCATATACATGCATTATTCACATTCTTACATGCATGCTTACCTATCTTAACATGCACATGCATACACATACTCATCCTTATATGCACATGCATACTCACACTCATACTATATGCATATAATTATGCATACATGCTAACATGCATATGCATACATTCTTCACATGCACATGCATACACACACATACCATGCATACACATGCATCACATCACATGTATACTTTAACTATACATGCATTTGTTTTTACATGCATACATATATATATCACTCATGTACACATGCATTTACATACATTTACTATATACACATGCATACATGCATAAATACATATGCATATATGTCTCACACTCATGCACATGCATAAATACACATGCATTATACTTACTAACTTATGTGCTTATGCATTTGTGCACATTACATTCAAATACTTATGCACACATGCATCCTACTTACATGCATCTACTCATGCATATATACATGCATACATCTTAACTTTAGTGCACACACATGCATACATAAACATGCATACACATGCATTCATAAACATGCATACACATGCATTCATGCTCATGTAAATCTCTTTCCCTCTCTCTCTGTCTCTTTCTCGGAATCGCCCCCCCCCATAATCATATCTCTGTTGAATTGTCTTGCACACCGCCAGGGATATCCGTTTCTACAAACTATAGTCTATGCTTGATTAGGTGGATGGTGGGCCGACAACCAGGGACTGTCTCTCTGTCTCTACCCCATCATTTACTCTATGCGCGCATACCAACAGCAACACATCACGGAATTTTCTCTGTCTCTCTCTTTCATTGACTTAACCAATGAACAGGTTTTCGAACAAGCATATCTCTCTTCTTTGCCCCTCGGCGGCAGATCTTTAGAGTGCGAGCTACCGTATCTTTTCTCTCTGTGCATGGTGACACTTCAACCGCTATAACTGCATCTCTCTGCAGCAACAGACGAATATTGGTGACTCCTTGGCATCTCTCTCACTACATGGTCAATACTTATGCAGTGCATGCATCAGAGTGCCTCTCTCTCTCTCTCTCTCTTTATCGAATCTCCCGCGCTCTCTCTCTCTCTATCGAATCTCCTGCGCTCTCTCTCTCTCTCTATCGAATCTCCTGCGTGGTGCATCTAACCATCTGTCCATGCACACAAGAGCTGCCAGGTGACTCTCTCTCCCGTTTGACGCCTCCCTATCTTCCGCATGATGTCGTTTCCTCATGATCTCTCTCATAGAATTCTCCTTCTCGAGCGCCGCCAAGATTCTTCTCTAGCACTGCCTACGTGGCCAATCTCCTCTCCTCTCTCATCTGTGTCGTCAGTAGCTCTCTCTGTCTCTAGCACGTATCCCGCAAAAATCACGAAATTGCGCCAATCTTTGTGCCTACGTTCTCTCTCTAATGCTCTGAGCAGCCGACAGCAGAGCCCCGCACTTTGCATTTCTCCGTCTCTGACATGTGCGTGCGCAACAGCCAGGAGGGGGGGGAAAGATGAAGTAGACATCTCTCTTTTTGTCTCTCTCTCTCTCTCACACACTCTCTCATCAGAGCTTCGCCGTACCTGCAGGAAGAACAACATAAAAAAAAAATAACTCTGATTATGAACATATATATACAAACACATACGTGTTTTCTTCCCATGCGCACACACCTAGTTAAGTGAACTAACGATCATGCATTACTTATTTTAACATATGTACACTAATAGATAAACTAATACTAACTTATACTTTACTAAACTTACGTATATATTTTGACATTTAGTTATTAATATAAGTTAAGTAAAAAAAATATTATATTAAATACATTAAATATTAATTAATTTAATTGACTTTATATATAATATAGTAGTGAAAAATTAGTCAATTATATTAGTTATCCTATAATATCACTTAAATATATCAACTAATTTCAATTCCTAATATAGATTATATTCATTTAAAATATAGGTATAAAGAAATATCTCTATAAACTTCACTATTACTTGGGTTAAAAATCATAATTGTTTAAGTTATAATGCGATTAGATATCTTATGGCCTAAAATCCATTTACATTAGTATTTAATTTATGAGTCTATAAAAGTTAATATATCCCCATACTCACACTTTTGGGTAAATAGGTATAGATGTTCTCATTTACATGATTATTTATGAACTTACATGGGTAAAAACTCAGAGTTAATCCCACTTATCATATACAATAGAAGTTCTCATAACATATGTAAACAAGTACTTAGAGTGAATCATACTCAACACATTTAGAAGTTTCTAGAATTTATGAATAGGTAAACATATAGTGTTTAACCCACATATATTGTAGGGTGCTAGACCTTTTCTTAAGGAATACATTCACATAAATGAATTCAACTTTTGAAGCATATCTAAAGCTAAGATATATTCTCAACAACATGAAAGTTCACATGCATAAACATAAACATTAGAATTAACAAACATTATCATACATTCTTACCTATTCTCTTGCATCTACATACATACACAGATATGTTTCTATTGTCTTTAACTAATAGAGATGAGGTCTTCTCTTAATTCAGCTCTTCTTGTTTTTGTTATCTGCAGGTACTCAAGAGAAAACATTAGTCATTTTAAATGAGTACATTAAAAAATATGAGAGAGGGATATCATTTAACCGACTTTAAAGCAAAATATTTTTTATTTTTCCTTATGACAATTAAAGTGAGGAAATCCTTCCGACATCTGCCCCCACCAAACCTGCACATCGCCCTTGATGGGCCAACCTACAGTTCAATAGGAAAGCAGTATCAAATTCTTTTGAAAAAAATGTTTATTAGATTATTTTCAAACTTATATGAAATATGCTCCTAAAGGTAATTACATCTTCTGATAGTCAAGAAAAACCTTTTAAAATTATGCAAACTTGAATCATAAACGTTTTTGTTCAATGCATGAAATTGAAAACAAGTTTTAGAAAGTCCCATAGAAATCAATCAGACAGTATAAGATGCATCTAACTAATTCCTCTATAGCATAAATCCGCCTCATATTGCCCGTATAGAATTTCAGAAGTGGTTTCGAGACCACAACTGAATCATGATGACTTTTTTTTTCTTTTCTTTTCTTTTCTTTCTTTTTCTTTTTCTTTTTTAATTTTCTTTTTCTCATCTTGCAGTAGCCATTAATATACTGCTTGATGTTCTCATTTTTCTCTTTTCTTAATTTTTCTTCGCAACTTTTTTGTTTAAGGGGAAAGGCTTAACCCCTAATTAGAGCAGAGGTTCTAGAGGAATGCTAAAGTGGGAACTAGGATCTCATTAGCTAAATGGTTTGGAAGTTAAGGAAGTCTACCTATATAAAATAAACTTACTTCTACTAGGAATCGCAAGTTAAGTGTTCCCTCTCCTATCCTTATGAAAGCCATAGGGTCTCTAATTCTTATCTTCTCTTTATACACATCCCTACTTCAGTTTTAAATTCATTGTTTCACAATCTTAAAAATCCTCCTGTCCTATCAGAAGGATGTACATATCTACTCATGAAATGCATCAATAAAAAATCATTAACAACTATTAAATAAGTAAAGTTTAGAACTCTTTCATCTGATCATTTTTATTCTTCTTCATCGTCGTCCTCCAAGAAGTCTTCGTCCAATTCAAATTTACTGCTTTCTCTTCTTTGAAACAGTTTTATTCTTTTCCCTGCAATCAAATTTCTTAACAGAGAACCATCAAATTCACGTAATTTATATGTTCCTGTTTCATAAACTGAAACAACAACATAAGGTCCGAACCAACATTTAGTTAGTTTCCGACGTGCATCGTATTGAGTATCAAACGTACTATCATATACAAGCACCCAGTCACCACTTTCTATTGGTTGCGGTCTTAGTCTATGTTTCTTATCAAAATATAACTTATTTTTCAATCTAGATGTTTTTAATTTTTTAATTTCTTCTTTAAGATTTTCATTTCCTTGTTTTAATTGCTCAATTCTAAGTGCTAATAACTCTTCTCTTGAAATGTTATCTTTCCAACCTAAATTTATCCAATTAATTATCTGAGTATGAATGGGAAATAATGGTTTTTGATAGTACATGAGTTCAGCCGGCATAAAACCAGTTGTTCTCGTGTACGTCATTCTATCAGCCCAAAGAGCAAATGGGAGATATTTTGGCCATTGACCAATATCTCCATGGCAAGCTTTAGAAATAGCCTTCACTATGGAAGGATGCCCTCGTTCAATTTTTCCATTGGCTTCTGGGTTATAGGCAGTCGTAAGAGACAATCGAATCCCATGTTGTGCAAAGAATTCTCTTGCCTCTTTCACATCTAACTCACCTCTATCCGCTACTACTTTTTCTATATATCCAAATCTGGATAATACTTCTTCCAAAAGGAATACGCATACATTAGAAGTAGTATTGGAACGAAGCTCTCTACCCTCGACATGATTTGTCAAATCCTCTCATGCAAGAACAATATATCTCATGCCATCATTGCTTTTAAGCATGGTCACAAGGTCAACTACCCACTTGTAATGAATACAAGGTGGATAGGTCGGGTGAAGGGGATCTCTATGCTTAACAGAGGAGTGTAACTGGCACGTACTACAAGTGCTCACAAATTCTTTAACAGTTACATACATCCTCGGCCACCAGTAGCTTTCCCTAATCTTTCATATGTAGCTACAAAGCCTTTATGACCAGCCCAAAGGCTCTGGTGCATCTCTTGCATAACTTGCACTTGAAAAACTTTCAAACCTAGTACTCTTTGAGGGTTTCAAACCTTTCCTCTAGCATGTCTCCAAAGATATCCATCTTTCAAGAAGAAGTTGAAAGACTTCTTCCTGATGTTCCGGAATCGATTTGAAGACCAGCTTGGGGAAGGCTGAAATGAACTCAGATAGTTTCCTATATCTCGCCACTCTCCTTCATAATCGCACTCTCTAAATCTCTTATACACATAGGTAGATGTTTCATAATTTATTAAATTAATATGATTATTTAATGCTTCACTATTAATGAATTTAATATAGGCTATCCATCGTAGCATAGCTATATCCGGAGATGAACAATTAGCTATTAAACCTATTAATGGAAGACAATCGGTCTCTACTATTACATTAGCGCCTATAAAGTACTCTTTGTCTATTTTTAAAGCTATAACTAATCCCCATAATTCTCTCTTAATTTGAGGGTAATTCTTTTGAGTATCATGAAGAATCTTTGCTCCAAAGCGAACTGCGTACCTTTGCTCCTTTTCATCATCCTGCCCAACCCAGCCTATACCAATAGGACTAGTGTCAACAGTTAGGATTACAGGCTTATTTTCTGTATAGTCAATACGTTTCAAAACAGGAGCATTGATAAGCAATTGCTTTGGACGCCTCATAGTTCTAGAATGTTCATTAGTCCAAAAGAATTTCTTTCTTTTTCTCAATAAATCATAAAGCGGATTCGCTACATGAGCAAAGTGGGGAATCCAAATGACATAGAAAACACATGCACCTAGGAATCTCCTTACTTCACTTACATTGCGACATCTCTCAGAAATCCTACTAATGGCATCAACTTTTGCTGGATAGGGTCTAGGACCATAATGGCCACATAAATGCCCAACTATTAGCACTTCATTAACACCAAAAGTTGATTTCTCTAGGGAGAAAGTTAGTCCAACCTCTTCAAATCTTTCAAATACCTTTTCACAATCTGAAATATGGCTGAAAACAAACTTCCTACAACTAGATGAATCTAAACTTTCATCCTTTTCTTTTTCCACACACCCTTTTATTGGAATGTCATCAATAAAAGGCATCGTCACTTTTGGGATAAAGTCATGTAGGACCAGATTCATAGCATTCATCATGTGTGCCACAAAATTCGTTGCTCCTTGTGGTAAAGTACACATACATACTAAACCCAAAGGAGTCTTCATCGTGGTCACATCTCGACTCTCAACTGCTAATTGAAACTGATCATACCCTGAATATAGGTCTCCCATTGAATAGATGGAGTGACCAGCAAATGCCTCGACAAACTCATCTACAATGGGACCCGTTCCTACATTCCTAATAGTGACTTTATTCACAGGCTGTAAATCCTGAATAAAGCGTAGCTTCCCACTCTTTTTCGGTACCGTGAACCACCTATTAGAGTATGGTGCTGAGGATGGTTCCAAGATTCTCATGGCAATCTTCTCCTTTAACAGTCTCATTAGCTTAGGTAAATGAGCCTTTGGAACTGGAATCGGACAAAGATTCCAAGGAATATGCGGTAACTGTGAAAATAATCATCGGAGCTACTAACTTTGGGTCTACACATCCTATCTCATGAGGGAACAAAGAAAAAGCTTTACCATGATGAACAATCATTTTGGTAAAACTGCTCTTTTTCAATTTGAGAAAGAAATTCATCTCCAAATTTAATAAACTTCTTACTCTCATCAGTAAATATGTGACCTATCTTAGATCGATTTCTTAGAATAGGATCATTTGATACTCAACGAAGTATGTCATGAATATCTTTGGGTAAGGGTTGAGCTACAGGCTTTATTTTCTTTTCTACAGTTTTGTATTTAGTTTCTATGCTAACTTCATGTTCTAGGATAAATTCACTAATAATCTCATACTCTTGAATAGAGTTAAGAATTATCAGATTTGATTCAAAATTTTCATGAGAAACACTTTCTAGCTCTTCTAATAGAGTGGAACTTTTTGATAATTCAATTATACTCTCAATTTTCTTGTCACTTGAAATTAATCCAGTTTTTTTGAAATATTTTTCAGTTTGTTTTCTAAATGTTTTTGTAAGGTTTTCTTTAGCAATATAATGCAAACTAGTTGTAGGAGTACAAATTAGATAATTTTCAAATTTATGTTCATTGATAGGCGAGACATCAAAACAACGTCCACTATTGTCTCGCTCAATAGTGGAGTCTAGCAGAAATTTTGATCATAGTATGCTCCATATTCTCTTACAGCCAGTGGATCATCACATACATGACTGATCGAGTCAATATGATTTCTTCTTAAGCTCTTTCTATTTCTAGTATGGTTTGGGCAAACCGTCATAACTTGCAAAGAATCCATCCCTGATTTGGATCGAATTCTTGCATACGCTGATCCGTCGTTCATTGCTTTTGTTTCCATTCCTCATTTCAGCTATAAATGGTTGTCCAAGAATCACTTCACATGAACAATTATCTTGAACAAAGAAGTGAAACTCTTCTCGAACACCACCTATCATAATAGGGACATTCGCACATGCACCCAACAAAATGCCTAGCTGTTCTCATCCGCCAACCGTGCTCTTTATCAATTGGCCACCTAAATTCGTCAAAGAACTTTTTTGAAATCACGTTTATCTCTGACCCCGAGTCAATGAGAGCCAAAGCTAAACAAGAATCTTTCTCATCTCCAATTCTAATCTTCACTTCTGGTGTGCCTCGTGCCCAGAAGGTAGAATTGTATTTACTTTCACTTTTTAACATTTGTTCATCAGGTTGTATAGGTCCTAGAAAATTTCTATTTACACTAGCCGTTGTAAATTCATCATCATTCTCATAGTCACTTTCACTCAATGTAACTGCATCATTCATAGCTAGGGTTTCTTCTGCCACATCTTGTATGTCCTCGTCTTATGGCAAAGGAAAGCGTCTTCTTCTAATAATCTGAATAAAACTGTCCTTGAACTCTGGTTTCGCTATGGAAAACACTTGCTCAAGTGACATCGTTACTTGACTTTTTAGAAGAATGTCATTTAAAATCTCCCTAGCATCATTTTTCTTTTTGAGCTCAGAAATCATAATAGCACGTGGAGCTCTTCTACCCTTCTTCTTCCCTTTCTCTTGATTTTGCTTTTGATCCTCTTTATTTTCAGGTTTAGAAGTTTCTTTTTCTACTTTCTTCTGTTCTTCTTGGGGTTGAACATTTTCATCAGTCAGCTTTTTGCCTTCCTTTATCATTTTCCTCTTCTCTTCTCGAGATAAATTTGATTCATCAAACTGAACTTTTTTATCAGTTTTCTTTTCATCTTCTCTCGTTTGTCTCCTAGTTACCCTCCTATCACCTTCTTCTACATCATCCTGTTGATCTTCTCGTCTCCGTTTTTCCTCAACATTAGCAATGTGAGAAAAGATAGAAGATTGATCTACAGGAGATTTACATGCAGTCTTGTACATTATCTCGTCTCTAGCTCGTACTAGTGCCTCTATTGAATATGGATTTTGGCTAGGCATTGAAGAAGGCCTATCCTCGACCGGCTCTAGTCTTGTAGCCGAAGTACTGGCAGTTGCATCTAATACTGTTAAATTTTCATAAAGCTTTTTCATTCCTCCTTTGCCCCAATCGACGGACAAAGGAAGACGTGACCTAAAGTCACATAGTCTTCTATCTATTTCCACAACTAATTGATTCGCCTTAGCACTTTTTAATTCTTCACAAGCAAATGATGCGTGCTCCTGACTATCACACCAAACACAGCGCTTCACGCCAGTCCCTCTTTTCTCATTATTTCTTTGAAAGGTTGGTTGTATAGAAAATTGAGGAGCTTGCTGAGGTGCTGGTTGAAAGACTGGTTGTGGTGGAACATATTGAGGCATAACTTGTTGATTAGGCAGAGCTTGCCCTGCACCACTACTGCTAGCCCCTGGATCATTAAAGCTCATGGAGTAAACTTGTTTATTTAAGTTAGCAACCTCTTTTGAAAGAGATGCTTGCATATTCATGACATTCTCCATCTGTTTACATAGAATATCTAATTGAAATTCTATCGGAGCTTTAGTAGCAGTCGCATTATTAGCCGTAGCCGTAGTCGCAGGCATTGGCATGTCAACTTGCCTTATAACAGGAGTTTCCCTTGGATGAGAAGCATTAGGTCTAGAATATAAAATCGTTTGCCTTTGCTTCATTTGAGCAACAGCCTCTATCTCTTTTTTGACTTTCTCCCAGTCATCAGTTAGCCCATACCTTTGTCCTAGCTCCTCTATTCGTCTTTCAATTTCGGCCCTATCTTCAAGATTAAGTATCTTAAGAAAATATATAATTACATTTGGATTTATAGCACTTCTATCATCTTCAGAAAGTTGAGCCAGACGTCTCATAAACTCACCGTGAAGATGAGTTAAAGACTCATTGCTCTTAACAGTGTTTAACCAACGTAGAAAACCTTCTCGATTGTGCTGGCTAAAATCCTCGAGGTAGAACATTTTATGAGGTTCCTTTCTAAATTCCTCCCATGTTTTTTTGGCATGCTCTTGTATAGATTCTAGAATTGAACTAGAAACTACTCGACTAAAGTATTTAACTAAAACATCTTCAGGCAATCCCTGGATTTGCACTTGCTCCTCAAATGCATCCAAGTATTCTGTAATGTTTAATCCAGTAAATTTTCCTTTTTCTTTTAGAATAGCTTGGACTATACGTGTCCCTTGCTTTTCTATCATCATGTTCCTAAACATCTCCTCCATCTTGCGTTCTTGATAACGCTTTGAATAGAGAAGAAGTTCCCTAATAGCCGGATCTAATTGCTCTCTAAATTGTCTAAATCTATCAATAGTTGATAAAGCCAGGGATGGCTTTACACTAGTCCTAGGCTTTTACTAATTCTAATCTTCTTTTCTAAAATCTTTTTGATTTCTAAACCCTAAATTATGACTTCCCTCTTATATTTAATCTTTTTGAATTTAAGTTTTTTAGAGATTTTAAATTTTTTTTAAAACTTTTTTTTTTCAATTTTAAAGGGTTTTTTAATAAGGTAATTTTTATAAAATAGTTTTTCTTGATTTAAGTCTTTTAGTTTACTATTAATTTCTTTGAAAAAAATAAAAGCATTAACTATAAGTTAAAAAGAAACCTAAATTTAAACTATTTTTATGCTAAAAACTTTCTTTTTATGCAATGAAAATAAAGCAAACTATCTTTCTTTTTCAAAACTTAAAATCTTTTCTTTTTGATGATGCAAAAATAATGGCTTTTCCTAAAATACAGATATTTAAATGCTTTAAGTAAAAATTATATTTCCTAGATACAAAAGAAAGATTCAAATATTCTTTAAATGCTAATATGAAGGTGCTTAGATCCTACGTGCAGATGAAAACAACTTTTCTTTTTAAGTGATGTGCGTAAACTAAAAACAAAGAACTTAAACTAAACACCTTACTTGATGATATCTTTGTTGAAGAGGTTCAAAAGTAAACGTTAAAACAATCTAAAACACAAAATTTATCTTGATTCTCTTGAATGTTGAGGGGGGGGGTTTGCAACGACGAAGCTCCACCAATTGGAAATCCTTCTTCCATGGTTTTGTCAGAGCTTCAATCTTCAAATTTCCTGCATACAAGAAGAAAATGAAATTAGAGATTTAAATCAAAACTGAAAATGTAACGTAAGTCCTAGACACATTATCGTCACGCTTCACGTCGGGTTCACCAAAGCTATCGTAGAGGGGTGTGAAGGGAGGCTGAAGTTCATCTACAAGAATCGCGCTAACCTAACCATGTGACTGCACGCAGGGTGCTTCTAAGTATGCCTAGGGCCTTTGGTTGATTTTTCAGTTTAGGTGTGATAAAAACCTATATGTTTCTAATATATGGGAGTGCAAATTAAGAACTAATTATTTAGGCTAAGGACCGTAAGGACAAGCGTTTCTATAATGTTCTATAGCTTCTAATTGATAAGACATAACTAAGTTCTCGTTTGTAATTTTATCTTTAACAAAGTCAACTTCTTCGTTCTCAATTTGATTTGAGTTAGGTTTTCTAACTAAATTAGGTGGGAATAAGTCTTTCTTGTCCTCTGGTTCTGGCAAAACTATGGTAATTAAAGGTAAAATTCTAGAAAGAAGACGATCGTAATCTAACATGTGTAAAGTTTCGTTAACTACTTTATCTTTAATAATTTCAACTTCTATATTTTCGTTATTATTTGAAACTATCAATTGAAGACGGAAGCAATGTTCCTATTATTAAGTTTTCTAATTCTTAATTCTTAATATCAGAATCGTTTGTAGATACTAGTTTAGAACTACTTGTAGATCCTATCTCTTTAGACATACGAAATAAAAAAGTAAAGATCTCAATTATTTTTTAGTGAAACAGTATGAAGAATTTCAAAATCAATCTTATTTAAGCCTATACCAATCTTTAATTATATCAAAAAGTGGAAGTGCTAGAAATCTTTAGCATTTAAGCCTATACACTAGCTTATCTTAAGTGCTAATACAATTCTCTTAATAGATAATCCTATACAACTTAAAAAACAATCTTCAAATATCATAATTTTGTGATCTTGAGATCTCGTATGCTTGTGTTCTCGTATGCTCCTTTGTAATCTCTTCAATGATCTGCAGGAAGAACAACATTAAAAAAAAACATAAGTATGCTTTTAGTAAATATGAAACACTCATTGAATACTTTAACTTTTTATACATAACTTAAACCTAAACTAACATACGTATACAAACACTTCTAACTTCCTAACTTAAATTCATACGCATTTGTGTACATCATACATAGATAGATATGCACATGCATACACATGTACTCTTATTAAAATAGACATACATATACAAGCATCTTATTTCATATGCTTATGTGCATATTCATTACTCATGCTAATCATACCTGATTATGCATACTTATGAACATCCTTTACATATGCACATGCATACACTCACTCATGCATACATGCACTACACATATCACATGTATAAACATGCATAACTCATGCATTCATTACTTATATGCACATTTTATTTCACTCTAATTTACATGCATTTGAAGACATCTATGCAAACACACATTTGTTTACATGCAAACATGCATCAATTAACTTATATCTAATATGTATTCATTAACATGCATTAGCATATACATGCATTATTCACATTCTTACATGCATGCTTACCTATCTTAACATGCACATGCATACATATACTCATCCTTATATGCACATGCATACTCACACTCATACTATATGCATATAATTATGCATACATGCTAACATGCATATGCATACATGCATACATTCTTCACATGCACATGCATACACACACATACCATGCATACACATGCATCACATCACATGTATACTTTAACTATACATGCATTTGTTTTTACATGCATACATATATATATCACTCATATACACATGCATTTACATACATTTACTATATACACATGTATACGTGCATAAATACATATGCATATATGTCTCACACTCATGCACATGCATAAATACACATGCATTATATTTACTAACTTATGTGCTTATGCATTTGTGCACATTACATTCAAATACTTATGCACACATGCATCCTACTTACATGCATCTACTCATGCATATATACATGCATACATCTTAACTTTAATGCACACACATGCATACACATGCATTCATAAACATGCATACACATGCATTCATGCTCATGTAAATCTCTTTCCCTCTCTCTCTCTTTCTTTCTCGGAATCGCCCCCCCATAATCATATCTCTGTTGAATTCTCTTGCGCACCGCCAGGGATATCCGTTTCTACAAACTATAGTCTATGCTTGATTAGGTGGACGGTGGGCCGACAACCAGGGACTGTCTCTCTGTCTCTACCCCATCATTTACTGTCTCTACCCCATCATTTACTCTATGCGCGCATACCAACAGCAACACATCACAGAATTTTCTCTGTCTCTCTCTATCATTGACTTAACCAATGAACAGGTTTTCGAACAAGCATATCTCTCTTCTTTGCCCGTCGGCGGCAGATCTCTAGAGCGCCAGCTACCGTATCTTTTCTCTCTGTGCATGGTGACACTTCAACCGCTATAACTCCATCTCTCTACAGCAACAGACAGATATTGGCGACTCCTTAGCATCTCTCTCACTACATGGTCAATACTTATGCAGTGCATGCATCAGAGTGCCTCTCTCTCTCTCTTTATCGAATCTCCTGCTCTCTCTCTCTCTCTATCAAATCTCCTGCGCTCTCTCTCTCTCTATCGAATCTCCTACGCGGCGCATCTAACCATCTGTCTATGCACACAAGAGCTGCTAGGTGACTCTCTCTCCCGTTTGACGCCTCCCTATCTTCCGCGTGATGCCGTTTCCTCATGATCTCTCTCATAGAATTCTCCTTCCCGAGCGCCGCCAGGATTCTTCTCTAGCACTGCCTACGTGGCCAATCTCCTCTCCTCTCTCATCTGTGCCGTCAGCAGCTCTCTCTGTCTCCAACACGTATCCCCCAACAATCGCGTAATTGTGCCAATCTCTGTGCCTACATTCTCTCTCTAACGCTCTGAGCAGCCGATAGCAGAGCCGCGCACTTTGCATTTCTCCATCTCTGACATGTGCGTGCGCAACAGCCAGGAGGGGGGGGGAAAGATGAAGCAGACATCTCTCTTTCTGTCTCTCTCTCTCTCTCTCACACTCTCTCATCAGAGCTTCGCCGTACCTGCAGGAAGAACAACATAAAAAAAAATAACTCTGATTATGAACATATATATACAAACACATACGTATTTTCTTCCCATGCGCACACACCTAGTTAAGTGAACTAACGGTCATGCATTACTTATTTTAACATATGTACACTAATAGATAAACTAATACTAACTTATAATTTACTAAACTTACGTATATATTTTGACATTTAGTTATTAATATAAGTTAAGTAAAAGAAAATAGTATATTAAATACATTAAATATTAATTAATTTAATTGACTTTATATATAATATAGTAGTGAAAAATTAGTCAATTATATTAGTTATCCTATAATATCACTTAAATATATCAACTAATTTCAATTCCTGATATAGATTATATTCATTTAAAATATAGGTATAAATAAATATCTCTATAAGCTTGACTATTACTTGGGTTAAAACTCATAATTGTTTAAGTTATAATGCGATTAGATATCTTATGGCCTAAAATCCATTTACATTAGTATTTAATTAATGATTCTATAAAAGTTAATATATCCCCATACTCACACTTTTGGGTAAATAGGTATAGATGTTCTCATTTACATGATTATTTATGAACTTACATGGGTACAAACTCAGAGTTAATCCCACTTATCATATACAATAGAAGTTCTCATAACATATGTAAACAAGTACTTAGAGTGAATCATACTCAACACATTTAGAAGTTTCTAGAATTTATGAATAGGTAAACATGTAGGGTTTAACCCACATATATTGTAGGGTGCTAGACCTTTTCTTAAGGAATACATTCACATAAATGAATTCAACTCTTGAAGCATATCTAAAGCTAAGATATATTCTCAACAACATGAAAGTTCACATGCATAAACATAAACATTAGAATTAACAAACATTATCATACATTCTTACCTATTCTCTTGCATCTACATACATACACAAATATGATTTTATTGTCTTTAACTAATAGAGATGAGGTCTTCTCTTAATTCAGCTCTTCTTGTTTTTGTTATCTGCAGGTACTCAAGAGAAAACATTAGTCATTTTAAATCAATACATTAAAAAATATGAGAGAGAGATATCATTTAACCGACTTTAAAGAAAAATATTTTTTATTTTTTCTTATGACAATTAAAGTGAGGAAATCCTTCCGACACCGCATACATGAATAATGAAGCCCCAAGGTATCATATGGCTACTTCTAAAACAATAAGAGCATTGATTGATTCAAGTGTAGCAACTAGTATTATTTAGTATTCCTATTTTAAAGACATGACATTATCAATTATTCCTATTGAAATTATCCTATACCCCTTGCATGGGTGATGTGGAGCTTCCCATCTCCATTCAAGATGTCTTGATGAAAATTAGAGCACTAGTATGTCGTGATGAAGACATCAGAGTCTTTTAAGATTGGATGGAAAGTATGGAAAGTTAAATCTTATAACAAGCCACCTGACCCAACCATGTAAAATCTTTGCAAATTATTAGAAGCATGTTGAGCTTAGTGCATCCACAAGTATTCATCTAGGTCACGAACTAAATACACTAACATTCACACACACCATCTTCACATATATCATCAACCATGCACATAGGGGTTATCAGGCATCATGTTGACATTGTAAAGGGACAAGTCATAATCATGTTACTAATGTGATTCTTCTTCTTCTAGTAGACATACAAAGCACAACAGTTACAATACTAATCCATGGTAGAAGCAGGCACTAGCTCCAAACCCATATTGTTGTATATTATTGAACAAGGCATTGTTAAAATGTTAAATTATTAATGTATTAATATGTTTTTGATGTTTTTGATATAGCAGCTGAAAGTTCGTGAGGAGCGTGCAAGGCGTGAAAGGGCGAACATCAATAATCAGAATAATTATTATTTAGTTTGTAAATAAACCCACGTAGAAGGTTCTATTGTTAGAAAAGTAATGGTCAGAATAAGGGTCATTGAAGACCGTAGTTTCTGTTATTGAAAGCAATGGCTTTCCGTAAAAGTTATCAACTTTTAGTTTCACGCCTGTTTTTCGAAGCCGCCCTCTTGTAACCACTCTTTTCAACGTAATCAAAAGTCCTATAAATACATGCACTCTGTGGACTGTCGAAACAGAGTGCATGGGGGGAGATTGCACCCAATACTGCGTTGTGTCTCGTCTCTTGTTGCGTCTATTCTCTGTGTGTTTTCTTTGTCCGTAATCTCTGTATGCGCGTGAGCAAGATCCTGACAACAGTGGTATCAGAGCTCTGCACGCGTCAATACAGAGGGTTCTGTTCTCTGTTCTCTGTTCTCTGTTCGTGATTCCGATTTCGTCTCCGTCTCCGTTTCCTGTTCCTGTTCCTGTTCCTGTTCCTGTTCCGGTTTCTGTTTCTGTTTCAGTTTCTGATCCAGAACCAGAACCTACGTCTTCACCTACGTCTTCACCTACGTCTTCACCTACGTCTTCTCCTTCGGCTTATTCTCTGTGTGTTTTCTGTGTCCGTAATCTCTGTCTGCGCATGAGCAAGATCCTGACAACAGTGGTATCAGAGCTCTGCATGCGTCAATACAGAGGGTTCTGTTGTCTGTTCTCTGTTCTCTGTTCGCGATTCCGATTTCGTCTCCGTCTCCATTTCCGTTTCCTGTTCCTGTTCTTGTTCCTGTTCCGGTTTCTGTTGATGGAGAGTGTTAATCCCCAAAAGAACAACCTACTCTTGAATTTAGAACACCTCTATATCAAGAATAAGTCAAAACCTTCACCAAATTAGAGGTCCAATCTCCAAATTATCAAAAGTTGAAAAATTCTGTGAAGAAGATAAAACACAGAAAGTCTGCTGCACAATTTCTTCTCATTGACCTATCAAATATGTAAAGTTTTCTATGAAATTTTGTATGGAGTGTGGTCTAGAAGTTGCGCACCTCGTCCAAGTTAAAGTTCTTCAAAAGGTTTAGTATAACTTGAGAAATCAACTTCACAAGTTACCTATGTCCAAATCTGCACTTCTGAGAAGTCGATTTGACACCCCTAACTTCTTAACTTTGGTTCTCACAATGTTGAACCCGTTTTACCAAATCCTTTTGGCTATAGATAGCTTATCTCTCAACTTAGATTTTGAGCTATCATATGTGTAAAACTTTACACTGTGCACTGAGCACTACTCATTTCTTTGGACTCGAAATCTGCGCCTGTTTCAGAGAACTATGAACACTCATCACATATGAATGTTCCTACACACAATTCTCCTAACCTGTTTACAATTAAACTCTGAAACTCTGACCATAGACACATTAACTATGAACTTAGATATCCTTAAAAGGATTTCACAAATGATCTACCACAGACGGAGCAAACACAAAAACATCAGGCGCAAATATTTCTCATTTCTAAAGAAGACTACAACTGAAAATGAGAGAGAGAGTTCAACTCATTTCTCCTGTGTCTAATGACATTTACAATCACTTATTTCTCTATTCCTATGCTCATACATAGTCTCTCCTTGTCTTCTCTCTATACCCCGACATTTTCCAAAAGTATTTATAGGCAATTATGTACAAACTTTTATCAAAGCATAAGTATATGTAACCTATGTCTTAACTAATGTACATATGTGTACATGTCCTTCACTCTTGTGAATACATCCATCTTCTTTGCTTCAAATCTTCAATTGGTGATTGATCTGCACCAACAGCTCCCCCTCAATCATCAATTGAGGTTTCTCTTTTCTTCTTTATACCTGCCATGTCTTTAAACTTCTGTAGCTTTGGTCCATCCAAGCTCTTTGTAAGCATATCAGCTATTTGATCTTTAGTTGAAGTATGTATGACTTCAATCTCTTTATCCATCACCTTCTCTCTTAGAAAGTGATACTGTATCTCAATGTGTTTGGTCCTGGCATGAAAAACAGGATTAGCAGCTAAATACAATGAACTCATGTTATCTCCATATATAATTGGTACCCCATGCACAATGTCAAAACTCTTCATCAATGTCTTGAGCCAAATCACTTCCTTTGCAGCTTCAACCATGCCTTTATATTCAGCTTCTGTAGAAGACAAAGCAACTGTATGTTGCCTCTTGGAACACCATGAGATTAACTTATCTCCCACATAACACATGTATCCAAAAGTTGACCTTCTATCATCTGGATTACCTGCCCAATCTGCATCACTATAGATCTTGATATTTGTATCTGATGTGAAACCATAATACAAACCTTCATTGAGTGTACCCTTAATGTACCTCAACACCCTTTGACCTGCAATCCAATGCTCTTTCCTAGGACAATGCATAAACTGAGACAAAACCCCTACTGCATATGATAAATCAGGTCTAGTTAAAGTAGCATAGATAAGACTACCAACCAAACTCTGATATTGTCTCATGTCCTTGAATTCTTCACCTCCAAACTTACTCAATCTGTGATTCACCTCCATTGGTGTAGGTGCTACCCTGCAATCATCCATTTTAAACGTGATTAACAAGTTCTTAAAATACCTTTCTTGGGTCACAAATACTCCATGTTGAGTATATGTAATCTCCATGCCCAAGAAGTATGACAAGTCTCCCAAGTCACTTATTTTGAACTCCTTTTCCATTTGCTTCTTGAGTCTTTGTATTCCTTCTTCATCTGTACCTGTAAGAATTATATCATCAACATATATGCACATGTATATGAAACCATTATCACTTGCTTTGACAAGCAAGCTACTATCTGCTTTAGACACCTGAAATCCAAGTTCTTTCAAGAACTTTACAAGTCTATGATTCCATGCCCTTGGGGCCTGCTTCAAGCCATACAAAGCTCTCTTGAGCTTACACACATGATCTGGATACCTTGTATCTCTGAACCCTTGAGGTTGCTCCATGAACACATCATCTGAAATATAATCATTCAAAAAAGCATTTTTCACATCAAGTTGACATAACTTCCAACCTTTACATGCAGCAATAGCTATAAGTGTCCTGATGGTTGTCATCTTTGCCACAGGACTATAAGTCTCATCATAATCAACACCATATGTCTGAGCAAACCCTTTGACAACAAGTCTAGCTTTGTATCTAGACACACTTCCATCTGCAAACCTCTTGGTCTTATAAACCCACTTGCATCCAATGATTTTCTGACTATTTGGCTTTGGAACCAAATCCCATGTTTGATTCTCCAATAGTGCATCATATTCTTCCTGCATAGCTTTCTCCCATTTTTCCTTACCTTTTGCCTCTTCATATGTAGAAGGGTCTTCATCTGTTTTCATCATATAAGCATAATCTTTTGTGGCCAAAAATGAAGTATCATAACTATACCTTGTAGGTTGCCATTTATTCCTTGTAGACCTCCTAAGCTCTCCACTTCTTGAGGTTTCTGGTTCTTCATATTCAGGATCAAATCTTGGTGTTTCTTCCACTTCAACCTGCACTTCATTATTCTCTTGTTCATCAATTATCTGAATCTTTGATTTACCTTTTCTTTGGCTCACTTCTTCTTCATCACCTATATTGATATTGATTGTACCTGCATACCAAGTACTTTGCTCATCAAATGTAACATCTTTAGAAACCATGAATTGTTTTGTAGATGGACTCTACAATCTATAACCCATCTGCTTATCATCATAACCAATGAAAACATATTTTTCAGCTTTAGGCTCCAACTTGTGCCTTAATTGTGATGGCACATATGCATATGCCACACATCCAAAAACTCTGCAATGATCCAAGGTAGGTCTCTTGCCCCACCAAGCCTCATATGGTGTCATACCCTGCAAGGCTTTACATGGTAACCTATTGACCAAATAAGTAGCTGTATTTACAGCCTCAACCCACAAATAATTAGGGCAATTTTTCTCCTTCATTATGGATCTTGCAAACTCAACAAGTGTTCTATTTCTCCTTTCTGCTACACCATTTTGTTGAGGAGAGTACCTGCAAGTAACTTCCCTTTTTATACCTGCATTCCACAAATAATCACTGAACTCATTAGAAAAATACTCTCCCCCTCCATCTGACCTTAGACTTTTCAACTTATGTCCTGTAATTCTTTCTGCATATGCATGATAGTGTTTAAATGTATTAAACACTTCTGACTTATCTTTGATCACATAAATAGTGATCCATCTAGTAGCATCATCAACATAAATCACATAATACCTTGACCCATTTATACTGAAATCCTTTGATGGTCCCCACACATCTGTGTGTACCAATTCAAGCTTCTCTGAGTACATAAAACCATGCTTGGAATAGGAATTCTTATGAGCCTTACCTAATTGACATGCCTCACATCTGTATGTCATATGTTGACCTGCAACATTAGGCAATCCAAGCACTGAACCATTGTTAATCATGTCTTTAATACCTCTTTCATTGAAATGTCCAAGCCTCTTGTGCCAAAGATCTAACTCAGATATCTTATGTCCTCCATATGTGAACATAGCATGACCAATATTGCCTTGAATCTTCAATGTAAATAATCTTCCTTCTTTTTTCCCTGAAACAATCTGTTTATACCCTTGGCTAGGGTCTTCCACATGTACTCCATCATTAGTGAACCTTACTTCATATCCCTTTTCAACAATTTGTCCTACACTTATCAAATTCTTAGGAATTGTAGGAACATACAGAACCTTACTCAATAAGGTGCTACCATCCTTGGCCTTCACTGAACCAATTGACTTCACATTATGCTTTGTGTTGTCACCTGTTTGAACAACATGATTAAACACCTTATTCTCCAAATCAGTCATCAAAGATATATTACCACTCAGGTGATTACTACACCCTGAGTCAATGTAGAAGACTCTTTGATCTTCACTCTGCCTTTCACAAGTTGCATTCATTATCAATGTTGAATCCTCCTTTTGATCTGAAGCATAATTGTAGTAGGTGTTGTTGTATTGTTGACTTTGGAATCCTCTACCTGCATTTCTTCCAAAGTAACTCCTACCACCTCTGCCTCTGAAATTACATCTTTGATTTCTGCCACCTCTTCCTCTTGCATTATAATTTTGACTATATCCATTATTACTCTGATTATTATGCCAACAATCATTAGCTAAGTGATTTGTCTTACCACAAATCCAGCAAGCTTTGCCTCCATCTTTGTTGTTCCTGCCTCTTCCTCTACCTTTGCCACCTCCTCTTCCTCTTAGGAAGTTGGCTTGACTAGTTGTACCTTCATCTTCACCTGCTTGTTGCTTTCCTTTGCTATTCTTCTTCTTGTCCTTTGAGTACATTGCATGACCTGCACTCTTGTCACCATCTCCCTTAACATCTTGCTCAAACGTTAGCATATGACCTAGCAACTGATTTAAATCAGGAGTGAAATGATCAAGTGATAATTCTGTAGACAAAATGAATGGCTTCCATTTGTCATCACCTCTTAAACCTGTAAGAATTTGCCTTACCAATTTATCCTCCTCAATGTCTTCATCAACAGCTCCTAAAGCATCTGCAATGTCTTTCATCCTTGTTACATAGTCTGAAATAGATTGAGAAGCCTTCTTCTTAAAGGTTGTAAATTCTGCCCATAAAGATGCCTTCCTTGACTTTGTAGTATTCTGGAAATGCTCCTCCAAAGCATTCCAAATATCAGTTGCACTTTCAAGACCTCGAATATGAGGTAACAAGTAATCATTGACTGCCATATATATAATGCTCCTAGCTTGAGCATCTTTCTTCATCCAATTTTTCAAATCTGCTAACTCTTCCCTAGTTGGAACACTAGGATCTCTGAACTCTGGCTTCTCTTCTTCTCCTGTGATGTAGGCTATTAAATCTTTGCTCATAAGATGAGCTTCCATCCTCATTGACCATGCAGGATAGTTTTCCCTATCCAATTTCTCTATCTGTAGAGAATCTCCCATTATGTGTCCACCTGTGTATTGAAATCTTCAAGCTTTATGAACAATATATGTACCTTTACTTCGAATTAGACTCCTTTTGTCCTTCTTGATGTCGTATGGTCTCCTCCTCAAGCTTTGCCTTCAAGCTTTCACCTTTCAGTTCTTCAATTATTGAATTTCTTGAATCTGCAGCAGTCGGGATCCTCCTTTCCTCGATTTTGATGTCTTCTGCTCTGATACCACTGATGGAGAGTGTTAATCCCCAAAAGAGCAACCTACTCTTGAATTTAGAACACCTCTATATCAAGAATACGTCAAAACCTTCACCAAATTAGAGGTCCAATCTCCAAATTATCAAAAGTTGAAAAATTCTGTGAAGAAGATAAAACACAGAAAGTCTGCTGCACAATTTCTTCTCATTGACCTATCAAATATGTAAAGTTTTCTATGAAATTCTGTATGGAGTGTCGTCTAGAAGTTGCGCACCTCCTCCAAGTTAAAGTTCTTCAAAAGGTTTAGTATAACTTAAGAAATCAACTTCACAAGTTACCTATGTCCAAATCTGCACTTCTGAGAAGTCGATTTGACACCCCTAACTTCTTAGCTTTGGTTCTCACAATGTCGAACCCGTTTTACCAAATCCTTTTGGCTATAGATAGCTTATCTCCCAACTTAGATTTTGAGCTATCATATGTGTAAAACTTTACACTGTGCACTGAGCACTACTCATTTCTTTGGACTCGAAATCTGCGCCTCTTTTAGAGAACTGTGAACACTCATCACATATGAATGTTCCTACACACAATTCTCCTAACCTGTTTACAATTAAACTCTGAAACTCTGACCATAGACACATTAACTATGAACTTAAATATCCTCAAAAGGATTTCACAAATGATCTACCACAGACGGAGCAAACACAAAAACATCGGGCGCAAATATTTCTCATTTCTAAAGAAGACTACAACTGAAAATGAGAGAGAGAGTTCAACTCATTTCTCCTGTGTCTAATGACATTTACAATCACTTATTTCTCTATTCCTATGCTCATACATAGTCTCTCCTTGTCTTCTCTCTATACCCCGACATTTCCAAAAGTATTTATAGGCAATTATGTACAAACTTTTATCAAAGCATAAGTATATGTAACCTATGTCTTAACTAATGTACATATGTGTACATGTCCTTCACTCTTGTGAATACATCCATCTTCTTTGCTTCAAATCTTCAATTGGTGATTGATCTGCACCAACATCTGTTTCAGTTTCTGATCCAGAACCAGAACCTACGTCTTCACCTACGTCTTTGTGAAGAGATGGATAGGTATGTGCTTGAAGATGAAGAGGTGTTGCAAAATCCTTGATCTACACCAGCCAAATGAACTCCAGGAGTATATGGTGGGCCCTTTTAGCTTGCCAATGGATGTATTAGACACCCTATGTACCTTGGAAGATCACTCTCAAAAAGATAGATCAAAACAGATAAGTTGGAGTTAGCTCAGAGGTGAAAACTTGCTATTCTTGGTTCATACACCTGTCCAGTGTTTTACATAATTCTCTGAGCACAGCAGCAATTAGCTCAATTCCTCTTGGGGAAGTCTAGGCAACTTAAAGAGCTAACTTTCAAGAGTAATCGCATCAAAAATAACAAAGCACACACTGAGAATGAGTTTTAACAAGTGATGACATCATCCGGATTTTCACGGGCTGCTATAGAAATAGACCAGTGAGCAGGAAAATCACCATAACTCAAAATGTAGAAATCCAATGATTATGAACATTTGTATGGTTATACTAGACAGTAAGATGAATCCAGCAAGCTTTAAATCACTGAATTTGGATAAGTAACCACTGAGAAACACCTCTGACAAGATGAGTGAAAAAGTCGGGTACCTGACAGAGAGGTGAAGATGAACAGACCCTGTTGACTTCAAATGAACATAACTGAAGATTGCAACATCCAAATGACATGAAAATTTATGAGCATATATTAGACTTATAGAGCTAACTTTACCAAGTTAAACCACTGAAAATGATGCACCAAGCTCAGAGAAAACATCTCTGCAAGCTGACTGAGAAAACTGAGAGTAATGGTAGTGAGTAGTACACTTCACAAGAACATGGAAAGATGAAACCAAATAATCATGAAAATGAAAGTATATTTCTTGTACAATACAATGACTTACTGATACATATGTGTGCCTTGTAATCACACCTTGATATGGCATAAAGCTCAGCTCTTGGAGGTCTTCAAATAGGTCTCTCTAACCACGACTAAAACTGCCATCTATTTATAGTTGAGTTTGGGAGGCTAACTTCCCTCAATCACTCTCCAATCAATCAATGATTGATTTGATTCTCTACCTACCACAAATCACGAATTCGTGGCTCCTCTTTCCATTCTTGATCAAGTGGACTCAACCACTTAAGATTCTCTTACTTTTACATTAAGTAAACTCTTCAAAAGTTACAAGAGGTAGTTCACAAGTGAACTTTACATAGTCTTCTTTTTAAAGCTTTTTCTAAGACTTTGTGAGACTCAAGCCAATACTTAGGCTTGTCATAGACTTGCTCCAACAGCTCTCCCTCAAGCCAAGTATGCTTGAGGTCTTCAATCTTCCAAGATTACCTGCAAACCTATCATAGCCTTGAATTTGCAAAGCTTTGTACCATCCAATGCTTTGGTTAGAATATCTGCACATTGTTGATGAGTGGACACATATGATATTTGAATCTCTTTGCTTAGAACCTTCTCTCGTACATAGTGATAATGAACTTCAATATGTTTAGTCCTTGCATGAAAAATAGGATTAGCTGCCAAATGAATAGAACTCATATTGTCACCAAAAATAGTTGGAGTTCCAAACTCCAATCCAAGATCTTTGAACAATGTCTTCATCCACATAGCTTCTTGTGTAGCTATGGCAAGACCTCTATATTCAGCTTCAGTAGAAGAGAGAGCAACTGTGGGTTGCTTCTTGGATGACCATGAAATAAGCTTTGAACCTGCAAAGGTAAGATAACTTGAAGTGCTCCTTCTATCTTCCTTGGAGCCAGCCCAATCTGCATCAGCAAATAGCTTCAAACCTAAATCAGATACATAAGGATAATAAAGTCCTTCATTTATGGTTCCTTTGAGATACTTGAGAATCCTTTTGGCAGCATCCATATGTGGTTTCCTTGGTGTGTGCATAAATTGGCTTAGCACACTCACACTGTAACATATATCTACTCTTGTCAATGTGGCATAGTTGAGACTACCCACTAGACTTTGATATGATGTGATGTCCTCTATGAGTTCACCTTCATGTGAGCTCAATTTGTGATTGACCTCCATTGGAGTACCTGCAATCTTACAATCTTGCATCTTGAATTTTGCCAACATGTCCTTAATGTACTTCCTTTGAGTGAGAAACAAACCATGATCTTTGTAGACAACTTCCAAACCTAGGAAGTAGGTAAGTGAACCCAAATCACTTATCTTGAACTCTTCTCTCATCTGATCTTTGATCTTCTTCATACCATCTGCATCATTTCCTGTCAATATAATATCATCTACATATACACATAGGTAGATGACCTCAGAATTACTCTTTTTAATAAAGAGTGAAGGATCTGCCTTGCTTGGTTGAAAGCCTTTGTCCTGCAAGAATGAAACAAGCCTGAAGTTCCAAGCTCTTGAAGCTTGCTTGAGACCATACAATGCTTTGTTAAGTTTACACACATAATCAGGATAAACTTGATTCTCAAAACCAGGTGGTTGTGCCATATATACCTCTTCTGTTATCCGACCATTCAAGAATGCATTCTTTACATCTAGTTGAAGTATCTTCCAATTCTTGGAAGAGGCAATACTAAGCAAAACCCTAATAGTAGGCATCTTTGCCACAGGAGAGAAGGTCTCCTCATAATCAATTCCCTGAGTTTGTGCAAAGCCTTTTGCTACAAGCCTTGCCTTATACCTGTTAATGGAACCATCAGAATTCTTCTTGAGTTTATAGACCCATCTTGAGCCTATTACCTTCATGGATGAAGTCTTGGGCACCAAATCCCAAGTGTTGTTTTCCTCAAGTGCTTCAATCTCTTCCTTCATTGCTTGCTTCCATTCTGTTTTTGCTTTGGCCTCTTCGAATGATGATGGCTCCTCTTGGTTTATGTCCTGTGCTATGTAGATAGAATGTTTAGTTACTAATGAGGTGTCAAACCCATACCTTTCTGGTTTTTTCTTTTCCCTCATAGATCTTCTTAGGCCATGATGTGATGATTCTGCCTCATGTCCAAGTTCCTGCAATTTTGCTTTACCTTTAGACTTCCATGCTTTGATCTTTTCCATGTGGGATTCTTCATCATCCTCTAAGGTGTCTTGTTCTTCAATCTTTGATTGTTCTCTACCAAGCTTTGGAAAATCTTCTTCAAGATCATATGGTAAATTGACCTTCCTACATGAATCTTCATACCATGAATTGTTCTCATCAAAAACTACATCTCTGCTTACCAAGAATCCTTTGTTGGTAGGGTTGTATAACCTGTAGCCCTTTTGATTGTTGTCATATCCAATAAATACACACCTTTCTGCCTTTGGATCCATCTTGCCTCTAACCTGTGAAGGAACATGAGCAAAAGCAATACATCCAAAAATTTTACAATGATCTAAGCTTGGTCTTCTTCCATTCCAAGCCTCATATGGAGTCATCCCATCAAGGGATTTTGAAGGCAACCTGTTAATCAAGTAAGTGGTTGTAGATACAGCCTCAGCCCATAAGTAATTAGGTAAATGCTTTTCATTTAACATAGACCTTGCAGCTTCAACAATTTTCCTATTCCTCCTTTCTGCCACTCCATTTTGCTCAGGAGTGTACCTTGTAGTTACCTCTCTTTTGATTCCTCTTTCTTGAAGAAAAGAATCAAACTCATGGGAGAAATATTCTCCCCCTCCATCTGACCTTAGCCTTTTTAGTGATTTACCTGTTTGATTCTCCACAAGAGCCAAATATCTTTTGAAACATGAAAAAACTTCATCTTTGTGTTTCATAAAGAATAGGATAGTCCATCTGCTGCAATCATCAATAAAGGAAACATAATACCTTGATCCAAATATTGAAGCTTCCTTGCTAGGTCCCCATACATCTGTATGAACCAACTCCAAGAGATCTCCATGCATATAACCTTTCTTCATGAATGGTAACCTGTGAGACTTTCCAAATTGACATGCACTACACTTATAAATCATATGTTGTTTTGACAAATTAGGAAGTCCAAGTACACTTTGGTCCCTGCAGATTTGCTTTAATGACCTTTCACCAATATGTGCTAACCTTTTGTGCCATACTTCCAATTCTGTGAGTGTCTGACTACCATAATTAAAGAGAGCAATGTTTCTAGTGTCCTGTAATTCAAATGTGAACAATCTACCTGTCTTTTCACCTTTTGCAATTCTTCTGAATCCTTGACTTGGATCTTCAACAAATGCTCCTGCTTTTGTGAACCTGACTTGCAACCCTTTCTCTACTATCTGCCCAACACTTATCAAATTCTTTGTAATGGTAGGGATATAGAGTACCTTACTGAGTAGGTTGATGTTTCCATCAGGTGCTTTGACATTGCCTATTTTCTCCATAGGATGTTTTGTATCATCTCTTGTTTGTACCTCATGCTTATTTGGATCTTCTAAATCTGATAGGAGTGCCACATTTCCTGCCACATGATTTGAACAACCTGAATCTATGTAGAAAACATGCTCATCAGATTTACCTTGTGGCATAGCCATCTTCATGATCAATAATGAATCCTCTTTGTTTAAGTCTTCTGTGTAGTTATTGTAGTCTCTCCTTCCTTTGTAGCCTCCTTGATAGTTTGAATGATTGTAGTTGTTGTAGTTGCCATGGTAGTTGTTGAACCTTCCTCTTGAGTAGCCATAACTTCCTCTATTGTATCCTCTGCCTCTTTGATTCCTGGAATTCCTAAAGCAATTTTCAGTTGTATGATTAGTTAATCCACAAATAGAACATGAGTTGGAGTCTTGGGATCTCCCCCTGCTTTGTCTACCTCCTCTTCCTCTACCTCTGCCATGTCTTCCTCTACCTGCATAGTTAGCTTGATATGTACCTGCTTCATCATCCACTTTCTTTGCCTTTCCTTTGTTATCTTTAGACTTGCTTTTATCCGTGTATAAAGCTGAAGAATGATTACCTTTAGAGCTTTCTCTATTTTTGATAAGCTTTGCCTCTTGAGTAAGTAGTTGTCCAATGAGTGTGTTGAAATCAGGTACATGCATGTCCATGTACAAATCCATAGCTGTGGTGAATGCTTCCCACTTATCATCTGCCTTCAAGCCATTGATGACCTGCCTTACAATTTGCTCTTCATCTATTACCTCTCCAATGCTTCCAACTGATCCGCTATGTCCTTGAGCTTTGTGACAAAATCAGTCACATTTTGTTTGGGAGCCTTCTTGAGAGTTGTGAACTCCAGCCATAGTTGATGCTTCTTAGCTTTGGTACTTGAAGAAAAGAAAGCTTCAAGTGCATCCCACACTTCTTGAGATGTCTTACAACTTCTAATGTGAAGCAACAAAAAATCTGAGATAGAGTTGAGGAGATAAGACCTTGCAAGTGCATTCTTGGAGCACCATGTGCTCAATCTTTCTTGCTCTTCTTGTGTTGGTTGACTTTTGTTCCTGAAACTTGGCATAACTTCATCTCCAGCCACATAACCATATAAACTTCTACCTTGGAGATAAGCTTCCATCCTTAATGACCAAGCTGAGTAGTTACCTCTGTCCAATTTGTCAATTGATGAAGGAAATCCATCTACCATGTTGTCCAACCTTGCTCTGATACCACTGTGAAGAGATGGATAGGTATGTGCTTGAAGATGAAGAGGTGTTGCAAAATCCTTGATCTACACCAGCCAAATGAACTCCAGGAGTATATGGTGGGCCCTTTTAGCTTGCCAATGGATGTATTAGACACCCTATGTACCTTGGAAGATCACTCTCAAAAAGATAGATCAAAACAGATAAGTTGGAGTTAGCTCAGAGGTGAAAACTTGCTATTCTTGGTTCATACACCTGTCCAGTGTTTTACATAATTCTCTGAGCACAGCAGCAATTAGCTCAATTCCTCTTGGGGAAGTCTGGGCAAATTAAAGAGCTAACTTTCAAGAGTAATCGCATAAAAAATAACAAAGCACACACTGAGAATGAGTTTTAACAAGTGATGACATCATCCCGATTTTCACGGGCTGCTACAGAAATAGACCAGTGAGCAGAAAAATCACCATAACTCAAAATGTAGAAATCCAATGATTAAGAAAATGTTTATGGTTATACTAGACAGTAAGCTGAATCCAACAAGCTTTAAATCACTGAATTTGGATAAGTAACCACTGAGAAACACCTCTGACAAGATGAGTGAAAAAGTCGGGTACCTGACAGAGAGGTGAAGATGAACAGACCCTGTTGACTTCAAATGAACATAATGGAAGATTGCAACATCCAAATGACATGAAAATTTATGAGCATATAGTAGACTTATAGAGCTAACTTTACCAAGTTAAATCACTGAAAATGATGCACCAAGCTCAGAGAAAACATCTCTGCAAGCTGACTGAGAAAACTGAGAGTAATGGTAGTGAGTAGTACACTTCACAAGAACATGGAAAGATGAAACCAAATAATCATGAAAATGAAAGTATATTTCTTGTACAATACAATGACTTACTGATACATATGTGTGCCTTGTAATCACACCTTGATATGGCATAAAGCTCAGCTCTTCGAGGTCTTCACATAGGTCTCTCTAACCACGACTAAAACTGCCATCTATTTATAGTTGAGTTTGGGAGGCTAACTTCCCTCAATCACTCTCCAATCAATCAATGATTGATTTGATTCTCTACCTACCTCAAATCACGAATTCGTGGCTCCTCTTTCCATTCTTGATCAAGTGGACTCAACCACTTAAGATTCTCTTACTTTTACATTAAGTAAACTCTTCAAAAGTTACAAGAGGTAGTTCACAAGTGAACTTTACATAGTCTTCTTTTTAAAGCTTTTCTAAGACTTTGTGAGACTCAAGCCAATACTTAGGCTTGTCATAGACTTGCTCCAACAGTCTTCACCTACGTCTTCTCCTTCGGCGTCTTCACCTACGTCTTCTCCTTCGGCTTCACCTACGTCTTCAATACAGAGGGTTCTGTTCTCTGTTCTCTGTTCGCGATTCCGATTTCGTCTCCGTCTCCGTTTCCTGTTCCTGTTCCTGTTCCTGTTCTTGTTCCGGTTTCTGTTTTTGTTTCAGTTTCTGATCCAGAACCAGAACCTACGTCTTCACCTACGTCTTCACCTACGTCTTCACCTACGTCTTCACCTACGTCTTCTCCTTCAGCTTATTCTCTGTGTCTTTTCTGTGTCCGTAATCTCTGTATGCGCGTGAGCAAGATCCTGACAACAGTGGAATCAGAGGTCTGCACGCGTCAATACAGAGGTTTCTGTTCTCTGTTCGTGATTCCGATTTCGTCTCCGTCTCCGTTTCCGTTTCCTGTTCCTGTTCCAATTCCTGTTCCGGTTTCTGTTTCAGTTTCTGATCCAGAACCAGAACCTACGTCTTCACCTACGTCTTCACCTACGTCTTCACCTACGTCTTCACCTACGTCTTCTCCTTCGGCGTCTTCACCTACGTCTTCTCCTTCGGCTTCACCTACGTCTTCAATACAGAGGGTTCTATTCTCTGTTCTCTGTTCTCTGTTCGCGATTCCGATTTCGTCTCCGTCTCCGTTTCCTGTTCCTGTTCCTGTTCCTGTTCCTGTTCCGGTTTCTGTTTCTGTTTCAGTTTCTGATCCAGAACCAGAACCTACGTCTTCACCTACGTCTTCACCTATGTCTTCTCCTTTGGCTTATTCTCTGTGTGTTTTCTGTGTCCGTAATCTCTGTATGCGCGTGAGCAAGATCCTGACAACAGTGGTATCAGAGCTTTGCACGCGTCAATACAGAGGGTTCTGTTCTCTGTTCTCTGTTCTCTGTTCGCGATTCCGATTTCGTCTCCGTCTCCGTTTCCGTTTCCTGTTCCTGTTCCTGTTCCGGTTTCTGTTTCAGTTTCTGATCCAGAACCAGAACCTACGTCTTCATCTATGTCTTCACCTACGTCTTCTCCTTCAGCGTCTTCACCTACGTCTTCTCCTTCGGCTTCACCTACGTCTTCACCTACGTCGACTAAGGCGTCGACTAAGGCAAAGAACTTAGGCAATAACTTAGGCAATACATTGGCAACATTGGCACCCAAGGCTCCCTTGGCGACCATTGGCTACGCGCGAGACAATTTTAATTTTTGAGTGGTAATAGAGAGGTTTAGAGTCCCTAAGGTAGCAGGATTTGAACCCACAACCTCCTACTTTCAAGGAAAGTACTTTGACCACTCTACCATCTCTTGGAATTGTTATTCAAGCTCTTTTTCTTTGGTACTTGTGCAAGGCGCTCGCGGCGATTTCTAGGATGGACCCAACAAAGAATTAAGTGTAACTTTCAACCCGTAGGTCGGATTGAGGCGTATAATATACCGTTGGAAAGCTCTCAGAACGAACTTTCCAATGAGCTAGCTTGGAAGTGTGAATTCATTCAAAATCCTTGGGTGGCACTTGATTGAGTGTTCAAGATACCAAGCAAGGTTGAGAACACGGGATCGAGACACCAAGGTTGCAAACGAGAAGGTTCAATACACCAAGGTTGAGAGCAAGGGTCCAAGAGCACCATGGAGGATTACAGTAATTCTCCTCTACCTGCGACAACACTTGAACAACAACTAGAGCTCTTGCGGCATGAGCTTCAAGGAGCTCAGAACGAGATCCAACAACGTGATGAAATCCTCCAAAAGATGCAAGCTGAGGAAGACAACCTTACGAGAGTAGTAAAAGCTATTGTGTCTGCCCAATCTGATGTTACTCATTCAAAGATTGGTAATAGAAACTACCAGTTTCTACGATTTGATGGCCGAAAGGATGGGCCTTTAGTACTTTCTTGGTTGTCGCAGTTTGATGATTTTTATACCGATGAAATGTATGCTGAAAGTGAAAAAGTTAAATTTGCCACTAACTATTTAGTAGGTAAAGCACAACTCTGGTGGAATGTCCTACGGCACAGTACGGAGCGTCCAACAACTTGGAAGGCTTTTCAAGAAAATGTGAAGGATTCATTTCTTCCTCGTCAATACCATTTGCATGTTCGACGTGCATGGACGACCCTTACATGGAAGGAGGGTGATACGGTTACTACCTACACAGAGCGGTTCTGGCAAAATTTACTACTTGTACGAATGCTTGAAGATGTATCAGAGGATATCTTGCAGCAGAAATACGAAGATGGTTTGGAAGTGGGTATCCAAGCTAAGCTTCACACCCTACGACCTACAACCCTCAACGAGGCTATATCTTTTGCTTATGATGTAGAAAAAGAATTCCAGTCCATAACCAAGTCACTCCATCTACAACAACCACGTCCACGACCATTTCCTGTTAAACCTTCATTTCCTATGAAGCGTAATTTTAATGCCCCATCTTACCCTAGCTTTCCTCGACCTCTACAATCCAATTACTCAACTTCACCCGTTGCTTCATCTCTCCAACCAACCAAACCACCTACCCTTCAAACTTCAGCAGTGAATGCCCAACAGAAGCGACCACGAATCACCTGCTGGAATTGTGGTAAACCTGGACATACAAAAATAAGGTGCAGATTGCCACCTCTTCATATGAAACACGCTACAGCTCGATTGCATAACATGGAGGTCTATAATGAAGAAATTCCTCCTGTTTGGACAGAGGAATCACTGGAGAAGGACTTAAGTACCTTGGGTAACGATATCTCTCTACACTCTCTTCTTTGCATGCAGGGTACAATAAATAGCAAACTAGTTAAAATTCTACATGACGATGGTAGTTCACATGACTTCATTTCACATTTATTAGTACAAGAACTTAAATTACAAACGTTTCCTTCTTTGTATAAAGTGAAAGCTGCATTTCAAGGTAGTCGTTATAATGTAACACGAGAAGTGCAAGATGTTACGATTAGCATAGGCCCTTATGTTGACTCACGAACATTTTTAATTGCACCTTTGCAATCTTATGATGTTATACTAGGTATGCCTTTTCGTCACCATTATAACCCACGTATTGACTACCATACTCATACCTTTAAGTTTGTTTTGAAAGGTCAAATCATTACTTTGTCTGCACGGCATGATTTCCAGCCATTTCCATTGATTAGTCACACTCAAGCAAAGCGTGCATTTAGGAAAGGATTTAACTCATGCATTGTTTTTGTTAATGTCATCAATGATTATACTCATACACTTTCAAATGCATATAAACCTTTCATGAGTACTTATAAAGATTGTTTTATGTCTGAATATCCCTCTGAACTACCACCATCTCGAGGATCCTTTGACCATAGCATAGACTTAGTCCCTGGTAGTTCTCCTCCTCATAAAGCACCTTATAGACATGGCCCATTACATCAAAAGGAAATAGAAAATCAAGTAAAAAACCTACTACAAAAAGGACTTATCAGGCCTAGTTCTTCCCCATTTGGAGCACCCGTTCTCTTAGTAGAGAAGAAGAATAAAACTTATCGAATGTGCATTGATTATAGAGCCCTTAACAAGATCACGATCAAGAATAGATACCCTATTCCTCGAATAGATGATCTCTTAGATAAGTTACGAGGAGCTCGTGTCTTTAGTAAAATTGATCTCAAATCGGGTTACCATCAGATTCGTATGACACAAAGTGATATTTTTAAGACTGCATTTAGAACTCAAAATGGCCATTATGAATTTATGGTAATGCCCTTTGGACTTACTAATGCCCCTGCTACATTTGCGCGAATGATGAATAGTATTTTTCTTGATTACCAAGCTTTTGTTCTTGTATTCTTTGATGACATACTTGTTTACAGTAAGAATGATAGTGAACATGAAAAGCATCTTGAAACAGTTTTTCATTTGTTACGAGAAAACATACTTTATGCTAATCCTGAAAAGAGTTATTTCTTTCAGCGTAAGCTAGAATATTTAGGACATATTATTTCAAGTGAAGGTGTGCATGTGGATCCGAAAAAGATTAGAGTTATCATAGAATGGCCTACATTCGTTCTTTTCTTGAGTTGGCTAGTTTCTATAGGAAGCTTGTTCGAAATTTTTCTTATTTAGCATTGCCTCTTACTTTGTTGTTGAAAAAGAAAATAAAATTTGCATGGGGATTTACCCAACAACAGTCCTTTGACAAACTTAAACATGCACTTTCACATGCACCTGTTTTACAATTACCTGATTTCTCACAACCCTTTCATGTTGTTACTGATGCTAGCGGTTCAGGAATAGGTGCTGTTCTGATGCAAAATGACCATCACATTGCATTTGAGAGTAGAAAGCTTAAACCCTCAGAACAGAATTATAGTACGTATGATAAAGAACTGTTAGCAGTTGTGCATGCTTTGCGAATTTGGAAACACTATCTTATGGGCTCTGAAGTATTAATCAAAACCGATCAACAGGCTATTAAGCATTTATTAAGTCAGCCCTTAATCTCTGATAGACATCTTAAATGGGCATCATTCATTCAAAATTTCCAACCCATGATACACTATCAACCTGGTAAAGCTAATGTCGTAGCTGATGCTCTTAGCCGTTTTCCTTCGAATTCCGTTGTTTTGAATAATATTTCTGCCATTCAAATTCATTCTTTTCAAGACATGGTTTCCACTTATGCATCTGATTTGTATTTTTCACGTGCATGGCATGACTTCAACAATGCTGCATCTTTATCTGATGAACATTATACATTTCATAATGGTTTTCTCTATTTTTCAACATAGATTGTGCATAACCCAAGCTTTTAAAGATTTTGTCATTAAAGAAATGCATGAACCATCTTACATGGGTCATAGAGGCATACAAAGCACCATTTCTGCTTGCAAAGATTTCTTCTTTTGGCCACATATGGAAAAAGACATTGCACATTATGTTTCTCAATGCATTGTATGTCAGCGTGTCAAACGTCATCATGGTAAACCATTCGGATTATTAATGCCCCTTCCTATTCCAAATGAACCATGGGAACAAATCTCTATGGATTTTATCACAGGTCTTCCTATCACTTCATCACATAATGATATGATTTGGACAATAGTTGATAGGTTTAGTAAATATGCATATTTCATTCCATGTAGAAAAACTTTGACTGCACCTCAAGCTGCAAAATTATTCATTAAATGCATTTTTCCACATCATGGATTTCCTAAAGTAATGTTATCTGATCGTGATGTTAGGTTTTGCAATCATTTTTGGGTTGCCTTATTTCAACATTTTGGTTCTAAAATAGATTTTAGCTCTGCATTTCATCCTGAAAGTAATGGACAAAGTGAGGCTACAAATAGTACTATTCTTGATTTATTGCGTTGTTATTCATTAGATAATCCTAATAACTGGGATGAAAAGTTGCCATTGCTTCAATTTGCTTACAATAACACTTCACATACCACTACTGGTCGTGCAACTTTTGAAATAGTTTTTGGTAAAAAGCTTCCCACTCCCATGTCCCTCACCCAAACCGACATTCCGATGGCTGATTCTATTGCTCAAGATCACGTTTCTATACTTCATGATGTTCACGAGCACATTAGGAAAAGTCAAGAGCGATATACACGTATTATCAATACTAAACGATTAGTCAAAGAATTCAGGGAAAATGATTTTGTATGGTTGCGAATAATTAAAAGACGTCTCAAAAATATTTTGCAGCATCCTAAAATTAAACTTGCACCACGCTATTATGGACCGTTTTGCATTATAGAAAAAATTAATGATAATTCATTTCGATTAGATATTCCATCCCATTGGACTATACATAATTCTTTTCATATTAGCTTACTTAAACCCTTTAAAGGAACTTTACCACTTGCTCCACTTTTTGATGATCCTCCTTTAATTGAAGAACAATCTGAAATCTTAGTTCCTGAGAAAATCATTGATCATGATGTCACTACTACACGCACAGGTACTCAATATCATCGATATTTGGTTAAGTACAAAAATCACTCTATTGAAGAATGTCAATAGATACATAAAACACAATTAACACCTCATTATGACCACTTAATTTCTGCATATCATACACAAACACATTAATGTAACAGCTCCATGAACATTTCCATGCATGTATTTTTACATGGCACATGCCTATTTTCTTTATTCAGTGATGAAACATGTGACTGGCCATCCATGTTTATTATTTTATCAACTGAGGTCAGTTGCTTGTTCAACTGAGGGGCATGTTATACCTTATGGAATATGTTGAACAATGCATTGTTGGATTGTAACATGGAATATGTTAGCCAATGCATTTTTGGATTGAAATATCGAATAGCCAATGCATTGTTGGATTGTAACATGAAATATGTTGGCCAATGCATTGTTGGATTGTAACAGTAATATGGAATATGTTGAACACTGCATTATACTTGTTAGAGTGTTGAATTATTTTATCAACTGAGGTCAGTTGCTTGTTAACTGAGAGGCATGTTGTATATTATTGAACAAGGCATTGTTAAAATGTTAAATTATTAATGTATTAATATGTTTTTGATGGTTTTGATATAGCAGCTAAAGGTTCGTGAGGAGCGTGCAAGGCGTGAAAGGGCGAACATCAATAATCGGAAGAATTATTATTTAGCTTGTAAATAAACCCGCGTAGAAGGTTCTATTGTTAGAAAAGTAATGGTCAGAATAAGGGTCATTGAAGACCCTAGTTTCTTTTATTGAAAGCAATGGCTTTCCGTAAAAGTTATCAACTTTTAGTTTCACGCCTGCTTTTCGAAGCCGCCCTCTTGTAACCACTCTTTTCGACGTAATCAAAAGTCCTATAAATACATGCACTCTGTGGACTGTCGAAACAGAGTGCATGGGGGGAGATTGCACCCAATACTGCGTTGTGTCTCGTCTCTTGTTGTGTCTATTCTCTGTGTGTTTTCTGTGTCCGTAATCTCTGTATGCGCGTGAGCAAGATCCTGACAACACATGTAGCATGCTGCCTATTTTGGAATGACCAAAGGAGAGATCTGAAGCACTCTTGCAACTGCAAACCATTCCCATTTGGGACCCCCCTATGGGATGCATGACTAAAGTCAGCAGCCACTCCCATTGGTTTAGTGAAATGACAGGACCCCTAGGTGACATGGCTTATATTTGGGAAGCACAATGTGAAACTAAAAATGGGGGGAAGTACCAATTTTTCATATGTGAGTAGAAGTTGAAAAATTTCATAGAACTTCAACCCATCTAGCACAAGGCAGGGTTAACAGAATATTTTAGTGCATGACTGTCCAAACCTGACTTCATGTACTATTATTACTTGATCAACACCCTATAGCCTAGAAATGTGAAAAATGTGCCAAGCACCTTTGTCATTCCCTCTTTGATGCACAACTACAAATAAAAGAAGTTTAGGCTTTCCCTCAATCTAGTTAGAGAGGCCCCTGATATGTAGAGAATGCATGTTCCCAAGGAGAAGGAGATGATGGTGCTAAATAACATGAAGAACCACAACCTCACCAAGCTCAAGGACATGGCCCCAAAGACCCCAAACATCATGGTTCCACTCGGACTCTATATGCACACTTTGCCTTTTGCAGGCAAGACCGGTTCATGCAAACACTTTTGATGGTGATACATGTATGTTTGGTATACCTTGTACTCTGTTTGGTTCAGAAAGTTAGCTTCTCTGATCATGAACTCTTTCCACTAATCTGATTTGACTTCATCATGTGTAGCTTGATGATGTTCAACAAAAAAATCAAGCTTATATGCGACTAGTCTAGCATTTGAGTTTGTTGACATTTTCAAAAATACCTTGGAGTCCATTTCAAAAAACCCTATGAAGAAAGCTTCTTCAAAGGTCTAGAGGTATGGACTCAACAAAAACATCATTATGGAATAATAGGCCATAATAGTTAAATGTCTTGGCATTATAGAAAGATTAAAAATAAGAGCGGTTATTCCTTGAATAATACGGATGAAGTTCAAAAAAGTGTACTCTGCATGCTTGAATACTTTTAATACATTGAGTATCATATTGAGCATCTTATTTGTAAGTTTGATGGCTAAATCAGGAACATTAGCATGTCAAGATAACCAAAGCTCAATGGTTCTGACCATGTAGTCCTCTATTGGCCGGTAATTATGTGGCGGTCTTGTTAATAGTGGAAAATTGAGCCGGTCATTATTTATTTTACTCTTTTGCTTCTCTTCCCAAAACTGTGGCCATGGTCGATGCCTAGGTACTAGGCAAAAACATGGATTAACATGTAGTAATTATGGTGCTTCTTGCCAATGCACCCACAAAGTATGATTCTTTTCCAAAAAACGCTTCTTGTAGACAGGATCAACTACATCAAATTCTTCTTGTGTATAGGTAAAAATATTTACCTTGAAGTTCAAGTCTTTTTTAAGATCCTGTTGGGTAACCTTCTTGATGAACCCATGTTTCTATTCTTTCATGATGCCATATGGTACATTGAAGGGCTTTATAATCTCATTTGAATCTTTTCTTTTGATCTTTGCTTCCTTCATGATGTGTACCACTCCTTCTTAAAAATTTTGTGTCATTCAACAGACTTTTAGTGCTTGTTTCTTATGGTCTAGTTCTCAGTCTCCTCAGTCATCATATTGGAGTCTTGCACTACTGGTGTCCCCATGTTCATTTTTTAAGCAACATTGGCATTTTGAATTTTTAGTGATTGAGGCATTTTTTCCCTCTTTAGGAGGTTTTTTTCCCCGGCTTGTATATACTCCTATTGCCCTAATGGGCTACTTATCTTTGTACATTCTAGTGGTAATACATTCAGTATTTTGTGTTGTGCTCCAAGCTTCTTTTTCTTCCTTGTGTTGTTTGTGTGCTTCCGGGGACATCTAACTCCAATAACATAAAGGGTGTCATTATACTTATTGAAAAAGATATACATATTCAAAGGCACCAAACTTATTATCTACTATAAAATGCTAAAGTCTACTTCTCTATCATGTTCTTCACTAGCATTTTTGTTGACTTTGAGTATGATAAGGTTACTTGTGAGATCAATCAAATAAAAATCAATTATCTCTGTGAGACAATCCCCTCCGCTAATTTTCTCCATTTTGTATTTGTGGCGACATGCCTCGTTGTGTCTACTTGGCTTTTTGATATGAGACCTCCTCTTATGTACTCTTTTGGTTTTAATATAATTGTATTTCTCTTAAAAAGATAAAAGCAAAATGTTTGATTTATTATATCTAGATTGTATATAGAAAACCAATACCATATAGGTGGTAGTTTCCAAAAATACATTATAATCATAAATGGATTGTGATGGATCCTTATGCTTGCCTTATTCCTCATGTTATCAAATGCATTGATCCATATTGTTATGTTTTGATTATTGTTTTCTATATCCACCTTCTCTGTAACATTCAAAAAATTATGTAAATAAAAACATGAGCAGGAATTATCTTGCACTAGAGTGTATGGAAGATTAGGTGATATAAAATTTAAAGAAACATATCTAATTTCAGCTACAAAATTTACCATTGCTTGAGAGTCCATGTTACTTGTTTGAGAGTCCATGTTACTTATGTGGAAACTGTTGGAGCAAGTCTATGACAAGCCTAAGTATTGGCTTGAGTCTCACAAAGTCATTAAAGAAGCTTCAAAATGAAGACTATGTAAAGTTCACTTGTGAACTACCTCTTGTAACTTTTGAAGAGTTTACTTAATGTAAAAGTAAGAGAATCTTAAGTGGTTGAGCCCACATGATCAAGAATGGAAAGAGGAGCCACGAATTCGTGATTTGTGGTAGGTAGAGAATCAAATCAATCATTGATTGATTGGAGAGTGATTGAGGGAAGTTAGCCTCCCAAACTCAACTATAAATAGATGGCAGTTTTAGTCGTGGTTAGAGAGACCTATGTGAAGACCTCCAAGAGCTGAGCTTTATGCCATATCAAGGTGTGATTACAAGGCACACATATGTATCAGTAAGTCATTGTATTGTACAAGCAATATACTTTCATTTTCATGATTATTTGAGTTCATCTTTCCATGTTCTTGTGATGTGTACTACTCGCTGCCATTACTTCAGTTTTTCTCAGTCAGCTTGCAGAGATTGTTTCTCTGCACTTGGTTCATCATTTTCAGTGATTTAACTTGGTAAAGTTAGCTCTATAAGTCTACTATATGCTCACAAATTTTCATGTCATTTGGATGTTGGAATCTTTAGTTATGTTCATTTGAAGTCAACAGGGTATGTTCATCTTCACTTCTCTGTCAGGTACCCGACTTTTTCAGTCATCTTGTCAGAGTCATTTCTCAGTGTTTACTCATCCAAATTCAGTGATTTCAAGCTTGTTGGATTCAGCTTACTGTCTAGTATAAGCATACAAATTTTCATGATCATTGGATTCTTACATATTGAGTTATGTTAATTTTTCTACTCACTGGTCTATTTCTGTAGCAGCCCGTGAAAATCGGGATGATGTCATCACTTGTTAAAAGTCATTCTCAGTGTGTGGTTTGTTAATTTTGATGAGATTACTCTCTAAAGTTAGCTCTTTAAGCTACCTAGCCTTCCCCAAGAGGAATTAATCTAATTGCTGCTGTGCTCAGAGAATTATGTAAAACACTGGACAGGTGTATCAACCAAGAATAGCAAGTTTTCACCTCTGAGCTAACTCCAACTTATCTGTTTTGATCTATCTTTTTGAGAGTGATCTTCCAAGGTACATAGGGTGTCTAATACATCCATTGGCAAGCTAAAAGGGCCCACCATCTACTCCTGGAGTTCATTTGGCTGGTGTAGAGCAAAGATTTTGCAACACCTCTTCATCTTCAACACATACCTATCCATCTCTTCACAGTGGTATCAGAGCAAGGTTGGACAACATGGCAGATGGATTTCCTTCATCAATTGACAAATTGGACAGAGGTAACTACTCAGCTTGGTCATTAAGAATGGAAGCTTATCTCCAAGGTAGAAGTTTATATGGTTATTGAAGTATTTCGATGGCGTGCATCACACTAGACTCTCCTTCTCGAGAGCTCCGCAACGATATGCTCAAAGTAGAAAAACGAGCTCCTGTCGCCACACACAGTACTCCGCACGGGATGTTGTAGAATACGCAGAAAACGCAGTACACAGGGAGCACGAAGACAGACTTCTTAGGTCTTACAAATGCGGTCGAACTTACAGTCCGTGACTGACCAGGCCACTATATGTTTTATTAAAGAACATATACAAAGAAGTGTCCGGTGGCCATTTGGCCTTTCACATGGACACTAACGGTAACAATCTCCCACTAAAGGCCAATATGGCCAGAGTAACTATGGGAGAAAAAAGAAAGAATGATAAAGAATACCTGAGTGTAAGTATACAAACTATACCTCCCACCTGATGGGCATGTTACACAGTATACAAGTGACTGCGTAAGATCAAGAATCAAGTAACCCCCATCAAGTGACAACAGTGTCGAAAGCTATCCTGTGGTAGAGCTTTAGTCAAAGCATCTGCAGCATTATCTCGAGTGTGAACCTTCTCAAGAATAATGCTCTCAGTGGCTAAGCAATCTCTAATGAAGTGATACCTCACCTCAATGTGCTTGGTCTTTGCATGATAGACCGGATTCTTAGCCAAAGCAATGGCACTCTGACTATCACTGAGCAAGTGAGGTACATGCTGAGGCAAACCCATATCACAAGCAAGACGAGAAAGCCACAATGCTTCCTTACATGCCTCACTTGCTGCAACATACTCTGCTTCTGTGGTGGAAACAGCTGTACATTCTTGAAGACGAGATCTCCAAGAGATAGCACCTCCAGCAAAATGAAAAATGTACCCTGATGTAGACTTACGATTGTCTACACAACCAGCATAGTCAGAATCTGTGTAACCAATAATGGATGCTTTCCCTCTACCTAAGCATAGACACTTGTCCTTAGTGCCACTCAGATATCTCAAAATCATTTTGACCGCTTCCCAATGTTTCTTGCCAGGATTAGACATATATCTGCTCACAACTCCCACTGCAAATGCAATGTCTGGTCTCGTAGCTACCATAGCATACATGAGACTACCAACAGCAGACTGATAGGGAATTTTGGTCATGAATTCCTTTTCCTCATCTGATTTGGGGCAGTCATCCTTGCTCAATTTCACATATGTGGGTAAAGGTGTACTCAATGCCTTTCCACCCTGCATATTGAATCGATGAAGTACTTTGGATATGTACTCACTTTGAGACAAGTATATGCATCTTTTACTCCTATCACGAGTAATGCGCATGCCAAGAATATGTTTGGCATCCCCCAAATCCTTCATATCAAATGTCTGACTCAACTTCTTTTTGAGAATTGACAAATCATAAGAGGACTTCCCAGCAATCAACATATCATCGACGTAAAGTATCAAGCATATCAAGCTGCCATCAGAACATCTCTTTGTGTAGAGACAATGATCCTCATTGCTCCGAGAATAGCCTTGGGACTTCATAAAAGCATCAAACTTTTGGTACCATTGTCTAGGAGACTGTTTAAGTCCATACAAGCTCTTCTTGAGCTTACAAACTAGACTTTCCTTGCCAGGAACTACATAACCCTCTGGTTGTTCCATATAGATCTCATCTGTAAGATCTCCATGCAAGAAAGCTGTTTTCACATCCATTTGGACTAGCTCTAAGTCCTCCATTGCAACGAATCCAAGCAACATGCGCAAAGTAGTCATCTTGACCACTGGGGAGAAGATTTCCTCAAAATCAACACCATGTTGTTGCTTAAAACCCTTTGCAACAAGTCGTGCTTTATATTTTGGAGAAGCACTATCTGATGTGAATTTCAGCTTATATACCCATTTACATGGTAAAGCTTTCCTTCCCTTTGGCAAAGGTACTAAGTCCCAAGTACCATTCTTGTGAATAGAATCCAACTCACTCTTCATGGCACGCTCCCACTTGACATGATCCTCTGTCTGCATAGCCTCTTTGTAGCAAGAGGGCTCACCGGCATCTGTTAGCATAACAAAATCTAAACCTGGAACATATCTATCAGGTGGATATGAGACACGTGCAGAACGTCTCAATGGTTGCTGAACAGGAACATGTGCAGACTGATCTGAATGGACATTCTCTTGAACATCCCTATGTGCAGCATTTTTATGCATGCTAACCGGAGGACTAGTATCCTCAAACACCACTCTTCTCACTTCAACCTCCTTAATCGGCTGTTTATGCATCTTAGACTCATTAAAAATGACATCACTACTTCTGATCACTGACCGTGTTTCAGGATCCCATAAGCGATATCCAAATTGTCCTTCTCGACCATATCCAAGAAAAATGCATTTCTTTGACTTATTGTCCAACTTCTGTCTAAGATTCTTGGGTATATGAACATATGCTTCACACCCAAAAACTCGAAGATGATCATAATATGGTGGTTTCCCTGTCCATAACTCTTGTGCCACTTTCAGACCTTTGGCAGTACTAGGTGAAAGGTTAATCACATGAACTGCAGTCAATACTGCTTCTGCCCAAAAACCTTGTGAGAGGTTTGCATGATGCAACATAGAGACTACTCTATCTTGAATAGTTCTATTCATCCTCTCAGCTACACCATTCTGTACTGGGGTATAAGGAGCTGTAAACTCTCTACGAATCCCTCTACACTGACAGAAAAGGCTGAATTCATGTGAGGTATACTCACCCCCATTATCTGAACATAAAGCCTTAAGCTTAGTTCCTTTTTCAGTCTCAACTGAAGCAAGCCATTTTCTGAAAGTAGGGAATACATCATCCTTCGATTTGATAGGATATACCCAGACTTTTCTAGTAGCATCATCTATGAAAGTAACAAAGTAAAGAGAACCACCTAAGGACCTAGTGGGCATAGGACCACACACATCTGTATGAACAAGATCTAAAGGCTGAATTGAAGAGTCAATGTGCGTTTTATGCACATTTCTGGTTTGCTTTCCATATTGACAATGCTCACAAAATGAAAAATCAGAGAAAGATAACACAGGTAAGTAGCCAGAACGAGAAAGATTTTCCATTCCACTACGAGATATATGGCCCAAACGACCATGCCAAATACAAGCCATAGGTTGTTCAGTAACAGCTAACAAGTGTTCTTTCTGTGATACAAATAAAGGGTAAAGTGAGCCAACTTTCCTTCCTTTTGCAATAACCATATTGCCCTTTGATATACGAAAGGACTGAGCATAGAAGACCACCTTGTAACCAAGGTCATCAAGTTGACCAACTGACATCAAACTGCGTGATAACTGAGGTACATGGCGTACATTATGCATAGTAAATTTTGAACCGTCAATGAACTGCACAACCACATCTCCAATCCCCACAACATCACACTGGTAAGAGTCACCAAGTCTCACGGTACCAAGAGACTTTGCTGCATAATTAGAGAACCATTCTCTATGTGGTGTCACATGGAAAGAAGCACCAGAATCTAGCAGCCAGGTGTGGGAAAGAGTATCAGCCATAAGTGCCTCAGATGGCACAGTGCTATCAAGTGTCAACACATCAGCATCATCAGAAATAGCATTAATTTCTTCAATCTTCACAGTCGAAGTAGATGGTGCAGGTAACTGTTTAACATGCCCATCAACATTCTGTCCTTTACCTTTAGCATTCTTTAATGCATAACAGTCTTTCTTCATGTGTCCTTTCTTATGACAATAATGGCATTCAATATCCCTCTTCCTTGATTTACTTCTGCTCTTATTCCGATGACCATTCTTTTCCTTGTTCTTGCTCCTGCCACGTTGTTGATTCTTTCCTTGGTAAGAATCACGAACATTATATGCATCTCCACTCTGAGTGCCAACCATAGATTTTCTACGAATCTCCTCACTCAAGAGTGCTCCACATATGTCATCATAGACGAGTTTACCACCTGGTGCACTATTGCTAATAGCTGTGCAAAATGTATCCCATGATGATGGCAGGGTGCATAACAGCAATACTGCTTTCATTTCATTGTCCATATCCATTTTCTGAGCCTGTAACTGGGAGAATATGGCATCAAACTCATTTAGATGAGCAGCAACACTATCTGTGTCCTTCATACGAAGGTCGTATAATTTTCTCATCAGATATACTTTATTTGATGCCGTCTCTTTTTCATATGTATTGCATAACTTCTTCCAAAGCTCCTCTGCACTTTCACAGTCTAATACTGTAAAGTAAACATTATCTGCTAGGTGCAAGCGAATGGTAGACCTGGCCATTTCATCTAACTCATCCCAATCATCTTCATCCATGTCAGCAGGCTTCTTTGAAATCCCATTTACTGGCTTCCATTGCCTTCTTTGAATCAGCACATCTTTAATCTGATTCTTCCATAGAGCAAAGTTTGTGCCATCAAATTTTCGGATCTCAAAATGGTCTTTGCCCTGCAAGTTATAGCTCCTCCTCGGAACGCTAGCACTAGACCCTGATCCACCGGATGTGCCTGAGACCTCTGATGCCATGATCGTAGAGAACTGAATAGAATGATAATGGAGCTAGAAGAGTCCAAACACCAACAAATAAGTGTATCAAGGAGTAAATCGACCACTATATAGTTGACTAAACCAGAAATCTGGAAAAATTTTGCCAGAGTATCCTCTGCAAAATTAGCATATGACCAGTGTCAAAGTATCATAAAACTGCAAGTACTAACATGTCTACCTGCATAGTGAATCACTGACTCCACTGCATATAATCAGTTACCCAATAGAAGCCAACTAGGCTTATCGAGCACCTATGAACAACTATCATACATCTCCTATGGCGAGGCTGGGTAAGTCTTCCACCTGCATCACCGAAGAGACCCCGACATCTGGGTGTCTCCCAGTTAAGAAAACCTCACCACGACCCTCTTTATCAAACGTAAAAGGCTTTATGCAAAGAACGTAACCGCTATATCAATGCCCACATGGACGTACATAAGCGGTATCCACAGAAGCGTACATGGTGTGTATGTGCTCAATATATGCAGTAAAATGACACTGAAAGGCTGAATACACAGCCCAAAAAACTAGCCAATAACACCTGCAAGTGTCTGTCAACTCTGATGTTTTAGGCTTTAAAAACCTGCAGAAATTTGCAGCGACTGCTCCCACCAAAACTGAAAACCCCTCGAGAAACCTGTAGTTTTACGAGTGTGGCTGAAAATACAGCCCCAAAGGTTGATATTTATTGTCTGAGAAGTACAAGGAACACTCTTCTTGATGTTCTTGGACCTGTGTGAAGAGAACTACGTGCGAAAGTACTCCAAAATGGCTCCAAAAACACCCCAAAATTGCTTCAAAAATAGGCTTTAAAAGCAAAAATGAAGCTTTGAGGGACCAAAACTTGTTCAAGGTAATGCCAACCTTAGTCTTTCCCCTTCTTCAAACACCACAAGAGTGTAGCTTAGTGGCAAGAGATTGCCGCGGTTAAGCGAGCTCTGGGGGGAACAGTACTGGGATGGGTGACCTCCCGGGAAGTACCGGGAACCTCTATATTCCTTGATCGTTGAGGTCCTCCCTCGCGCGCAGCCAACGGCGCCAACGGTGACTTCGGTGACTCGGATGACAAGGTATGCCAAGGTCTATGCCTTGGTCGCCGCCTTAGTCGCCGCCTTAGTCGTAAGCCTTGGAGAAAACCTTGGAGAAAACCTTGGAGAAAACCTTGGGGGTGCTCGCTTCGCTCGCACAAAACGAACAAAGCTTTTTGCCTCGAACTGCTCTGATACCAGTGAAGTATTTCGATGGCGTGCATCACACTAGACTCTCCTTCTCGAGAGCTCCGCAACGATATGCACAAAGTAGAAAAACGAGCTCCTGTCGCCACACACAGTACTCCGCACGGGATGTTGTAGAATACGCAGAAAACACAGTACACAGGGAGCACGAAGACAGACTTCTTAGGTCTTACAAATGCGGTCGAACTTACAGTCCGTGACTGACCAGGCCACTATATGTTTTATTAAAGAACATATACAAAGAAGTGTCCGGTGGCCATTTGGCCTTTCACATGGACACTAACGGTAACAGTTATGTGGCTGGAGATGAAGTTATGCCAAGTTTCAGGAACAAAAGTCAACCAACACAAGAAGAGCAAGAAAGATTGAGCACATGGTGCTCCAAGGATGCACTTGCAAGGTCTTATCTCCTCAACTCTATCTCAGATTTTTTGTTGCCTCACATTAGAAGTTGTAAGACATCTCAGGAAGTGTGGGATGCACTTGAAGCTTTCTTTTCTTCGAGTACCAAAGCCAGGAAGCATCAACTATGGCTGGATTTCACAACTCTCAAGAAGGCTCCCAAACAAAATGTGACTGATTTTGTCAAAAAGCTCAAGGACATAGCAGATCAGTTGGGAAGCATTGGAGAGGTAATAGATGAAGAGCAAATTGTAAGGCAGGTCATCAATGGCTTGAAGGCAGATGACAAGTGGGAAGCATTCACCACAGCTATGGATTTGTACATGGACATGCATGTACCTGATTTCAACACACTCATTGGACAACTACTTACTCAAGAGGCAAAGCTTATCAAAAATGGAGAAAGCTCTAAAGGTAATCAATCCTCAGCTTTATACACGGATAAAAGCAAGTCTAAAGATAACAAAGGAAAGGCAAAGAAAGTGGATGATGAAGCAGGTACATATCAAGCTAACTATGCAGGTAGAGGAAGACATGGCAGAGGTAGAGGAAGAGGAGGTAGACAAGGCAGGGGGAGATCCCAAGACTCCAACTCATGTTCTATTTGTGGATTAACTAATCATACAACTGAAAATTGCTTTAGGAATTCCAGGAATCAAAGAGGCAGAGGATACAATAGAGGAAGTTATGGCTACTCAAGAGGAAGGTTCAACAACTACCATGGCAACTACAACAACTACAATCATTCAAACTATCAAGGAGGCTACAAAGGAAGGAGAGACTACAATAACTACACAGAAGACTCAAACAAAGAGGATTCATTATTGATCATGAACATGGCTATGCCACAAGGTAAATCTGATGAGCATGTTTTCTACATAGATTCAGGTTGTTCAAATCATGTGGCAGGAAATGTGGCACTCCTATCAGATTTAGAAGATCCAAGGAATAAGCATGAGGTACAAACAGGAGATGATACAAAACATCCTGTGGAGAAAATAGGCAATGTCAAAGCACCTGATGGAAACATCAACCTACTCAGTAAGGTACTCTATGTCCCTACCATTACAAAGAATTTGATAAGTGTTGGGCAGATAGTAGAGAAAGGGTTGCAAGTCAGGTTCACAAAGGCAGGAGCATTTGTTGAAGATCCAAGTCAAGGATTCAGAAGAATTGCAAAAGGTGAAAAGACAGGTAGATTGTTCACATTTGAATTACAGGACACTAGAAACATTGCTCTCTTTAATTATGGTAGTCAGACACTCACAGAATTGGAAGTATGGCACAAAAGGTTAGCACATATTGGTGAAAGGTCATTAAAGCAAATTTGCAGGGACCAAAGTGTACTTGGACTCCCTAATTTGTCAAAACAACATATGATTTATAAGTGTAGTGCATGTCAATTTGGAAAGTCTCACAGGTTACCATTCATGAAGAAAGGTTATATGCATGGAGATCTCTTGGAGTTGGTTCATACAGATGTATGGGGACCTAGCAAGGAAGCTTCAATATCTGGATCAAGGTATTATGTTTCCTTTATTGATGATTGCAGCAGATGGACTATCCTATTCTTTATGAAACACAAAGATGAAGTTTTTTCATGTTTCAAAAGATATTTGGCTCTTGTGGAGAATCAAACAGGTAAATCACTAAAAAGGCTAAGGTCAGATGGAGGGGGAGAATACTTCTCCCATGATTTTGATTCTTTTCTTCAAGAAAGAGGAATCAAAAGAGAGGTAACTACAAGGTACACTCCTGAGCAAAATGGAGTGGCAGAAAGGAGGAATAGGACAATTGTTGAAGCTGCAAGGTCTATGTTAAATGAAAAGCATTTACCTAATTACTTATGGGCTGAGGCTGTATCTACAGCCACTTACTTGATTAACAGGTTGCCTTCAAAATCTGTTGATGGGATGACTCCATATGAGGCTTGGAATGGAAGAAGACCAAGTTTAGATCATTGTAAAATTTTTGGATGTATTGCTTTTGCTCATGTTCCTTCACAGGTTAGAGGCAAGATGGATCCAAAAGCAGAAAGGTGTGTATTTATTGGATATGACAATAATCAAAAGGGCTACAGGTTATACAACCCTACCAACAAAGGATTCTTGGTAAGCAGAGATGTAGTTTTTGATGAGAATAATTCATGGTATGAAGATTCATGCAGGAAGGTCAATTTACCATATGATCTTGAAGAAGATTTTCCAAAGCTTGGTAGAGAACAATCAAAGATTGAAGAACAAGACACCTCAGAGGATGATGAAGAATCTCACATGGAAAAGATCAAAGCATGGAAGTCTAAAGGTAAAGCAAAATTGCAGGAACTTGGACATGAGGTAGAATCATCAAATCATGGCTTAAGAAGATCTATGAGGGAAAAGAAAAAACCAGAAAGGTATGGGTTTGACACCTCATTAGTAACTAAACATTCTATCTACATAGCACAGGACATAAACCAAGAGGAGCCATCATCATTTGAAGAGGCCAAAGCAAAAACAGAATGGAAGCATGCAATGAAGGAAGAGATTGAAGCACTCGAGGAAAACAACACTTGGGATTTGGTGCCCAAGACTTCATCCATGAAGGTAATAGGCTCAAGATGGGTCTATAAACTCAAGAAGAATTCTGATGGTTCAATTAACAGGTATAAGGCAAGGCTTGTGGCAAAAGGCTTTGCACAAACTCAGGGAATTGATTATGAGGAGACCTTCTCTCCTGTGGCAAAGATGCCTACTATTAGGGTTTTGCTTAGTATTGCCTCTTCCAAGAATTGGAAGATACTTCAACTAGATGTAAAGAATGCATTCTTGAATGGTTGGATAACAGAAGAGGTATATATGGCACAACCACCTGGTTTTGAGAATCAAGTTTATCCTAATTATGTGTGTAAACTTAACAAAGCATTGTATGGTCTCAAGCAAGCTCCAAGAGCTTGGAATTTCAGGCTTGTTTCATTCTTGCAGGACAAAGGCTTTCAACCAAGCAAAGCAGATCCTTCACTCTTTATTAAAAAGAGTAATTCCGAGGTCATCTACCTATGTGTATATGTAGATGATATTATATTGACAGGAAATGATGCAGATGGTATGAAGAAGATCAAAGATCAGATGAGAGAAGAGTTCAAGATAAGTGATTTGGGTTCACTTACCTACTTCCTAGGTTTGGAAGTTGTCTACAAAGATCATGGTTTGTTTCTCACTCAAAGAAAGTACATTAAGGACATGTTGGCAAAATTCAAGATGCAAGATTGTAAGATTGCAGGTACTCCAATGGAGGTCAATCACAAATTGAGCTCACATGAAGGTGAACTCATAGAGGACATCACATCATATCAAAGTCTAGTGGGTAGTCTCAACTATGCCACATTGACAAGAGTAGATATATGTTACAGTGTGAGTGTGCTAAGCCAATTTATGCACACACCAAGGAAACCACATATGGATGCTGCCAAAAGGATTCTCAAGTATCTCAAAGGAACCATAAATGGACTTTATTATCCTTATGTATCTGATTTAGGTTTGAAGCTATTTTCTGATGCAGATTGGGCTGGCTCCAAGGAAGATAGAAGGAGCACTTCAGGTTATCTTACCTTTGCAGGTTCAAAGCTTATTTCATGGTCATCCAAGAAGCAACCCACAGTTGCTCTCTCTTCTACTGAAGCTGAATATAGAGGTCTTGCCATAGCTACACAGGAAGCTATGTGGATGAAGACATTGTTCAAAGATCTTGGATTGGAGTTTGGAACTCCAACTATTTTTAGTGACAATATGAGTTCTATTCACTTGGCTGCTAATCCTATTTTTCATGCAAGGACTAAACATATTGAAGTTCATTATCATTATGTACGAGAGAAGATCCTAAGCAAGGAGATTCAAATATCATATGTGTCCACTCATCAACAATGTGCAGATATTCTAACTAAAGCATTGGATGGTACAAAGCTTTGCAAATTCAAGGCTATGATTGGTTTGCAAGAAATCTTGGAAGATTGAAGACCTCAAGCATACTTGGCTTGAGGGGGAGCTGTTGGAGCAAGTCTATGACAAGCCTAAGTATTGGCTTGAGTCTCACAAAGTCATTAAAGAAGCTTCAAAATGAAGACTATGTAAAGTTCACTTGTGAACTACCTCTTGTAACTTTTGAAGAGTTTACTTAATGTAAAAGTAAGAGAATCTTAAGTGGTTGAGCCCACATGATCAAGAATGGAAAGAGGAGCCACGAATTCGTGATTTGTGGTAGGTAGAGAATCAAATCAATCATTGATTGATTGGAGAGTGATTGAGGGAAGTTAGCCTCCCAAACTCAACTATAAATAGATGGCAGTTTTAGTCGTGGTTAGAGAGACCTATGTGAAGACCTCCAAGAGCTGAGCTTTATGCCATATCAAGGTGTGATTACAAGGCACACATATGTATCAGTAAGTCATTGTATTGTACAAGCAATATACTTTCATTTTCATGATTATTTGAGTTCATCTTTCCATGTTCTTGTGATGTGTACTACTCGCTGCCATTACTTCAGTTTTTCTCAGTCAGCTTGCAGAGATTGTTTCTCTGCACTTGGTTCGTCATTTTCAGTGATTTAACTTGGTAAAGTTAGCTCTATAAGTCTACTATATGCTCACAAATTTTCATGTCATTTGGATGTTGGAATCTTTAGTTATGTTCATTTGAAGTCAACAGGGTATGTTCATCTTCACTTCTCTGTCAGGTACCCGACTTTTTCAGTCATCTTGTCAGAGTCATTTCTCAGTGTTTACTCATCCAAATTCAGTGATTTCAAGCTTGTTGGATTCAGCTTACTGTCTAGTATAAGCATGCAAATTTTCATGATCATTGGATTCTTACATCTTGAGTTATGTTAATTTTTCTACTCACTGGTCTATTTCTGTAGCAGCCCGTGAAAATCGGGATGATGTCATCACTTGTTAAAAGTCATTCTCAGTGTGTGGTTTGTTAATTTTGATGATATTACTCTCTAAAGTTAGCTCTTTAAGCTACCTAGCCTTCCCCAAGAGGAATTAATCTAATTGCTGCTGTGCTCAGAGAATTATGTAAAACACTGGACAGGTGTATCAACCAAGAATAGCAAGTTTTCACCTCTGAGCTAACTCCAACTTATCTGTTTTGATCTATCTTTTTGAGAGTGATCTTCCAAGGTACATAGGGTGTCTAATACATCCATTGGCAAGCTAAAAGGGCCCACCATCTACTCCTGGAGTTCATTTGGCTGGTGTAGAGCAAAGATTTTGCAACACCTCTTCATCTTCAACACATACCTATCCATCTCTTCACAGAAACATGTTACTTGTTGGAACATGGTAGTGTGTGTTTTTATATGTATCTATGTGTGTATGTATGAATGAATGTGTCTATGCATCTATAATTCATATATATGTATAGTGGAACTATTTACATATACGTGTGTAGCTATATATCTAGTGTGTATATATTTAAAATCATTTATGTACCTATGCATTTATTTATAATCTATCTCTGTATGTATCCATAGTCTATATTTATTTATGCATGTAGCTTTGCATACATACTATATATATATATATATATATATATATATATATATATATATATATATATATATATATATATATATATATATATATATATATATATATATATGTGTGTGTGTGTGTGTGTGTGTGTGTGAGAGAGAGAGAGAGAGAGAAATAGAGAGAGAGTTTTAATATATATGTATGGACAAATGTATTTATGCATTTATTTATGAATGTATATGTAAACTATGAATATTATATGTATGTGTATGTATCTATGTACATGTACACACGTACATATACATATATACACACATATGTACACGCACATACATATATGTGTGCGTGTGTTATTTTTTAATTAGTGATCTCTAGAAAAATCATTATAGTGGCAGCAATTTAGTGTGTGTATATGTGTGTCTATGCGTGTATGAAGAGGCTTCGTCTCGTGTATGAAGTCAACATGGTTTTGAAGAATGTGCCCATGGTTCTCTCTTTCTCTCTTTTTCTTTTCTTTTTAGTTGAATGTCTGTAATTTCCCAGGGGGGGAGATGCATGTAGATTCTCACACATTTTCTTGTCCTAACTAAGAAGAAGGGATACTCATACCCTACCGTGCTACTTTGGAGAGAAAAGCTACACTTGAAGCGAGAAAAAACAAAAAAAAAACAAAAGCATTACGATGATTTGAATGTGCCAATGATGTCTAGTGTAGGCCCCTTAAAACATGTGTCATTGATGTCTACTGTGAGCTCATGTCATGTGGGTGATGAAAAAGCCCAAACGATGTACATGCACACGTTCTTTGCATGAACATAATTGCATCTCTTTTTCCTTTCTCCTCCTTGATGAGTCTATTTCTTCTTTTTTATTTCAAGCTTTATTTTTATATTCATAGTTTATTTTATTTTTTTCACATATGCAAAGTCTATAGAAACTTCGATGCAACTCATGGCTTTGATGTTCAAACACACACAAGTGGAACATTTCGAGGGTTTTCCACCTCCTTTGAATGGAGCGAGGGTGCACTCACAAGACAAATCATAATCCTTGTGATGCGATCAAAAGGTGACTCTTGGGGACTCTCTTATTGGCCTTTAGGCATTCTCAATGGACACCACGATGGTAATGCTTGTTGTGATAGTGCTTCATCAATTCAAACCAATATTCCCAATTCTTATCCTTAGCAAGCATTTGGGCTTTATTTATTCCTAGTAGGTGCTAGGTTTTCTACCATTGCTAGGTGCTATGATTGGGAGGGTCCCATGGGTACTATGCCTTTGATTATATATATAGATTTGGATATAAGTTGACTTGGGAAGATGTAAGGATAAGCGAGGGTTTCTTGGGAAATATACAAGGTCAAATCATCATTAGATTGGTTTCCAAAGTGAGAAGTCATGGTGTAAGTTCACAAGGGGGAGGACCGTTGAGCTCTCCGGGCTCTTGTATAGAGAATATGCATATAGATTCTCACATACTTTTATGTTGGGACTAAGAAGGAATATTAATAGCCTACCATGCTACTTGGAGAGAAAACTATACTTGAAGGAAAAAAAATGAAAACATTTCATGGTTTCAATGATATCTATTATAGGTCCCCTATATCATGTAAAGGATTTGAGTGCATGGTGGTCCCCTCAAGGTGGACAAAGCCCTCTGTTGAGAGCAGTATGGGCACCCAAGGACTGACTAAACAAGGAAGCCAGCGGAGAGAGTCAGAGTGAGGTGAAGGATTGAGTAGACAAAGCAGTCGACGCAAATCTGGCAGATAGGCCCTTCAAATTTTTCCAAATCAACATCTTTATAACAGTGATTCTTATCACTAACGATCATTGTAAATACCATTTCATATTTTTGTAGCTCCATTTTGTGCAAGCCAAGGAGTCCTTGAGCTTGAGGAGCCTTAGAAGTACCTACATATCAATTTTTGTATTTTTTAGACTCCGTTGAAGCCCTCAAATTGGCCCTGGAACCTAATTTTTAACTAGGCCGGACACCAGGTCTGGACAGGGCCAAAACCTAGTCAAAAGCTATAAATAGAGCTAGAGAGCTCATTTTTGAGGTTAGCTTGTAATTGAAATGAACTTGTAAGAGCTTTTTGAAAGTAACCTAAGAACTCCATTGCTTCTCACTCTTTGTCTTGCCGTGTGTGCGCGTGTGTGTGTATGTGTGTGCATGCTTGTGTGCTTCTCACTCACGCACTTGTGCCTCCACTTGCTCGAGGTCTTCACACCATCCTCACGTCTTCCCGGATTGACATTAAAGGAGGTGCTACTCATCACTGAGCTACACCAAATTTTGGCGCCGTTGCCGGGGATCGAGCTTTGAGGACGAGCGTATGATGGTAAGACGTAGATTTGGGACGTTGGCGTTGTAGGTAACTTCTTCACTTTTCCTTTTTTTTCTTTTCCTTACCTCATCACCATCATCATCATCACCATCTCCCACCTCCATCTCCATCATCGCAAAAATTTCAGTTTTTTACTATATCCCCTTCCTCCTTTCATTTCCCTCATTTCACTTGTGAGAGAGAGGGAGAGAGCGAACTGTTGTGTGCTATTTTCTGCATGCTTTTGGAGTTTCTTGCAGGTTTCAGCATCATCATCCCCTCCAGCACGTCGCGCAGGTACGGAAATGTGCAGAACTGTCTCGCAGTCGCCGACTTCTGTCGATCGCGATTGACAGAAATTTTCACCTTTTGGTAAATCTGAGTGCACCACAGTGGACTAGAGACCCTGCACACCACATTTCCACAAAAAATTTTTGAAAAATTTGCAAAATTTCAATCCATCGCGATTGACAGCTCTATCCGTCGCGATTGACTGCATGTCCGTCGCGATTGACAGCTCTATCCGTCGCGATTGACTGCCTGTCCGTCGCGATCGACAGCTCTATCGGTCGCGATTGACAGCCTATCCGTCACGATTGACTGCCTGTTTGTCGCGATTGACTGCCTATCCCTCGCGATTGACTGCCTGTCCGTCGCGATCGAATGCCTGTCCATCGCGATTGACTGCCTATCCCTCGCGATTGACTGCCTTGTCTGTCGCGATTGACTCCCGTCTCGATTGACAGCCTATCCGTCGCGATTGACTGCCTGTCCGTCGCGATTGGCTGCCTATCCCTCGCGATTGATTGCCTGTCCGTCGCGATCGACTGCCTGTCCATCGCGATCGACTGCCTATCCCTCGCGATTGACTGCCTTGTCTGTCGCGATTGACTCCTGTCCATCGCGATCGACTACCTGTCCATTGCGATTGACTGCCTGTCCATCGCGATCGACTCCTGTCCATCACGATTGACTGCCCTGTCCATCGCAATTGACAGCCAATTTCAGCCAATTTTTTAGGGTTTTTAATTTGAAGAGTTTGGCTAATTTTGGGCATGAACATTTTACTCTAGAGCACATAAGGAGGCCATAGGAAAACAACTTGGGGAAAACCTATTGCACAGTGATCCTGTTTGAACCCTGTCTTAACCCTAAAACCCTGAACGGTCATAACTTTTTCATACGAAATCCATTTTTTGAGCTCTAGGGCTTGTTGGAAAGCTCGTGGCATATACTACATGCCCTCAACTGTTTTTTATAAAGATAATGCGTTGATTTTCAGCTAGGGTATTTTGAAGTTGACCATACCCAGGGGGATCAAAGTCAGGGGTCTTAAGAATTGTTCTCCTAAAAATCACTATGCAAATTAGTATTTGTGCTACAAGAATGAGAATCATTGGTTCTGTCTTTGGAATTTAAATCTTAAAGCTAACTTTGGAACTCTTACAGATCTATTGAGAGCATCCAAAGGCGTTCTAAGCAAGTGTAAGTGCAAGCTTGGGAACACACTTCCTGGGCATTCAAGGGCAACCAAGTAGGAAACAAAAGGTTGGAAACTTTCAACCCCCTCTGTCAATTCCTAGCTTAGGCTAAGAACGACTAGTGATAGGAGTAAGTCAGGGCAACGATAGGCATCAATCAAGTTGAAGACTACCTATGCACTCAAGTTCAAGATTAAACATAATCTCTTCGTGATGCGATAACCTTAAAGGAAAGAACCTAACGTGGAATGATCAACCTACAGTGCGAAAAATTAACTCAAATATTCCTGACGACGTGATTTCTGACTAGAGCATAAACACGATAATCGACTAAAAAAGAATCAAGTGACTGATACAAAAGAACTCAGCAACGAGGTTGTACTTGGGCAAAATTGGGCTATTCAATTAGGCTTATGAACCTTAGATCAGGGTGACATCTAGGGAGAGATAGACAAAGTCTTAGGTCTTCAGAGGCTAGTGTCAACCACACTGCTAGGTCTTGGGCCCAGCAGTTGAGCCACCACTCATACTACCCTAGCTCTGAGACTAGTGAATCAGAGATGTCTCAAGGCATGGACCGACCTACGGGAAGTTCAGGAGTGCCATACTTGCACAGGGTAAAAGGCCCGTACAAGACGCAGCTAGAATACCTTAGGACCAACCGATTAGGTGCTAGCATCTATGAGGACGGCCTAGGAAGATCTGTGGTCCATATTAAAAACCCTGACCAATCCATAGGATTAGAGCACCCAGCTGTCAAGTTTGAAAACGGAGCATACTTGGACAAAGAAGGAACCATATACATAGTCACCAGTCACCCAGATAGGACGGACGAATTTGGAAATGTGATCCCAGAAGCGGACTTCGGTGACCTAGAGCAAGGAAACATGGGTACAGAACCTAGAACCCCTCGAGGCAAATCGGTTCTCACTAGGATTATCACACCAGAGTGGATTCCCCAGGATAATAAGAGCATAGATTTGCTCCTCAATCGAGAGACTGACGAAGCCTTTTGGAGGTATAAATCTGAACGGCCAAATGATATAGGAACAATCATAATCTATGAGTTTAAGGATCCAGATAGCCCAGGCAGAGTGACCTACTTAGATCACGCTTCAGAGAGGATCTTTGTGGTTACAGAACATGATAGACATGCTTACACTTGGAAGGGTGAATTCGTTTTCCCCCAACCAAGATCGAATGTGTCCTATGGTCACCCTGGAGCTGGAACATCCCAAGCTCATGGAACTCAAAGAGACAGAAGTAGAGATAGGCCAGAAGTAAGCTTTGCCAACCCAGGGGGCAGAGAAAGAACGAGGACGGAAACAAACAGAGTAGAACCTGAGGTGCTTAGAGCTCCCAGGAATCAAAGAAATGTGGATGAGTTCCCTCTACCACGACCTAGAGAACACACCAGGATTTTGAGACCAACTAAGTTACTCAAGTCCATGAAAAATTACTTCGATGGCACAGGAGACCCATACGATCATGTGGCAGAGTTTAGGCAAGTCTTGAGAGCAGAACAAGTGGAGGACCTATTCACACAATATAATGCCTTTGGTCTAACCCTTAGGAACACAGCCCTTACGTGGTTCCAACCATTGAAAGAGAGGCAGTTCAGGAGCATAGACCAACTCCTAGAGGCATTCATTATCGAATTCTCTAAAAGTGGCATAAGACATAACACTTCCTCGCTGATTCACAGCTTCAAGCAAACCCCTCAAGAGACCGTGAGACTTGCTGGAAGAAGATTTAGGCAATACTTGGAGAGATGCCCTGTCCCTGAGCTACCCACACCAGCTAAGCAAGTGGATTTATTCTTGGATGGATTGCTAAGTACCAAATTGAGGTCATATGTGTATCTGAAGGACCCTAGGACTATAGAAGAGTGTGTACGCATGTGCATTGACATCGAGGATAACCTAGGGGAGGAGTTAGAGCTTTCCAAGATATACAAAGACTTAGATAGTGCCTCTAGCCTCTCTTTCACGCAATCCACATCAATTGAGGAACTTGCAGAGAAAGTAGCTCAGAAATTAGGTGTCAAAGTATGCCCCTGTGAAAAGATGCTATACTTGTGGAGGCGACCACATGGCAAATGTATGCCCCATTATAACTCAACCTCAGGTAAATCCTAGTAGCCAATACTGCACCATAGAACGGAAATACACAAATCACTCAGCACAAGACTGCCCATACAATAAGCAAGCGGTTAGGCAACCCTACCCTCAACCATACCCTCAACAAGGCAGATACCAGAGTCAATACCCACCACAACAGTATACTAGGCCTCAACAAAATTATCAATCACAATATCAAGCCCAACAAAGGCCTCAACCTGTGTTAGCACAACAACCCCCTACCCGAGCTAATGTAATTCCGGTAAAGTATGCAGCGGCAGAAGAAAATTTGAATAGAGCTATAGTCCCGGTAACCCAATTGCTTTCTGAAAGTGACCCGAGTGACCATAGCTTTGATTCTACACATGTTGATAGTCCCCAGGCTTACTACATGCAGTCTCCAGAACATGGTGAGTCCTACTATAGTGAAGAGCCAAATGAACCTAGTTGGGAGTCAGATTACACAAACGTCATGTATGCAAACCCCAACCCTAGACCTCAACCTAGGCAGGTAAGACCCCCATTCCCTAGAGGACCATGCTACAGATGTCAGGGAGATCATCTCATTCGTGATTGTCCCTTGCCTCCACCTACACAACCCCAGTCAGTGACGATTCAGGGCTTTTGCCAAGAGTGTGGAAAGGATCATCTCTTACGAGACTGCCCTAAGAATCCTAATAATATGCCAAAAATCACTCCTATTAACGTTATTGGGTTAGTGGTAGATTCCACAGGAAGTGTCACTTCCACTGCACCCATACAGGTAGTCACTAGAGCTCAAGCATTGTAGCAAAACCAAGGGGTAGGCCAGGAAAAGAGCCCAGATGTTAGTGAAACAGAGAGCACGACAAAGAAAAGGACTAGAGCTTGGAGAGATAGTCGTGAAAGAATGAAAAGGCAATGGGCAAAAAAGATGATTGAACTCGAGGAAAGCCTCAGAGAAACAAAGGCCAGGATAACTGAACTCACATCTCAAACTCCCTCTCACACTACCCCAGCTCCACCATTCCCAACTCCATCCGAACCGCCATCTTCCAACCCGCCTCACCTACCCAGAATCCAAGAAGGGCCAAACGTAACTGATCATGAAAAGTGTTACCCTAGAGCAGAACTAGAACTTGAACGAACTAAAATTTGTGCTAAGATGGTGGAATTGGCTCAGACCATGTTTGAAGCCAGTCGCCTATTTAACATCTCTAGTTCAGCGAAGGCACAATTGCACTTTGATGGACTGTTAGAAAGAATAGAGAAGCTAATTGCACAGTCAGAAAAGGAAACCGCCTCTCAACATAAGGACAAGGCAAGTGAAGGAGCAGGTCTTTCTGCCCAGGAAGCCTATGTGCCTAACTCTACGGAGCTAGACACATCATCTTCTATGAATCGGTTCACACCAGAATTCCTACGCGAGATTCAAGAAGACAAATGGGCTAAAGAGAGTGAAGTCCCACCTCCTATTGAACTTGTGGATGATGCACACGGCCAATTCCTACAAGACATCCCATCCATTTATGAGGAGCAGGAGAGCACCCAATCTCAAGAAAGACTAGACTTTGAGTCTAATTCTTTACAAGAATTACCCCACTTCACAGGCCCATGGGAAGCTAAGTCTACTTGTATGAGAGCACCCACGGTCATGGTAAGAAACGAAGACTCGATCATACCTAGGAACACAGAGGTAGTGAAAAACACTAAAGTACAATGCAACCTCACCTTAGAAGAGCTACTCAAAGTAAGGCCAGAGCTATGGAAACATGTAGCCAAACAAGTACCAGAGATAACAAAACCTCGTTCCCAGGTAGGATCCCAGAGAACAGTGCCAGAAATACCATTGGACAAGATAGGAGACATGAGTGAGGGTGAAGAGGGAAACACATATCTTCCTATCACCCATCAAGGATACACCACCAAGGCCATTCTAGACTCAGGCGCAGGTGTTGCAATTGCCACCACTTCCCTATGGAAGCGTTGGGGCAAGCCAGCACTCAGGCCAACGAGAATGAAATTGCAAATGGCCGATGGTCACATAGAGCGACCCTTAGGGCTGTTAGAAGGAATAACTCTCACCACATGTGGTGTTGAGTTCGAACACACATTTGCTATATGTGATTTTAGCAAGAACCATGCCTATGAGATGATTTTGGGAAGACCTTTTATGCGACAGTTGCAAGTGGTACAGGATTGGGGAACCAATTCCTTGTACTTGCAGCACTTAGGTGTTACGACCAAAGTGAATCTCAAAGATTACTCTCATAGAGATGTTCCCCCTATCCAATGGAATCCCATCCATAGAGCCAAAGATGATACGAAATCTGTGCATTCCATAGGATCAGGATCCTCATGGATGCATGAAGACACCCACTTATGGATGTGCAAAGTGGCAGTAGAAGAAGAGAAAGGAGAAAAGGCCAGAGAAGTAGGTGCAAAAGAAACACATAGATCAATTCAAGACCCAGCCTATGCACCGGTAGTCTTTCCTGACGAGGAATTTGAACCCCACGGCTGGGCAGAAATCCTAGCAACAATGGATGTAGCCATCAACGAAGAACAATGGACACCCCACTGTGATGAGGATGGCTATGACATTTCAGTCTTCTCCATAGAGCCAATTATGGGAGAGGCAGTCTTAGAAGAGTGTGAACCTAACCCTGATGCATTTGAGGATGCGAGTGACTCCGATCTAGAGTCAATCATTATGGACCCACCTTTTGCATCAGATGAAGAATACTTCCATGAAGTAGAATTTCAACCCCAGAGGCATGGAGAGCTTACAAATGATGTAAGATTAGCCACACATGTGAGCCCGAAGGGAGAAGGAAAGAAACGAAAGAAGAGAGAAGTCTCACCAGAAGAGGAAGAATCTTTGTTTGAGGTCCCGGAAAATTTTAAGAAGTATGAGATAGACGACAGGAGAGTCATGATAAGAATGCCTAAACGAGAGGCACAATCAGGCGAGGCCTATGATAACAAAGAAACCACCAAAAAAATAGTAGTGGCCCTAGAAGAAGGAGAGGAGAGATGCACGTACATAGGCCATGACCTAACAGAGGAAGAAGAGCATGCGTTAATAGCCTTGCTAAGAGAATACAGAGATGTATTCGCTTGGAGTTACAAGGATTTGAAAGGTGTTGACCCTGACATATGCTCACACACTATCCCCATGACCTCAGATGCTAGGCCCTCTAAGCAAAAGCCATATACATATAATGATAACTATGCTGCTAAGATCAAAGAGGAGATAGATAGACTGGTAGAAGCTGGATTCATCTATGAAATTGAGCACACTGAGTGGGTATCCCCCATCGTAGTGGTGCCCAAGAAAAATGGAAAGCTGCGTGTGTGCATTAACTTAAAGAAGGTTAATGCAGCCACAATTCGAGATAATTATCCGCTTCCCATCACAGAACATCTCTTAGAAAGAGTAGCAGGCAAGGAAGTGTACAGCTTCCTTGATGGATTTTCGGGCTACAATCAAGTAGCCATAGCTCCAGAGGATCAACATAAGACAGCTTTTGCCATAGAATGGGGCATATTCGCCTTTCGGGTAATGCCATTTGGGCTAACCAATGCACCAGCAACCTTCCAGAGGCTGATGTGCCATGTATGTAAGGAGTTCCTGAGGAAGAACTTAGAAGTCTATGTTGATGATCTTTGTGCTCATTCCAACATCAGACAAACCCATATTCCTGAACTGAGACAAATCTTTGACAAATGTAGAGAATATCAAGTCTGCCTAAACCCAGAAAAGTGTGTTTCCATGGTCAGGCAAGGTAAGATTTTAGGACACATAGTGTCAAAGAATGGCATATCCACCGATGAAGAGAAAGTAAGAGCCATAGCCGAGTTACCTAAGCCAAAGAACGTCAAGTACAGGCCTTCATGGGGCATTGTGGTTACTACCGCTGGTTCATTCACATGTATGCTGTCATTGCAAAGCCCATGTATGGACTTCTGACTAACTTTGAGTGGACTGATGAATGCGAGAATTCCTTCCAGGAGCTTAAACGAAGATTATGTTCAGCACCAATCTTAACCACTCCAGACTGGAATAAGCCATTCCATGTTCACGTGGATGCATCCAATTATGCTATTGGGTGTGTACTCCCGCAGCCTACCGGTGAAGGTAATATGGATCTTCCAATTGCCTATGCTAGTAGACAATTGAATGCAGCTGAACGAAATTATACCACTACGGAGAGAGAAGGACTAGGCATGGTGTATGCGGTTAAAAAGTTTAGACATTATTTGCTTGCAAATAAGTTTAAATTTTTTACTGATCATCAGGCATTGCTATACCTTGTAAACAAGCCATGCAATACAGGAAGATTAGTAAGATGGTTTCTCTTGCTAATGGAATATGATTTTGAGGTTGTGGTAAGGAAAGGGAAGACTCATTTGAGAGCAGATCACCTTTCTAGGCTCACATCGGGAGAAGCCCCACAAGGAGTGTCAGATGACCTTCCTGATGCTTACTTGTTTAATTTGGAAGTGGTGCCGCAGTGGGCTAAGCCATTGGTACCAGTGTTGACATACGGACCTAACCACCCAGTAATAAACACACAGGATAGAGAGGTAGTAAAAGCCCAAAAGTATCACATCATGGTAGGAAGTATGTACAAGCACACAGATCAAGGGATCTTGGCTTGTTGTGTGGAAGAGGATGAGTACGCCAAATGGTTGCAATTAGCACATGTAGGTGCATTAGAGCAACACTACTCAAAACAACGAACCCTACAGACACTAAGGAGACTCGGAGTGCATTGGCCAACTATGGAAGCTGATGTCCAAAAGTTGTGCAAGGAATGCCCAATCTGTCGCACTAAACCACCTGTGGAACATGCCACTCTTTATCAAGTGTCCATAGTGCCAGATTCGAGTGAACCACTAGTATCCTTCCTGAGGACGAAAACATTCCTTCCAGACATGACTCTGGTTAGGAAAAGAAGTCTAGAACAAGAAGCCCTAGAGTACTCACTTATTGGTGATAATCTCTACAAGCGTGGTAAGGATGGTTACCTGAGACTTTACGTTCATGAGAGTGAATATCTAAAGATTTTGGAAACTGCTCACCAAGGTGTAGCAGGAGGACACTTTGGACCAGATCGGGTGATCAAGGCAATATTATTTGCAGGTTTCTGGTGGCCGACCCTTCACATGGATGCACATACCTATGTGAAACGGTGTGATGTTTGTCAGAGAACTCAGTATCCTATACGCAAAGATGAGATGCCACTGAATCCTATGATGGGTGGACGTGCATTCTCTAAGTGGGGAATAGACTTTGTAGGCCCTATCAATCCCCCAGCTAAGGGTTCACATGCTGAATATATCATTGTGGCAACGGATTATCTCACCAAGTGGGTGGAGGTAAAAGCTAAATTCTTGTTTGAGAATGTATTCACAAGATACGGGCTACCTATAGAGCTAATAAGGGATAGAGGCACTCACTTCTTGAACGAAGTGATTGAAAATCTACTCCAAGAATTCTTGGTAGTCCATAAGAAGTCTGCCCCCTATCACCCTCAAGCTAATGGACAAGCCGAAAGCACCAACAAGATCTTATGCAATGTACTGACAAAATTAGTGAACAATAAACGCTCTGATTGGGACAAACAGCTACACCATGCTGTTTGGGCATACCGAGTCGCCTACAAGACGGTACTCCAAGCCACCCCCTTTCAGATGGTGTTTGGCCCAAATGTAGTGCTACCATTGGACTTCCTAATACCTACACTGAAAGTAGCAGAAGAGCATGAATGGATGGGTCATGAACTCTCCTCTAGACTTTTTGACCTTGAACGATTAGGAGAAACAAGACTGAGGGCGGCTGTAGGGATATATGCAGCTAAGAAACGACAGAAGGCATACTTTGATGCCCACGTTAAGGATAAAGGTTTGAAGGCAGGCGACCTAGTACTAGTATACACGTTGAAACAACATGCGAGGAAACTAGAGAAGAGAGGCTACGGACCCATGATCATTAATAGAATCTCAACAAGTGGAGCAGTACAATTGGCCACATTAGAAGGTGACGTTCTCCCGAGCTACATAAGCGGATGCAGGGTCAAGTTATATCAGGAACCTCTCACAGAGGAAATGCTAAGCCGACTCAATACTACTAAGAAACGCAAAGAAGAAGAAAAGCGAATTCGAGAAGAAGCCCAAGCAGAAGCCTTAGAGCGCATACGGAGAATGAAATTAAGAAGACAAGGTAGAGAGCAACCTGTGCCAGATGCATATGCAGATCAAGGATATCACGTGGCTATGTGTGAAGTTTCAGGTATCAGCTCCCATAGGATAATTGATCGACGTCCTTTTATGACCTTAGATATAGGACAAGGAAAGGGTGCAAGGACTGTAAGAGCCTTGATTGACTCAGGTGCAGCCACTAGTGCTGTTAAATTGTCTTACTGTCAAAAGTTGAAATTAACCGTCAATCCTATTGAAGCGTATCTCATAGGATTGGGAGGTGTGGAAACCCCTTGCATGGGCGAGGTGGAACTTCCCCTCTATATTCAAGACGAAGTAATGACAGTCAAAGTACTAGTGTGTCAAGATGAGGACCTCACTGAGCCTCTTGTCTTGGGTCAGGACTGGATCTATGATCATGCGGTCAACCTAAACCTAAGAAGTGGACTTCTTCAGGTAGGGGTAAATCATAGTCGAATTACAGTTGAATTGGAAAATGAGGCACTCAAGGACCTAGGTAAGGCATGAACTCCTGGTCCTTCCAGGGGTGCACATGAAGTTGACAATGTTATTTTTGTCCAAAAATGTATGATGCAGAAAGAGGATTGTCTCAACAACGGAGTCAAGGATAAGACGGTACTCCCTTCTTTTCCAAAGGCCAGAAGGATGCAGCAGCCAACGGCAGATCAAATACAGAAGAAGCAGAACACTACGTATGCTAGAGGCCAAAAAAAGGAGCAAAGCAGATTGTTTCAGCCAATGAAACAAGTATGGAGGCGAAAAGGCAAACACTCTGTTCCGACCAGGCCAACACCACGGCCAAAACCTCTTATTAGTAATCAACAATACGACACTAATAAGAGGTCCTTCATAAATTCTTCTGCGAAAGTGAAGTCTATTTGGGTACCCAAGAAGTCAATGAAGGTCAGCCCACAATCACGACAAATCTGGGTGCCTAAGGCTTGCTTGCGGGATCAAATAGCTACACCAAGGCCAAACCCTGTACAACATGTTTCACTCAGGCAAACATCTGAGGCCCAGTCTTACACATCACGCACTAACACGTATTCTTCCATGAGCACAAGTAGAATCACTTATAAATGGGTTCCTAAAAAGCCCCATTTTTCAAGTAAACACCCTATCACACTCTCCAGAGCCTCCACAAAGTCAAAATCAAAACCTATCCATTGCATTTGGCAACCTAAAACTTGTAATAAACCCCCGGATCCCAATTGTAAATCCATGTCCACCTACTAACTACTTCACTCTCACACCACATCATTCCGCTTAGCTCTTAGGTCTACCCAATTCCTAACTACACACACAAGCACCAAGCACTTACTAACCCCCTAACCTCTCCCGAACCTCATGTTAATGTTGTAACAGGGGACACAGTGTCATTTTTGTGTCCATTGCAATGTTAACATTTATTCATATATTCTCACAGAACCAGCTGCGAAGTTTTCAACATGGCTGAGGCGGTAGGAACTAGCTCTCAAACAGAAACAAGCCAGCAAGTGGTGGACTTAGACAGTTTACCCGTTTTGCCTGAGACAAATGAAAGACCAGAAGAATTGCAAGCCATCAAAATCATACCTATTGCGGACCCTCCCAGTGGCCATACCATGCCCGTAGGAAAAACTTCCCACTGGTTTAGTGAAGTGGCAGGACCCTTGGGTGAGGGAACGTACCTATGGGAATCAGAGTTGGACTTCAATGGGAAGCAAGGCAAATACCATTTCTTTACAAGAGAATTCGAGAAGTTATAAAATGCAGAAGGTCTACGTTCGATATGGGAGAAGGCAGGATTGGATGCATATTTCAGTGCACGGCTCCCAAAGCCTGACTTCATGCAATGCTACTATCTCATCAACACCTTGACTCCAAACCAAAACCCAAAAGGTGCAAGCTCATTTGTGATTCCATCTCTGACAAAGGGGAATGAGCTCAAGAGGTTCAGGCTATCAAACAACTTGGTGAGAGAGGCTCTAGATATGCGCGGAATGCATATTCCTACAGAGAAGGAAACCCTAGTACCGGATTACATGAAGAATCGAAGTCTCACCAAACTCAAGGACATGGTGTCCATGACGCCTAATATTGCAATACACCTTCGCATGTGCATGCAACACTTTTCTTTTCTTGCACAAGATAGATTCACCATGCCGCCCAAAAAGATTTGGTTTAGTTTGTATCTGGCAGAGACACAGAGCCTCACCATCAACTTACCCCACTGGATAATTGATCAGATACACCTAGCTCACAAACGATGGCCGCGGAAACAGGTTTTATATGGTTGCTGTGCTCTGACGAGAATCATTTATAGGTGTTTGGCTTATGACATCCCTATTCAACGGGCCCTAATGTGGAATCGTGTAGAGCATTTTAGAGGCAAGACATCCACTGGACCCCCTTCTAAGAAGATGAGAGGCACTGTCCAAGTCCCATGTGCTCAACCACGTGGAGCCACCCTAACACCAGACGTCACCCCTCCACCCCGAAGAGTCCGACCATTCACACTCCGACTTCCAAGATGCAGCACCGATGGTTCTACCTTGATATTCCCTCCCATCCCAACCGATCTTGAATTTCCCAGTGGTGCACCTTTGGAAGAACTCACGAATGAAGATTTCGAACAATTATTACAAGATGTAGAGCTGGAGGCAGAAGAGGCACAACAAGTGGAGAATGTCCAAACACAGGCAACAACCTCCCAAGTACCTGTCACCACAGTTGAAGTGGATGAAGAGGATGAGGAAGATGAAGAACAGGAGGAAGATGAGGAGGATTATGATCAAGAGCATCAAGATGAGCATCAAGATGAGCAACAAGAAGTGCCAGAACTTGTAGGTGCACCAGCATATAGAGCTCAACTACAAAGGTTATACGACACAATCAAAGCAGTACAAGAAAGGCATCAACTCTCTCTTGTGTCAGGTCAAGCTTTGATGCAAGAAATGCTATCAGATGATGGGGTGGATCAACATTTCATTGACACCCTCAAATTAGTGTCAGAATCTTTAGGAGTTCCGGAGGCTGTCCACACAGCAGTCCGCCAATCCGTGAGGTATGACAAACGCAGAGTTGACACATTACCACGTGCAGGTAAGACTATCAGGATACCCGTCACAGAACAAGAAGTACCCATTGAAACCACAACTACCCCCACCACCACCATTGACCTCTCTGCTGAAACCTTCATTCAGACATCACCCATCTCACCCCAGCATCCCCAATCACCACCTTCTCCACCTCCCACCATGGAAGAAACGACAGTCATCACCTCTACCTTCACTAATAAACCATCCTCATTCACATCATTCTCATTTCGAGAACCCACCTCACAAGACACCCTCTTCTCTTTCATCACCAATCCCTTGTACACTTCAACCCTTCTACCCTCCGAACCCATAATTGGCCATCCCATAATTCCAAGTGTGGTTGGAAACCCGACACCCACCGAAGGCACCCTGTGTTTCCCAGCCTATTCCCCGATACGGGTACCTCCATTCCATGACCCTCACTTCCCATCTGGCCCCTACACCTCTTTCAACCTGACCTCACCACCCCAATACCCGTCCTTTGTGGAGCAGTTCATCCGCTCTCCAATGTTTCAGAGGCACATTTCCCCGCTGTTCGCAACGACATCAATTTACACGAACACCACACTCACTTCACCTACCATACCCACCTACATGGTAGCCCCTGTACACACCACTCTGTCTGACCCAATGGACATTTCACCCACCACAGCACCTCTCCCCACGATTCCACCATCTCCCCCTCCCTTACCCCCCACCTCACCACTCACCACATCATTGGCACACACAACATTCACTACGTCCCTCCCCAATCCCACCTCCCCTGCATTCCAAACTTTTCCCCTTGCATCTCATGATGTAAATAGCACGTTCAATACATTACTTCAGTGTGCACATCAACTACAACAAGAATACCATCAATTGGAAGAAAGCACTGCTGCCCTCCAGGCAGAATCTCAACGTCTGCAAGCTAGAGTCACCACTCTTGAAGCTGATTACCAAACGCTCCTAACCGAGCATACCACCTTACAGCAGGCTCACTCCGAATTGGAATCAAAGACATCAACAGTAGATGATCAAGCAGTCAAGGAACTAGAAACAGTGCTCCAAGCGCAAATGATATCTAATGCTACACTCAGACGCAACCTTGGGCTATTAAGGAAGCATATGGAAGCAGCACTAGAAGAGAACAAGAGACTTCAACAACAAAACCAAGACAACTTTGAAGCGGCTATGGAAGGAACTGCAGGAGCAACCATTAGCCCTACCAAGTATAGAGCAGTCCCATCGGAAGACATTCGCATCTTACTTGAGGAGCATGCAAATTTCTTGGAGTCATATGAAAAGTTAGAGACTGAATGTGCAGACCTAAAGAAACAGATAGCCAGTGCCCCCACAGCTCAACAAGAGCCGGTAATCTTGCAACACTCTACAGAAGAAGTAGAGACCCTCCGAAAATAGGTGGCAAAACTCCAAGCATGCCTCTTACCATATGAAAGGCCACCCTCGCCCACTAAAGAACCAGAACCTGAAACAGTAGTGGAAATCCCCGTCAATGACAGCTATGAAGAGCCGTACGAGCCAATGCCAACACCCGGTGGTCGGACTACAGAGGAAGGACAGGACACTTTAGAAATTCAAGTTCCAGATTGGGTCAAAAGGTTCGAGAAAGTGGGTAAGACACATGATGATCGCGTTGCTGTGCAAATGCAATTTCTCACAAATCTGGAAGAAACTGTACCTTCGGTCTTCTTACTTTCAGAACCTATCCCACCAACGGTTAATCACAACATCAGAGTCGCAATACATGCCTTATTTTGTCTTGCTACATGATTATAATGCAGAAGTTAAAAGACATACAGGGAAGGAGCGCACATTTGCCACTCAATTTGAGCCAGAGGACTTACCGACAGATGCGCGTGCGGGCTCGATTTTCCAGCCTAATTGGCGTGCATGTCTACTAACCGATTACCCTGAGATGATGAGCACCTGGGCAACCATGCCACTGTATATCAAGTATAATCCATGCTATTGCCCAATGGTACGTCGCAGATCTTGGCAAGCATTTGCGATCAAGGTACGCAACAATAAAGAATGCTCGGCTTGGGTTAACTATCCATATTTTGCTCCACCTCGAGGGACCCCAATCGTAGCCTACATGATATCAACAATTCGGCACTGGTCTACACGTCTAAATAATGTACCCGACATAGCAGCGAAAATGTGTATGAAGATATTCAAGCTCATGACCATTGTCTTCAAAACCTTTCGGAATGTACAAGCTCCATACATCTCTGCCCCTGGATTCTCTCAAGGTAACAAGGATTTAGTCTACGACATGAGCCAGACTCCCTCGGTTACTATAATCTTTGCCTGGCATGCACGAATAAAGTACTTACCCGCATGCTTCAAGCAGACATTTGAGGAAATGTTCTCTACCGGATTCTGGGAATATCATTCAGAAATTTTCATTCCCAGACCCACACATTTGCTACATCTATTTGCAGTAGAACAAGCGATCCATGCAGATCAGTTACGTCTGCCACATCCGGACATTCCAGGACCAATTGATTGGGATCGTATGATGACAGACTTGGCCAGAGGACTACGCATACAAGAACATCAGCTTGCCACTCAGGTTGTGGAATATTACATCCAACACTCCCAGCAACAAGGGTCTGTCAGGGACGATAGACGCGAGAGAGGGGGGGGTGTTGAGAGCAGTATGGGCACCCAAGGACTGACTAGACAAGGAAGCCAGCGGAGAGAGTCAGAGCGAGGTGAAGGATTGAGTAGACAAAGCAGTGGACGCAAATCTGGCAGATAGGCCCTTCAAATTTTTCCAAATCAACATCTTTATAACAGTGATTCTTATCACTAACGATCATTGTAAATACCATTTCATATTTTTGTAGCTCCATTTTGTGCAAGCCAAGGAGTCCTTAGCTTGAGGAGCCTTAGAAGTACCTACATATCAATTTTCGTATTTTTTAGACTCCGTTTAAGCCCTCAAATTGGCCCTGGAACCTAATTTTTAACTAGGCCGGACACCAGGTCTGGACAGGGCCAAAACCTAGTCAAAAGCTATAAATAGAGCTAGAGAGCTCATTTTTGAGGTTAGCTTGTAATTGAAATGAACTTGTAAGAGCTTTTTGAAAGTAACCTAAGAACTCCATTGCTTCTCACTCTTTGTCTTGCCGTGTGTGCGCGTGTGTGTGTATGTGTGTGCATGCTTGTGTGCTTCTCACTCACGCACTTGTGCCTCCACTTGCTCGAGGTCTTCACACCATCCTCACGTCTTCCCGGATTGACATTAAAGGAGGTGCTACTCATCACTGAGCTACACCCTCACAATCCATGTGTTGGTAAAGTTATTACAAAATCTCAGTCCAAGGAGCTATTAAAGCCCAAATTATGTACATCATTGATTCTCCTTCTTCTTTCTCCTCCTTGATGATATATATATATATATATATATATATATATATATATATATATATATATATATATATATATATATATATATATATATATATATATATATATATATATATATATATATATATATATATATATATTCTATTTTTTAATTTTTATTTCCACATATTCTAAGTTTATATGGAAATTGGATGCAATTGATAGTTTTGATTGTTGGATCAAAGTGACTCCACCCACATACCAACACAACATAGCATTAGACCAACACATATACATGCCTCTGACTTTGGGCTCCTCACTCAACTCATAAACATCCTTCCATGCTCGACAAGAAACCGTATCTCAACCTAAAGTGTGACACTCTTTTTTTCCCTTGCTTCTATGGTATCCCATACTAACATAGAATCATCAAACTACACTTATTGTGTCTTGATGAAGGTGAATGTAGTTCACCACTTTCTGCATCAGACACATGTTGCAAGTTCATCTAGTAATATGTTTGATTTTTTGAAGGATGCATCTTTTCAAACAATTCTATGTTTGACATAATCAAGATGCACTTAAATACAAACACTTCAAAACTGGTCTGTTGAAGAGGGGATATTGTACCCAATACTATGCATTACAAGAGTTATCTTGCTCTACCACACCATGTGACATGCTCCACATGATCTAATTGCACAATATTAACATCAAGGTCCATCTGATGAATTAACTCTAATTTAGTATCATCAAAATGCTCTACATGAGCATCCAAATCATGCTCTAAAGCATCCAACTAATAATCCAAAGTGTGATATACATGTGCATATCTTGTTCTAGACAAGGGTAGGCACCACTCAAGAAGTTCCACCTCCTTAATTGTCAATCCATGGAAGAGGTAGGATGATGTGAAGATCATGAACGAGTGATGTGTGTGAAGGTGAAGGTGAGAAACACACAAGTGCACACAAACATGCACACAAACATGCACACACACAATGGTAGAGACAAGAGAGATACAATGCAAGGTGAGAATCACACCTGTATTGCTCAAGAATAACTCTTAAAAACCTAGCTCACACTAACTATCCTCAAACACGCTACAAGCTTACCTAAAAAATGAACTCTCTAGCTCTTTTTATAGTTTTTAAACTAGTTTTGGTCGATTTCAAACTTAGTATGCGGCCTAATTAAAAAATAGGTTCTAAATGTCATTTGGAGGTCCAAATGAAGTATAAAAATTATAAAAATTGGTATGAGACTTCTACCTAAGCTCCTCAAGCTTGAGGAGGACTCCTTGGCTTGCTCAAAATGGAGCTGCTCGATACAAAACTGGGTTTTCTATAATACATATGTTACATGAGTGATGAAAATCACTATTGAGGTTTGGGATAAAATATTCTAAAAGATCTTCTTTTGAAAGTTAATATGGCAGGCCCCTCGAACTTCTTGTATTTCCTTTTCACATACTACTTCTATTCCTATGTCGGTGACCACTACCGATTGCACTGCCAACACCCCCTCCCTCTCGCATCTTTCATCCCCAACAGATCCTGGTTGCAGGGCTGGGGTGATGTACTTCTACAAGAGATCATGGGCGAGTATTTGTTCGGTGTTGTGGAGACCTCATGTTAAATCAGCTTCTAGTTTTTCCCAATCGAGGCCCTGAGTTTCATCCTATGATAGGAGTATATAATGTGTGGAATACATCAGCTTTTTGCAAGCAAAGAGTTGTAACAAGTGGGTATGCCTACTATTGAACACCTCTGAGTGGTACTCCCAAAAGCTGGTAGTAAACATCTCTTCAAAGGTTAATTTATAACATGCTAATAAGTATTTAATTCTGCACTGCCACACATGTCACACCCTAATCGACAATGTTGTACTCATATCATAGATTAGATCACCATTACTATGCTCAAAACTTGGGGTTAACACATGGGGTGGTTTGATGCATCTGAAGATTTTAAATGTGGTCTATATTAGTTCAAAAATCTTTATGGTCATCTGCATGATAACATATGTCATGTGGTGAACCCGTGAGAGCCACTGTTGTATGGTATCCATCATATACCCAATTGTGGGGTGGGGGGGCTACGTGGTGGCATGAAATATGGATAGTTCAACGAGTCCTAGCATTGCTTGTTATTTTGTAGTTTGATGGCAAAGGTGGTCCACCAACAACAACGAGGGATAGGGCCATAACATGGGTTGTACTTTAGGTGTAATGGGACCTTTTTCCATGTATATATCATCTCGGGGTATTCCTACATTATATCCTTTTTCCAATTGGATTGGAAAATTTTGCCTCTCTGTGCGTCGAGAGGTAGATCGGTGGGTTCAAACTGAGTGGCATGTGTGGGTTTCTTTCCCATGGCTTTCTCTATTGCAAGATTGTATTCAAACATGTAAATAAAGTATGGCTTATACTAGAGTTCGTTAATAGAGATATACCTACATGACACCAAGTTTGCAAAGTATAGATATTGAAGAATCTTCTCTTTAATAACTGCCATAGCCTATAGTTGAGCTTCTACCCACGTAGAATGAGTCTTTCCCAATTCTTCAACAAGTTTTTCCATGCCGGTATGCCGAGTTCAAATGTTTCTTGATTGTGTACCTAAGTCAAGATGACTCAAGGACTTGTGTCAATGAGACTGTACCTCAATTGCAACACAAGTGCGTATAGTGGGAAACTAACACACATTTAAATGTCAATCCGATCGAACGACCTAACCAAGTGTATGAAGACATGTGCACACATGATGGAAAATGAAGTGGTTCAGCTTGCATGCATGAGAAAAGACTAATCCACCTCTCACACTCACTCAAATGCTGAAAGTGTCTGCCGCGATACCTCTTACAGCAATTTTTAGAAAATCAAGGACTTCTCCCAGCTCCGAACTCCGAATATAGTCAATAGGCTACTCGTTTTGAAGCTCTCGACGAGACGCATCTATTGGAAGTGGTTTCACTAGATTTTGACAACTCTGCTTCAAGTTATGGCCAAAATGGTGAATGGAGAGAAACACCCACACTCACGCCACAACTCCTACAAGCTCACACACACACTACAGTAGCTCAAAAACAGTGGGGAGGAGTAGACAACAGTCCTACACACACATTCCAAGCATCACACACACATACAAGATCAAAGAGAAAGGGGCAAATTCGAAAATTCAGGAGTGCTCCTTCTTCACAATGGCAAAAAGTCTCTACAAAGAGTCACCAAGTGACTTATATACATGTGCCATAAGTTTGGTTCTTTCACACAAGAGACCGACACTTTATTACTAGAAAAGTGAATTTCCTACTAATTTACAAGGATATTTTACAACAAATTGGGATTATGCAACTAAAAGGCTCCTCTAGTGCATTTACATGGCTTGAGGGAATTCTTGAAAACCTCGAAGAAGAAAAAAATATGCCCATCATTTTGAAAATTCTGGGACTCTACTCTTATGCTCCTTTGCTCTGCAACACTCTCCCCCTCTTTGTCTCTGTCGTCCCTTGACAGGCTTTACTTCTTGTTTGTCTTTGTCAGCACACGCGTCCTTTGGTCAGTTCTGCTTGATCCTTGATCTTGCATTACATTTTAGTGGTCCTCTGATTTGTCCTGATTGCACTCATTGGACCTTGCTGTATTACTCAAAGCCTGCTAATTCGGGTTGCCACGCACGCCCTCAGTGCACATATGAGGATGTAGCTCGTAAGCCTTGATCAGAATCCTCTGTTACTCAAGAGGTTGAAGCACCCTCATGGCTATGGAACCGCCTGATATCATCTTGCACTTCATGGATACTTGTTGGCCCTGGTTCCTCCTTCCGGCTGCGTGCTTTTCCTTGGTGTGTGTGCCCCTACGGGGCTCTGTGCAGAGAATGGTTCTTTTGATCTTTAATGAGCAGTTTTAGACTTTGATTTCCTTCTTCTTTTCTTTTTTCTTGATTGTCCCTCTACACGTCCCTCCTCTTGAACTCTGTCGACCCCGACAATCTTTTTGTGGTGACGTGTGTATGTCTGTATGGCTTGTTGCTCTCGTTGATTTAGCAGATTAGCGTGACAAATCATGAATTCCTTCCATTGTTGGGACTTTACTCCGTCCTCTGGCGCATGTCGATGATCCGCAAAGAAACTTGTTTCATAGGCAACCAGGCATGCATTCAGATTGGACGTCATTTTCACAAAAATTTCTGAGTCAATTTCAAAGAAGCCGGTAAAGAATGCTTCTTCGAAAGTTTGCATATATGTGGAAGGCAAAAACCTTAGGCGAGAATAATATGCCATGAGAGTTAATCGACTGGGAATAGTAGATAAATCAAAAATTAAAGCTTCGGAACCTTGCGTAATGCCGATGAAATTCAAAAATGTGTATTTTGCGTGTTGGAACACCTTGATTACCGTAAGCATCATGCTGAATATCTTATTGGTCATTTTTACCGCTAAATCGGGTACTGTGGCATATCTGGCAATCCAAAATTCCATAGTTTTGACCATATATTCTTCTGTCGGTAAGTAGTTATGTGGCGGACTAGGTAACAATGGGTAGTTTAGCCACTGATTATTTAGATTGCCCTAGCGCTGACCTTCCCAAAATTGCATCCAGGCTCTTCTACGGGGTAGTGGACAAAAAGACGGGTTTACTTGAAGCTCATAAGGTGATGCCTCCCACTGTACTCGCAGTGTTGGATTTTTTTCTAAGAGCTTTCTTCTCCATATAGGATCTGCCTTCTCAAACTCTTCTTGGGTATATTTGAAGGTATTATGCCTGAAGTGGAGGTTGTGATCCGGATCTTTATTTGTCGTAGACTTTATATAATTTCGCGTTTATTTTTTAAGCAGTCCGTATGGTACATTGAATGGCTTCAAAATTTTCTCTAATTGCTTATTGTCTATTTGAGCTTCCTTCATGATCCTGATGATCTGTTCTTCAAAATCAGCAGTGAGTTGGGACACCAGTAGTGCCCTTTCTGGTCGGCTCAATTCTGCAATGTCCCGATTATCATGATCAATGTGGACCTCCTGAGCCTCCCTTATCGGTGAATGATATGAGGGGGGAGAGAGAGGACGTACCTCATTCTCCACAGTAGCCTCCGCAGCTTGTGGAACTACTCGTGTCCCCTGCTTTGCTTTTTGCTCTAACTGCTCCTGAAGCTGTTTAATGCAATCATCTCTCTACTTGATTTCTTCAGTAGCCTTTGCAATTGTGTCTTTATGTTTAAGGAGTTCTTGTGCCACAATATCCATCTGATCGGTGTCTTCTTTACATTGCAGTAGATAACGATTCTCCGCTTTTTTCCATTTAGTTCTTAGGGCGGCTGTGTCCTCCATGTATCTTTTTTCCCAATCTGCAATGACTTCTTGCTCCTGTCTGAGCTGATCTTCCATTTTATTTATCTTTTCTTGCAATTCCTTGACATTCCTTTCTGATTTGTCCGTAGCCACTATTGGCTGATCACTGAGGAGAGCTATCATGAGCTCCTTGTTGCGGTTCCTTAGGTTTTCTGCTTCCTCCATACAGACCTTAAGCTATGATTCCAAGGTTTTGCTTCGAGCAATTATTCTTGCCTTGTCAGTTTCACTAGCTTCATATTTTCTTTGAACTTCTTGCAGTTGCCCTTTTAAACTTGCGTTCTCGGTCATCAACACACTACACTGCTTTTTCATTTCTTGGACCTCTTTTTCTGTGTTTTGATGTGCTTTCTTTCTAAGGTCAATTCGGTCGAAAGATTCTTATTCATTTCCTGAAGCTCATGTTTGTCGTTCATTGCTTGGTCGTAGTCTTCATTAGCTTCAAGCATGAGTTGTTGCATATCTAGAGCCGTTCGAATCATATCTTGTACCATAGGCTTGAGTTTAGCAATGTCTACATTCAACCAAGTTCTTGGTATGCTTGGAGCTTCGCGTGTTTGCACATCTCTTCCCTGCTCCACCTGGATTGTTTCGTTGTGTGGTTGTCTAATTTGTAGTTGTACTTGGGGTTCTTCATCTTCCTTATCCACTTCAATAGCTTTGGTGGCACTCCCTTGAAATGTTACATCCATGGGGGAGGGTTCTGCCACGACTCTAATAGGCGTGAAAGGTTCTGTATCTTCATTTTTTTCTCTCTGAGTCTCCTTCTTTGGTGTCTTTATAGACGTCTTACGTGGTGGTGTGGCCTCCTTGATTTGAATGTTGGAAGTTTCATTAAGTTTTATAGTATGCGTACCTTCCGTTTCTGCATTCTCACTTGTGCTACTTTGATCAACATTTGTTGCGTGGTCATCTAGCTTGAGGCCTTCTGGTTCTTCACCGTAGTCAACTTCATTTAGCTCCGCCCATTGTCCATCATCCTTCGATTCGCTTCGAATATCGACATTTAATAATGAAGTGTCTGGTTCTTCTTGGGCTTCCGATGATGAACTAGAATTATCCAATCCTATTTCCTTGTACCGATGTACTTTTGTGAGTTTTGTATTTGCTTCCGATCCTTGTTGGGTCTGCTGATAGTGATGACCTTGTACAGGTAGGTTTACTTGTCCTTCTGTATATTGATGTGTTTCTTCCAACGCTCTAGTCAATTCTTCCTCTGTGATTGTCCTATGCCCTTCAATGGTTGTGTTAGGGAGTGCATGGATTCTTTTTGTTGTCGGTGCTTCTTCTTCAACTTGCTTGACTTCTCGAAGTCTCTTCGTGCCTCTCATTTTAGGTTGAGAACTGGTTTCTGCCACTTCCACAATCTTTGCCGCTTTTTTCTTTTTTGGTACAGTGGCGACTTTGACGTACTGAGCCATAGCACTTGAAGATGGCATTTCCTGCAAGTGTTCTCTTATGCCCAAAGCGTGGTAAATCAAGATAGTCAGGGCCGTAGTACCATTGAGGAACTTCTTATTATTCCATTGCTTCTTTGCCTCGAATAGTCGTTCTTGCACATAGGGAGTCAGATTAACTTGATTGCCGATTTGCTTTATAGCATGAGACAATAGTTGAACAATGAGTTTTTGGGGAGCCGTGTACCGATTCATGTTTGGGAAGCAAAAGTGTTGGTGAATGAGTCTGACTTCCTCTTCTATATCCACTCTGTTAATGTCGACAAAAGTTCGTGTCTTTGCTCCACGACTCTCTTCTTTTATCATCGTGACACCGTCCTTTTCCCATCCGAATGCTTCCTTAATTAAGTCATGTGTAAATTGGATGACAACCCACTCTCCTCCTTTATCCATAACTCTAGCTTCTGGCACCAATGGATCATGCAATGTTGGCTGTAGGGTGTTCATGACTTGCATGCATCTTTGGAAGTCAGGTTTTTAGATGGGAAATTCAAAATACTTGTGAATTCCTGCTTTCTTCATTATGTCGATTGTGGAGGGTAATTCATGTAAGACCCTGAAGTCCTGTGACATAATCGGAAAGTGATGCTCTGTGTCCATGATCTTTATGTTCGCCAAGAAGAGATACTCCTCAACCGGTTGTTCATCTCTAAACCAATGCCCCTTCGCTTTTGTGAGACTTTGGGGAGGGAATTCTTGCACCTCCTCTTGGATTGTAGCCTCCGAGTCTTGAGAAGCCATCTGCACTTGTAATGAAAAGTGCATTAGCTTGAAAGGAAGTAAACGAGTAGTGGAGTGCATTACAGTGTGTTGTTGTCGCGCATCACTCCGTTTCCCATAATTCCATAGGTGAGATCTCTTACCACATTATTTTTTATAACTTTTTCTGAAAGAAGACAATCGTTAGTATAGTTGAAGCATTTATCTATGTACAGAGTATGTCCATTCCTATCAGAGTGAAGCTAAGATCTAATCCCTCTTGGAGAATGTGCACCACTAGATTTATAATGTACATCATGTGCCGAATGCTTTGGCCTCATATCGTGGCCCTATTATGCATACTTGAAGTGCATTAAAGACTTCATGAGTGCAATGGGAATCTTTTTTTGTTTGATCGTCCACTCCTTGCAGTTGCTTGGGTTTCCAGATCCATTTCGTGACCACTAAGAGAGGTCGTTTTGTTTCTTTGATCCTTCTGGCCTCATGCATCCTCTTTGCTTCCTCTATTGTCCGAGTGATGTTGGCTTTGCTTTTCCAGTTTCTTGGATGAATCTTATGTGTTTTTGTCATTCGCTTTGTCTGATGTATTGCATCTTCTTGAATACTTATAGCCTGTTTAGCTGCCTGTGTGACCTTTTTGGGAATCCATATCTGATGTCGTGATCTTTGAGCTTCAATCAATGGCTTGGGAATCCATATCTGCAATAGTCCTTTTGGTGAGGACTTAGGCATAGTTGACTTTGTGCTCTTTGCTTCCTTCTTAAGATTGGGTGCTGACTTCTCCTGATACTGCAACTGATCCTTGCGTACCCATATGTATTTGTGTTGTCCTTGATATGAGTATCTCCTTGTTGTTTTCCAATATGGCGATCTTTTGGCTCGTTGATGAGATCCAGGAGGTTTGGTTTCTTTCGTGGCTAGCTCTTCCTCAACAGCATGTGATGATTTCGACTCTACTGCTGACATTGTTGGATTTGGAGTTTCTGCTTCGTCAAAATTGGTTTCTGAGCTGTGAGTATTGGGATCACTCTCTCGTGTTGTTTCCTGACAGTTCTGAGAACGCTCTACTATGTTTGGTTGGATCAAAGGTTTCTCTTCTAACAAGCTGAAAATCTCCTTATGCCCTATCTTTGTAGAAATATAGCCTTGAGCTAGATGGATGCACACCTCATTCTCAATGATCCAGTACTGTCCTAGAATTAAGTCTTCTATTAGATCCTCATCTTTGCACACTAAGACTCTCTGTTCCATGGAGGAATTGCCTAGGTGGAGGGATATATTTGTTGTTCCAATACATTCTAGGGTTTGACTTCCAATTCCGATCAATTGGGCTTTTGTGGGATTTACATTCAATTGCAGATCTTCTACGAATGCTCCTGAGTCTATCAAGGCGTCTATCAGCTTGTACTCTGTCCTTCCAATCCCTAGGTTTAGGTAAGGTTGTGTCTTACCCACACCAGTCGTATCAGGATTATTGATTTGGTAATTAGCCATAGGGATAGGCTCTTCTCCTTGGAGATATCGTTCATCTCTTTGCCTAATCCATTCTTTCCGTTTCCTAATGCGCTCCAGTGCTTCTTGTCGAGCTTCTTCTCTAATTCGCTCTTCTTCCCTCTTCCTATTTTGGGCACCTACTAATCGTGCTAACATTTGATCAGTCAGAGGCTCTATGAATCGTTTCACTCTACATCCGCTGATGTAGTTGGGAAGAATGTCGCCATCTAGGGTGGCTAGATTGACTGCTCCACCAGTCGAGATTCGATTTATGATCAAAGGTCCATATTCGCATTTTTGTAACTTCTTGGCGTGTTGTTTTAAGGTGTACACTAAGACTAAGTCACCTTCTTTAAGTCCCTTGTCTTTTATATGTGCATCATAGTATTGAAAGAGAACAAGAGAAAATAACACTCAAATTGGCACAAAATAAGAAGTACAGAAAAAACACGATTTTCTGCACAAAATCGTGATTTTTTATAAGGAAAATTTTCTGGAATTTTCAGCATATTTGGGTTTTTGGAGAAAGATAATTGCAGGAGATGTTATCAAGATTGAGTAAGTGAAGTTGGACAAGTGAAAGAGTGAAGAAAAGTAGAAATCATACAAAATCATCATTTTTCTGGACACTATAAAAACCTGGAATTCAAAGAAAAATTCATTTGAGTGTGTGAGAGAGAGAGCAGGAAAAATCGCGATCTTCTGCAAATACAGGACTTGAGAGCTTTTTTGAGTCAAGCAAGCAAGGTGAGTGGTTTCTATATCACCTCAAATACATGCCTTTAAATTTTTATTATCAATAAGCTCAAAAAGTAGGAAAAAATCAAAATCACGAAATCGTGATTTTCTGAGTTTTTAATTTTCAGTAAGAAAATATTATTTTTTGGATGATCTTCTTCATTGCATGGTAAAAACTTGAATGGGCGATTCTCATAGAGGAAAGAAAAATTTGAAAATCAATACTTTAAAATCTTCAAAAAAAAATGTTCAAAATCGCGATTCTGTAGTCAAACACAAAATCCCGATTCTCTAAACCAAGGACAAAATCGCAATTTCCAGAACACGATTTTCATAAGAAAATCGTGTTATTTACGATTGTGAGCAATCACGATTGTCTGGGAACAAAATCGCAAAAAACACGATTTTGAGCACAAAATCGTGAAAAACGCGATTTTGAGCACAAAGTCGTGAATAACACGATTCTGAGCACAGAATCGTGAAAAACGCGATTTTGAGCACAAAATCGTGAAAAACGCGATTTTGAGCACAAAGTCGTGAAAAACGCGATGTTGAGCACAAAATCGGGAAAAACACGACTTTGAGTTGAAAATCGTGAAAAACACGATTTTAGTCATAAAATTGTGAAAAAACACTAGCTTAGTTGAAAATCGTGAAAAACACGATTTTAGTCATAAAATCGTGAAAAAACACTAGCTTAGTTGAAAATCGTGAAAAACACGATTTTGGTCATAAAATTGTGAAAAAACACTAGCTTAGTTGAAAATCGTGAAAAACACGATTTTAGTCATAAAATCGTGAAAAAACACTAGCTTAGTTAGAAAATCGTGAAAAACACGATTTTTAGCATAGAATCGTGAAAAACACGATTTTGAGCACAGAATCATGAAAAACGCGATTTTGAGCACAGAATCGTGAAAAACACGATGTTGAGCACAAAATCGTGAAAAACACGATTTTGAGTAGAGAATCGTGAAAAATACTAATTTCAACACAAAATCGTGAAAAACACGATTTTGAGTTGAAAATCGTGAAAAACACGATCTTAGTCATAAAATCATGAAAAAACACTAGCTTAGTTACAAAATCGTGAAAAACACGATTCTGACCTCAAAATCGTGAAAATTAGGTGAATGATCCTTAGGTCTGGGAACAAACTAAATTCACATACTAAGCAAGACCTAGGTAGGAAGGAGATAGAGTCAGTAGTAGGGGAAGTGCAAAAAAGAAATTTAGGGCAAGAAAAAAACATGGAAAATTTAAATGAAACAAATGAGCCCATTGAAACTGGGGATTATAGAAATATCCTCAAATACATGTATACAAATAGGTTTGGCACCTATGTATATCAGGATGGAATGCATAAGTTTCTCATTAGATTGAGAAACTTAGAAGTTCCCCTAAACATAACACCAGTAGCTCAGTTCAAAGATGGTAGGTATGAGGATAGGCAAGGGTGTGTGTACATCTTCTCCCAAGACCCAGAAAATTCAAATGACTTAGGGCAATGTGCTGACAAAGGACCTTGGGAACATAACATGGGACAACCAGATTTACCTAGACCACATGAAAACTACACTAGTACTGAGCAACAACAAGGGAGGAGGACACATGCTTCCCCAAATCCCTTTGATAAGGAACCAAAAGGATATAATGAATTTTCACTCAGAAGAAGACATCATTGGCAACCTCTGGGTAGAATGCTTAGACCATATCAAGTAGCCAAATGCATGAAAAATCAATATGAAGGGTATTCTGATCCTCATGCTCATGCTGCAGAGTTTAGGCAATTAATTAGAGCTGAAGAGGTGGAAGATTACAAAGTTCAATTTGAAGCATTTGGTCTAACCCTAACATGACCAGCATTATCTTGGTTCATCCCTTTGAGAAAAGAAATGTACCTAGATATTGAATCCTTCCTAGAAGCCTTCATTGGAGAATTCTCAAAGACCGGAATAAAATATAGCAAAGCCACTCTGATACACTGTTTTAAACAACAAAAAGATGAAAATGTCAGAGAGGCAGCCAGGAGATTTAAGCAATATATTGACAGATGTCCTAAAGAAGAAGTACCTTCCATGGCAAGACAAGTATCCCTATTCATAGAAGGGTTGAGAAGTGCTCAATTAAGAACCCTGGTGTACCAGAGGAGATGCCCTAACCTAGGAGCTTGTGTAAAAGAAGCAATAGATTTGGAAGATAACAGAGGCCAAGATCTGTTAGCATTTGATCAACCCAGATCAAATGAAGATAAAATTCCTCCAGCAGAGGAATTGGCACAGGCCATTGCTAAAGCCCTAGAGGTAAGCACTAAAACCAATTTGATAAACTCCAGGATAAACACAAATAAAAAATGCTACAATTGTGGAGAAAGTCATCTGGTACAACATTGCCCATATCAAAAGCCTCCACATTTGCAAGATAGAAAAACACTCAAATATTGTACACTAGAGAGGAAATGGACCAACCATACCAGGGAGGAATGTTTCTATAATAAACAACCCATAAAAGAGAGAGACTATGGGAGCCAAAGAGAATCAGTGTATATTGAGCAACCAAGACCTGTGCTTGGGCAACAACCTCCTATACCAAGAAATGTTTGGCAAGAAACTATAGGGATGTGTGTGCTTATAGCTATAAGGATTTGAAAGGTATTGATCCTAAAATCTGTGAGCATAAGATTCCTATTACACCTGAAGCAAAACCTAGTAAACAGAGACATTACACATTCAATGATAAATACTCTGCAAAAATAAAGGAGGAAATTGACAAGCTATTAGCTGCCAATTTCATCTATGATATTGAGTATACAGAATGGATATCTCCTATAGTTGTGGTACCAAAAAAGAATGGGAAACTTAGGGTATGCATTAACTTGAAAAAGGTAAATGCAGCAACTATAAGAGATAATTATCCACTGCCTATAATAGATCATCTTCTAGAAAGAGTTGCAGGGAAGGAGGTTTATAGTTTTTTAGATGGTTTTTCAAGATACAACCAGGTTCCTATAGCATTGGAAGACCAACATAAAACTGCCTTCTCCACAGAATGGGGAATTTATGCTTTTAGGGTTATGCCCTTTGGGTTAACCAATGCTCCAACAACTTTTCAGAGATTGATGTGTCATATCTTCAAAGAGTTCCTGAGAAAGGTAATGGAAATCTATGTAGATGATCTTTGTACTTTTTCATTAAAAAGACAAGATCACTTGCAAGATTTAGAAAATATATTCAGGAAATGCAGAACCTACAGAGTATGTTTAAATCTAGAAAAATGTGTATTCTTTGTAAGACAAGGAAGAATGCTAGGTCATATAGTCTCTAAAAATGGAATTTCAACTGATGAGAAGAAAATAAAGGCCATAATAGAGCTTCCAAGACCAACAAGTGTAAGGGAACTTCAAACTTTCATGGGACATTGTGGGCACTATAGGAAATTTGTACACAAATTTGCTGACATAGCCAAACCCTTATATGCCCTAATTACAAAGTCTGAGTGGACTAAGGAGTGTGACCAAGCCTTTGAAACTCTAAAAACTTGTTTGGTAACAGCCCCAATTCTGAAAACACCTCAGTGGGACAAAATTTTTCATGTCCATGTGGATGCTTCAAATTATGCTTTGGGATGTGTGTTACCACAACCAATAGAAGGAAGCAAGTTAGATTTTCCAGTGGCCTACGCTAGTAGACAATTGAATCTAGCAGAGAAAAATTACACAACCACTGAAAAGAGAGGGATTGGGCATGGTATTTGCTGTAAAAAAATACAGACATTACCTTTTGGCCAACAAGTTTAAGTTCTTTGTAGACCATCAAGCTTTGTTATATTTGGTAAATAAACCTTGTCACACAGGGAGAATAGTCAGATGGTTTCTTTTGCTCATGGAATTTGAGTTTGAGGTGGTGGTCAGACAAGGGAAAACACACTTGAGAGCAGATCATTTATCTCGAATTCAGTCTAATGAACCTAGTTCACCTTTAGATGACAATCTGCCAGACACCTATCTGTTTAAGGTAGAGAGTGTTCCTGAGTGGGCCATGACCTTAGTACCATTATTAACCATGGGACCTTGCAGAACAGTTGGGAACAATGCACACTTAGTGTTACAAAGCAGAAACTTTATGTTACTAGCTGGGCATTTGTACCATCTTAACCACATAGGCAGATTGGAATATTGCACTCCTGAGGAAGAGCAACAAGAATATCTGAGGAGAGCTCATCATTGGAACCCTTGCACTCATGCTTCTAGGGTAGTCACCCTAAATAATCTCAATAGGATGGGGGTACATTGGCCTAATAAAATTCAAGATGTAACAAAATACATTTCTAATTGCAGGAAGTGCCAAATATTGCAAGATTAAGAATTCATAACTCTATATTGGTTCCAGAAAAATCCAGATTGGAGTGAAAATATCATTGAAGAATTGAGAAGGAAGAAGAAAGGAAAACAAGTGATAGCTGGTACAAATTCAAAAAATTTACAAGTAATCTCTGAAGAATATCAATTGATAGGAGAACAATTGTATAAGAGAGGAATGGATGGATACCTAAGAATTTGTGTTCCTGAGAATAAATATCTGGAAATGTTGGAAATGGCACACTCTAGAGTGGTAGGAGGACACTTTTCAAGTGACAGAACTGCTAAACTCATTTTATATTCTGGCTTTTGGTGGCCAACGCTATTTCCTGATGCAAGAACCTATGTAAAAAGGTGTGATGTTGTTCAAAGGGTAAGTCAACCAAATAGAAGAAATGATATGCCATTGGTTCCATTAATTTTAGCCAAAGCCTTTAGTAAATGGGGATTGGATTTCATTGGACCTATACATCCTCCAGCAAAACAATCCCATGCGGAATACATCATAGTGGCTACAAACTACCTGACAAAGTGGGCTGAGGCCCAAGCCACAAAAAGAAATGATGCTCATACTACTGTCATATTCCTATATGAAAACATTATCACCAGATTTGGACTTCCAATTGAACTAGTAAGTGATAGGGGGACCCATTTTGTAAACCAGATCATAGAAAACATCATTGAATATTTCCTGATCAGTCACAGAAAATCAGCCCCATATCACCCACAAGCCAATGGGTTAGCAAAAAGTACTAATAAAGTACTTTGTATTGTGCTATCAAAACTAGTAAACACAAACAGGAATGATTGGGATCTACAACTTAATCATGTCCTATGGGCTTATAGAGTGGCTTATAAAACTGCAATAGGAAACACACCATTCAATCTAGTATATGGACAAAATGCAGTTTTACCCATGGAATTCCTTATTCCAACATTAAAAGTAGGAAGTCACTACAATTGGACTGGACATGAACTATCAGAGAGAGTAATAGATTTGGAAAAAGTGGGAGCATCTAGACTCCAAGCCATTATGAGTTTATATGTGGACAAGAAAAGGCAAAAAGCTTATCATGATGTTCACATAAAAGAGAAAGATCTACAGGTAGGAGATCTAGTGTTGGCTTACACAGTCAGAGAACATCAAAAAAAGTTCCAGAAAAAAGGACATGGACCATATATTATACATCAGATAAGCAATAGTGGAGCCATTCAACTAGCTAACATAGACGGAGAAATCATGCCAAACTTCATAAGTGGATGTAGAGTTAAGAGGTATGATTGCCCATTAACTGTTGATGAATGGAGAAGGTTGCAACAAGCTCAAAACAGGAAAAGAGAAGAGGAAGACATTAGAAAGGAAGCTCAACAGGAAGCTATGGAAAGGATAAGAAAAATCAAAGAGCTTAGGGAAGTCTGTCTGTGTGAAACTCCACTCAAACCAAAGGAACATGTTTCTGTGATGATAATGGATTTTCAAAATGAAAGCATTAGGGTTTTGATAGATTCTGGAGCACAAGTAAATCTGATTAGTTCAGCTTTGGTAAGTAAATTCAACATAAAAAGAACTAAAAGTAGAACCCTAATCAAAACTTTGGAAGGTCAAATAGTACAGAGCATGTCTTCACTGACTATTGAAGTAAAGTTCAATGAAGAATATATGAAAATAGACTATGAAGAATGGCCAGATCATTTGATGGCTGAAAAAGTGATTTTAGGTCAACCATGGCTCCAACAAGGTAAAGTGATCTTGGATTTTGAAAAAATGAAGCTTAAATTGAACATAAATGACAAAAGGTTTTTAATATTTTTATTGAGTAATGAAAAATAGGAAATTCAATCAGATGTGCATGATATACACTTGGAAGGATTCACGTTTGCATTTGAAGATACACAGACATTACCAATACAAATGTTAAATGATCAAGCTTCATGTAATCAAAATCAGCAAAAGATTGGAAGAACAAAGAAGGGTGAAGAGGTAAGATGGCAATCATGGTATTGTCCAAAGAATCAAAGCATCAGAACAAGAAGCACATGGAATCAAGGTCTACAAGGGGTCTGCTCATCAAAAAAGATATCAAGGACAAAATGGATATGGAGACCAAAAACTCCTACGAAATGCTTATCCAAAGGGAATGGTTGTTTTCCTGGAACCAGAACAATTGGAGTCAGGAAGTATGGGGTTAAAAAATCAGAGTTGTTCTAGTGGAAAAAAGATCATCCAGAGTTGATCTGTATTTAGAAAATCATAACATGTTGAAAAAATTATGAAAAAATATATGTTTGACCTTATTTTCTTTTCTAAAAAAAGAGAATTAGGAGGGGAAGAAAAGAAATAGAAAAAAATTATTATTAAAAAAAAAAGAAAAAAAAGAGAGAAAAAAAAGAGAGAAAAGGAAGAAGAAAAAAAAAAGAAGAAAAAGGAAAAAAAAAAAAAAAAACAAAAGCAATCATTGTTGAAAAAAAGATAAGAGAAAGAAAAATTGAGAAAAAGTGTTTATTTTTTGTTTTTACAAAAATTATATAGCACAAAGCAAGATCTAGGTAGAAGAATAGTAGAGATCTATTTATTTTTTATTTTTTATTAATTAAAATTTGTTTCTATCATTGATAAATGTTTTGTTTTTCTCCAAAAGAGTGGTTAGGAAAAGGGACTGCACTAGACATCTTGCTACACCTGTAATGATCACTTTTTGAGTCTTTTCTGAGGAAATAGAATTTCTTTGGGATTTTATTTTCATTCTTATGTCATGACATCTCAAAATAAATATTACTCTTTGATTTCTTATGACTCATATGGGTGGAGTTTTTCTTTGTACATTTTATTTTCTTCAGAATGGTGAATACAAAGGAATTATCAATCCATGTTTTCAAGGCAGAATCAGTAACTCTGTCAAGAGGCCATTGGTTCCTAGACAGTGAAGCTGTGGAAGAACAGGTGGACCTAGAGTCAAATGAAGAGCCAGAAATTCCAAAAGCTGAGAAGGTGGTGAAGGAACTCAAGGAGACCCTAAACATAATTGGTCAACACATATTCACAGTGGGAGTAGGAGGATATAAATATACAATGTTGTGTCAGGAGTTCTACAGGTTCCAAAGAGTTGCTGTCAATATGAAAAGATGGAAGGCAGTAGGGTTGCACAAAATATTGTAGGAGCCTATCTTTTTTATTGATTTTGAGAGAGTAGCACAAGTAATGAGTAGTCTGATGGAAATAGGAAGAGGGAATGATGCCTATTTCAGGTGCAAAGTCAAGAACAAGGATAATCAGGAGGTGGGTATCACTATCAAGGCAGAACATATCAGAGCAGCATTACAATTCTACCCAATGGGAACCAAGCTTGACCCGAGCTTTGTAAAAAAGAATAAGGAAACTTATACAGGGTATGCAAAATTCACTGACTTTAAAGGAGGAGAGAATGAAGAAAATGCCAAGAGGATGTTCTTACAATATTTTTGCTTTCCAAAGCTACCCAGGTATACCATGCCACATAAGTCGGTGACACTATTAATGTTCAACACCAAGGATAGAACCAAACCTTTGGGGTAATGGATGTCACACCATACATCCATGAACAGCTGAAAGAAGCAGCAAAACATTGGGAACAGAAGAAGTTCATGAATGGAGCCCAGTTTTTAACAAGGATCATTTATCATGTCCTAGGGATGGATGATCAATTGAAATTGGCTCCAGAGGCACAGTATTTTAGAAGCCTGATGTCTGGAATCAAGAGTCCTCCAAGGAAAACGGTTGAAAGGGAAATAGAAGGACAAACCCGCATGAGGGGAACAGGAATGAAAAGAAAGATGATATCTGAGATTCCTGTAAAGAAAAGGAGGCTAGACCCAAGGAAGGTTGAACTAGAGATGGAGGAAGCCACAAAAGAAGAACATGAAGAGGCACAGAAGCAGGTTCAATCCTCTAGTGAACCTCATCCACACCAAACAAGCAAAGAGCAATTGTACACTTATTTAACCCAAGGAAATAACAAAAGAGCTATGTATGAGGCACAATATCAGAAGATGCTGGAAGATTACTCATGCAAGGCTACAAATTGGGTTCAAGAGGAGGTGGAGCACTATGAAGCACTCCATGATCAAATGATGACAACTGAAATAGAAGAGGTGTTTTTCAGAAAGGAAGTTGAGTTGCTAGCCTATTTCAAGGAATTGCAAGGACCTCCAGAGACCAGAACCACTGTTGTGGTGAAAAAGAAGATGCCAAAGAAACCAGTGCAAAAGAAGAAGTTGACCAAGAAGGGAAAGGGCAAATCAGTTGTTGAGATTGTAACCACAAAAGAAAGGGAGGAAGTAATAGTGGAAGAAACACAGAAGCCATCGACTGTGGTAGAAGCATCAAGACCCACAGAACCAGAAAGAGGAGGACCTTCACATTTTTCCTCTGATTCTGGTAGTGATATTGAGAGCTTTTTACTAAAGAGTCTAAATTTGTCAATACCAAATACTCCTAATGTAATTACACAGGCCTTTGAGAAACAGAAAACACCTGAAGAATTGAAGATGAAGTCTCAGGAGAAGCAGATTCAGGAACAGGTAGGAAAACAACTTAGTTCTGAAGATGAAAGAAGGTTGATGAAGGGAAAAGCAGTTATGATAGAAAAGGAAAAGGAAAAAAGAGAAGAAGTCAGTTGTGGACTGGTGCATACTAGAATGAAATCCATATGGACAAAACCCTCACAAACCTACTTCAAACTAGATGAGAGCATAGAAGAAATAGCCAAGGAGGCACAGATAAGCAGTTCAGTCATAAATAAAAAAGGTACAGATCAAGATCCAATTCAGGAAGAAGAGGAAATAGTTGTGAAAGGTAATATTCAAGAAGTCACAAGGGGAGTAGTGGAAAAGGAGATCATCCAGAGTATAAAAGATGTACTGCATGATTTGAAGAACAATGAAGAATTTACATCCAATGAGGATCAAGAACAAGAGGGAGCAATGGATCTCATGGACATTGGTGAGTAGGAAGAAGAACACAAAGAAGAAAGAAGTACTGATCAGGTCAAAAATTTTGAAGTGACTGAATCAGTTCTAGCCCAGGAAAAGGAAGGACAGGAAGAACAAGCAGGTGAATATCAGGGAAACTCTGTTGGGGAAATTGAATATACTCTGTTCCAGGAAACTTTAAGCCAGGAAAAGGAGATACAAGTAAAAGAAGGACACTTCTCTGAAGAGAAGCAACAGGTGATGGAGAAGGAAAAGGTAGAGGAAATAAAGCTGACTTCAAATGTTTTAGAGCAAAAGAATTCAGGTGCTCAAGAAGACATGGCAGATTCAGAAACACAGGAAACTCATTCAAGCAATGAAGAAAACAAGGCCAAGATTATAGAATATGAAGAAGAAGAGGAAGAGGAGAATGAATGCAAAGAGGACAAACAACTAGAAACTAAACAAATGGAAATGGAAGGGGGATTGGAAAGAATACCAAAGAATATAAGATCAGCATGTCAGATCATTATTAATAACATTGAATAGTTCAGACCTTCAAGCCGGAACATGATCATTTCAGGGATGGTAGCAGAGTCCGAATTTGAGAAAGGCAGTATGATTATTAAAGAGCATAAAAGGGAGAAGGAGCAAATGTCAAAGCAACTGAGGAAGGTACAAGAGAAAAATGAGGAATTTACCAACAAAATAATTGCTTTGGAAGAGTTAGAAGTGCAGAAGCAAAATAAGATTCAATATCTAGAAGAAAAGAGTGTAAAACTAACAGAGCAGGATACTAAATTGGAAAAGGAGTTGAGAAAGATTGAAGGAAGATATAGAACCCTGCAAACCTCTTATCAGATTTTGACTAAAGCAAATGAAGAAATCAACAAGCTACTATTGGAGGAAGGTCAGCTGAAGGAGGAAAGTCAGACAGCTCAGATGACAGAGGAAGAAAAGGAAGGATTACACAAAGAGATTTAGAGATTACAAGGAGAATTGAAAGAAGCCAAGGAATTAGAAAAGCACGCTAGTATACATGCTGCTACATCAATGAGAGGATATAACAAGTTACACATGGATATGGAAAAAGAAAGAAATGATTGGCAGACAACGAGGGAAAAGGAACAGAATGAATGGAAAAAAGAAAGAGAGCTGTGGGCAAAGCAGAATGGAAATCTGATGATGACGATAGAGGAATTACAGAAAAAATTGGATAAGCCACAAATCCAGGAAGAAACACATGTGGAGACCACGTATACAGAAGAATATGGAATAGAAAATAATGATGAAATACAACGTGACAGTGGACCAGCAGATAAAAGGTCAGAAGGAGAATATTCAGAAGATTTTGTAAAAAAATTGCTGACAAATAGAGATTCCAGAATGGAGTTTATTAGGAAAATGCATGATGAGTATGAAGAACAAATTTTCACATTTGCATTAAATAAGGGGATTAATCCAGATCAGCATCACTGGGCCGCAGATGGATTGGGTATACCATTGTGTATGATCATGGAGAGTATCAAGAACTATCAGTTGGCCAGAGTTGGGCTACCTCCAAACAAATATCTTGAGTATGAAGAGGACATCAAAGTGACTAAAGAATTATTTGAAAGAGCCAATCCAAAGTGGAGGAACAAAACTACATACAAAGATGTAAACGACCCTGCATGCATTCTACTTATCAGAATAATGAGATTAATTTTGGCTTGTATAGAAACATACACCGATATAGATATCAGAACTTTAAATTATATTGGCTTTAATTCTCCAACAGATGCATTATTGTTTGATCTAAGCGAAACACCTGATAGAATCTGCTTAATGGCATATTACAGTAGAGTGATATTTTTGGGCAGTCATTACTTACAAATTTTTGAGGATGCATTTGATTACAGGTTTTTTGAAAGAGAATCTGAGATTTTTGGAAATTTTTCAGTGGTTACTAAGTCCAGACTCACAGCATATGAAGCCGCCTATACAGAGTACTTGACAAAGGATGTCATTGATAAACCGGAAGCTGCAGTATAGTGGAGAAAGGCATTGTTTGAAATGATCAATAACCTAAATATTACAGAAAGGAAAAGTCACGATTTGTTGTCACAAGTATATCAAAGAAAGAAGAAGTGAAGAAAAGCTATCAGTACAGAAAAGCAGGAAAGTCTTTTGCCAGGAGCCAAAAGGTTTAGGAGGGGAAGGATGTTAGAAGATGTATTTTTGGAAGCCTTTTTTGAAGAAAAATAATTGTAAAATGACAAAAACTTGTAAAAATATTTATGCAATTGTTGTAAAAATAAGGAAGAGTCTTCCTTATGTAAGATAGAATCTTATGTAATTTTTCTAGAATTTTTGGAAACTCCTAGATAGCATATTTTTAGAAAAATGGAGGAAAGGACCAAAATTCAAGTGTGAAAAGGGACACTTGAAAATGTATATAAGATAATTTCCTCTATTATGAGGGGGTTGGTTAATCATTTGTTTACATGCTATCCAAGTGAATAGAGAAGGAGTTTTCTGCTGAAAATCGTGTTTTCTCCTCTTTGTGTGGTTTCTTTGATTTGTGAGTCTAATTCTTGTGTATCTATGGAGATTTGTGAGCTTCTATTGTGTGATTCTAATTGAATGTGTATGAAGAGAGCTGAATACTGATGTGTTGAGTGATAAGTTGATGAAAAATGGTGCTGGAGATGAAAATCGTCTGTTTACACAGAATCGCGATTGTCTCGTCTATATGGTGCAGGTGATAGTTTTTTATTTTGACTTCATAATTGTGTTCTGCTGATAAAATAGCATGTATTAGACACAAAGATTGTGGAATGGTGGAGATTTGCTCAAGATAATCCAAACCCTAGAAATTCCTCTTCATTTTCACCATTCTCAAAAATCCAGCCATTATTCTCTTATTTCTTGGATTCTATCATCTTGAAGGGGTTGTGGTCTCAAGAATACTTCCAAGTTTGAAAAAATAAAGATGTATTGTTGATTCTTTATGCTAAATGATTGGAGAGGACAACTCCAAATATCAATAACAAACAGTCTAATAGATGTCTCACAGTTGGTTGTGCTTTAGGAGCCGTATACATTAAGGTGGCCGTCTCTGCTCCATAAGTCTGATTATAGCCCTCATATCGATAGTAAGCAGCATCATATGCGGATTCGTATTCTAACATGTTGGCTTTGTACGAGTAGTACTCTCCTGGAGGAGGTTCATATCCTGTGCTTGTTGATTCTACGTTGGTCATTGTCGATGCTGGTACTATGGCTCTTTCTAAGTTTTCTTCTGGTTGAGCATACTTTAACGATACTACTTGTTGAGGTTTTGACTGTTGGGGTCCTAGTACTGGTTGTGGTGTTGGGTATGGTGCCTGCTCATATGGCCTTGGTGCTCTTGCCTGTGTCGAATAAGGGTTGTATCTTGGTATCTCTCTACCTGGCTCTCTAGGTGGGTATCCATATGGTCGATATTGAGGTGGTTGGAAAGGCCGTGCTTGCCTATTGAAGGGACAGTTCTCTGTAGTGTGGTTGGTATATCTTTGCTCTATGTGGCAGTACAAAGAAATCCCTTGTTGTTGTTGCCTATTGTATGGACACATAGGTTGTGCACCAGCCCCTCCTCTCGCACATAAGTGTGTGGGATGATCTCCTCCACATAAGTTGCATCTCCGTAGTATAGGCACTCTTTGCGCTGGGTTTTGGTAGGCTCTTTGCCCCTGGACTCCTAGTTTCTTTGCTAATAATTCTGCTAATTCTTCCATATTACTGGAGTTGGATGCGACAGTGCTCCTTGAATCTTCTGATTTAGTGAGGTCGGAAGTACTTTTAAGGTCCTCGGCTAAGTTATCTTCCAAATCAATGCACTCTTGAAGACATTCACTCAATGTTTGTAGCCTCTTCACATACACTAGTGTTCTTAGAGTTCCGTTAGTGAGCCCATCTAAAAATAATGAAATCATCTTTTGTTGAGTGGGTCTCTCAGCCATTGGGCATCTATCCACATATTGATTGAATCTTCGGGCAGCAGTCTTCACAGTTTCATTATGGTTTTGTTTAAAGCTATGGATTAAAGACGGAGAATTGTGTTTAATCCCTCTCTTTGTGAATTCCCAATGAATTCTTGAAAGAACTGTTCCATATTTCCAAATTGATTTGGGTCTAAGGGTTGGAACCAAGTTAGAGTGGTCCCTGTGAGGGTGAGTCCAAAAGACTCATACTGCACAAAGAAGTCATCTACTTGCTCCGCTCTTAGAACTTGTTTAAATTCAGCAATATGGTCATAGGGTTCCCCCAATCCATCATAATGGTTTCTCACACATTTAGCCACTTGGATAGGTCTCAATCTTCTCATTGGTTCAGGCCGTCTGGGCATTACAGGGAAGACTGGGGCAGCAGGTCGTATTGGAAGTATTCCAGGCTGTCCTCCTACTGGTGGTCGTGGTCTTACTGGTGGTCGGTACTGATTACCTATCCCTGCGTGGGCCTGATTGTGTGTTTGCACTCCTGGAGTTGCAAACTGTACGTGAGTACGATTGGGCACACTTCGTTGGCTGGTCTGTCCTGATGTAGTCTGATCCGTCTCTTGTTGATTTCCAAAAGGATTTTGTGAGGTAGTTGCCTGATCTCTCTGAGGAAATATAGGTGCACCCATATATCTCAGCCGAGCCCTGTCTAAGGCACTCACAGGCCAATATCTCCTTTGATCCTTATCCAAGTATGTGAGTCTAGTTTCATCATCCGGGTCTTTCAGCTCATAGAATGTCACCGGGCTTTCTTCTCTCCCTGGAGCAGGTAAGTCTGTTTGAAGCAACAAGTCTGATCCTTGGATCATATAGACCTCCAACAAGTAGTCGTCTTGAGGTATCAAGTCCCCTCTCAAGACTCATGATACTTGAGACATGCCCCTAGGTGTGGTTACTAACTCTTCAGGGTGTGTTCTTCCTAAGTTTTCTGGGTCGGCAAACTCCCCTCTTTCATTGATCCTCTCCGGAAATTCGGTCACAATGTAGATATGGCCAACTTTGTCTACATAAGCTCCTCCCTCGTACTTGATAGCAGATCGGGGTACAATTCTGGCATTTAAGGTGGTTACCATCCTAGCCACAGATCTATTTAAGCCATCCAGGTAGATAGGGATCTCCTGGGCATTGGTTGACACATACTGTAAGGAAGTACGGTAATCTCCCTCAACTGTAGACATGAAATTTCTATTTGGTGTTGGAGCCTGTATGTCTTCAGAAGCCATGGGTAGTTCCTCCTCGGAATCACTAGAGGTCTCTGAGTAGACGGAGTGGTGACTGACCTGAGCAGCACTTCCCACAGAAGATATGACACTTCTTCGGCTACTTAGCACTCTTCCTGACCTCAAGTTCATTCACCCTCTTCAGACACTCTAGCCCCAAAGACTCTCCTTGAGTGGCTCTCCCAATGTCTCAACTTGTCTGCCAGAATACTACAGTTAATCTGGACGATACCACTTCCAGGCGATATTTCCTTGGCCACGATACGATACCAGAATTCTAGGCAATACGATACTATGGGTAGCCGGCGATACGATATGGCACTGGGCTACGATACGATACTAGAATTCTAGCCGATACGATACTACCTGCAACAAACGATACGATACTGGACAACCGTATGATACGATACCAGTAACCCTCCCGATACGATACAATTTTAGTGTCGCGATACTATCCTCGTTAAGGGGACGATACGATACTAGGACGAGCGGCGATACGATACCACCTGCTTGCACAATACAATACCAGGTAAGGTGTCGTGATACTTGACTAGGCAATCGGGCGATACGATACTTGGTATGGTATCGTGATACTTCACTAGAAAATAAGGCGACACGATACTTGTAGGGGTCAACGATATGATACGAAGATACAAGACGATACGATATCTCGATTCTCATGATACGATACCGCAGAACTGAACTGATACGATACTGTAGATGGTATCGCGATACAAGATGACAAGTGGACGATACGATACTGAAATGGTGTCACGATACGATACCACAGTAGGTAACGATACGATACCACTGTAGTAAAGTGCGATCGCGATACCAATCTGGCGACACGATACCAAAATGGTATTGCGATACCAGGACTGATACCGACGATACGATACTACGGCGAGTATCGCGATACAAGGGAGTTTTGGTATCACGATACCAAATCTCAACCGATCGCGATACTCAAGCCAAAAATCATGAAATTTCACAACGTTTTGCACCCCCTCACTCTCCTTACTCTCCTCTTCACTCCTAGACCATTGTACTTCACAAAGAAACTGTAAAGACATTAGTTTTCCCCCCTCACAATACTACGCATGCTTTTAATCACTTGTGTATGCATGTTTATGATGTTTTAACAGATAATCTTGGTAGAACCTTACCTCTAGATACTCTTGCTTGCACCTTGAGCTTAATCTCTAGCTTTGAAGGCCTGAAGCACCCGATACCAAATCCACGATACCGGTCGCTGCTCGCACACGATACCAGAATACAATGAAGTGTCAAATGAGTCACTTTTTTGGATTTTATACTCTTTGTGACAGAACTTGATCCTAGCTAATTTTAGGTGATTTTTTTTGGACATTTTTGGTGGTCTTATCCTACTCCTACTTCACCTCTCTTCACTCCTCCTCTCCGTCTAACCTAACCCTAACTCCTCCTTCTCTCCCTTCCTCCTAACCCTAAACCTAAAACTTATCACACACACCTTTGGGATGTGAAGTAACAAGTGCTAAAGTGATTGACTACTTGCCACAAGACAAATTTACTTCCACAAGTACGATCCTATCACACTCAATCTATAACCATCACGAAGGCACCTTGGCTGAGTGATCCCCGGCAACGGCGCCAAAAACGTGTGTACCTAAGTCAAGATGACTCAAGGACTTGTGCCAATGAGACTGTACCTCAATTGCAACACAAGTGCGTATAGTGGGAAACTAACACACATTTAAATGTCAATCCGATCGAACGACCTAACCAAGTGTATGAAGACATGTGCACACATGATGGAAAATGAAGTGGTTCAGCTTGCATGCATGACAAAAGACTAATCCACCTCTCACACTCACTCAAATGCTGAAAGTGTCTGCAACGATACCTCTTACAACATTTTTCAGAAAATCAAGGACTTCTCCCAGCTCCAAACTCCGAATATAGTCAATAGGGTACTCCTTTCGAAGATCTTGACGAGACGCATCTACTGGAAGTGGTTTCACTTGATTCTGACAACTCTGCTTTAAGTTATGGCCAAAATGGTGAATGGCGGGAAACACCCACACTCACACCACAACTCCTACAAGCTCACACACACACTACAGTAGCTCAAAAACAGTGGGGAGGGGTAGACAACAGTCCTACACACACATTCCAAGCATCACACACACATACAAGATCAAAGAGAAGATAGAAATGTGCAGGAAAGGGGCAAATTCGAAAATTCAGGAGTGCTCCTTCTTCACAATGGCAAAAAGTCTCTACAAAGAGTCACCAAGTGACTTATATACATGTGCCCTAAGTTTGGTCCTTTCACACAAGAGACCGGCACTTTATTACTAGAAAAGTGAATTTCCTACTAATTTACAAGGGATATTTTACAACAAATTGGGATTATGCAACTAGAAGGCTCCTCTAGTGCATTTACATGGCTTGAGGGAATTCTTGAAAACCTCGAAGAAGAAAAAAATATGCCCATCATTTTGAAAAGTTTGGGACTCTACTCTGATAATCCTTTGCTCTGCAACATTGACCTTCATCAGTCACACATCCACCAAGGGCAGGTTGGGGTTCATATTCCTCTTCAAAAGTAGCCTCCACCGAGAGGGTAATTTTTTCTTTGATAGCCGGTATTTCTGGTGGTGAATCTAGTCTAGGTATCTTTGATGGATCTAGTATTTGAGCTTGGAGTTCTAGCACACACGCCCATAATGTAGTCAATTCATCCAAATTTGGGACAATGTGACTTAATGGTAGGTGGTTGAACAAGTGCTTGGAGTCATAGAGTTTTGTTATCACTTTTAAGTATTTGGTATTCCTCTGTCAGTTTGCCATAATCTTCTAGTAAGCATGCATGATCTTTGAGTAGCATCTGCATAGTTTTTGACAGGATAGCCTTGACGCAACTTGGACTTATCAGTTCATCAATTTTGTCCAAGGTGGCTTCAAGATTTTCTCTATTTTGTTCTTGCAAGAGCTGGTTCTCCTCTTTAGCCACTACAAGAAGATGTTGTTAGAGTCCCGTGTTGTGTGTTAGAGTGGCATTTCTAATAATCTGGACTCGTAAATGTTCTTCTACCTCAACAATAGCTTCTTTGGTTCTTTGCTCCAACTCCAAGTCCATTGAATTATAGGAATCTTGGAGTTCTTGATGGCGTGCATTCAAAGATGCATTCACAATTGTTAAAGAATTGAGGTTCACCTAGAGCTGAGTGATTGTCTACTCTAGGCCTGATAGTGATGTCCTAATGATGCGAATTCCTTACAAAATTGACGCATGCATGCAAACATTTATTGAAATGCATTATCTATAGTGGATGATGAGAATAGTGATGGTGTGGTCAAGAATGATTGTTGTGCAGTGGGCAATGCATGGGGAATGGGAGTGGGGTGAGGGAATGTGGATGCTATGGTGATTGTGGAAAAGTGTGTAGATGTGAGTGGGTGTACCATGGTAGTAAATGTGAGTGGAGGTGCAGTGGGTGGTGAGATTTCCATATCGCTAGATGTGTGATCTAATGAACTAATAGTGAACAATGGAGTGAGTTTGGGTGAGTGTGTAGGTGTAAATACAAGATTAACAAATGTGGAAAAATATGTTACGTGAGGGTGTTCAAAAATTGATTAATGTATATGAGAGGTTGGCGATATTGTACTGGAACTGGGGATGTCACGAATGAAAAAGTAATAAAGCTTTGTAATGGGAAGAAGGGTTGTTGGAGAAAGGAAGTTGATGAAATGGAAGGGATGAGGTAAGTATTGGGGGAATTGGGATAAATGTTGATGTCAAAAAGGGAGTGAATGGTAAGGTGGAAGGATTGGAAATGGGAGGCATTGGGTTTTGTGTTGTGACACTCAAGATGGGTTGATCGAAGGAGGATGTCCTAGGATACACAGTGGAGACCGACTATACAAGTGACTGGAGGGTGGAGTGAGAGGTTGAGGCGAGTTCCATAGTGGTGGTGGGTATGAATGTGTATGGATGTGGAGGAGATTTGATGATAATTGTTGGTGCATACCAATCACCAATTGAAGTTTGGAAGACAAAAAGATGGAGATAAGATCAAGTCTTGAAGCAAAGAAGGTGGTTACATTCACAGGATGAATGATATGTACACATATGTACATTAGTGAAGACATAGATCACTTATACTTTTGTCTAGTTATACGCTTGTACATATTTGCCTATAAATACTTTGGAAAAATGTCGGGGCAATAGAGGAGACAATAGGAGAGTATGAGAATAGTGCATTTGTAAGTTGTAAGACTCATTAGAGTTCATGGAAATGAGTAGAAGTCTCTCTCATAACTCAGTTGTAATTTTCTGAGGAATAGAAGAAAAGTTTGCGCCCGAAGTTTTCGTGTCTTCTCCTTATGTGGTAAAGCTTTTGTGGAATGCTTTTGTACAAGTCTAAGTCTAGAGTTGATCAACCTTTGTACAAAATTTCAGCTTCCAATTGTAATCAAGTTAAGAGAATTGTGTGTAGGAACATTCATATGTAAAGAATGTTCACAGTCTCCTGAAACAGGCGCAGATTTCGAGTTCAATGAAATGAGTAGTGCTCAGTGCACGGTGTAAAGTTTTACACATATGATAGCTCAAAATCTAAGTTGAGAGATAAGCTATCTACAGCCAAAAGGATTTGATAAAACAGGTTCGATATTGAGAGAACCAAAGCTAAGAAGTTACAGGTGTCAAAGTCGCTACTGCAGAGAAGTAGTTTTACACATAGGTAAAGTGTTTGAGTTATTTCTCGAAGTATACTCAGTCATTTGACGAGATTCAAGTTGCAAAAGGTGCGCAATCTTAAGGCGAAGCAACCTACAAAGTTTTATCAAAAAATTACACAAATGGTTAGTTAATCAGAGATTAATCTGCAGCAGACTTTTCTGAGAAGTTGAGTTTTTCCAGAATAGTTAATTTTCTGATAAGTTGGTGAATGTTCTCTAAATTTGGTGAAGTCTGAAGTTTTTCTTGATATAGAGGTGGTCTAAATTCAAGATCAACTTTTTCTTTTGGAGATTAACACTCTCCATCAGTGGTATCAGAGCAGGAAGCATCAGAATCAAGGAAAGGGAGACTCCGACTACTGCAGAAATACAAACTTTACATCTTGAAGGATCAAAAGGACAAAGATTGAAGAAAGCTTGAAGGAAGACACATTGAAGTTGTCAAAAGGATCAGAAGAAGTAATATTCGAAGTCAAGGTACATTTGTTCCTCATAAAGTTTAAAGATCTGTTAATACATGTGAAGGAAGATGGGAGATTCTCTTCAGATAGAGAAATTGGATAGAGAGAACTATCCTGCATGGTCAATGAGGATGGAAGCTCATCTAATGAGCAAAGATTTGATAGCTTACATTACAGGAGAAGAAGAAAAGCCACAATTCAGAGATCCTAGTGTTCCAACTAGGGAAGAACTATCAGATTTGAAGAATTGGATGAAAAGAGATGCTCAAGCTAGGAGCATAATCTATATGGCAGTCAATGACTACTTGCTACCTCACATTAGAGGTCTTGAAAGTGCAAGTGAGATATGGAATGCTTTGGAGGAGCATTTCCAAAACACTACAAAGTCAAGAAAGGCATCTTTATGGGCAGAGTTTACTACTTTCAAGAAGAAGGCTTCACAATCAATATCTGATTATGTGACAAAGATGAAGGACATTGCATATGCATTAGGAGCAGTGGATGAAGACATTGAAGAAGATAAATTGGTAAGGTGAATTCTCACAGGACTAAAAGGTGATGAGAAGTGGAAACCTTTTATTTTGTCCACAAAACTTTCATTGGATCATTTCAATCCTGATTTGAATCAATTGTTAGGACATATGCTAACATTTGAGAATGATATCAAAGGAGATGTTGACAAGAGTGCAGGTCATGCAATGTATTCTAAAGACAAGAAGAAAACTAACAAAGGAAAGCAACAAGCAAATGAAGAAGAAGGCAGAACTAGTCAAGCCAACTTCCTAAGAGGAAGAGGAGGTGGCAAAGGTAGAGGAAGAGGCAGGAGTAACAAAGATGGATCCAAAGCTTGCTGGATTTGTGGTAAGACAAATCATTTAGCCAATGATTGTTGGCATAACACTCAAAGTAATGGAGGATACAATCAGAACTATAATTCAAGAGGAAGAGGAGGCAGAAATCAAAGAGGTAATTTCAGAGGTAGAGGTAGTAGGGGTTACTTTGGATGAAATGCAGGTAGAGGTTTCCAAAGTCAACAATATAACAATACCTACTACAGTTATGCTTCAGATCAGAAGGAAGATTCAACATTGATAATGAATGCAATTTGTGAAAGGCAGAATGAAGATCAAAGAGTCTTCTACATTGACTCAGGGTGTAGCAATCACCTGAGTGGTAATATAGCCTTGATGACTGATTTGGAGAATAAGGTATCTAATCATGTTGTTCAAATAGGTGACAACACAAAGCACAATGTGAAGTCAATTGGATCAGTGAAAGCCAAGGATGGTAGCACCTTATTGAGTAAGGTCTTGTATGTTCCTACAATTCCTAAGAATTTGATAAGTGTAGGACAAATTGTGGAAAAAGGTTATGAAGTAAGGTTCACTAATGAAGGAGTGTTTGTGGAAGACCCTAGCAATGGGTATAAACAAATTGTTTCAGGGAAGAAAGAAGGAAGATTGTTCACATTGAAGATTCAAGGTAATGTTGGTCATGCCTTGTTCACTTATGGAGGACATAAGATCTCTGAGTTAGATCTTTGGCACAAGAGACTTGGACATTTCAATGAAAGAGGTATTAAAGACATGATTAATAATGGTTCAGTGCTTGGATTGCCTAATGTTGCAGGTCAACATATGACATACAGATGTGAGGCATGTCAATTAGGTAAAGCTCATAAGCAACCCTATTCTAAGCATGGGTTTATGTATTCAGAGAAACTTGAGTTGGTACACACAGATGTGTGGGGACCATCAAAGGACTTCAGTATCAATGGCTCAAGGTATTATGTGATTTATGTTGATGATGCTACCAGATGGATCACTATCTATGTGATCAAAGATAAGTCAGAAGTATTCAATACATTCAAACATTATCATGTGTATGCAGAGAGAATTACAGGACATAAATTGAAAAGACTAAGGTCAGATGGAGGGGGAGAGTATTTCTCTAATGAGTTCAGTGATTACTTGTGGAATGCAGGTATAAAAAGAGAGGTTACTTGCAGGTACTCTCCTCAACAAAATGGTGTAGCAGAAAGGAGGAATAAGACTCTTGTTGAGTTTGTAAGATCCATGATGAAGGAGAAAAATTGCCCAAATTATTTGTGGGCTGAGGCTGTAAATACAGCTACTTATTTTGTTAATAGGCTACCATGTAAAGCCTTGCAGGGTATGACACCTTATGAGGCATGGTGGGGTAAGAGACCTACACTAGACCATTGCAAAGTATTTGGATGTTTGGCCTATGCATATGTGCCATCACAAATAAGGCACAAATTGGAACCTAAAGCTGAAAAATATGTGTTTATTGGTTATGATGATAAGCAGATGGGATACAGGTTGTGGAGTCCATCCACAAAACATTTTCTTGTATCAAAAGATGTTACATTTGATGAGCAAGGTACTTGGTATGCAGGTACTATCAATATTAATACAGATGATGAAGAAATTGTGAGCCAAAGGAAAGGTAAATCAAAGGTTCAGATATTTGATGAGCAAGAGAATAATGAAGTGCAGGTTGAAGTGGAAGAAACACCAAGATTTGATCCTGAATGTGAAGAACCAGAAACCTCAAGAAGTGGAGAACTTAGGAGGTCTACAAGGAACAAATGGCAACCTACAAGGTATAGCTATGATACTTCATTCTTGACTACTAAGGATTATGCTTACATGATTAAAGCAGATGAAGACCCTTCTACATATGAAGAGGCAAAAGGTAAAGAGATTTGGGAAAAAGCTATGCAAGAAGAATATGATGCATTGATGGAGAATCAAGCATGGGATTTGGTTCCAAAGCCAAATAGCCAGAAGATCATTGGATGCAAATGGGTCTATAAGACAAAGAGATTTGCAGATGGAAGTGTGTCTAGGTACAAAGCTAGACTTGTTGTAAAAGGGTTTGCTCAGACATATGGTATTGACTATGATGAGACTTATAGTCCAGTGGCAAAGATGACAACCATCAGAACACTCATAGCAATTGCTGCATGCAAAGGTTGGAAATTATGTCAATTAGATGTGAAGAATGCTTTTTTGAATGGTTATATTTCAGATTATGTTTTCATGGAGCAACCTCAAGGATTTAGAGATGGAAGATATCCAGATCATGTGTGTAAGCTCAAGAGAGCTTTATATGGCTTGAAGCAGGCCCCAAGGGCATGGAACTATAGGCTTGTAAAGTTCTTAAAGGAACTTGGATTTCAAGTATCAAAAGCAGATAGTAGCTTGCTTGTTAAAGCAAGTGATGATGGGTTCATTTACATATGTATATATGTTGATGATATAATTCTTATAGGTACAGATGAGAAAGGCATACAAAGCCTAAAGAGGCAAATGGAGAAAGAGTTTCAAAATCAGTGACTTGGGAGATTTGTCATACTTCTTGGGCATGGAGATTTCATACACTCAACATGGAGTGTATGTGACTCAAGAGAGGTACTTGAAGAACTTGTTAACCAAGTTTAAAATGAATGATTGCAAAGTAGCACCTACTCCAATGGAGGTGAATCACAAATTAAGCAGATTTGGAGGTGAAGAGTTCAAGGACATGAAGCAATATCAGAGTTTGGTTGGTAGTCTTATCTATGCTACATTAACTAGGCCTGATTTATCATATGCAGTTGGGGTGTTGTCTCAATTTATGCATTGTCCTAGGAAAGAGCATTGGATTGCAGGTCAAAGAGTGTTGAGGTATATTAAGGGTACACTCAAAGAGGGTTTGTATTATGGTTTTACATCAGATACAAATATCAAAATATATAGTGATGCAGATTGGGCAGGTAATCCAGCTGATAGAAGGTCAGCCTATGGATGCATGTGTTATGTGGGAGATAAGTTAATCTCCTGGTGCTCAAAGAAGCAACATACAGTTGCTTTGTCATCTACAGAAGCAGAGTACAGAGGCATGGTTGAAGCTGCAAAAGAAGTGATATGGCTTAAGACTCTCATGAAGAGTTTTGACACTATACAGAGCATACCTATCATTTATGGTGATAACATGAGTTCATTATATCTAGCTGCTAATCCTGTTTTTCATGCCAGGACCAAACACATTGGGATACAGTATCACTTTCTAAGAGAGAAGGTGAGGGATAAGGAGATTGAAGTTATACATACTTCAACAAAAGATCAGATAGCTGATATGCTTACAAAAAGTTTAGATGGACCAAAGTTACAGAAGTTCAAAGACATGGCAGGCATAAAGAAGATAAGAGAAACCTCAATTGATGATTGAGGGGGAGCTGTTGGTGCAGACCAATCACCAATTGAAGTTTGGAAGACAAAAAGATGGAGATAAGATCAAGTCTTGAAGCAAAGAAGGTGGTTACATTCACAGGATGAATGATATGTACACATATGTACATTAGTGAAGACATAGATCACTTATACTTTTGTCTAGTTATAAGCTTGTACATATTTGCCTATAAATACTTTGGAAAAATGTCGGGGCAATAGAGGAGACAATAGGAGCGTATGAGAATAGTGCATTTGTAAGTTGTAAGACTCATTAGAGTTCATGGAAATGAGTAGAAGTCTCTCTCATAACTCAGTTGTAATTTTCTGAGGAATAGAAGAAAAGTTTGTGCCCGAAGTTTTCGTGTCTTCTCCTTATGTGGTAAAGCTTTTGTGGAATGCTTTTGTACAAGTCTAAGTTTAGAGTTGATCAACCTCTGTACAAAATTTCAGCTTCCAATTGTAATCAGGTTAAGAGAATTGTGTGTAGGAACATTCATATGTAAAGAATGTTCACAGTCTCCTGAAACAGGCGCAGATTTCGAGTTCAATGAAATGAGTAGTGCTCAGTGCACAGTGTAAAGTTTTACACATATGATAGCTCAAAATCTAAGTTGAGAGATAAGCTATTTACAGCCAAAAGGATTTGATAAAACGGGTTCCCCATTGAGAGAACCAAAGCTAAGAAGTTACAAGTGTCAAAGTCGCTACTGCAGAGAAGTAGTTTTACACATAGGTAAAGTGTTTGAGTTATTTCTCAAATTATACTCAGTCATTTGACGAGATTCAAGTTGCAAAAGGTGCGCAATCTTAAGGCGAAGCAACCTACAAAGTTTTATCAAAAACTTTACACAAATGGTTAGTTAATCAGAGATTAATCTGCAGCAGACTTTTCTGAGAAGTTGAGTTTTTCCAGAATAGTTAGTTTTCTGATAAGTTGGTGAATGTTCTCTAAATTTCGTGAAGTTTGAAGTTGTTATTGATATAGAGATGGTCTAATTTCAAGATCAACTTGTTCTTTTGGAGATTAACACTCTCCATCAATAATGGCTTAATTTTGGGGTGGTGTATCAGCCATGATTCTGGCTTCTTGTTGATTGGAGGGTTGTACGTCGATGGACACATGCATGTATTCACCTGGTCTAGACATCAAACAGATGTAATGGGGGTCTAACTATGGTAGGGGTTTCTATTTGAGGAAATGTAGCACTTCCACAGTACCTACTGTCTGGACTAACTCACTAAATGCATTCACAAAAGAAGCTTCAAATCCACCGCTTGCCAATTCTTGTTGTAGCATTTCTTTACTTTGTTGCCCTGTGACTCAACATATTGCCCTTACAACTTGCATATTTTGATACAGGTTTTGAATGGCAATAGTATAAGCAGCTACATCGATGTATCCTCTTCCTTGGTGCTTGTGTCTCCTTGACCTTTGGTTTGCTGCTCATTCTATCCTTATTGATCATCCTCTTGCAAGTCTTAACTTTGTTGACTATTTTCTTCATCATCATCTTCCTTAGTAATTGTTTTCTCTTTTTCATCTGAACTTGATATCGTTTGAGTGCCCTCATGTTTTGGTGGTGAGCTAGGATAGCTTGGATGTTCATACTCTTGTGAGAAAAATTGCACCTCAGAGAATTGAAATTTTCTTGACAAAGCATTTTGCATCTCATAGTCGAAGGTGATATTGAGTGGTTCTCCCTCTAAGTTGGGTATCAGGAAGGTAAATGCCTCGGAACCTATAGTGGGTGGGACTTCTCTTGCTTCTGTAGTAGTGGCCCGATTTGTAGTGGTAGGGTTGGCTTCATAGGTTATAGTTGCACTAGTAGTGCTTTTATTCATGATGGGGTGTGATAGGCAAATTTGGATAGGAGGTGCTACCAATGGAGGCTCCCTTGGAGACTATTGTGGGGAAGGTTGAGGTGATGACAATGTTGGGACTTGTAGGCATGGTATTCTACCCCTCATATGCTTTCCAGTTCTTGAATCGATTGACTTACGGGCTTTCTTGGAAGATCCTTTAAATTGCTTCAATTCTTCACTAGTCATGGCATGCTCGACTGGTATATCATAAGCTAAACACATATACACAATCCTGATGATTGCACAACAGTCGTGAATAAATCTTTTTTGTGGCCATCTTTTTTGTGCCAAATACACTTGCTCTTGAATCCAAGTGGCAAGATCAATGGTTTGGGGTCCTATATTGCTAGTCCAAACCAAATGTGACTTTGAGGTAGCATAAAATGATCATGTGCCGGGGAGGCAAAGTGTTGCATGCAAATTCGTAATGGCTTCGACAACTCAAGTATTATAGCTTAAATATTTACCCACTTGAGAACATCTCCTTTCTTCATTGGCTCTCATATGAGCATTTCTCCTTCCATTGGTGAATGCATACCATGGATTTTTTGTGCTACCCCAATGAGATTTGTCGATAGGTAGAACTTCTTGAATGGTGGATCTGCAACTAATGATGGAAAGATGAATGTGCCTGGTAACTCCCTCCTGACAGGGGGTTGTAGCATAGTGACCAAATAAAAGCAACGATAAAATTGGGTTTGGAAAGAGGAGCGCTGAAATATTCCATAAATCCCACCCTTGACCAAATTGGTCGTAATTCTTCTGAATTCTAGAGGGCTTCAAAATCTCAAGAAAAGAATTGATCACCATGTATCTTCACTAAAGCATAACATTGCATCATGAATATGTTCAGCATTGACTAGGGGTCTTGCTAATCCTTGGAACCAATGTGAATTATTGTGTACTTTTTCTATCCTTCTTATGGTAGATTGTCAATAGGAATTGGTCCCATGAAGTCTTGGAAAGCTAAAGGCCTAATTGAAGGGTGGGCCTCTACCAATAGATTCTCAAAGTCCATTGCCAGCATGCTAGTGCCAACACCGGAAGTTCCTTCAGCTTGCATTGGGATTCTGAGTGCTTGTAGAAGAGATCTACTACAAAAGGATAACACATTAGCATGGAAAGTAATAATAATCCCAATAAGGTGAGACTGCAATCCCTTTCCATAATCGATTTGTAGCCCGTGTAGCCTTGTGTGAGGTGATTATGTAATGATCTCTCAATTAACAAATGCCCGTCTCTAGACTTCCTACATGCTCTCCAAAAGGCATACATGTATTTTCAAGAGAGATGTCATTACAATGATGAGTGGGTTAGTAGTTATTATTTTTACAAGGATTAAGGGTTAGGGAGTGTTAAAAAGGATGAAGGTTAGTATAAGGAGGTTTCCAAATATACAATGGGATGTAAGGAGTGTTTTGGGGACTTTTTGGCACCCACATTCTAAGGGTCGGTGAATGATCATGATGCCTTGGGTGAGATACAAGGGATGGATTTGGAGGTAATGAGGTTGTTGAGTGGTTTTTGTCGAAGGAGTAGCTATTACATGGTTTGGTTACAAAGTTATGAGATAGCCTTTGGGTACCCAGACTTGAGTGGGGTTGGGCCAGAGTTAGTCACCCGAATTTGTTGAATTCTCGATGATGGAGAATGTCTAGGTGTTTTGGAACATTGAGGTTGAGTCGGCTTCATCTTAACTTCATGTCCTACACTGCTAGAGATAGTCGTTGATCACTCACCTTTTGGTAGCCATACTTGCTTTGTATCGGTTGCTTTGGCAAGCCTGTGCTGTCTCCACCATTCGAATGGTCTAGGGAGGTTGCAATTGGTTGGGGTTTCAAAGTTGTGGTTGACATTTTTGTGGTGGTTGTTGAGAGGTCGGGTTGACACTCTACTTTGAAAAAGAAGGGAGGTCCAATACCTGCATGCCTTGCCCATCAAGATGTGAGGTATGCTGCACAACAGATCTAGGCAGGTATGAAAGAAGTGTGGAGAGAGCACTCGAGGAGACTATGGTGCCTGTTTGTCCTCTAATGGTTCTCATTTGGCCATTGATAGTGCTCATTGTTCCACCTATTGTGCCCATTTTTCCACTAATAGTGCCCATCTTACCAAGGGTAGTCGTTGGAGGATGGATTTGTCCAAAAATCTTCCGGTCCTCCCTCACATTTATTACGTATGGGTTGTGGTTACTTTTCTCTGATTGGGCATGGTTAGGAAACTCGAGTGGTCTTACTTGCTATTGACCTTTTATCCTAAGCTGAAGAGAGCATCTTCTAAGGTTCAAGTCCACTGAGTGATCGTATAATCAATCTTGGCCTAGAATCAATGGTTCTATCAGGTCATCATCATAACAAACTAGGAGCTTCACCATCAAGGTTACATCTTCTATGAGGATAGGAAGGTCCACCTCACCCATGCAAGGGGTTTCCATGCCTCCTAGCCCTATGAGATATGCCTCTATAGGTTGTATTTCTAGTTCCATGTTGACAGCATGACCACCTAATCACACTAGTTGTAGCACTTGAGTCAATTAGTGCTCTAATTTCCTTGAACATAGTATCTTGCTTTAGCCTAATTGTAATGAATGGTCTTCTATCCATGATGCTAGGTTTCATAGTCTGCCTTGGTTGGCACGTTGCCATCGAATATCTAGGGGCTTCTCTTTCAGTACATGTAATTACTTGGAGGCCTTCTAATTGATTATAACATTCCCTCCCTAGTCCTTGTCTTCGTAGTTTCATATGTTTAATGCATTCTAAGGCCTCTGCCTCGAATTTTGCCCTGATCCTGTTCTCTTCCTCTTTGCATTTCCTTGCCAATGTGAGTCATCTAAGCATATCCTCAATGAGAGGTTCTTGATAAAGCTTGACTCTACAACCGCTAATGTAGTTAAGCATTATCTCTCCTTCTAAAGTGGATAATTGTACACCTCCACTTGTTGAAAGCCTATTTATAATCATAAGTCCATTTCCTCATTTCTCTAGATTTTGTGCATGTTGTTTCAATGTATAGATTAAGACTAAATCTCCTTCTTTCAAGCCTTTGTCTTTCCCATGTGCATTGAAATATGTGTTTTATCACTTCTTGTCTACATATATGCTTGCTCTTGCTTTCAACCTTGTCTCTCCTAATCATTCGAATTCCATGATCCTTGATGATAACTTGTGGCCAATCCATTGATGCTCTTGTGCTACCTTAAGGGCAAGTATCAAAAAATTCAAGGGAAGCACTGCATTTTGATGAAAAACCATATGAAAGGGAGTTGCACTGAGTATGATCTTGTAGGCCACTCGATATTCCCAAATAGTGTGATGTAATTGTTTATCCCAATCTGAATGCTTGCTGTTTATGATTTTAGTCAGTACATTGCAAAGGATCTTGTTAGTACTTTCTGCCTATCCATTGGCTTGAGGATGATATGGTGCGGACTTGTGAATCACCATAAAATCTTGTAACAAATATTCAATGAATTTATTGAGAAAGTGAGTCCCTTTGGCTCACTAATTCTATAGGTAATCCATACCTTGTAAAGACACTCTCAAATAAGAATTTTGTAGTCATGTGTGCATCATTCTTTGGTAGCATTAACCTCTACCCATTTGGTGAGATAATCTGTAGCTACAATGATGTATTCAACATGAGTGCCTTTAGCAAGGGGGTTAATGGGTCCAACAAAATCTATACCCCACTTAGAGAAAGCACGTCCACCCATCATGGATTTCAGTGGTATCTCATCTCTACAAGTAGGAAACTGAGCTCTTTGGCATACATCACATCTCTTGACATAGGTATGTGCATCCATATGAAGAGTGGGCCACCATACTCTTGAGAAGAGTATGGCCTTGATTATCTGGTTGGGGCCAAAATGACCTCCTACAACACACCAGTGTGCAAATTCTAATATGCTCAAGTAGTCGTTCTCATGAACACATTATCTCAAGTATCCATCTCTTCCCCTTTTGTACAGATTATCACCAATAAGTAGGTAGTCTTGAGAACCTTGCTCTAGAATTCCTTGTCTCACTACGGTCATTCCTTAAGGGAATGTCCTCATCCTCAAGTAGGTTACCATTGGTCTGCTCCATTGTGGTGTCATAGACACATGGTATAAGGTTGCATGTTCGATAGCTGGTCTAACACGATAGATTGTGCACTCCTTGCATGTTTTGTAGACATCTGCTCCCATCAAAGGCCAATACACTCCTATTCTATGCAGAATCTTTAGTGCACAGTGTTTCGAATGGTGTTGCTTTAATGCACCTACATGTGCGAATTGCAACCAATTCTCATGCTCTGATTCCTCTATGCAACAAGCAAGGATCTTTTGATTATTCTGCTTGTAGATGCTTCCTAGTAGTATTTGGTATCTCTGGGACTTAGTTATCTTTGGTTCTCTAATTCTACTTTGAGGGTTCTTGGGTCCAAATGTAAGAATAGAGACAATTGGTTAGGCCCATTTTGGCACTACTTCAAGTTTAAACAAATACGCATCCAATAAATCATCGACTATTCCTTGAGGGTCTTCTCTCGTGGTTAATCATGAAAGGTGATGGGCTCTAAGGTGGGTCTTTTCTTTTCTGACTACCACTTCAAAATTATACTCCATTAACAACAAAAACTGATGTATCAATCTACTCGTGTTACAAGGTTTGTTGACTAGGTACAACAATGCTTGATGGTGTGTGAGAAACTTGAATTTGTTTGCCAACAAATAGTGTCTAAGTTTCTTTACAACATAAATCATCCCCAATCCTTCTCGCTCATTAGTGGTATAATTTCTTTCTGCCACATTCAACTATCTACTTGCATATGCTATGGGGAGGTCTATATTGCTCTCAGTCATAGGTTGTGCTAGCACACCCCCTATAGCATAGTTGGAGGCATCCACATGTACATGGAATGGCTAACTCCAATCTGGTGACGTCAAAATGGGTGATGAACACAAGCATTGTTTGAGTTTGTTAAATGAGTTCTCACATTCATATGTCCATTCAACCTTAAGAGTGAGTACAGAGGATTTGCAATGATAGCATACATGTGTATGAAGCATCAATAGTAACCAAAACACCCCATGAAAGACTGTACTTCCTTCACATTATTTGGCCTTGGTAGGTCTGCAATCACTCTAACTTTCTCCTCGTATGTATAGATTCCATTTTTGGACACGATGTATCCTAGAATCTTGCCTTTTTTTACCATGAAAATGCACTTTTATGGGTTCATACATACTTGATATTCTCGACATTTATCAAAGACTTGTTTCAACTCAGGGATGTGTGTTTCCCTAATGTTGGAGTGAGCACACAAATCATCAACATAGACTTCTAAGTTCTTTTGTAAGAACTCTTTAAAGACATGACACATCAACAGTTCAATAGTGACTGCCCAAATGACATCACAATAAATGCAAATATGCCACATTTTGTAGCAAAAAACAATTTATGCTGATCTTTAGGAGAAATGACCACCTGATTGTAGCTTGAGAATCCATCAAGGAAGCTATAAACTTCCTTGCCTGCTACTCATTCTAATAAGTGCTCAATGATAAGAAGCAAATAACTATCTCAAATAGTGGCTGTCTTAACCTTTTTCAGGTTAATGTAAACACGTAGCTTCCCATTCTTCTTCTACTCCTTTCAAGTCCCTATAGCTCCATGCAAGCATGTCTCTATACTCTCTCAATAGGGCAGTCAATTCTTCTTCTTCCTCCTCTGTAGCTCAAGCATGAGTACCACCTCCTTTAATTGTCAATTTGCAGAGATGTGAGGAGGATATGAAGATCGTGAGCAATTGCGGTGAGGAATGTGAGTGACAAGTGCATACATGCATGCACGCACACACAAGGCAAGATCAAAGAGAGGAACAATGGAAAGCTTCAATTGCACAAGTCTCTTAAAAAAGCTTCAATCTCTACTAAGCCAAATCTCTCACAAGATACTAAGAAGCTAACCTCAAAAATGAGCTCTCTAGCTCTTTTTATTGTTTTTTGACTAGTTTTGGCTCTGTTCAAACCTAGTGTCCGGCCTATTTAAAAATTAGGTCAGAAGGCTCATTTGAGGGCTCAAATGGAGTCTAAGAATTATGAAAATTGGTAGGATGATACTTCTAATAATCCTCAAGCTTGTGAACTCCTTGGATTGAACAAAATGGAGTTGCAAGAATAAGAAATGATATTTAGAATGGTTTTTTGTGATAAAAATCACTATTTCTATAGGGATTTCTTTTGAAAATTTGACATATACTTCTTGAAGATCCCTACATGCTCCCTCTTCTTTTGTATCTGCTTGTTTGATGCATTCTCATGCCTTGTGCTTGACCTTGAGTCTCAATACTCCCCCCTCTCGAGTCTATCATCCTCGATAGACCCTTGTTGGAGTGGGTGTTCCATGTAGTACTTTGAGAGGTAGTGTTCATCTTGTATCCACAAGATCAGTTTGTCTTCCGATTGCAACAAGTTCATTTGTCCTATTCTCCATGTTGTCACGGCTATCTTTTGCAAGTTTGAGTTCCTTTGTATGTATTCCTTCCTTGGATTCCAACATGATGGTGTATTCGTGTGCTTTCAGAAATTGCTAATTGCTCAAAAGAGGTTGTCAATGTTGATTTTGAGTAGCAGTTTGTTGTGAATTGTTTCACAGCAGGTGATGTTGTAACCTTGATGTCCTCTACATCTTCAGACTCTCAAAGCACTACTTGGAACAACCACTACAACAAGGGTCTGTCAAGGACAACAGACTCTAGAGGGGGGGAGTGTTGGAACTCAAGGTCAAGCACAAGCATGGAAGCACATCAGAAAGGTGGACACACACAAGAAGAAGGAGCAAGTAGGGAGCTCCAAGAAGTACATGTCAAATTTTTAGAAGAATCCCCTACAAAAATAGTAATTTCCATCACTAAAAACCATTGTAAATACAATTTTCTATTTTTGTAACTCCATTTTGTTCAAGACGACAAGTCATCGAGCTTGAGGAGTATTATAAGTATCATCCTCCCAATTTTCATAATTTTTAGGCTTCATTTGGGCCCTCAAATAAGCCCTGGAACCTAATTTTTAACTAGGCCGGACACTAGGTCTGGACAGGGCCAAAACTAGTCCAAAAACTATAAAAAGAGCTAGAGAGCTCATTTTTGAGGTTAGCTTGTTAGAGAATAGAGCTTTTGTAAGAGAACTTTATTGCAATCAAAGCTTTCCATTGTTCCTCTCTGTTGAGCCCATAAAAGTCATGTTGGTCACAGTCAACTGCAGTCAAAGTCAACGGTCAAAGTCAACTGGTCAAAGTCTACAAGGTCAAAGGTCAAAGTCAATAGGTGCAAAGTCAAAGTGCAGGTGTCAAAGTGCACAGGTGGTGCATAAGTAATTGTCCACAAAGGGTAAATCGGAGAAAATAGGTTGCAGGTTGCAGAGGTACTTTCTCTAATTTCCCTAAGGTTCAAAGTGTGTTTTAAAGTGTTTTGGAAGGTTCAGGTGAACCCCCCTTATGTGCAAAAGTGAAGAATTAAAAGGAAATGTGAAGGCATGTGAAGCGGCAAAGTGTACGCACAGGTGAAAGTATGGCCCCCCATTAAAATTTTTGGTTTTAGACTAAAGTCACTACAGGACAAAACAGTGAGTAGTTGGCTGCCACTTGTGAGAGCCATCTTGGGACATCAAAGTGAGCACCAAGATTCACTTGCAGTTAGGAGCGTACGTGATCGGCACACTCAAATCAAGGAAGAGCCATTCTTGGACCAGGGTTGGAGTAAGCAAGAGAGCATAGGCTAAGTGGAGCAAGAGAGGGAAGTGCAAGAGACACCAGAGTACGTCGCACAGAAGTGGAAGTGCAAGGTGCATAGAGAGTGACCAAGGATTGTGGTGCAGAGAAGTGCTAAGCTATAGTTCCCCCAAATATCTCAAGGTCCTTTGGCAGTGTACGCTTGCCGACAGCAGGTATTCACTCCTCCCCCTTTGTGGAAGCTTGGTGCAAGGTGTGCACAAGGAGAAGCTTGAAGCAGGTGGAGGTTTGTTGCAGAGGAGGTCGGCAGCAATAGGACATTGGGATATTGGATATTTTGTAATTAGGCACTCTGCGGGATTGTGCACAGAGGTATTGGTGTATCTTGTATTTCAAACATTGTAATTTTCTTACTGTAATCAATCGAAGGCAGAGACTTCCAAGGTGTATTTTCTCTTTTGGTCCTTCCATTTTCTCCTACAAACCCTCAAACTCCTTCTTGTCAAAGAATCCCCCAACAAATTTGGCACGCCCGGTGGGACTTCCAAGGAGTTTTGAGCATAGGAGGCTATATATTGCCATTGGAGGACAATATTCCAGGGTCGACAACATTACTCCAGTGGGCCAAAAGGTGCATACTTTTATCAAGTGTCTTATTTTAAGTGGACTATGCATAGCTCATGACCGCGACCCGGTCACAAACCTTGAGAATCAAGTGCAAGCAGACAAGAAGAAAGACGAACAGAAGATCATCGAGTCCACTTTCATCGACTTCATCGGTAGGAAGCATGGCCGGACAGGTGGACCTAGAAATCTTGCTCTCCAGATTAAACATAAAATTTCCCTCCTTCAGGGGTTTAGCCCAGGAGGACCCAGATGAGCACATTCGACGATTTCTTGCATTATGTAAGACTAGGGGGCTAATGGGTAGGGAAGATGCTTTCTTGATACTCTTCCCAGCCACATTGGAAGGACTCGCAGACAAGTGGTTCAGCCAGTTTGCTGAAAACCACTTTACCACTTGGGATTTGATGAAGGATGCTTTTAGAAATCAATTCCAGCAGGGGAACACAGCAGAGATTATCATAGAAGAGCTAGAGAACTTGAGATTGGGTCCAGGAGAAAAGTTCCCAGAATTTGTGACCAGAGCCAAAGCACTAATGGCCAAATTACCAGATCCACCCCATGATTTTTTTGTCAAGAAATGGTTAGCCAAGCCCCTACCAGTAGCCACTCAATGCAAAATAAAGGAATTAGTATTACCTACAGCCTCCATAGAGGAGTTCATCACCACGGCTACAAGACTGGAGCAAATAAGGCACCAATATGGGACAACTTCTTCACCACCAACATATGGTACAGACATGGAGGATCCAGTGACCCAGCTGAGGAGGGAGTTGGAGGGCTTAAAGAGAAATAAGCCCTACAAAGAGGAGGAGACTGCTCTGGCTCAATTGAGAAGGGAGATTGAAGCACTCAAGCTCCAAAAGGAAGAGGAAGCCCAGGCAGAGGAATTAGCTCAGCTGCGACAGGAGTTGCAGGAGCTCAAAGGAGGAGGCATCAAGAGTGGTCTTTGGTGTTCCATGTGCAGCAAACAAGGGCATATAGTAAGTGAGTGCCCTCTGTTAAGTGTAACTTGCCAATTATGCAGGAAGGTTGGCCATGAGGCCCATGAATGCCAATCAAGAGGAATGCCTGCAACGACATACTGGACCCAAGGAGGACCTCCAACAACCACAAATGTGATGGCTGCACAAAATCAAGGTAACAACTATAACCCTAGACAGAGAAATAATTTTGGAAATGGGCCTAGGAGGCCAATAATCTGTTTTAGGTGCGGAGAATGTGGGCACTACCAAAGTAGGTGCACCCTACCAGAGAATGCACCTCCTTGCAGGAACTGCCCTGAGGCCAGAGACCATTATACATATGGTTGTCCTAAGAATCAAGCCTCTTCATCAGGGCCCCATATCCAAATGATTTCTGTGAAGGAAGAAGAAATGGCAAATCAAGTTAAGGTGCCATCACCATCTACCAGGGTGGTGCAGTTAGAGGAAATTGACTCTTTTGCTGTGCAGACAAGAAGCAAGGGGATGGCTCCAGTGGACATGGGTCAAGAATCATTGATTAATGGATTAAACAGAGACAAAGGTGTGTCCGAAGACCTAGCCACCACAAGTGCAGACACAAGGCAAAAGGAAAATTGCACAGGTACCAGTGATGCCATTGGACATGCATTCAGCAGGGCTCATGAGGAGTTGGATAAGTCAAATGGAGCCCAAGCTCTTAAGGAATCAGAAGCCTCCAGACTGCTCAAGTCCATGAAAAAGGAGGTTAGTATTTTTGATTTAATAAAGATGGATGGGAAGTTCAGGTCAGAACTCTTGCAGATAATTGATGAAGCTTCCACTACAAGTTTGGTGGCAAAGACTGCTGTTGTACATGAAGGAAAGATTGTAAGGGAAGCACCCCTTACAGATTATAAAAGTCCTCGGCTGACAGTATCTATCAAGGGTCATGAATTTAAAGGAGTTATTGTGGATGGTGGTTCTGGCATTAACTTGATGCCTGAACATACAATGAAAAGAATTGGACTCCACCCTTCAAGGCCTGCAAATTTCACTGTCACTTTGGCAGATCAGAGCAAAGTAAGGCCCTTGGGAGTAATCCCAAAAGTTCCACTTGAAGTACAAGGTAATTTATTCATCCTGGATTTTGTGGTTTTAAGATTACCCCAGGTTGAAGGAGGATTTCCTCTCTTAATTGGACGACCATGGCTGAGGCACGCAAGTGTCATTCATGATTGGGGCAAGGATACTATGTGGGTACAAAAGAAAGGGCAGGAGCTGACACAGATTCATTTAGAAGAGGGCCCAGATAATCAAGGAAACACTAGCATGATGCAAGCAGTTGGCATTTGCATGGAAACAGAATCGGAGGATCAACCCCAAATAGATTTTGAGGAAGAAGAGGATATTCTAAATTGGCTCCAAGCAGGCAACTCTTCCTCTTGTTTTGGAATTTTTCTTAATAATTGTTGTACAATTGAAGGTTATGATGAAGATAAGGAAAAAGTCCAGGTTGATGGATTGGGAGAGCCCATTACAAACCACAGAAGGGGCAGGAAGACAACCCTCAAATGCATTTTTGAGGAGGATATGACTACTACAGAAAATGAAGTTAATAAAGCTAAAGGCAAGGTAAAAGATTCTAGTGAAGAGTGTTCTTTTCCAATTCAAGAAATACCTGTAGGATGGATGCAGGATAAGGAAGAACAGATTGAAATCCAAAACACCCCTGCTTATGAAGCAATGCAAGAAAAGCTAGAAGACAAGGACAAGGAAGGAGAGGAGAAGGAGGATACTCTGGTAGAGAGAAATCCTGTCCAAGAAATACAATTAGGCAATCAAGACAATGATCGGCCAGTTTTGGTGGCCACTTGGTTGTGGAGCCACCCAGGGCTCCTTGAAAAGGTAAAATCATTCTTGACCAAATATATAGATGTTTTTGCTTGGCATTATAAAGACTTAGAAGGAGTGCCGGCAACTTATGGAGAGCATAGAATCCCTCTGGTTGATGGAGCAAAACCTATAAGAGGGAAGAGTTATAGACTTAACCCAAAATATGCTGAAGCTGTCTATGTGGAAATCCAGAAGATGGAGGATGCAGGAATCATCATTCCTGTAGAACACTCAGAGTGGCTCTCCCCTATGGTTATAGTACCAAAGAAGAATACTAATAAAATCAGAATTTGTGTTGATTTTAGAGCACTCAATAAGGTGACCATTCCAGATGGTTTCCCAATGCCTTTTGCAGAACAGGTCATTGAAGAAGTAGCTGGGCATGCCTTATATAGCTTTATGGATGGATTCAGTGGCTATAATCAAATATCAATACACCTAGAGGATCGAGAAAAGACTGCTTTTATCACACCTTGGGGAACATATGTGTATGTAAAAATGCCATTTGGGCTCAGAAATGCCCCAGCCACCTTTAACAGAACGGTCAATCTCATCTTTGGCCCCCTATTGCTGGAATCACTTAGAATCTTCATGGATGACTTCTCTTCGTTTTCAGGATCTCACAAAGAAACTCCTCTAGATTGTTTGGACCACCATCTGAGGCAGCTGCATAATGTTTTCAAAAGATGCAGAGAAACTAAGTTAAAGCTCAATCCAAACAAATGTCATTTTCTTGTGACAGAAGGAACTCTCTTAGGACATGTGGTGTCAGCTAAAGGTATGGCCCCGGATCCTGACAAAATCATTTCTATCTTAAAGTTGCCTAAACCTAAAACCCCTAAAGAGATCCAGAGTTTTTTGGGGCATACTGGATACCATAGAAGGTTTATTAAAATGTATGCAGAGATAGCTAGACCTCTGGCTAGACTTACAGGTAAGGAAGTACCTTTTAAATGGGAAGAAGAGGAAGAAAAAGCATATCGAACATTGCGGTCCAGGTTAGTGTCTGCTCCTATTTTGATCACACCTGAATGGTCAAGAATCTTTCATATACATGTAGATGCCAGTGCCTATGCAGTGGGGGCAGTTTTGACACAACCTAGTGAAGAATTTAAGATGGACAGACCAATTCAGTATGCTAGTAGAATTTTGACTAAGGCTGAAAGGAATTACAGCACCACTGAAAGGGAAGCCTTAGCAATGGTTTTTGCGGTCCAAAAATTTCGTCATTACTTGTTGGGAGTAAAATTCGTTATTATAACTGACCACCAACCTCTCAAGTACTTGCTCAACAAACCACAAGCCACTGGTAGAATATGGAGGTGGTTATTGTTATTCCAAGAGTTCGATTTTTCTGTGGTCCACAGACCAGGTAAAGAGAATGTTATGGCGGATCACCTTTCCAGAATCAACATGATGGAGCAAGTTAGTGGAATCAATGATGATTTTCCAGATGCTCATCTGTTTGCTGTCCAGGCCCAAGGTTGGTATTATGATATCAAGAATTTCATTAAAACAGGGATGTATCCAGAAAAGGCTAGTGCTGTGCAAAGGAAGAGATTGCTACTCAAGAGCAGACCATACACCTTCCTTGAAGTAAATTATATAGACAGGGAAAGGATGACAGACTTAGGAAGTGCTTGGAGGAAGAAGAAGTGAGGAAAGTCCTTCACTCTGCACATGAAGGACCAGGTGGTGGGCACCTTCCAGGGCATATTATGAGTCAGAGGATATTAGATGCTGGTCTATGGTGGCCTACACTATTTAAGGATGCAGATGAATGGGGAAAGGCATGTGACGTTTGCCAGAGGTGTGGACCTAAGCCCACAACGCAGAGACATAACCCCTTGATTGTTTCCACTTCCTGGCAACCATTCGAAAAGTGGGGGCTGGATTTTGTAGGGCCCATCTATCCTCCGACAATTCCAAAAAGAGAGAAATATCTCTTGATAGCTACCGATTATGCGACCAAGTGGGCTGAAGCTATTGCTTCCCCCGACTGCACTGCCCAAACTGTTGCCGATTTCATTTATAGTAACATCATTTGCAGGTTTGGATGCCCATTTGAAATTTGTACAGATCAAGGTACACATTTTGTCAATAAGGTCCTGCAGGAAATTTTTAACAAGTATAGAATTCTACATAGGACTTCTTGTGCTTACTATCCAAGAGCCAATGGACAGGCTGAATCGACAAATAAAGTTTTGATCTCAATGTTAAGGAAGGAATGTATGTTACAACCCACTTCCTGGGGCATTGCTTATCAAGGTACCCTATGGGCATACAGGTTAGCTTACAAAGAGGCCACAGGATATTCTCCATTTCAACTGGTTTATGGAATATTTCCCATTGAGCCCTTTGAATTTTTACATGGCTCACCTAAGATAGCATACATGCAGGGCAAAAAAGACTGTGATGTCTCTCAGAGAATAGGGGCACTACATAAAGTGGAGGAGATTCGTCTCCTAGCAACAAAACAATTGATCGAGACTCAGACGAAGAGGAAAGAGGCACATGATCGACACCTGTGGAACAACAACATTGAAGCAGGCATGTTGGTTCTTCTCCATAGACCTAACCTTCATACACAACTGAGAGGAAAATGGCTTCCAAATTGGGAAGGACCTTATAGAGTCAAAACAATGCTAAACTTGGGTGCTGTGGAGTTAGAGACGCTGAAAGGAGAGGCCTTGCCACTGGTCAACATTTCAAGGCTGAAGGCCTATCATCAACACACTTAAAGACGTATGGATCACCTGGAACTGCCAAATATGTCCAGGTTGTACATAACTTTCTCATCATATTTTGCTCAGTTTTAGTAGTTTTCCTTATCAATTTCATCTTTGTTATTGGTTTTTTAGAAAACCTAGAAGATATTTCAAAACCACGGCCAAGCAAGCTCGGTTTTGGAAATTTTCTAGCAATTTTAGCATTTTTCTAGCAATTTTTATCCCTTTCCGATGTCTTTTTATTGCCCAATTTGAGGAATAAATGGAGGGTCTCTGTGGTTTGATGAAGGATTTTAGGCTCAACATGTAGAAAATTTCATCAGAATTTTTTCAGAATTTTTTAGAATTTTTTGGCCAATTTTTGGCATTTTTTCAGATTTTTCCTTGATTTTTCTCTAAATTGGGCTATTTAAAAATATATTTATAAAAAAAAAAAAGACCCCTAGGGAATTTGCGGGTTCCCAAAAAAAAAAAAAAAAAAAAAAAAAAAAAAAAATCCCCCCAGCCCCCCCCTCCCCCCCCCTCCCCCCCCCCTCCCCCCCTCCCCCCCCCTCCCCCCCCCTCCCCCCCCCTCCCCCCCCCTCCCCCCCCCCTCCCCCCCCCCCCCCCCCCCCCCCCCCCCCTCCCCCCCCCCCCCCCCCCCTCCCCCCCCCCCCCCCCCCACTCCCTCCCCCCCCCCCCCCCCTCCCCCCCCCCCTCCCCCCCCCCCCCCCCTCCCCCCCCCCCTCCCCCCCCCCCCCCCCCTCCCCCCCCCCCCCCCTCCCCCCCCCCCCCCCCCCCCCCCCCCCCCCCCCCGCCCGCCCCCCCGCCCCCCCGCCCGCCCCCCCCCCCGCTCGCCCGCCCCCCCCCCCGCTCCCTCCCCCCCCCCCCCCCCCCCCCCCCCCCCCCCCCCCCCCCCCCCCCCCCCCCCCCCCCCCCGCCCCCCGCCCGCCCCCCCCCCGCCCGCCCCCCCCCCCCCCCCTCCCCCCCCCCCCCCCCCCCCCCCCCCCTCCCCCCCCCCCGCCCCCCGTTCTGACAGCCCCCCTCCCCCCCCCCCCCCCCCTCCCCCCCCCCCCCCCCCCCCCTCCCTCCCCCCCCCCCCCCCCGCCCCCGTTCTGACAGCCCCCCCTCCCCCCCCCCCCCCTCCGCCCCCCCCCCCCCCCCCCTCCCCCCCCCCCCCCCCCTCCCCCCCCCCCCCCCCCCCCCCCCCTCCCTCCCCCCCCCCCCCCCCCCGTTCTGACAGCCCCCCCTCCCCCCCCCCCCTCCCCCCCCCCCCCCCCCCTCCCCCCCCCCCCCCCCCCTCCCTCCCCCCCCCCCCCCCCCCCGCCCCCCGTTCTGACAGCCCCCCCTCCCCCCCCCCCCCCCCCTTTTTTTATTTTATTTTATTTTAATTTTTATTTTTTATTTTATTTTTTATTTTTTAATTTTATTTTATTCTTTTTTCTTTCGATTATTTTTTTTTTCCTTTTTATTATTTTTATTTTTTATTTATTTTATTTTCTTTTTTATTAATTCTGTCTGAGCGTTGAAAAAAAAAAAAAAAAAAAAAAAAAACAAGCGATCATTTTTTTTTTTTTCTTTTACTTTATTTTTTTATTTTCATGGCTCAAAGCTTTTGGCTCTGGATTGTGCCTCGGTTGGCCGTTTTTTACAAAAATGGAGTCATTTTCATGTTTTTTGGCCCCTATGAACTCAGTTTTTGACTTTCTTTTTACAAATTCCCACTTTTTGTATGACTTTTGGTCTGAAACCACATGTTTTGAACACCTTTCTCACATGTTTTTATTTCACAACATTGTCCAAATGGTCTATTCTCACCTTGTCTTACCTTATGTTTAATAATCTCCCATATGTACCCTCTGTAGCCCTCCGGGTTGATCATTTTAGCCTCCTCCGGACCCCTGATTCCTACTCCCAATCCCTCCCTTTACCAATATGCCCAGCCACATCCTTTCCCCTCCCTACCCCATCCATCTTCGCACCCTCAGCCCTCCCTTCCCCTTCCTTTCTACCCTCCCATTGCCCCCCTTTTTTGCTTTGCCATTCCAAAATCCCAATTTTGGTTCTTCTCTGGTGCTTGTTCTCTCCTGCTTTTGGTGGAATTGGTTGCTGCTCAGATGTCCTATTCAAGTTTTGCGGCTCTTCAAAGTTTTAGCTATAGCTCTCCGGGACGGAGAGCACATTAGGTGGTGGGCAACTGTTGAGCCCATAAAAGTCATGTTGGTCACAGTCAACTGCAGTCAAAGTCAACGGTCAAAGTCAACTGGTCAAAGTCTACAAGGTCAAAGGTCAAAGTCAATAGGTGCAAAGTCAAAGTGCAGGTGTCAAAGTGCACAGGTGGTGCATAAGTAATTGTCCACAAAGGGTAAATCGGAGAAAATAGGTTGCAGGTTGCAGAGTTACTTTCTCTAATTTCCCTAAGGTTCAAAGTGTGTTTTAAAGTGTTTTGGAAGGTTCAGGTGAACCCCCCTTATGTGCAAAAGTGAAGAATTAAAAGGAAATGTGAAGGCATGTGAAGCGGCAAAGTGTACGCACAGGTGAAAGTATGGCCCCCCATTAAAATTTTTGGTTTTAGACTAAAGTCACTACAGGACAAAACAGTGAGTAGTTGGCTGCCACTTGTGAGAGCCATCTTGGGACATCAAAGTGAGCACCAAGATTCACTTGCAGTTAGGAGCGTACGTGATCGGCACACTCAAATCAAGGAAGAGCCATTCTTGGACCAGGGTTGGAGTAAGCAAGAGAGCATAGGCTAAGTGGAGCAAGAGAGGGAAGTGCAAGAGACACCAGAGTACGTCGCACAGAAGTGGAAGTGCAAGGTGCATAGAGAGTGACCAAGGATTGTGGTGCAGAGAAGTGCTAAGCTATAGTTCCCCCAAATATCTCAAGGTCCTTTGGCAGTGTACGCTTGCCGACAGCAGGTATTCACTCCTCCCCCTTTGTGGAAGCTTGGTGCAAGGTGTGCACAAGGAGAAGCTTGAAGCAGGTGGAGGTTTGTTGCAGAGGAGGTCGGCAGCAATAGGACATTGGGATATTGGATATTTTGTAATTGGGCACTCTGCGGGATTGTGCACAGAGGTATTGGTGTATCTTGTATTTCAAACATTGTAATTTTCTTACTGTAATCAATCGAAGGCAGAGACTTCCAAGGTGTATTTTCTCTTTTGGTCCTTCCATTTTCTCCTACAAACCCTCAAACTCCTTCTTGTCAAAGAATCCCCCAACACTCTCTTTGATCTTATTTTGTGCACGTGTGTGTGTATGTGCGTGCATGCTTGTGTGCTTTCACTCACACACTTGTGCCTTCACTTGCTCGTGGTCTTCATATCGGTCCCCACATCTCCGCGGATTGACAAGTAAAGGAGGTGGTGCTTACACTTGAGCTACACCAAATTTTGGTGCCGTTGTCGGGGAACAGGGTAAGCACCACCTCCTTTACTTGTCAATCCGCGGAGACGTGAGGACTGGTATGAAGACCACGAGCAAGTGAAGGCACGAGTGTGTGAGTGAAAGCACACAAGCATGCACACACACACACACACACAAGGTAAGATCAAAGAGAGGAACAATGGAAAGCTTCGATTGCAATCAAGTTCTCTTACAAAAGCTCTATTCTCTAACAAGCTAACCTCAAAAATGAGCTCTCTAGCTCTTTTTATAGTTTTTGGACTAGTTTTGGCCTTGTCCAAACCTAGTGTCCGGCCTAGTTAAAAATTAGGTTCAAGGGCTTATTTGAGGGCTCAAATGAAGTCTAAAAATTATGAAAATTGGTAGGATGATACTTCTAATACTCCTCAAGCTTGAGGACTCCTCGTCTTGAAAAAAATGGATTTACAAAAATAGAAAATGGTATTCACAATGGTTTTTAGTGATGGAAATTACTATTTTTGTAGGGGATTCTTCTAAAAATTTGACATGTACTTCTTGGAGCTCCCTACTTTCTCCTTCTTCTTGTGTGTGTCCACCTTTTTGATGTGCTTCCATGCTTGTGCTTGACCTTGAGTTCCAACACTCGAGCATAGCTTGAGTTAGTTCTACCATTTTCATGCAAATTTTTGTTCGTTCAATCTCTAAATCTGCTCTAGGGTAACCCTTGTCTAGGTTTGCGGTTGTTGGCCCTTCTTGAAGTCGAGCCTGGTACGCCTTGAACATATGTCCAAACCGTCTAGGGTTGGATCTACGAGAACAGATCCTGGTTGTGGTCTATTTACAATGAGTGGTGGGGTGGGATGAGGTGGAGTGGATGGAGTTTTGGTATGCGAGGGGTTTTGAGATGTAATGTCTTCTATTTTGCTTTTTGCATCTCTCAGGCTTTCTTCTAGTTCAGATAACTTTTTAGCCCACTTATGATTGGCCTTCTCCTTGCTATCCTTCCATGTTCATTTTTTCCTCTTACTAGGCTCTTTTGTTTCACTTGACTCTGATTGTTCCATTGGTTTAGCCTGTTTTAAGGCTAGTGCCCTAGTGACTGCATGTATAGGAGTCACGTTAATGCTACTTGAACTTGAATCCACCACTAATCCTACCACATTAATTGGTGTAACCTTGGGTGCACTAGAGGGGTTCCTTGGACAACCTCTCGGGATGTTCTTTGCCACATGCAAGACAAAAACCTTGTATTGTGATGTTCTATCCTTGTCCTGGAGCTGATGGGTGTGGACATTCAAAAATGAAATGGTTACCCTAACATCTAAAACATGGTCCTCGAGGGGCTTGTGGTTTCATTTGTCTCAATTGGGGCCTTGGGTTAGGATTCGTGTACATGACATTGGAGTATTCTAGATCCCAATTTGGTTCCATAGGTAGTGCCTCATATTGATACGATAAGTCTCACTATGCTCAGGTGACTCTATGTAAAAGCTTGTGGACTATCTTCATGGTTGTGGTCACAATTTTGAGTATGAGAGTCATTTTCTGAGACCAAAGGAGTCATTGGCACCAATGCTCTATTAGGGTTCTCCTCAGGCACTGCATACTTAACTGGAATTACATTGTCAGGAGGTAGCAGTTGGTTTCCTAGGACCGGTTGTAGCCAATATGGTGCCTGATAATGCTATTGTGGCCTATAATAAGGCTGTTGGTATTGGTTTTGATACCTACCCTGTTGGTAAGGTTGCTGATAAGTTTGTCTGATAGCCTGCCTATTGTATGGACAATCTTGGGTTGTATTGGCTATGCTCTCGGTTTCACTAACCTCTGCACTCTTCTCTTGACCTATTCCTTGGTTCTGTTGCAAAGCCTGGGCCCTAGTGACCACTTGCACTCGTGCAGTGGAAGTGACACTTCCTATTGGGTCTACAACTAACCCAATAACGTTAATTGGAGTTATTTTTGGCATATTATTGGGATTCTTTAGGTGGTCTAGTAAGAGATGCTCCTTCCCGCAATCTTGGCAAAAACCTTGAATTGTCACTGACTGGGGTTGTGTAGGTGGAGGTAAGGGGCAATCACGAATGAGGTGATCTCCCTGACATCTGTAGCATGGTCCTCTAGGGAATGGGGGTCTTACCTGCCTAGGCTGGGACCTAGAGTTGGGGTTTGCGTACATGACGTTTGTGTAATCTGGCTCCCAACTAGGTTCACCTGGTTCTTCACTGTAGTAGGACTCAACATGTTCAAGAGATTGCATGTAGTAGGCCTAGGGACTATCAATACGTGTAGAATCAAAGCTATGGTCACTAGGATCACTTTCTGAAAGCAGTGGTGTTACTGGCACTATAGCTCTATTCAAATTTTCCTTAGCTGCTGCATACTTTACAGGAATCACATTAGCTGGGGTTGGGGGTTGTTGAGCTAACACAGGTTGTGGCCTTTGTTGGTTTTGGTAGGGTTGTTGATAGGGTTGCTGCGGTCTACCATATTGTTGTGGAGGGTACTGGTTCTAGTATCTTCCCTGTTGTGGATAGGGCTGAGGGTAGGTTTGTCTAACTGCTTGCTTATTGTATGGGCAATCTTGTGTTGTGTGATTTGTGTATCTTGGTTCTATGGTGCAATATTGGCTGCTAGGATTCACTTGGGGTTGAACCATGATGGGACATGCGTTTGCCATATGGTCACCACCGCAAGTATAGCACCTCATTACTGGGGCAAACCTTGGAATTTGTTTACTAGAGACACCTAGTTTTTGAGCTACTTTCTCCGCAAGTTCCTCAATTGATGTGGATTGTGAGGAAGAGATGCTAGAAGCACTATCGAAATCTTTGTAGATTTTTGAAAGCTCTAGTTCCTCCCCTAGGTTATCCTCGATGTCAATGCACATGCGTACACACTCTTCTATAGTCCTAGGGTCCTTTAAGTACACATAGGATCGCAAATTTGTACTTAGCAATCCATCCAAGAATAAAGCCACTTGTTTGGCAGGTGTGGGTAACTCAAGAATAGGGCATCTCTCAAGGTACTGCCTAAATCTTCTTCCTGCAAGTCTCACAATCTCTTGAGGGGTCTGCTTGAATCTGTATATCAATGAGGAAGTATTATGCCTTATGCCACTTTTAGAGAATTCGGTGATGAAAGCCTCTAAGAGTTGGTCTATGCTCCTGAACTATCTCTCATTCAATGGTTGAAACCACCTAAGGGCTGTGTTCCTAAGTGTTAGAACAAAGGCATTATATTGCGTGAATAGGTCCTCAACTTGTTTAACTCTCAAGACTTGCCTAAACTCGGCCACATGATCATATGGGTCTCCTGTGCCATTGAAGCAATTCTTCATGGACTTAACTAAGTGGATCGGTCTCAAAATCCTGGCGTGTTCCCTAGGCCTTGGCAGAGGGAAATCATCAGCATTCCTCTGATTCCTTGGGGCTCTAAGTCCTTCAGGTTCCACTCTACTTTTTTCCGTTCTTGTTCTATCTCTTCCCACTAGGTTGGCAAAGCTTACCTCCGGTCTATCTCTATGTCTGTCTCTTTGAATTCCATGAGTGTGGGAGGTTCCAGCTCCTTGGTGACCAAAGGACACATTCGATCTTGGTTGGGGGAAAATGAATTCACCTTTCCAAGTGTAAGCATGCATATCATTTTTTGTAACCACAAACATCCTCTCTGAAGAGTGATCTAAGTAGGTCACTCTACCTGGACTATCAGGATCTTTGAACTCATATATCATGATTGTTCCTACCTCATTCGGCTGATTAGATCTATATCTCCAAAAGGCTTCATCAGTCTCTCAGTTCAGGAGTAGGTCTATGCTCTTATTGTCTTGGGGAATCCACTATGGTGTGATAATCCTAGTAATCCTAGTGAGAACAGATTTGCCTCGAGGGGTTCTAGGTTCTACACCCATGTTTCCTTGCTCTAGGTCACCTAAGTCCGTTTCTTGGACCACATTCCCAAATTCATCTGTCCTATTTGGATGACTGGTGACTACATATATTGTCCCTTCTTTGTCTAAGTATGCTCCATTTTCAAACTTGACAGCTGGGTGCTCTAGTCCAATGGATTGGTCAGGGTTTTTAATTTGGACCACAGATCTCCCTAGGCCGTCCTCATAGATGCTAGCACCTAATCGGTTGGTCCTAAGGTATTCGAGTTGCGTCTTGTAATGGCCTTCCACCCTATGTAAATATGTCACTCGAGAACTTCCTATAGGTCTCTCCATACCATGGGACATCTCAGACTCGCTAGTCTCCAAGCTAGGGTAGTATGAATGATGGCTCAACTGCTGGGCCCAAGACGTAGCAGTATGATTGACACTAGCCTCTGAAGATCTAAGACTTTGTCTATCTCTCGCTACGTGTCGACCTGATCTAAGGTTCATAAGCTCAATTGAATAATCCCAAATTTTCCCAAGTACACTTTGCGTTGTTGAGTTCTTTTGTATCAGTCACTTGTTCTTTTTTAATTGCCCTTAGGGTGTCACTTCTTGTCCAGTTAATCTTTGTCACAATGGACACTTAGGTTTTTATCGTACTTTGAGTAAGGTCGCTCGATTTAATTTCTTTTCCCTTAGGTTGTTTTGCAATTGTAATCTCCTAACACTTGCACTTGAGTGATTAGAGTTCTTGGACTTGGTCGTTCTTAACGTGTTCTTAATTAATCAAAACCTCTATCCGTGCTTAGCCTATGCTAGGGATTGACAGAGGGTGTTGAGAATTTCCAACCTTAAGTTCTTCCCTTGGTTGCCCTTGTATGCCCAGGAAGCGTGTTCCCAAGCTCGCACTTACTCTTGCTTCGAGTACCCTTCGATGCTCGCAAAGAACCTGAAAAAGTCCACAATTAGCTCAAGAATTGAATTCAGTTGACAGACAGATCACTTCCATGCATGTAATTCACAGACCCAATTGCCTTTTGCCTCTTATGGAAATCAATCCCAAGGGAAACTTGGTTTTCCTACCCCGAGATATGGTCACTTCAAATTACCCTATCTAATAATCCTGACATTAATTCTACCGTAACCAGTGGAAGTTTTGGTTGTACTCCCCACGAGCTTTCCAACAAAACAAAAATCACTGCAATTGGATTTCGTATGAGGAAGTTATGTCCATTCAGGGTTTTGGGGCCAACTCAGGACATTAAACAGGTTAGCAGGCAGACAGGACTTCTCAAAATGCCTTGGGGTATAGGCCTCACAAGCAACGATGAACCCTAGTATTTGTTCCACAATTTGTCAAAAATAGACTACTCTTTTTTGCCCTAAGATGTTAGCCAAATTTGCCTGTCAATCGCGTTCGCAAGCTCTGTCAGTCGCGATTGATAGGTCAATCGCCATCAACGTGTCGGTCGCGATTGACAGGTCCGTCGTGGCTGTCAGTCGTGATTGATGAGTCAATCACGATTGACACGTGGCCCGGATTTTCAGTCAGTCGTGGTCAAAGGATCGTGGACTCTGTCAATCGCGATTGATGGGTCGATCGCGATTGACAGGTCCGTCGTGAGGGTCTGTCCGTCGTGGTCAAGCAATCGTTGACTGTGTCGGTCGCGATTGACAGGTCCGTCGGCGCTGTCAGTCACGATTGACTGGTCGATCGCGATTGATGGCTCGATCGCGATTGACACGTGTCACGCGTAGGTTCTGTCAATTGTGGTGAGTCGGTCGTTGACTCTGTCGATCGCGATTGACGTGTCGGTCGCAATTGACAGAGCCGTCGGCATGTGTCCGTCGTGGTTTGTCGATCGCGATTGATAGAGCGATCACGATTGACAGAAATCTGAGGAATTTTAAAATTTCAAGCACACATTTGGGAAGCTCTAGGCATGTAGATCATGATTATGTACTTTGTTTAGCAAAAAGACCAGTTTTTCTATTGATCGTGATTGACAGAGATCAATGCCTCGGGAGCTGCACAATCAAATTTTTTACCTGCTGGAGCTGGTGCGACTGCTGGGGATGCTGATTCCTATAGAAAATCTCAAAAAACGCAGAAAATCACAAGCACACAAACGCTCTCTCGCTCTCTCTCACAAGTGAAATGAGGGGAATGGTATAAGTGGGGTGATATGACCAAAAAACTGAAATTTTTCGCGATGATGGAGATGGATGTGGGAGATGGTGAGGATGATGATGGTGATGAGAAAAACAAAAGAAAATAGATAAAAGTGAAGAAAATACCTATAACTCCAATGCGTCAACTCTACGTCTTACCATCACACGCTCGTCCTCAAAGCTCGATCCTCGGCAACTGCGCCAAAATTTGGTGTAGCTCAGTGATGAGTAGCACCTCCTTTAATGTCAATCCAGGAAGACGTGAGGATGGTATGATGACCTCAAGCAAGTGAAGGCACAAGTGCGTGAGTGAGAAGCACACTAACATGCACACACATATGCACACACGCGCACACACAACAAGACAAAGAGTGAGAAGCAATGGAGTTCTTAGATTACTTTCAAAAAGCTCATACAAGTTCAATTCAATTACAAGCTAGCCTCAAAAATGAGCTCTCTAGATCTATTTATAGTTTTTGACTAGGTTTTGGCATTGTCCAGACCTAGTGTCCGGCCTAGTTAAAAATTAGGTTCTCTACCCTATTTGGAGGTTCAAACGGAGTCTAAAAAAGGTGAAAACTGATAGGTAGGTACTTCTAAAGCTCCTCAAGCTCAAGGACTCCTTGGCTTGCACAAAATGGAGCTACAAAAATATGAAATTGTATTTACAATGGTTTTTAGTGATGAAAATCACTATTTTTGTAGGGATTTCTTCTAACATTTTGACATACATTTCCTCGAGCTCCCTACTTGCTCCTTCTTCTTGTGTGCCCAACTCCTTGATGCCTGAAAAATTTAAATGGCCTACTTGCTAGATCTTCTTTGACTACTGTGTCTGCCTGTGCTTTCTCTTCGTTTCGACTCCCTACGTAGGCTTCCTTGTCTTGTGACTCCTTTAGTTCCTTGACTAGTGCCAACAATTTGGGACATTGGAAGGTAAAAAATAGTCATTTTTTGTTAAGTTTTTGATTTTCCATCTTCATCTTCATCATCATCATCATCATCGTCTTCCACCTCCATCTTCACAGGAACTTTTTGTTTTTGATCATATAGGCACTATTATCGCCTTATTTTTCATTTGTGGTTGTGCGAGAGAGAGAAAGAGAGGCAAAGTGTTTGCGTTTGTGAGTTTTTGTGCTTTTCACGACCCTCTACATGATGCATAGGCCTTGGTGATTGATTTTGAAGTTCCCACCAAAATTCTCAAAAAATCACGAATTTTTGGAAATTTCAATTTTTCTTGAATTTCACGATCTCTGGTTCCCATCTAAAATAACTCAAAATACATAAATTCACGAACTTTTGCCATCTAGATTTTGAGAAAATCCTAAATTTGTTCCATCAAGTTTAAAGAAAATCGTGCCTTTTTGGCATTTAAGATTTTGAGAAAATCATGAATTTGTGCCATCAATTTTAGAGAAAATCGTGATTTTTTGGCATTCAAGTTTTGAGAAACTTGTGATTTTTTGGTTCTTTAAGTGTGAAAAATACACGACTTTTTGACTTTCTATGTGTGAGAAAATCGTACATTTTTGGAATCCCATTTTGAGAAAATCGCGACTTTTTGGAGGGCAATTTTGAGAGATTTGCGAATTTTTGCAACTCATATTTTGAGAGATTCGTGACTTTTTGTGACTCATATTTTGAGAGATTCGTGACTTTTTGCAACTTATATTTTGAGAGATCCACGACTGTTTGCAACTCATAATTTGAGAGATTTGTATGATCATGTGATCAAGTTCAAAAAAGTGTTAAAAGCTGAATAGGTTGAGGACTTGTTCACACAGTTTGAGGCATTTCATTTGACCCTCAAGGGCACACTGCCTTAGCTTAGTTTCAACCCATGAACAATCACAACTACCAAAATATAGGTCAGCTGCTAGAAGCATTCATCATAGAATTTTCCAAGGAGGCATCAGGCATGACATCATCCTTGATCCACATCTTCAAGCAGACACCCCAAGAAACAATTCGTCTAGTGAGAAGGAGATTTAAACAATATGTGGAGAGATGTCTCACACCTGAATTACCTACTCAAGCAAAACAAGATTCCTTATTTTTAGATGGACTTCTAAGCAGGAAATGTAGATCATATGTATATCTCAAGGATCCAATCACACTAGATCAATGCTTCAGAATGTGTATCGACATAGAAGACAACTTGGGTGAGTTAGAATTGTCCAAAATCTATAAGGATTCTGACAGTTCTACTAGTCACACTTCTAGACATTCCACTAAGATAGAGGAGATAGCTGAGTAGGTTGCTAAGAAGCTCAGAGTTCAAAATAGACAAACACCAAGGGTCACCTCGTTGAAGAGATGTTACACTTGCGGAGGTGACCACATGGGTAATGTATGCCTAATGCAAAACTAGAACATGAGAGAACTAAATGCTCCATATTGCACTATTGAGAGGAAATACATGAAAGGTCGAGAGCCTGGAGGGATAGTCGAGAAAGAATGAAAAGACAATGGTCTAAAAAGATGAGTGACTTAGAAGAAAGCATAAGAGAAACAAAAGACAAAATTGTCGAACTCACCTCTCAAACAAACTCTCACATGCCACCACCACCCTCACTTCCATCATCATCTAACCCACCATCTGTCCACCTACCTAAGACCATCCCACCACCCCCTAGAGTAGGATCAGTGTTAGCTGACCCCGCTCCTGAAGACATAGACATGATGCTTAAGGCATATCAGGCCAGAATCCAAGAAGGGCCAAATGTGACAGATCATGACAAGTGCTACCCTAGAGCTGACTTAGAGATAGAAAGAACCAAGCTTTGCGCGAAAATGGTCGCATTGGCTCAGACCATGTTTGAAGCCAGTTGCCTTTTCAACTACTCTGGCTCAGCTAAGACACAATTGCACTTGGATGGACTCCTAGAGAAGTTAGAGAGCATAATTGCAAGATCTGCCAAGGAAGAAAAAAATCAAGGAAGAGATGAGGCAACTAAAAGAATAAGCCTTCCCCCACAGGAAGCTTATGTGCCCAATTCCACTGAACCAGACACCTCCTCTTCTATGAATAGGTTCACTCCAGAATTCCTACGAGAGATTCAAGAAGACAAATGGGCTAATGAAAGTGAAGTCCCTCCTCCCATTGAACTTGTGGATGACACACGTGATCAATTCCCACAAGATATTCCTTCCATTTATGGAGAGCAGGAGAGCACCCAGTCTCAAGAGAGATTAGACTTTGAGTCTAATTCTCTACATGAATTACCCCACTTCACAGTCCCATGGGAAGCCAAGTCGATCTCTATGAGAGCACCCACAATCATGGTAAGAAACGAAGACTCAGTCATACCTAGGAATACGGAGGTAGTGAAAAACACTAAAGTGCAGTGCAACCTCACTTTAGAAGAGCTACTCAAAGTTAGGCCAGAGTTATGGAAACGTGTAGCCAAACAAGTACCAGAGATAGCAGAACCTCGTTCCCAGGTAGGTTCTCATAGGACAATGCCAGAAATTCCTCTAGACAAGATAGGAGATATGAGTGAAGGTGAAGACGGAAACACCTATCTTCCCATTACCCATCAGGGGTACACAACCAAGGCAATTCTGGACTCAGGTGCAGGAGTTGCTATTGCCACCACTTCCCTATGGAAGCGTTGGGGCAAGCCAACACTCAAGCCCACGAGAATGAAATTGCAAATGGTTGATGGTCACATAGAGAGGCCTTTAGGACTACTTGAAGGAATAACTCTCACTACATGTGGAGTAGAGTTTGAGCACACGTTTGCTATCTGTGATTTCAACAAGAATCATGCCTATGAGATGATTTTGGGAAGACCATTTATGCGACAGTTGCAAGTGGTCCAGGATTGGGGAACCAATTCCTTGTATTTGCAACATTTAGGTGTTACGACCAAAGTCAATCTCAAAGATTACTCTCATAGAGATGTCCCTCCTATTCAATGGAATCCCATCCATAGAGCTAAAGATGACACGGAGTCTGTGCACTCCATAGGAACAGGATCCTCATGGATGCATGAATACACTCACTTATGGATGTGTAAAGTGGCAGTAGAAGAGGAGAAGAGAGAAAAATCCAGAGACGTAGGTGCAAAAGAAACCCATAGATCCATTCAAGACCCACCCTATGCACCTGTAGTATTTCCTGATGAAGATGTTGAACCCCACGGCTGGGCATAAATTTTAGCAACCATGGATGTAGCCATCAATGAAGAACAATGGACACCCCACTATGATGGGGATGGCTATGACAATTCAGTTTTCTCCATAGAGCCAATCATGGGAGATGCAGTTTTAGAAGAGTGTGAACCTAGCCCTGATGCATTTGAGGATGCGAGCGACTCCGATCTAGAGTCAATCATTATGGACCCACCTTTTGCATCAGATAAAGAATACTTCTATGAAATAGAATTTCAACCCCAGAGGCACGAAGAGCTTACAAATGATGTAAGGCTAGCCACACATGTGACCCCGAAGGAAGAAGGAAAGAAAAGAAAGAAGAGAGAAGTCACCCCAGAAGAGGAAGAATCTTTGTTTGAGGTCCCAGAAAATTTTAAGAAGTATGAGATAGATGACAGGAGGGTCATGATGAGAATGCCTAAATGAGAGACACAATCAAGAGAGGCCTATGATAACATTAAAGAAACCACCAAGAAAATAGTGGTAGCCCTAGAAGAAGGAGAGGAGAGATGTACTTATATAGGACATGACTTGACGAGGAAGAAGAGCATGCGTTAATAGCCTTGCTAAGAGAATATAGAGATGTGTTCGCTTGGAGTTACAAGGATTTGAAGGGTGTTGATCTAGACATATGCTCACGCACTATCCCCATGACCTCAGATGCGAAACCCTCTAAGCAAAAGCCATACACATATAATGATAACTATGCTGCTAAGATCAAAGAGGAGATAGATAGACTGGTAGAAGCTGGATTCATCTATGAAATTGAGCACACTGAATGGGTATCCCCCATTGTAGTGGTGCCCAAGAAGAATGGCAAGCTGCGTGTATGCATTAACTTGAAGAAGGTCAATGCAGCCACAATTCGAGATAACTATCCGCTTCCTATCACAGAACATCTCTTAGAAAGAGTAGCAAGCAAGGAAGTGTACAACTTCCTTGATGGATTTTCAGGCTACAATCAAATAGCCATAGCTCCAGAAGATCAGCATAAGACAGCTTTTGCCACAGAGTGGGGTATATTTGCCTTTCGTGTAATGCCATTTGGGCTTACCGATGCTCCTGCAACCTTTCAGAGACTGATGTGCCACGTGTTTAAAGAGTTCTTGAGGAAGAATTTGGAAGTCTATGTTGATGACCTCTGTGCTCATTCCGACATTAGACAGACACATATACCAGAACTCAGGCAAATCTTTGACAAATGTAGAGAGTATCAAGTCTGCTTGAACCCAGAAAAGTGTGTTTTCATGGTCAGGCAAGGCAAGATTCTAGGACACATAGTGTCAAAGAATGGCATATCCACCGACGAAGAGAAAGTAAGAGCCATAGCCGAGTTACCTAGGCCAAAGAATGTCAAGGAAGTACAAGCTTTCATGGGGCATTGTGGTTATTACCGACGGTTTATACACATGTATGCCATCATAGCAAAGCCTCTGTATGGACTTTTGACTAACTTTGAGTGGACTGACGAATGTGAAAACTCCTTCAATGAGCTTAAAAGAAGATTGTATTCAACACCAATCTTGACCACACCGGATTGGAATCAGCCCTTCCATGTTCATGTGGATGCATCCAGTTATGCTATTGGATGTGTACTTGCACAACCTACGGGCGAAAGCAATATGGATCTTTCAATTGCCTATGCCAATAGACAGTTGAATGCGGCTGAACGAAACTATACAACCACTGAACGAGAGGGATTAGGCATGGTACATGCAATTAAAAAGTTTAGACACTATTTGCTTGCAAATAAGTTTAATTTTTTTACTAATCATCAAGCACTGTTGTACTTGGTAAACAAGCCATGCAATACAGGTAGATTAGTAAGATGGTTCCTTTTACTAATGGAATACGACTTCGAGGTTGTGGTGAGGAAAGGGAAGACCCACTTGAGAGCAGACCATCTCTCTAGGATCACATCGAGAGAAGCCCCACAAGGAGTATCAGATGACCTTCCTGATGCTTACTTGTTTAATTTGGAAGTTGTACCTCAGTGGGCTAAACCATTAGTGCCAGTACTGACCTACGGGCCTAATCACCCAGTCATAAACACTCGAGGTAGAGAAGTAGTAAAAGCCCAGAAGTACCATATCATGGCAGGAAGTATGTACAAATAGACAGATCAAGGGATATTGGCTTGTTGTGTGGAAGAGGATGAGTATGCTAAATGGTTGCAATTGGCACATGTAGGTGCATTAGAGCAACACTACTCAAAACAACAAACCCTACAGACACTAAGGAGACTCGGAGTGCATTGGCCTACTATGGAAGCTGATGTACATAAGATATGTAAAGAATTCTCAATCTGTTGCACTAAACCACCTGTGGAACATGCCACTCTTTATCAAGTGTCCATAGTGCCAGCTGATTAGAGTGAACCATTAGTAGCCTTCTTGAGGACGAAAACATTCCCTCAAGATATGACCCTGACGAGACAAAAAAGTCTAGAACAAGAAGCCCTAGATTACTCACTCCTTGGTGCTAATCTATACAAGTGTGGTAAAGATGGTTACCTAAGACTATGTGTCCATGAGAGTGAATATCTCAAGATCTTGGAAACTGCTCACCAAGGTGTAGCAGGAGGACACTTTGGACCAGATCGGGTGATCAAGGCAATACTATTTGCGGGCTTCTGGTGGCCGACCCTTCACATGGATGCACACACCTATGTGAAACGGTGTGATGTTTGTCAGAGAACTCAGTACCCTATACACAAGGATGAGATGCCACTGAAACCTATGATGGGTGGACGTGCATTCTCTAAGTGGGGAATAGACTTCGTAGGTCCTATTAATCCCTCGGCTAAGGGTTCACATGCTGAATATATCATTGTGGCCACGGACTATTTAACCAAGTGGGTAGAAGTGAAAGCTACGACAAAGAATGATGCTCAGACGATTGCTAAGTTCCTATTTGAGAATGTGTTCACAAGATACAGGCTACCTATAGAGCTGATAAGTGATAGAGGCACCCACTTCTTGAATGAAGTTATTGAAAATCTGCTCCAAGAGTTCTTGGTAGTACATAAGAAGTCTGCCCCCTATCACCCACAAGCTAATGGCCAGGCCGAAAGCACAAACAAAATTCTATGCAATGTGCTTACCAAATTGGTGAATAATAAACGCTCTGCTTGGGACAAATAGCTACATCATGCTGTTTGGGCATACGGAGTGGCCTATAAAATGGTACTCCAAGCCACACCCTTTCAGATGGTATTTGGCCAAAATGCGGTGCTACCTTTGGACTTCTTGATTCCCACATTGAGAATAGCACAGGAGCATGAGTGGACGAGCCATGAACTCTCTTCGAGAATTCTTGACCTTGAACGATTAGGTGAAACCAGACTAAGAGCTGCAGCAGGAATATATGCAGCTAAGAAACGACAGAAGGCGTACTTTGATGCCCATGTTCAGGATAAAGGATTAAAGGCCAGAGACCTAGTTTTAGTCTAGACTTTGAAGCAACATGCAAGAAAATTAGAGGAACGTGGCTATGGACCTATGATTATAAATAGGATTTCAACGAGCGGAGCAGTACAACTAGCCACCTTAGAAGGTGATATTCTTCCGAGTTACATCAGCGGGTGTAGAGTCAAGTTGTATCAGGAACCTAAGTTGAGACGGCAGGGTAGGGATCAACCTAGGACAGGTGCCTATGAGGATCCAGGATATCATGTGGAAATGTGTGAAGTCTCAGGAATAAGTTCCCAAAGGATAATAGATCGATGTCCTTTTGTGACCTTAGAGATAGGGCAAGGAGTTAGTGCAAAAAGTGTGCGAGCATTGATTGACTCAGGTGCAGCCACTAGTGCGGTGAGACTTTCTTACTGTCGAGAATCAAAATTAACAGTCAATCCTATAGAAGCATATCTCATAGGATTGGGAGGTGTGGAAACCCCTTGCTTGGGCGAGGTGGAACTTCCCCTCTCCATTCAAGATGTTCCAATGACAGTTAAGGTACTAGTGTGTCAAGATGAGGATCTCACTAAGCCTCTGGTCTTGGGTCAAGACTGGATCTATGACCATGCAGTCAACTTAAACCTAAGAAGTGGACTTCTTCAAGTATGGGTAAAACAAAGTCGGATTACAGTTGAGTTAGATAATGGAGCACTCAATGAACTAGGAAAGGCACAGACTCCTGGTCCTTCCAGGGGTACACATGAAGTTGACCATGTTGTTCTTGTCCAAAGCTATGTGATGCAGAGGAATGGTGATCTCAATAAAGAAGTCAAGGACTCAACGGAACTCCCTTCTTTTCCAAAGGCTAGAGGGAGGCAGCAACCAAAGGCAGATCAATTACTGAAGACTACCTATGCTGGAGGCCAAAAGAACGTGCGAAGCAGAATGACTCAACCATCAAAACAATTGTGGGTGCGAAAAGGCGAGCAACCTATTACAATCAAGCAACAACAATCATCTCAACTTCCTATTAGTAATCAACGACATGATACTAATAAGAAGACTTCCAAAACTTCTTTTGAGAAAGTGAAAACTATCTGGGTACCCAAAAAGTCGATGAAGGCTGGCCCACAATCAAGACAAATTTGGGTGCCTAAGGCTTGCTTGTGGGCTCAACTAGTCATGCACGAATCACATCATACACGACAGGGTTCACTCCCTCAAGGAGTTGTTGCCCACTCTTGTTGAATACGCACGAACACACAATCGCCTAGAAGCACGCACAGACTCACCTGTAAATGGGTCCCAAAAATGCCTCATCCCCAAGCAGACATACTCATAAAGCCCTCCAGAGTCTCCACAAAATCAAAACCGAAAGCCATCCATTGTGTGTGGCAACCTAAGACTTGTAATAAACCCCCGGAACCCCATTTGTAAATTCATCTCCACTTGCTAACTACATCACTCATACACTGCATCTTTCCATCTAGCTCCTAGGACTATCTGTAAGGAATTGAACTCACAACCTCTTGGTTAGGAATGTGATGGGCTAACCACTTGCCCCAAAAGCCATGGTTAAGGATTACTTCCTAATCCTCTCTCTTAGGGTGTAGTTCAACCATCTCCTACTAGGATTATGTTACACTATCCATTCATTAACTACACACACAGTCATCGTGCACTCACTGACCCACTGACCCATTACTCACATCACGATAATGTTGTAACGGGGAAAAAAAGTGTTCTATCTTGTCCATTAAAATATTAATGCATGATCTATATTCTCACAGAACCAGCAAGCAAGCAATAACAATGGTAGAAGTAGGAGGCACCAGTTCCCAGGCAGGGTCTAGCGCACACATTGTGGACATTGAAAACCTCCTGCTGGAACCACCACTCACCGAGAGGCCTCAAGAACTTCAAGCGGTGCATGTTCTCCCTATTCAGGACCCTCCTCAGGGACACACTTCTGAAGTGGGGAAACACGCTCATTGGTTTAGTGATGTCGCAAGGCCATTGGGTGATGGCACCTACTTCTGGGAAGCAAAAATTGAGTTCAATGGCAAATGGGGATGCTACCATTTCTTCACTCGCGAATTTGAGAACTATCAGAATGCAGAAGTAATGCGATCGGTTTGGACCAAAGCGGGATTGGATAGCTATTTCAGAGCACATTTGCCTAAGCCAGATTTCCTACGCTGCTCCTATTTTATCAGTACCATCACTCCTAGCAGGGCCAAGGGAGGCGATAGTACTTTTGTGCTACCCTCACTATTTCCAGGCCACAAACTCAAGAGATTCAAACTGACCCTCAATTTGGTACGAGCAGCATTGAACATGCAAGGCATGCATATTCCCACTGAGAAAGAAACAATGGTTCCAGGCAGAATGAAGCATAAGGATCTCAACAAATTGAAGGACATGGTAGCAATGACACCTACCATTGCTCTACACCTATGAACTATTATGCAACATTTTTCTTTTCCCGCCCAAGAATGATTCACTATGCCACCAAAAAAGATATGGTTCAGCTTGTACTTGGCGGAGACAGAGAATCTCACCATCAACATACCGCACTGGATCATCGATCAAATACACCTAGCCCATCAACGGTGGAATAAGAAACAGAAAAATGTACTTCATGGATGATGTGCTCTCACAAGAATAATTTACAGGTGCTTAGCGTACAACGTGCCCATTCAAAGAGCACTAGTATGGTCCAGGGTCCAAGAGTTCCAAAGACGACTATCAACGGCGGGCCCTCCATCGAAGAAGATGAGAGGGGGAGTTCAATTACCATGCGCTCAACCAAGGGGAGCCACTACCACACCCGAGGTGACTCCTCCACAAACGAGGCGTGTTCGACCATTCACCATTCGCCTACCAAGACCAAGTGCAGAAGGACCCAACCTGGTGTTCCCTCCTATTCCTTCAGACTTGGAGTTCCCTCAAGGTTACACCCTTGCTAATCTAACAGATGAAGAAATCGCCCGTTTGATCAATGAATCTAACCTGGAGATAGAAGCAGAGCAGACCCAAGGACAACAACCCACGACTACAACTTCAGCCCCGACCCAACCGGGAGTAGTAGAAGTAGAAGACGATGAAGAAGAGACAGAAGAACAAGAGGCACACGAAGAGTATGATCAAGAATATGAAGAACTTTCAGAACTAGCAAGTGCCCCGACATACTCGACCCAAATAAAAAGATTATACAAAACCATGAAGCCGGTCCAAGAGCAACACAAACTGTCACTCGAAACAGGAAAGATGATCATGAGCCAAATGTTAGCCGAGGAAGGTGTGGATGACATGTTCATCGAATCAATGAACCTGCACGCTGACACCGTGGGCTTAGATGAGGCTCTTCATGCAGCCATGACTTATATTCATCGATTTGAGAAACGTGTGCCTACCCGTCCCATGCGATCTGGCAAACAAATACACATCAATGTATCAGAACCAGGATGTAACACACAAACAGACAAACATCAGGAGGAACCACTCTCACCACCAACCTCACCTCTCACTACACAAGTCACCTCACCACCTGGCACTACCACACCTATTTCTGCCATTACCACAATCGTCATGGGAATTCCTCTCTCTCCCGGCATCCAATTCGGAGGAGTTACCATGCCCACCTACACAACACTCTTCACAAATATCACATCCACCCCACCCACTGTTCCCATCTATACAGTCACACACACGTTCGACACAATGGAGACATCACCAGTCACAGCACCACTCCCACCCCTCACACAACCTCAATCTCCCATACCCCCTCCCCCCACCTCACCACTTGACTCCACAGCATTCACAACTCCCTTCCCCTTCCCAATTCCCCCTGCATCTTCATCTTTTCCTGCATCATTTAATGTAAATAGTATATTCATGACATTACATCAATGCATGTATCAACTTCAGAGTGAGTATCAGGCTCTCGAAGACCGTCATCACCAACTGACAACGAATCATCAACAACTACAAAGACGGCTTACAAGTATAGAAGAAGAACATGCAGACCTCAATCAACGCTACACCACTCTCGAGCAAGCTCATCAAACCCTCCTGGAGACACCCCAACCATCACAAGGGTCAGGTGTCAAACAACTCGAAGCCTTACTGGAGGTTTACCAAACAAATAATCTGAGAGTCCGGCGAAATTTAACTCTACTCCGAAAACACATGGCTACAGCCCTTGAAGAAAACAAGTGTCTGCAGAAACAAAACGAAGAAAACCTGGAAGCTGCCATGGAAGGCTCTCCCCACGAAATTGACCTAGAACAATTCAAAGCAGTTCCCTCAGAAACAATGAAAACAATCTTGGAAAGCTATGCTGATTTATTAGAAGCACATGACGATTTGGAAAGGGAACGGGATGAACTACGTCGCCAGCTCAGGGAACAGGAGGCACAACCCAAAGTCATAGAAACGACCTCGACTTCAGCGGAAGTAAAGGCATTGACAGAGCGGGTGACGGAACTGCAGAAGAAGTTACTGGAATATGGAAGGCAGCCATCTCCAGTTGTAGAACCAGAGCGTGAGGAATTGGTAACCATTGAGGTGGACGAAACGTATGAGGAATCATATGTTCCTATGCTGATGCCAGGTGGTGAACAAACCTCTGAAGGAATGGACACTTTAGAAGTCGAAGTACCTGAATGGCTCCAGACACTAGAAAGAACAGCAACAACCCATGAAGATCGAGTGGCAATTCAAATCCAATAATGGCAAAATTAGAAGACACCATCATAAAGTCAGAATATTTCTGCAGTATGTATCATCATAGATGGATCGGCACCAATGATGATCAGTATGTGCCATATTGTGTACTCCTTGCAGATTACAATGCGGAGATCCAACGCAGATGTGGTAAAGCTCCAACTTTCGCCACACAATTTGGGCGCGATGATATCCCAGAAAGTGCTAAAAAAGGATCCATTCATCAACCCACCTAGAGGATCCGTCTTCTTGAGACCTACCCAGAGATGGTTCGTACTTGGACTAACATGCCACTCTTTATTAAATACAATCCCTGTTATGGTCCAGTCTTCTGCAGACGCACATGGCCCGAGTTTACAATTGCTGTCAAGAACATCAAAGGTTGTGCAAAGTGGTTAAACTATGTTTATTTAGCACCTCACAAGGACCTCCCACTGTGAATTATATGATTTCTACCATCCATCACTGGAGCATTTGACTACAGAATACCCCCATGTGATGGCCCAAATGTGCATGAAAAACTTTGAACTAATGCTAATCACATTCAGGACATTCAAGAACATTAAAGACCCCCACTTCTCAGGAGTCCGCTTTCTTACAGGAAACCAAGATCTGGTATACGACATGAGCACCACCCCATCAATAGAGGTAATATATGCTTGGCACGCCAGAATCAAGTACCTCCCAGCTTGCTTTAAACAGACATTCGAGGAGATGTTCGTAACAGGATTCTGGGAATATCACTCAGAAGTATTTGTACCCCGGCCCTCACATCTCCTCCACTTATTCGCTGTGGAGAGAACTGTTGGTGCATGACAATCATCAATTGAAGGATTATGGAGAAATGAAGTCAAGAAGTCAAGAAGAGAACAAATTCAGATGGTTGAAGGAAGGGCATATTCAGAAAATCCAAAGACATGTACACATATGTACATTAGCTGACTTATATCCTTGTTTAAGTCATACACTTGTATATATTCATCTATAAATATGTTTGAAAATGTCGGGCAAGTAGAGCAGAAGAGATTTTGAGAATAGGGAGAGAGAAATTAGTGTCATTAGACACATGAAGAGTGAGTGAATTGTCCATCCTCACTTTGATGTAAATTTTCTGAGAAATCGAAAAATTTTGCGCCCGATATTTTGCTGTCTGCTCCCTCTGTGTTTAATCTTTTGAGAAATCCTTTTGCACGTATCTAAGTCCATAGCTAATCTATCTATGGCTAGAATTTGAGAGGTTAATTGTAATCAGGCTGTGAGAATTTTGATTAGGAACATTCATATGCAAGAATGTTCTAACAGTCGAGAAATCTGGCGCACATTTCATCTTCAATGAAATGATCATTGCTCAATCTACAGTGTAAAGTTTTACACAAATGAGGGCTTAAAATCTAAGTTGGAAGGTAAGCTATCTATGGCTAAAAGATCTTGATCAAACGGGATTTACTTTGGGAGAACCAGTGCTAAGAAGTTGCAGGTGTCAAAGTCGCCATTGCAGAGAAGCACTTTCAGACATAGGTAAAGTGTTTCACACATTTCTCAGTGTGTACTTAATCTTTTTGAGAGATTTAACTTGGTAAAGTTGCGCAACCTTAAGGCGAAGTGTTGTGCAAAGTTTTATCAAAAACTTTACAGGATTGATTAGTCAATGAGTGACTAATCTGCAGCAGACTTTCCTGAAGAAACTGAAATTTTCAGAATAATCAATTTTCTGATAATTTGGTGAAGATTCTCTAAATTAGGTGGAGTCTAAAGTTGATCTTGATATAGAGGTGATCTAAATTCAAGGTTAACTTGTTCTTTTGGAGATTAACACTCTCCATCAGTGGTATCAGAGCAGGTTGTGTCAAAATTAAAGTGAAGGAGACTCCGACTATTGCAGAAATACAAAACTTTACACTTCGAAGGTGCAAAAGGTCAAAGTGTGAAGAAAGATTAAAGGAAGACATACAAAGAGTATCAAAAGGATCAGAAGGAGCAACATTCGAAGTAAAGGTACATTCATTATCTGTAAAGGTTAAAAATTTGAAGCTACAGGTGAAGTAAAGATGGGAGATAGTCTCCAAATTGAGAAGCTGGATAGAGAGAACTATCCTGCTTGGTCTATGAGGATGGAAGCTCACCTTATGAGCAAAGATTTGATAGGATATATCACAGGAGATGAAGAAAAGCTAGAATTCAGAGATCCTAGTGTTCCAACTAGGGAGGAGCTTGCAGATTTGAAGAATTGGATGAAGAAGGATGCTCAAGCAAGAAGCATCATCTACATGGCAGTCAATGACTATTTGCTTCCTCACATTAGAGGACTTGAAAGTGCTTGTGACATTTGGAATGCTTTGGAAGAGCATTTCTAAAATACAACCAAATCAAGGAAGGCTTCACTATGGGCAGAGTTTACTACCTTCAAGAAGAAGGCCTCACAATCAATTTCTGATTATGTGACAAAGATGAAGGACATTGCAGATTCTTTAGGTGCAGTTGATGAAGATATTGAAGAAGACAAATTGGTAAGACAAATACTCACAGGACTAAGAGGAGATGAGAAATGGAAGCCTTTCATTTTATCTACAGAACTTTCATTAGATCACTTTACTCCTGATTTGAATCAATTGTTAGGTCATATGCTAACTTTTGAGAATGATATCAAAGGAGATGTTGATAAGAGTGCAGGTCATGCAATGTATTCTAAAGACAAGAAGAAAGCCAACAAAGGAAAGCAACAATCAGGTGAAGAAGAAGGTACATCAAACCAAGCAAACTTCATAAGAGGAAGAGGAAATGGCAGAAGTAGAGGAAGAGGCAGAAACAACAAAGATAATGCAAGAGCTTGTTGGATATGTGGTAAGACCAATCATCTATCTCATGATTGTTGGCACAATAATCAAAACAATGGTAATTATCAGAACTTTAATCAAAGAGCAAGAGGTGGTAGATTTCAGAGAGGAAATTTCAGAGGTAGAGGTGGTAGGAATTCTTTTGGAAGAGGTGGTGGAAGAAGCTTCCAAAGTCAATCCTATAATAACACCTACTACAACTATGCATCAGATCAGAAGGAGGATTCAACTCTCATTATGAATACATGTGAAACCTCACATGAGGACATGAGAGTGTTTTATATTGATTCAGGATGTAGTAATCATTTGAGTGGAAATATTGCTTTGATGACTGACCTAGATCACAATGCAATTAATCATACAGTGCAGACAGGTGATAATACAAAGCATAAGGTAAAGTCAATTGGTTCAGTCAAAGCTAAGGATGGGAGCACTCTTCTGAGTAAGGTACTTTATGTTCCCACAATTCCAAAGAATTTGATTAGTGTAGGTCAAATTGTGGAAAAAGGTTATGAGGTAAGGTTTACCAATGATGGAGTTTATGTGGAAGACCCTAGTCAAGGGTATAAACAAGTTATTGCAGGAAAGAAAGAAGGAAGGCTTTTCACATTGAAGGTACAAGGAAATGTTGGACATGCTATGTTCACATATGGAGAGCAGAAGGTGTCAGAATTGGATCTTTGGCACAAAAGACTTGGACACTTTAATGAAAGAGGTATCAAAGAAATGATTAACAATGATTCAGTGCTTGGAATGCCTAACATTGCAGGTCAACACATGACATACAGATGTGAGGCATGTCAATTAGGTAAGGCCCATAAGCAGTCCTATTCTAAGCATGGATTTATGTATTCAGAAAGACTTGAATTGGTGCATACAGATGTGTGGGGTCCTTCAAAGGACTTTAGTATAAATGGTTCAAGATATTATGTCATATATGTTGATGATGCTACCAGGTGGATCACAATTTATGTGATTAAGGAAAAATCAGAAGTGTTTAATACATTTAAACACTATCATGCATATGCAGAAAGGATTACAGGACAAAAATTGAGGAGACTAAGGTCAGATGGAGGGGGAGAGTATTTTTCAAATGAGTTCAATGATTATTTGTGGAATGCAGGTATAAAGAGAGAAGTTACTTGTAGGTACTCTCCTCAACAAAATGGGGTAGCAGAAAGAAGAAATAGGACTCTTGTTGAATTTGCAAGGTCCATGATGAAAGAGAAGAATTGCCCAAATTATTTGTGGGCTGAGGCTGTTAATACAGCTACATATTTGGTCAATAGATTGCCTTGTAAAGCTTTGCAGGGCATGACACCATATGAAGCTTGGTGGGGTAAGAAACCTACCTTGGATCATTGCAAAATATTTGGATGCTTGGCATATGCATATGTGCCATCTCAATTGAGGCATAAGTTGGAGCCTAAGGCAGAGAAGTATGTATTCATTGGTTATGATGATAAGCAAATGGGATACAGGTTGTGGAGTCCATCCACAAAGCAATTTATTGTATCCAAGGATGTTACATTTGATGAGCAAGGTACTTGGTATGCAGGTAAATATAATGTACATGCAGATGATGAAGAAGTAGTGGAACAAAGGAAAGGTAAAGCAAAGATTCAATTACTTGATGAAAGTGAGAGTAATGAAGTGCAGATTGAAGTTGAAGAGAGGCCAAGGTTTGATCCAGAATGTGATGAACCAGAGACCTCAAGAAGTGCAGAAGTTAGGAGATCATCTAGGCTCAAATGGCAACCTACAAGGTATAGCTATGACACTTCATTCTTGACTACTAAAGATTATGCTTATTTGGTAAAAGCAGATGAAGACCCTTCTACATATGAAGAAGCCAAAGGGAAGAAGAATTGGGAAGATGCTATGCAAGAGGAGTATGATGCATTGATAGAGAATCAAACATGGGATTTGGTTCCTAAACCTAATAGTCAAAAGATTATTGGATGTAAGTGGGTTTACAAAACAAAGAGATTTGCAGATGGAAGTGTGTCTAGGTACAAAGCTAGACTTGTTGTGAAAGGGTATGCACAGACATATGGAGTGGACTATGATGAGACTTATAGTCCTGTGGCAAAGATGACAACCATTAGGACACTCATTGCAATTGCTGCTTGTAAAGGTTGGAAGTTGTCTCAATTAGATGTTAAAAATGCTTTCTTGAATGGTTACATTTCAGATGAAGTCTACATGGAGCAACCAGATGGGTTCAAAGATCAAGTGAGTCCAAATTATGTATGTAAGCTCAAGAGAGCTTTGTATGGGTTGAAGCAAGCCCCAAGGGCTTGGAATTATAGGCTTGTGAAATTCTTGAATGATCTTGGATTTCAAGCATCAAAGGCAGATAGTAGCTTGCTAGTCAAAGCAAGTGAACATGGGTTCATTTATGTGTGTATTTATGTTGATGACATAATACTTACAGGAACAGATGATAAAGGGATGCAAATGATCAAGAAGCAGATGGAGAAAGAGTTCAAAATCAGTGATTTGGGGAACCTATCATTCTTCTTGGGAATGGAGATCACTTATACTCAACATGGAGTATATGTAACCCAAGAAAGGTATCTTAAAAATTTGCTAACCAAATTTAAAATGGAAGATTGCAGGGTTGCACCTACACCTTTGGAAGTGAACCATAAATTGTCTAGGTTTGGAGGAGAAGAGTTCAGAGACATGAAACTCTATCAAAGTTTGGTTGGTAGCTTGATTTATGCTACATTGACAAGGCCTGACTTGTCATATGCAGTTGGTGTGCTTTCACAATTCATGCATTGTCCTAGAAAGGAACATTGGATTGCAGGACAAAGAGTACTTAGGTACATCAAGGGTACACTCAAAGAAGGGTTGTACTATGGGTTTACTTCAGATACAAGAATCAAGATATATAGTGATGCAGATTGGGCAGGTAATATGGATGATAGAAGATCAACACATGGATACTTGTGCTATGTAGGAGACAAATTGATTTCATGGTGTTCCAAGAAGCAACATACAGTTGCTTTGTCATCTACAGAGGCAGAATATAAAGGTATGGTGGAAGCTGCAAAAGAGGTAATATGGCTAAAGACACTTTTGAAAGTTTTTGATGTGATTCAGAGTACTCCTATTATTTGTGGAGACAATATGAGTTCATTATACTTGGCAGCTAATCCTGTATTTCATGCTAGAACTAAGCATATTGAAATACAGTATCATTTTCTGAGAGAGAAGGTCATTGAGAAGGAGATTGAAGTCATACACACTCCCACAAAAGATCAAGTTGCAGATATGATGACTAAAAGTCTAGATGGACCAAAACTACAAAGATTCAAGGATATGGCTGGAGTAAAGAAGATAGAGAAGAACCTCAATTAATGATTGAGGGGGAGCTGTTGGTGCATGACAATCATCAATTGAAGGATTATGGAGAAATGAAGTCAAGAAGTCAAGAAGAGAACAAATTCAGATGGTTGAAGGAAGGGCATATTCAGAAAATCCAAAGACATGTACACATATGTACATTAGCTGACTTATATCCTTGTTTAAGTCATACACTTGTATATATTCATCTATAAATATGTTTGAAAATGTCGGGCAAGTAGAGCAGAAGAGATTTTGAGAATAGGGAGAGAGAAATTAGTGTCATTAGACACATGAAGAGTGAGTGAATTGTCCATCCTCACTTTGATGTAAATTTTCTGAGAAATCGAAAAATTTTGCGCCCGATATTTTGCTGTCTGCTCCCTCTGTGTTTAATCTTTTGAGAAATCCTTTTGCACGTATCTAAGTCCATAGCTAATCTATCTATGGCTAGAATTTGAGAGGTTAATTGTAATCAGGCTGTGAGAATTTTGATTAGGAACATTCATATGCAAGAATGTTCTAACAGTCGAGAAATCTGGCGCACATTTCATCTTCAATGAAATGATCATTGCTCAATCTACAGTGTAAAGTTTTACACAAATGAGGGCTTAAAATCTAAGTTGGAAGGTAAGCTATCTATGGCTAAAAGATCTTGATCAAACGGGATTTACTTTGGGAGAACCAGTGCTAAGAAGTTGCAGGTGTCAAAGTCGCCATTGCAGAGAAGCACTTTCAGACATAGGTAAAGTGTTTCACACATTTCTCAGTGTGTACTTAATCTTTTTGAGAGATTTAACTTGGTAAAGTTGCGCAACCTTAAGGCGAAGTGTTGTGCAAAGTTTTATCAAAAACTTTACAGGATTGATTAGTCAATGAGTGACTAATCTGCAGCAGACTTTCCTGAAGAAACTGAAATTTTCAGAATAATCAATTTTCTGATAATTTGGTGAAGATTCTCTAAATTAGGTGGAGTCTAAAGTTGATCTTGATATAGAGGTGATCTAAATTCAAGGTTAACTTGTTCTTTTGGAGATTAACACTCTCCATCAAGAACCATCCATTCAGAACAACTACGGGTGCCACATCCGGACATACCAGGACTAGTTAATTGGGATGCATTGCTAACAGACCTAGCACGGGGGCTACGATTAAAAGAACACCACCTTGCTGCCGATGTGGTTCAATATTATGTCCAACGCACAGCTAGACAAGGGTCTGTCAGAGACGACAGACGCGAGACAGGGGGGGTGTTGGCAGTAGTCAAGGAACTGAAGGAGTCACAAGACAAGGAAGCCTACGTAGGGAGTTGGAACGAAGAGAAAGCACAGGCAGACACAGTAGTCAAAGAAGATCTGGCAAGTAGGCCATTTAAATTTCTCAGGCATCAAGGAGTTGGGCACACAAGAAGAAGGAGCAAGTAGGGAGCTCCAGGAAATGTATGTCAAAATGTTAGAAGAAATCCCTACAAAAAAAGTGATTTTCATCACTAAAAACCATTGTAAATACCATTTCATATTTTTGTAGCTCCATTTTGTGCAAACCAAGGAGTCCTTGAGTTTGAGGAGCTTTAGAAGTACCTACCTATCAGTTTTCACCTTTTTTAGACTCCATTTGAACCTCCAAATAGGGTAGAGAACCTAATTTTTAACTAGGCCGGACACTAGGTCTGGACAAGGCCAAAACCTAGTCAAAAACTATAAATAGAGCTAGAGAGCTCATTTTTGAGGCTAGCTTGTAATTGAATTGAACTTGTATGAGTTTTTTGAAAGTAATCTAAGAACTCCATTGCTTCTCACTCTTTGTCTTCCTGTGTGTGCACGTGTGTGTGTATGTGTGTGCATGTTAGTGTGCTTCTCACTCACGCACTTGTGCCTTCACTTGCTTGAGGTCATCATACCATCCTCACGTCTTCCCGGATTGACATTAAAGGAGGTGCTACTCATCACTGAGCTACACAAATGTATGACCTTACCATCACAATGCTCGTCCTCGAGCAACGTCCCTGGACGTGAGTACCACCTCCTTTACTTGTCAATCCGCAGAGAATTGAGGAGGATATGAAGATTGTGAGCAATCATGGTGAGCAAATGTGAGTGACAAGCACATACATGCACACACACATACACACACACAAGGAAAAATGAAAGAGAGGAACAATGGAAAGATTCAATTGCACAAGAACTCTCTTACAAAAGCTTCAACTCTCTTTCACAAGCTACTAAGAAGCTAACCTATGAAATGAGCTCTCTAGCTCTTTTTATAGTTTTTTGACTAGCTTTGGCCCTATCCAGACCTAGTGTCTGGTGCAATTTAAAAATTAGGTTTGAGGGCTTATTTGACGGGTCAAACGGAGTCTAAAAATTATGAAAATTGGTAGGATGATACTTCTAATACTCCTCTAGCTCAAGGACTCCTTGACTTGAGCAAAATGGAGTTGTAAAAATGTGAAATGATATTTGGAATGGGCTTTAGTGTAAAAATCACTATTTCTATAGGTATTTCTTCTAAAAACTTGACATATACTTCTTGAAGCTCCCTACATGCTCCCTCTTCTTGCATATCCGCTTCTTTGATGCATTCTTGCACCTTGTGCTTGACCTTGAGTGTCAACATCCTCAATCAAATCTTGCCCTACATATGTACATTTTTCTTCCCCTTCTTTGACTGACACTATCATCTTCTTAGTCTTTTCCCAATTGTCGTATGCTTCTCCAATACTTGTTTCTCCATTAGGCATTCTTCCCATTATTCTTCTATCTTCTATTTCATATTTCTTAAAGTTCTCTGGTACTTCCAATAAGGATTCTTCCTCTTCTGACCTAGATAACTTCTTTCTCTCTTTCTTCTACTTATTCTCCTTGACCTCTATGAGTGAGATGAGTTGTTCAATTGGATCCTCCTTCCCAAGGGTGGTGGCAGTTTCCAAAACAGGCTTGTCTCCCATGGGTTCGATCATAAAGATGGAAATATCATAGCCATCCTTATCGCAGTAAGGAGTTTATTGTTCTTCATTTATTTCTACATCCATGGTAGCTAAAATCTCTTCCCAACCATGAGACTCAAATTCCTTGTCTGGGAATACTCTAGGTGCATAGGTGGGATCTTCGAGCTTGCGTGGTGTCACTAAGACCCTAAAGTTCTAGAATTTACTCACCCTTCTTATTGTTTAGCTACCTTACACATCCATAAATGTGTGTCCTCATGCAACCATGAATGGTATGATTCAAGAGATTGAACTGACTCAATTTCTTCAAGAGCTTTATGGATAGTGTTCCACTGTAGTGGTGGTACATCGTGATGAGAATAATCTTTGAGATTGAATTTGGTAGTCACTCCCAAATGTTGGAGGTACAAAGAATCAATTTTCCAACAGTGTACAATTTGCAATTGTCGCATAAAAGGACATCCCAAAATCATCTCATAAGCATGGTTCTTTCCAAACTCACAAATGGCATGTTCAAACTCTACACCACAAGTAGTGAAAGTATTCCTTCTAGTAAACATAAGGGTTTCTCAATATGACCATCACCCATTTGTAGTTTCATTCTCGTGGGTCTGAGGGCTGGCTTGCCCCATCGTTTCCATGGGGAAGTGGTGGCAATGGCTACTTCAACACCTAAATCTAGGATTGATTTGGTAGTGTAGCCCTCGTAGGAGATAGGAAAATAGGTATTTCCTTCCTCTCCTTTGCTCATGTCTCCAATCCTTTCAACATGTACCTATAGTACTCTCTTGTGTGAAGTTTTTTGAGAGTGGGCTTACATATGGTAACTAGTTTTTTACATGCTTCCACAACTCAGGTTTGGCCTTGAACAATTCTTCTAAAGTTAGGTGACACTACATTTAGTGTTCCTTATTAAGTCTGTATTCCTACGAATAACAGATTCTCCATTTCTTACAAGTATGGCCAGTGCTCTCATACTAATCAACTTTGCTTCCCAAGGTCTAGTGAACTGAGGTAATTCTCGCAAAGAATTAGATTCAAAATTTTTATGTTCACTAGGATGTTCTTCCTCTCATTCCTCATGTATAGAGGGTATGTCCTAGGGGAATTGTTCTTGCAATTCATCTATTTCTTAAATATTGGGTTGAGATTCTTGTTCCCCTCTTCCATATCTCTTCTTGAATCTCTCTAAGAAATCCTTGTGAGTACTTATGGATTGAAGAAAGATTCTCCCAATTTGTGGCTTGTGACAAGGAAGGTATTATGTCTTCCTGTGCCTTAGGGAGAGGATAAGTCCTATCAAGACTATTCTTCTTGTTTCTCAAAATCAAATGTTATAAGCTCTCTAGAAATCCTTGAAAGTGTAGCTCTCGTTTTGCTAGGTTCCTCCAATTGACATATTGTGATACTTTGAAAATTTCTTGCACTAATTCTACCATTTTCATGCAGAGCTTGGTTCCCTCAATTTCTAGGTCTACCTTGGGATAATTCTTACGCGACTCTCCCACTTGGAGTCCTTCTCTCAGTCTATCCATGTATGCTTTAAACATCATATCCAAGTTCTTTGGTATGGGTTGAGCTAGAACTGATCTTGATTTTGGGGTCGGGTTCTCCTGATTTAACCCTTGTGATGTCAATTCTAAAATTTTAGCTCTAGTCTCTTTTAAGCTTAATTCTAGTTCACTTATCTTCTTACTTGATTTTCTTCTCTCCCATGATTCATTCCAAGATCTAATTTCTTCCACTTGATTCTCCAATTTCACTACTCTTAACTAATTTGTCCGGACTTGGTTGTTGATTTTTAAGCATTATCTGGGCTCTAGTTATCGTCTGAATAGGTACATAGGTAGGTTTGGATCCATTTGGAGTGTTCACAATGCCTACCACATTAATGGGTGTTACTTTAGAGGCATTGGTAGGATTTTTTGGGTATTCCATTATAACATTTTCTTGACCATACTCAGTACAAAAACCTTGGAAGTTATAATACTGAGGTTGTCCTACTAGTGGGGGATAAAGGCACTCTCTTATGTAATGATATCCTTGGCACCTAAAGCATGTTCTTTTAAGGCCCTATGGTCTTTTTTGCCTCAGTTGGGGTCATGGGTTTGGGTTGGAATACATGACATTAGCATAGTTTGGCTCCTAGCTAGGTTCCATGGGTGGGCTCTCATATTGGTATGTTTCCATATGCTCTGACACCTTGTTGTAGTATGTGGGTGGGTTATCTACATGGGTAGAATCAAAACTATTTGAGTTAGGATCATTCTTTGTGATCAGTGCAGATGAGGGCACTAATGCTCTACTGAGGTTCTCTTTGTCGTAGCGTATTTGATAGAGATTACATTTTCAAGGGGTGGTGGTTGTTGGCCTAGCACCAATTGGCATCTAGGTTGTGTCTAGTAGGGTATCTGATACTTTTGTTGGGGCCTATAGTAAAAAGGCTGAGTGTTGTATTGGCCTGGATATCTACTAGGTTGTTGGTATGCCTAAGGATAGTTCTGTCTAACCACTTGCTTGTTGTATGGATATTTGGAAGAGAATTAGATGTTATTAGATACTCTAGAAGTGAATAGACTCTCTCTCATTACTCAGATGTAATTTTTCTCAGAAATAGAAAATGTTCTGCCCGATCTTTCTAAGGATTCTCCTTTTGTGTTGAATCTTTTGTGAAATGCTTTTGTACAAGTCTAAGTCTATAGTTGATTGACCTCTGTACGAATTTTCAGTTTCTAATTGTGATCAGACAGAGAGAATTGAGTGTAGGAACATTTACATGTGTAAATGGAAACATGAGAAGTTGTAGGAGGCGCAAAATTCGATGTTAGTATTTTGGTTAGTTCTCCTTCCATAGTGTAAAGTTTTGAGCAAACAAGTAGTCAATCTTTAAGTTGGAAGGTAAGCTACTTGTTGCTAAAAGCATTTTCATAAACGGGTTCTAGATTGCGAGAACCAAGTGTTAAAAGTTATAGGTGTCTAAATCGACTTCTCAGAAGAGCAGTTTTAGACATAGGTAACTTGTTGAGATCATTTCTCAAGATATACTGAATCTTTTGGAGTGATTCAACTTGGAGAAGGTGCGCAAACTTTAGGGGACACCTTGTGCAAAGTTTCATAAAAAGCTTTACACAATTGATAAGTTAATGAGAGAGATATATGCAGCAGACTTTCTGTGTAGTCATCTTCTTTACAGATTTTTCAAAATCTTCATAATTAATCATTGATCCTCTAAAATTGGTGAAGGTTTGAGTTACTCTTGTTATAGATGTGCTCTAATTACAAGAGTAGCTTGTTCTTTTGGAGATTAACACTCTCCATCAGCGATATCAGAGCAGGAAGCATCAAAATTGAAGGAGGATCCTGACTGCTGTAGGTGCAAAGAATTCAAAAATTAAAGATTCGGAAGGTGAAAGCTTGAGAGCAAAGCTTGAGAAGGAGGCCATACGACATTAAGGAAGACAAAAGGAACATTATTCGAAGTAAAGGTACATCTATTTCTCATAAAAACTGAAGAATTCAATATACAGGTGAAGAAAGGATGGGAGATTCTTTTCAAATAGAGAAGTTGGATAGAGAGAACTATCCAGCATGGTCAATGAGGATGGACGCTCATCTTATGAGCAAAGACTTGATAGCTTATATTACAAGTGAAGAAGAAAGCCTCAGTTCAGAAATCCTAGTGTTCCAACTAGGGAAGAATTATCAGATTTGAAGAATTGGATGAAGAAAGATGCTCAAGCTAGGAGCATTATCTATATGGCAGTCAATGACTACTTGCTACCTCACATTAGAGGTCTTGAAAGTGCAAGTGATATATGGAATGCTTTGGAGGAGCATTTTCAAAATACCACAAAGTCAAGGAAGGCATCTTTGTGGGTAGAATTTACCACTTTCAAGAAGAAGGCTTCTCAATCCATCACAGACTATGTAACATGGATGAAGGACATTGCATATGCTTTAGGAGCAGTTGATGAAGACATTGAGGAGGATAAATTGGTAAGGAAAATCCTCACAGGGTTGAGAGGTGATGACAAATGGAAGCCATTCATTTTGTCCACTGAATTATCACTTGATCATTTTACTCCTGACTTAAATCAGTTGCTAGGACATATGTTAACCATTGAGCAGGATGTCAAAGGTGAAGGTGATGTGCAGGTCATGCAATGTATTCAAAGGATAAGAAGAAAAATAGCAAAGGGAAGCAACAAGCAAATGAAGATGAAGGCACAACTAGTCAAGCCAACTTCCTAAGAGGAAGAGGAGGTGGCAAAGGTAGAGGAAGAGGCAGGAGTAATAAAGATCGAGTCAAGGATTGCTGGTTTTGTGGTAAGACAAATCACTTAGCTGATGATTGTTGGCATAATACTCAGAGTAATGGTGGATATAATCAGAATTTTAATTCAAGAGGAAGAGGTGGCAGAAATCAAAGAGGTAATTTCAGAGGTAGAGGTAGTAGGGGTTACTTTGGAAGAAATGCAGGTAGAGGATTCCAAAGTCAACAATACAACAATACCTACTACAATTATGCTTCAGATCAGAAGGAGGATTCAACATTGATAATGAATGCAACTTGTTGAAGGCAAAGTGAAGACCAAAGATTCTTCTACATTGACTCAGGGTGTAGCAATCACCTGAGTGGCAACATAGCTTTGATGACTGATTTGGAGAATAAGGTAACTAATCATGTGGTTCAAACCGGTAACAATACAAAGCACAATGTGAAGTCAATTGGATCAATGAAGGCCAAGGATGGTAGCACTCTCTTGAGTAAGGTCTTGTATGTTCCTACAATTCCTAAGAATCTGATAAGTGTAGGACAAATTGTTGAAAAAGGTTATGAAGTTAGGTTCACTAATGAAGAAGTGTTTGTGGAAGACCCTAGCAATGGGTATAAACAGATTGTTTCAGGTAAGAAAGAAGGAAGATTGTTCACATTGAAGATTTAAGGTAATGTTGGTCATGCCTTGTTCACCTATGGAGGGCATAAGATCTCTGAGCTAGATCTTTGGTACAAGAGGCTTGGACATTTCAATGAAAGAGGTATCAAAGATATGGTTAACAATGGTTCAGTGCTTGGATTGCCTAATGTTGTAGGTCAACATATGACATACAGATGTGAGGCATGTCAATTAGGTAAGGCTCATAAGCAATCTTATTCCAAGCATGGTTTTATGTATTCAGAGAAGCTTGAATTGGTACACACAGATGTGTGGGGAACATCAAAAGATTCCAGTATCAATGGCTCAAGGTATTATGTGATTTATGTTGATGATGCTACGAGATGGATCACTATCTATGTGATCAAAGATAAGTCAGAGGTATTCAATACATTTAAACACTATCATGTGTATGCAGAGAGAATTACAGGTCATAAGTTGAAGAGACTAAGGTCAGATGGAGGGGAGAGTATTTCTCTAATGAGTTCAGTGATTATTTGTGGAATGCAGGTATAAAGAGAGAGGTTACTTGCAGATACACTCCTCAACAAAATGGTGTAGCAGAGAGAAGAAATAGAACTCTTGTTGAGTTTGCAAGGTCAATGATGAAGGAGAAAAATTGCCCAAATTACTTGTGGGCTAAGGCTGTAAACACAACTACTTATTTGGTTAATAGGTTACCATGTAAAGCTTTGCAGGGTATGACACCATATGAGGCATGGTGGGGTAAGAGACCTACATTAGACCATTGCAAAGTATTTGGATGTTTGGCATATGCATATGTGCCTCACAATTGATGCATAAATTGGAGCCTAAAGCTGAAAAGTATGTATTTATTGGTTATGATGATAAGCAGATGGGATATAGGTTGTGGAGTCCATCCACAAAACAATTCCTTGTATCAAAGGATGTTACATTTGATGAGCAAGGTACTTGGTATGCATGTACAATCAATATTAATGCAGGTGATGAAGAAGTTGTGAATCAAAAGAAAGGTAAATCAAAGGTTCAGATATTTGATGAAGAGGAGAATAATGAAGTGCAGGTTGAAGTTGAAGAAATGCCAAGATTTGATCCTGAGTGTGATGAACCAGAAACCTCAAGGGGTGGAGAACTCAGAAGGTCATCAAGAAACAAGTGGCAACCTACAAGGTATAGCTATGACACTTCTTTTTTTGCTATCAAAGATTATGCTTATATGATGAAGGCAGATAAGCAAGTGATGATGGGTTCATATACATGTGCATATATGTTGATGATATAATTCTTACAGGTACAGATGAGAAACATTCAAAGCCTAAAGAAGCATATGGAGAAAGAATTCAAGATCAGTGATTTGGGAGACTTGTTATATTTCTTGGGCATGGAGATTTCATACACTCAACATGGAGTGTATGTGACTCAAGAAAGGTATTTGAGAAACTTGTTGATCAAGTTTAAGATGAATGATTGCAAGGTAGCACCTACTCCAATGGAGGTGAATCACAAATTGAGCAGATATGGAGGTGAAGAGTTCAAGGATATGAAACTATTTCAAAGTTTGGTTGGTAGTCTAATATATGCTACATTAACTAGGCTTGATTTTTCATATGCAGTTGGAGTTTTGTCTCAATTCATGCATTGCCCTAGGAAAGAACATTGGATTGCAGGACAAAGAGTGTTGAGGTACATTAAGGGTACACTCAAAGAAGGTTTGTATTATGGTTTTACACCAGATACAAACATAAAGATATATACTGATGGAGATTGGAGGTAATCCTGATGATAGGAGATCAACTTATGGATACTTGTGTTATGTGGGAGATAAGCTAGTTTCTTGGTGTTCAAAGAAGCAACACATAGTTGCTTTATCATCTACAGAAACAGAGTACAAAGGGATGGTTGAAGCTGCAAAGGAAGTGATATGGCTTAAGACTCTGATGAAGAGTTTTGATATCATTCAGAGTACACCTACAATTCATGGAGATAACATGAGTTCATTGTATTTAGCTGCTAATCCTGTTTTTCATGCCAGAACTAAACACATTGAGATTCAATACCATTTCCTAAGAGAGAAGGTGATGGACAAAGAGATTGAAGTCATACATACTTCAACAAAAGATCAGATAGCTGATATGGTAACCAAAAGCTTGGATGGAGCAAAGCTACAGAGATTCAAAGACATGGCAGGCACAAAGAAGATAGATAAAAACTCAATTGATGATTGAGGGGGAGTTGTTAGTGTAGGGAAATCAACAATTGAAGTTTTGGATGAAGAATTGAAGTCAAGGATTGAGGAAAAGACCAAGTCATGAAGCATGAAGGAAGTTCATATCCAGGAGATAAAGATGTGTATACATATGTACATTATTTTAGAGTCAGATAATCACATATTTTTGTATGGTCATGAGTTTGTAAAAATTTGCCTATATATACAAAGAAAATGTCAGGGCAAAGTAGAGAGTTTATGTAAGAATAAGTTTGGAAGAGAATTAGATGTTATTAGATACTCTAGAAGTGAATAGACTCTCTCTCATTACTCAGATGTAAATTTTTTGAGAAATAAAAAATGTTGCACCCGATCTTTCTGAGTATTCTCCTTCTGTGTTGAATCTTTTGTGAAATGCTTTTGTACAAGTCTAAGTCTATAGTTGATTGACCTCTGTACAAATTTTCAGTTTCTAATTGTGATTAGGCTAAGAGAATTGAGTGTAGGAACATTTACATGTGTAAATGGAAACATGAGAAGTTGCAAGAGGTGCAAAATTTGATGTTAATGTTTTGGTCAGTTATGCTTCCATAGTGTAAAGTTTTGAGCAAGCAAGCACTCAATCTTTAAGTTGGAAGGTAAGCTACTTGTGGCTAAAAGCATTTTCATAAACGGGTTCTAGATTGAGAGAACCAAGTGTTGAAAGTGATAGGTACCTAAATCAACTTCTCAGAAGAGCAGTTTTAGACATAGGTAACTTGTTGAGATCATTTCTCAAGATATACTGAATCTTTTGGAGTGATTCAACTTGGAGAAGGTGCACAAACTTTAGGCGACACCTTGTGCAAAGTTTCATCAAAAGCTTTATAGAATTGATAAGTTAATGAGAGAGATATATGCAGCAGACTTTTTGTGTAGTCATCTTCTTTACAGATTTTTCAAAATCTTCATAATTAATCATTGATCCTCTAAAATTGGTGAAGGTTTGAGTTACTCTTGTTATAGAGGTGCTCTAATTAAAAGAGTAGCTTGTTCTTTTGGAGATTAACACTCTCCAGCAGTCTTGCGGGTCTTTCCAAATATTCTACGTTTGATCCTCCTTCTGGTCTTTCCGTGCTAAAAGCCATTTCCGATTCACTCGTATCTGAGCTCAACCCATACGGATAACTATTATTCAATTGTTGTGCCCACGAATGTGCAGTTGTTCCTACACTTGCTTCTGATGATCTAAGGCTTCGTCAGTCTGACTTACCTATATGCTTGCCCGATCTAAGGTTCATGAATGTACTTCCTTGCACACTCAGTATACGCTCAGATCCTCAATGGTTCTTTGTTCTTTATTGCTTGTTTCGTTTTTTTAAATGCCTTTAAGTTCTTGTCTTGTCTAAGTGTATGCGTCAAGAATCAACTTTCTGTGGTACTTTTGAGTTCTCGTTTCGTTAGACTTTAATTCTTTTCCTTAGGTTTTCGTATCACACACCTTTACTTTAGTCTTGGATTTAAAAATTTTAATCTCTTGAACTTGATCGTTCCTATCGTCATTAATCCACAATGCTAACGTTTAGCCTAAGCTAATAATTGATTGAGGGGGTGGAGTATTCTTCCAACCTCAAATCAGCTCTTTTGGTTGCTCTGATGCCCAAGAAGTTGCACTTCCCAAGCCCTGCGTTCTTCACTGCCTTGCTTTGTTTGCCCTTGATTTCCCTTGCTAGACCTGTAAAAAGCCAATCTTTAGATAAATTCACAATGGATGATCAATCACTTGAATATATACACTTTTAGGTCCTTTCTTCTTGGGCCAAAATTTCAATGCCCCCTGGCTTCCTAGTCCCAAAGATGGTCAACTTCAATTTATCCTTTCTAAAAAACAACTCGTAAAGAGCTTTCTAACGAGCTAAAAAGCTCAAAAAACGGACTTCGGATGAAAAAGATATGAGCGTTCAGGCCCTCGGGGGTAAAAATTGGCCAATAGGTTTTTCCTTCCCTATGAGCTAAGGGGTCTCCTATGAGCCTAATGATCCAAAAATTTTCAAAAAATAGCCCCAAATTCAAAAATTGAACCCCTAACAATTGCGTTTGGGGTGGACAATCGCGATAGTCTGCAACAATCGCGATGGTCTAGGACCATCGCGATGGCTTAGGTCAATCGTTGCGATGGCATGGCACAATCGCGATGGTCCGAAGGTGCGAACTATCACGATGGTCTGAAGTGAATGATCGCGATGGTTTGAATGAACCGTCACGATGGCTCGATCGACGAACAATCGCGATGGCGTCGGTCAACAATCAACGCGACAATCGCGATGACGTGAGCCCGTCGCGATGGTCACGAGGCACGATGGCTTGAGCCAATCGTGATGGTTTGAATTTTGAGGCGTCATGATGGTCTAAGGGTATCGTCGCGATGGTCTAGCTTGCCACGTGGCAGCATCGGCGCGATGGCATGAGCCAATCGCGATGGCGTGGGGTCGACGGAATCGTCACGATGGTCAAGGCCTGTCGCGATGGTTCAAGTGAACCGTCGCGATGGTCTGGCCGAGCTGTTGCTAGCTCTAAGCTCTTCTCTACTGAAACAAGATAACCTCAAAAATGAGCTCTCTAGCTCTTTTTATAGATTCTAGACTAGTTTTGACCGGTTTCACATCTAGTGACCGGCATAGTTAAAAAATAGGTTCTAGGTGCTATTTGAAAGGGTAAACGGTGTCTAAAAATAATCAAAATTGGTACGTTCATTCTACCTAAGCTCCTCAAGCTCAAGGACTCCTTGGCTTGCAAAAAATGGAGCTATAAATTACAAAAAGGGTTTTTCTATGTTACATATGGTACAAAAGTGATGAAAATCACTGTTGGAGGTTTTTGAAAAGTATCTTGAAATATATTTGTTTGAAAAAATGATTCGACTGGCTCCCTGCTACTTCATTATGATCTGCCTTTACATGCTTCTGCGTCTTCTATGCCTCTGGCTACTGCCAACACTACCTAAATATATCAACAGAATAATTGTATTCAAGTGGCATTTAATTGTGTGTTTGAGTTTTGTTTATTTTCCAAGTTCTAAGAAATTATGAAAAAATAAAATATGTGATCTTTGCACATAAAAAATATTATGTGTTTTCATAACAAAGGAACAAGGAAATCACACTTGAAGTTTTTGAGGTATAATTGAATTTATACCAGGACATATGAGCCTAGAATCGGCATAGTAATTGAATATCAAGGATGCATGGTGTAGTGATAAACATCTTGTCCCTTGTACTTAAGGTTCAAAGTTGAAGATCCATAGAATGGCTTGATGATAACTCTTGAAAAATGGAGGATAGAGGGGTCTCCAAGGTGTGTGCATTGTCCTTTTCAGATTCAAACATAATGGAAAAGTAAGTCGATTATCAAAGTTCAAAAAAAAACACAATGACCTACTAGATGATGTATATGGACTATAAAACAAATATCATGCATTTTTATGTCTCAATATCAATTCAATAGCCACTTCATTGGTTCTAAGGTCCAGTACAACAAGTTATCTCTAGAAAGATTATATATTCTACATATACATAACAAACTCAAGACCTAAGGTTAGTGCACATCAACATATGCCCATACGAATGTCTGAAGCGAAGATGAAGGAGAACTTGTGTTGATCCAAGGACCATGAAGGATTTTTCTAGTTCATTATGCTATTCTTTTTCATCATCATTTTTATACTGATTCATCTTTTTTTACTCTAGATTACCTTAAATGTGTCATTTGTTACTAAGAAGCACTCATGTATAGTGGTGTGAGAGTGCCACACTTTTTGCTCTTTTTTAGAATACATCTCCATTGAACATATAAAGTGATCAAACTGTATATAAGGAGATCAAATCTCATTGTAGAGGAGGTCCATTCTTGAATCATAATAAGATGTTTCTTTTGGAGAGTACATGCTTATGTCTTTTGAGTCTCATGGTTTTTCTTCTTCGTCCTTGCTCATCTTAGCTTGTGACCTTCTTCAAGTTTGGATTGTGTCTACATGTGTTGATTGAAGTTGGATGTGCTTACTTGGGGAGTGATTTCATTTGATCTTGCATGTGGATTGTGTCATGCTTGAAGTTGATGCTCCATTGTGTATGTTAGGTTCTGCCCACAGTTGGGGCTCATGAGATCACTCATCGGATTGATACTTAAGTATATGTGATGCTACATCAACACATTTTGGAGCCATTTTTTTGGGGAGAGTAACAAAAATGCATAGGTAACTTGAATTATGATTGTGAATCTTACATGCAATGTGAATATTTTCTTGTTTAGCCGTGTTCAAATCCATTGCAAGTACTCCCATTTCTCACTTGTGACCTTACCTCTAGGGATAGATTAGGTGTTAATACCTGCACCTTCCATATTTTCCTTTTCCTTCTCTCCTCTATGCTACTTCTATCTCCCCTTCTAAATTTTCATTTTCTACCAACTTATCCTTCTTTTGAGCTCTTGACATTCATAATCATCTCATCTCATTACTCTTTCCATTTTTCGATACTCACAACTTGGATCACACTTGTTTTTCTTTGTAGCACTCACTTCCTTTTACTCACACCTTAGTTCACACTTATTTTTCTTTGTAGCAATTAATTCCTTTCTTTCCTCGCTCATTCCTTCTCTTGCATCTCCTTTCTTCCACCTCTTTTCCTTTCTCTCACTGCTCTTACCCCTCCTCTCAACCCACAAGTGACACTTGGAAAGGATTGCATGAAGGCAACTCAATAATATGCTTGAAGGCAATACATTGGCATAGGGCCCACAACTATCCTATCATAGGGAGGAATTGAACCCTTGCCCCCACCTCAAGAGAAGAAAGGCCCAACCAAACAACCTAACATGCATGGACCCAAGCCCCTATGAAGAGAAAACAAGTGGCCTACATAGAAGTGCAACCACTACAAGTCACATTAGATTTAATATATGTGTGTAAATCAATGAAAAAGTTGGTGAGGAGAGCTCAGTTAAAGAGAAATCAAGTGGCCTACATAGAAGTGCAACCACTACAAGTCACATTAGATTTAATATATGTGTGTAAATCAATGAAAAAGTTGATGAACAATAGGGAAGGCATTGATTGAAATTTTTTCCCTATGATTAGAAAAAGTTACAATTCAAAATACCAATCCTCTAGATTGATAAAAACTAAAAACTAATGATTTGAGTGGTGATAAAAAGCTCCAAAAGTGATAAATTATCTCACTCTAAGGGTTGGTAGAACGTGGCACAAGCTTCTCTTATTGCACTGATTGAAAAAATCAAAACTCAAAGAGATTAGTCATCTTAAATAGAAGCATGTGTTACTGGTAGTGTCCATGTGAAAGGAAAAATGGCTAGTGGACACTTCTTTGTATATGTTCTTTAATAAAATATATAGTGGCCTGGTCAGCCATAGACTGTAAGTTCGATCGCATTTGTGAGACCTAAGAAGTCTGTCTTCGTGCTCCCTGTGTACTGTGTTTTTTGTATATTCTATAGCATCTGTGCGAAGTACTGCGCGCAGCCTCAGGAGCTCGGTTTTCTACTCCGAGCATATCATTGTGGAGCTCTCGAGAAGGGGAGCGCACTGTGGTACATCATCGTCGAAATACTTCACTGCTATCAGAGCAATTTGACGCCAAAAGCTTTGTTCCTTTTGTGCGAGTGAAGCGAGCACCCCCCCAAGGCTTACGACTAAGGCAGTGACCAAGGCATAGACCTTGGCATACCTTGTCATCCGAGTCACCGAAGTCACCGTTGGCATCGTTGGCTTCACGCGAGGGAGGACCTCAACGATCAAGGAAGATAGAGGTTCCCAGTACTTCTCGGGAGGTCACCCATCCCGGGGAAAGACTAAGGTTGACATTACCTTGAACATGTTTTGGTTCCTCAAAGCTTCATTCTTTGCTTTCAAAGTCTATTTTTGAAGCATTTTTGGGTGTCTTTTGGAGCCATTTTCGAGTACTTTTGCACATAGTTCTCTTCACACAGGTCCACGAACATCAAGAAGAGTGTTCTTTGTACTTCTCCGACAATAAATATCAACCTTTGGGGCTGTGTTTTTTCAGCCACACTCGCAAAACTACAGGTTTTTGGAAAGGTTTTTAGTTTTGGTTGGAGGAGCCCCTGCAAATTTATGTAGGTTTTTTGTGCCAAAAACATCAGAGTTGACAGACACTTGCCAGATTTTTTGGCTAGTTTTCGGGCTGTGCATTCAGCCTTCTAGTGTCATTTTACTGCCTATATTGAGCACATACACATCATGTACACTTCTGTGGATACCGCTTATGTACGTCCATGTGATCATTGATATAGCGGTTACGTTCTTTGCATAAATCCTTTTACGTTTGATAAAGAGGGTCGTGGTGAGGTTTTCTTAACTGGGAGACACCCAGATGTTGGGGTCTCTTCATTGATGCAAGTGGAAGACTTACCCAGCCTCGCCATAGGAGATGTATGATAGTTGTTCATAGGTGCTCGATAAGCCTAGTTGGCTTCTATTGGGTAACTGATTATATGTAGTGGAGTCTGTGATTCACTATGCAGGCAAACATGTCAGTACTTGCAGTTTTATGATATTTTGACACTGGTCACATGCTCATTTTGTAGAGGATACTCTCGCAAAAGTTTTCCAGATTTTTGGTTTTGTCCTTGATACACTTATTCATTAGTGTTCAGACTCTTCTAGCTCCATTATCATTCCATTCAGTTCTCTACCATCATGGCGTCAGAGGTCTCAGGCACATCCGGTGGATCAGGGTCTAGTGCTAGTGTTCCGAAGAGGAGTTATAATTTACACGGCAAAGACCATTTTGAGATCCGAAAATTTGATGGCACAAACTTTGCTCTATGGAAGGATCAGTTGATTCAAAGGAGGCAATGGAAGCCAGTGAATGGGATTTCAAAGAAGCTTGCTGACATGGATGAAGATGATTGGGATGAGTTAGATGAAATGGCCAGATCTACCATTTGCTTGCACCTGGCAAATAATGTTTACTTTACAGTATTAGACTTTGAAAGTGCAGAGGAGCTTTGGAAGAAGTTATGCAATACATATGAAAAAGAGACGGCATCAAATAAAGTGTATCTGATGGTAGTCCTAGTGTGTTCACACACATCACTACCTAAATATATCAACAAATCCCCCCTTGGAGTGATGCGGTGAACAAGGAGTTTGCACTCATGTATAAGGAAGTGCCAAGATATGTGGAATCAATCCACAAAAGGAAGTAAGCCCAAGGCCAAACTGATCTCCCCAATAGAGAACCTCTCCCTAGCATAATGATAATGCACCCGTGCTTAGTGCGAGCATGGAACACAGGGTTCCTCACAACTGCCAATGCGCTCTGACTGTCAATGAAGATGGTGGTGGCAGAAGACTGTCCAACACCCAAATCAGCCATAAGGCATCTAAGCCACACACACTCAACAGTCGTTGTGAAGCCTGTCCTATACTCATTCTCACAACTAGAAGTGGCCACAGTAGGCTACTTCTTGCGCAACCAAGATATATGTGAGCTACCAAGCATGAAGCAAAAGCCACTAGCGGACATACGAGTGTCATAGCAACCAACCCAATCACTGTCAAAAAAAGCATGCAAATTTGGCGGTAGTGATCCCCCCTTGGGATAAAACAATCCAAGTAGTCGGGTACCACTAAATTAGCAAAGATGCACTTAACCACCTGGCAATGTTTGACACGTGGGCAATGCATAAACCTGCTCATTTGTTAGATAGCAAACTGAATATCTAGCCAAGTAATGCATAAGTAAATCAAGCATCCAATAGGCTGTTGATAGAGAACAACATCAAATGCATCTCTAGCATCATGAAGACTCAATCATAAACCTATCTCCATAGGAGTCACAATATGCTTACAGTCTTCAAGGCAAAAACGTTACAATAATGTGTCAATATATTTTGTTTGACACAACGCCATTCCGCCATCAATGTGCATAAATTGAATGCCCAAATAATGATGCAAATACCCCAAATCAGACATCTCAAATGAGGCATGTGAATCAGCCTTGAAATCAGCCATATGCTTCTCACGAGGACCAGTGAGCTGCATGTCATCAACATACACCACAATGATCAGAAGTACATCATTAGCACGCTAACATATAAGGTGCTTTCAGTCGGACTGTTGTCAAAACCATGTGCAATCAGATAGGCATCTATCTCTTTGAATGTGCAACATTTATAGATTTTTGCTTGCTAGTAGATGAGCTCCATTGACCTTTGCCCTTCTGACTAGCCAGGAAAGCTTGATCTGCAACATGCATAATAGACCTGTTCTGCCTAGACTGATCTTCCTGCAATAGAACAGAAATTAACTTCTCAAATGACAAGGCATTCGGATTGCCTTTCATAATCAAACGAGAGTAGAAGCAAAACCCTGATATGAATCAGGGTGACCATTCACACAGTCTGCACAAGTGAGCTATTTGGTATAACCTTATCAGCACAAATCAATTGTTCCGTCAAGTCTTTGATCTTTGTTAGAAAGCTGTCCATAGAATCACCTTCATTCATGTGTTCACTCTCCAACTGTTTTCGGAGGTAAGCAATACGAGCCTCATTCCTAGCTTGGTACAATGTGGTAAGTATATCCCAAGCATCCTTAGCTATTCTACAAGAGCGAATGTGAGGAATAATGGCATGTTTGACATACAAGGCTATCAATGCATGTGCCTGAGCATCTTTTCCATCCCAACAAATTTTCTCTATAGTAGGTGCAACAAAAACCATAGCACGAATAGGAATATGCAAAATATCATCATCTTCAACACCACCTCCATCAGCTTGAGCACCTATATTCATAGGTGTAAGAAGACGTCTTTCAACACCCTGCACAATGTTCCACAGTCCTTTTGCAACCAATACATGTCGCATCATATAGGCCCATAACGGGTAGTTGGTACCATCCAACTTATCCTCAATAGCCAACATACAGAATACATCACTATTTTTAGCCATGGCGAGTGACTAAAATACCTTGATGCAGAAAATTGATTGTATCTCAAAAAGTTGAACAGAATTTCGAGATGAATTTTGCTAACCTATAGAAGACTTTGAGAAGCTTATACTAGCGAACGAAAATTGGTATATACCTTTGGCACAAAAAGACAAAATAACTTGCACAAAAACACTATGATAGTACGTTTGAAGGCCGAAACGAGCTCAGATTGCATTTTTTGCACCACACAGTGAAGGTGTTTTGATCTTTGAAACACCTTGAGAATGCTCACCAAATTTTGTGCGATTATGTGAATGCAATTGGAGAGGTGATGATGATGCCCTAGATGAAGCGACAACCTACTCTGATACCAATTGTTGGAGTTAGACGTCTGCGGAAGCACATGAACAACACAAAGAAGAAGAAGAAGCTTGGAGCACAACACACAATACTGAATGTATTACCATTAGAATGTACAAAGATAAGTAGCCCGTTAGGGCAATAGGCGTATATACAAGCTGGGGGGAAAAAAACTCCTAAAGAATGAGAAAAGTTCCCCGATGGTCCTAATGTGTGCACACACATCACTACCTAAATATATCAACATATGCTATCCACCTCTGCCATTCCACTATATTTTGTGGAGAGCTCATAGATGACATTTGATCTTGAATTTTGACATCTCCTTTTGGATCTTGAAGGACCTGTATGAAGAAGAAGAAGCTTAGGAGCACAAAATAGAGTGTATTACTAAGCGTAGAACATATAGAAATAAGTAGCTTTTAGGGTTCATAGGATTATATAGAAGGAGGAGGATGTTGATAGCATAATTTCATGTATTCGATTTCCTTTTTATCCATATGAGTGCATCTCCATTTTGTATGTAAGAGGCACTCAATTTTATATTTATTTAGTTGTATCTATTTGTATTTGGGTATCTTGTCATTCACTTCCACCTTCTAATGGTTCTCCTTCAAGGAAAGTATCCCACATTTAATGTATTTTGGAAAGCCTCCTCCAAATCTATATAAGGAGGGCCTCTCCCCATATTGTACTTGCTTAGAAGTTTGTAGAACCTACTTCATGCTCTTAGCAATCTCACTCTAATCCATATGCATTTTCCCATTTCATGGTCTACTCACTCATTTAATTTTTCTTCTGCATGTGTACTCTCCACATGGTATTACAACTCTAGGTGGAGGAAGTGGTGGTCCTTTTGGTAGTGATTTTGGATATTTTGGTGATGGTGGTGCTTGACTTTTGGTGGTTTGTTATCTTCTTATTGAGAGAGGCCTTTTGCCATCAATTTTTACTCTTTGGTCCTCATTTTCCCCTTTCCCCACCCTCTTGCCCTTCTTCTTCATCATTTTTACATCCTATTACCCCCATTTTCTCACCCTCCTATCCTTGTTTTAATCTACCATTCCCACCCTCCCATCCTTTGAGAATTTGTGAGCTGCCTCATGATCTTAAGACATCCTTTTGAATAGTGTTGATTCATCTCATGTATTCATATGAGTGGTCCTTTTACTAGCACTGCTCTTGCATCTAAGATTCTTTAAAATATCTACAAACATTTTGGGTGGTATTTGGTGACCTTTTCTTGCCATCTTGTAAACTTATTTAAGGCGTTTTTGGCACATCCTAGGTCTATGGACTATTTAAAAGCACTTGTTATGGTTCCTTTGATGGTATTTGTGGCCGCATTTCCATGAGCAACCCAAGTTCTTTGCCTAGCCAAAGTACAACTCGCCTATTTTGTTTCTATGTAACAATGTGCAAACACATTAAGCTATATAGCATTGCATGCTACATACACTTTATATCATGTTGTAGCTCATAACATAGTCACCCACATAATGTACTTGTACTCTGGATGAATTCTACATCTCCTATAATCCATATGATTAATCCTAATAGGAAAGCATTAGAGTTGTAGCATGTGATCGACACCTCTACATGACAGTAGCTTATATTGCAAAAGTGGAGGGCAATGGACCAATCATGAGAGGTGATAGAGGAGGAAAACAATCTCATACATAAATTATGCATGCTCTCTCTTAATTAGAGAGAGATTTAGAAAGAAACACAATTGAGACCTCTCTCTAGACATCTTTAGCCAGAACCACAGAGCTTCAAGGTGCAAAACACGTCACACATTGATGGGTAGTAGCACTTAAAGCACATCTCCAATTTAGCAAAGAACTTTCTGTCTCATCCAATCAATACACTTAGTCTTCATAGTTGTAGTGCTTCCCTTTGGAGTGACAGAGATAGAAGAAGTTATAAACATAGCACACCAGACGATTAAAGAGAAAGATTTCATTACGTCCACCAACTCTATCATAGAGATAGGGAGGGCACATGCATGATAGATCCAATGATCTCCAATCATCAGAATTAAGGGCACATCCATGACAGTCACCGAACTTCTTGTAGTTAGGGGCACATGAGCTATCTTCACTAGCATTCTCTAGTAAAATATCATAATTAATTTAGTTAATTATACAAAAATTATTATGAATTTACTTATTTATTTTTATAATTAAGAACCATCTTTTAAAAACATTCTAAAGATGTATGTAGTTACATTTCCATAGAACACATGATAATGCAATGTCTAGACATATTGGATCATGAGCATGAGAGTATGTCTGACTAGATGGTAAAGATGGTCTAACTTAATCTAAAAGGACATGAAATGATTCATGTGACATCCTACATGCATATTGAAATTTACATTCATAGTTTAGACATCCCTCCAACCAAATGAGCCTATGGATAGATGCAAAAAATATCATTTTCCTTGAAAAGCTTCACCATTCTCTCTAGTATACGAAAATTATTTCATTTCGATACTTCCTTGCCTGATTCCCTGTGATTACTTGTAATTTTCTTGTCTAGTACTCTGACGTTTTTAGTTCTTACCTGCGGTGCACCAAATATAGTTCTTCTGATTTGTGTAGATATTGCTGAGCTACACCAAATATAGTTCTTCACCAACTCACTAACATAAATATTGGAGCAAGTTATTTCTTACTAGACAAGCAATCATAGAATTGAAACACCATAACCATGTCCTACCGTATTATAGATATTCGCTCTCACAACTACGCAGTCATCTAGTACTCTCAATCATAACATCAATGCCAAAACTTATTAATGAACTACTATAGACTTCATTTGAACACAACACATATTAACAGTACCGAACACAACAGTAATTTTCATAGAATCTGTGCTCGAAGCACCATAGTTGAAACTCACTGGCACACTCAACAGGTGATCTCTTGCTCAGTAGACTTCGTGAATCTTTTCATTCATTCACCGAAATGTTACAAGGGTACATTCCTACCTTTTTGGTCAAGACTGTTCACCAAAAATTACAATGACAAAAAATAATTATAGTGGTATCTGGCAACCTAACAATGTAGATAGATAGATGTATGGATACATTTATATATACACACACACACACTTACAAGTGACTATAGATGTACCTTTAGATGCGTCAATGGTAATATGAGGAAAGATCTACGAGGAAATACTAAGAATGATGGTCGAACCATAAATTTGTGAATATATTATCATCCATGAACCCTTTTTAGCACATCAAGCACATAGAGGAGCATACTTCTTTTAAAGGAATATACAAATCCAAGGACAAAGAGAAGAAAGTGAGGCAGAGAGAGAACATAATAAGATAATAAGTACCAAGAAACGATGCTGCATGAGTCAAATATAGGAGAGGGTGCATTTGTAGTTCTTTGAAAAGCAATTGTTTGTAGATGTGTATGTTATGTAGCCAAAACATTCAAGAAAAATGTAGAGAATTATTTGGATGCACCTCTTGGAATTGGGGTGACACATCGTTTCTTCTATAATTTTTTGGTGATGCAATATTTTAGTGTTGAAAAGCTATCAAAATATTTACATAAAAATATTTTTTTCCTTGTGAATTCCCCTTTTTAGCCTAACTCTTCTTCTTCCTCGTCACTCTTCTTTTAATCATACTCTATATTTTTTTTTTTTTAGTTTGATCTATGACCTACTGTTCCATTAAGCTTGAAATTCGAAAGAAAAATGCAAACACTTAACGGATCCCTTTTATCGTTTACATTACGCTTGACATTGAAACAACACTGCAAACACAAATATTCTAGTGGATTTCTTAGTAATTGATTCACGTGTGAAGTAATTTTTGACATTTGGTAGATGATGGTTAGTTAACAGTGATAGCAGAACCATCATCTAACACCTACATTTGGTAGATGATGGTTAGTCCAAGGCATAAAACTTGTTAGTTTGGGATTTCACTTTGAGTAACCCCTACATGCAATCAAAGCTAAATGATCTTCTTGTTGTTTTACCCTCAATTTGTTTTAATAAAGGTAAGTTCAATCCTATGATCTACATCTCTCAAGGCTTGAAACGATTTAAAGCACATCAGTACAATGAAGGGCATAGTACCTGTGGGATCCTCCCAATCCCATACAAGCAAGGGTAGAACATCTAGCACCTACTAATCCCAAAGTGGATCCCTCAAGACAACAGAAGCATAGAGTTGTTTGTAAATAAAGAGACCAATGAAGCATTTTGGAGGTATAGAACAGAACAACCTAGTGAGGTAGGCTCCATCACGATTTACGAGTTCAAGGACCCGGATACACCTGGAAAGGTTGTATACTTGGATGAAACTTCAGAAAGAGTATTTGTGGTACCACACCACACAAGAAATACCTACACATGGAGAGGTGAGTTGGTATTGATCCCTCCATCTCAAACGAATGTAAACACGAGCCAACAAGGGGCAGGAACATCCTCAGCCCATGGTAATCAAAGAGAGAAAAATAAAGAGAGACCTGAAGTAAGTTTCAATCATCCCATAGGGAGAGATAGAACCACCATAGACACGGACAGAGTGGATAGACAAAGAGAACCTAGAATACCAGGTGGTAGAGATGATTTTCCTCTACCTAGACCATGTGAACACGCAAGAATATTTAGACCCACTTAGTTAGTAAAATCCATGAAAAACTACTTTGATGGGACAGGAGGTCCCTATGATCATGTTGCAGAATTTAAGCAAGTGCTAAGAGTAGAATGCACCATCCCTGTCTCAAGTACCCAACACAAAGAGTGAAGACTACCTGTCTTCCATACATCGGTATTCACATGAATTTTCGAGAGAAATCCAAGAAGAGAAGTGGAGAAAAGAACAAGGAACTCATCCTCCTATTCAAGAAATAGATGACTTGGAGGAGCAATTTGCCCAAGACATCCCCTCTATTTACGATGATGTAGAGGACGAGCAACTGAGTGAACACATAGATTTTGAATCCAATTCTTTACAAGAATTACCTCAGTTCACAGGGCCTTGGGAAGCTAAGTCTATTAGCATGAGAGCACCCACGATAATAGGGAGGAATGAAGAATTAGTGATCCCAAGAAACACGAAAATGATCAAGAATACCAAAGTACAATGTAATCTCACTCTAGAGGAATTGTTGAAGGTAAAACCATAGTTGTGGAAACATGTAGCAAATCAATTCCCCGAGCTTGCTACTACTCCCTCACAGAAAGGAACGCACAAGAAGGTACCAGAGATACCCATAGAAAGGATCGGAGATGTAAGCGAAGGAGAGGAAGGTAACACTTATCTTTCAATAACCCATCAGGGCTACACCACCAAAGCCATCTTAGATTCAGGAGCCGGAGTAGCCATCGCTACCACCGCTTTATGGAAACGTTGGGGTAAGCCAGCATTGAGACCTACTAGGATGAAGCTACAAAGGGCTGATGGACATATAGAAAAACCATTAGGATTAGTAGAAGGCATATCTCTCACCACATGTGGTGTAGAGTTTGATCATACTTTTGCCATTTGTGATTTTGCAAAAAATCATGCTTACGAGATGATTTTAGGACGACCATTCATGCGACAGTTACAAATTGTACAAGATTGGGGAACTAATTCTTTGTACTTGCAACATTTAGGAGTAACTACTAAAGTCAATCTTAAAGACTATTCACATAGAGACGTACCCCCAATACAATGGAATACCATCCATAAGACATAGGTAGAAATGGAATCGGTACACTCATTAGAATCAGACCCCTCATGGTTGCACGAGGACACTCATTCATGAGTAGCAAAACAAGAGGAAGAACGATTAGAAGCCAGGACCTTAGGTTCAGAACAATATCCACGAACCCTTCAAGACCCAGCTTACGCACATGTAGTATTTCCAAACGAAGAATTCGAACCCCATGGTTGGGCAGAAATCCTAGCAACCATGGATGTAGCCATCAATGAAGAACAATGGACACCCCACTGCGACAAGGATGGCTATGACATTTCTGTCTTCACAATAGAGCCAATCATGTGTGAGTCGATTATTGAAGAATGTGAACCTAACACTGATGCATTTGAGGATGCGAGTGATTTCGATCTAGAGTCATTTATTATGGACCCACCCTTTGCATCAGACGAAGAATACTACGAAGTAGAAACTCACCCCGAGAGGCACAAAGAAATTATGAATGATGTGAGGATGACCACACAAGTAACCACTAAGAGTGAAGGTAAGAAAAGAACGAAGAAAGAAGACATGTTAGAAGAAGAAGAATCTTTGTTTGAGGTTCCTGAGAACTTCAAGAAGTATGAAATAGAAGATAGACGAATCATGGTACGAATGCCTAACATAAAAGCTGACGTTGGAGAAGTATATGATAACCGAGAGAAAACCAAAAAAATCATAGTCGCCATAGAAGGAGAAGAAGAGAAATGTACCTACATAGGGCATGATTTGACGACTGAAGAAGAAGAATTAGTTGCCCTATTCCACGAATATAGAGATGTTTTTGCTTGGAGTTACAAAGATTTGAAAGGAGTAGATCCAGATATATGTTCTCATAGAATCCCTATGACTCCAGATGCAAAACCTACGAAACAGAAACTGTACACGTACAATGATAACTACACAGCTAAGATTAAAGAAGAAATAGATCGTTTGATAGAAGCAGGATTCATTTACGAAATTGAGCATACTGAATGGGTATCCCCCATTGTGGTTGTGCCCAAGAAGAATGGAAAATTGCATGTGTGTATTAACATTAAAAAAGTTAATGCCACCACGATTAGAGATAGTTAGAGTTGCGGGCAAGGAAGTCTACAACTTTCTTGATGGATTCTTAGGCTATAATCAAGTAGCCATTGCTCCAGAAGATCAACACAATACGGCTTTTGCCACAGAATGGGGCATATTTGCATTTCGTGTGATGCCATTTGGCTTAGCAAATGCACCCGCCACTTTCGAGCGACTCATGTGTCATGTTTTTAAGGAATTCTTATGCAAGAATTTGGAAGTTTATGTCGATGAAATATGTGCTCATTTGATTATCAGGCAGACACATATCCTAGAGTTAAGACAAGTATTTGACAAATGTCGAGAATATCAGGTTTGTTTGAACCCAGAAAAGTGTGTTTTCATTGTCAGACAAGGCAAAATTCTAGGACATATCGTGTCAAAGAATGGAATTTCGACAGATGAAGAAAAAGTAAAGGTAATTACAGATCTACCTTGGCCAAATAACGTAAAAGAGGTACAAGCATTTATGGGACATTGCGCTTATTACAGACGATTCATACACATGTATGCAATCATAGCCAAGCCATTGTACTCTCTTTTGACCAAGTTTGAATGGATAGATGAATGTGAGAATTCATTCAATGAACTTAAAAGATGTTTGTGCTCAGCACCAATATTGACAACCCCGGATTGGAGCAAGCCATTCCATGTACATGTGGATGCATCCAACTATGCATAAGGATGTGTGTTAGCACAACCCACAAATGAAGGTAATATAGATCTCCCCATAGCTTACGCGAGCAGACAGTTGAATGCAGCAAAAGAAATTACACCACTACAGAACGAGAAGGATTAGGAATGATCTACGCAGTAAAGAAAATCAGGCATTATTTGTTGGTGAATAAGTTCAAATTCTTCACAGATCATCAAGCGTTATTGTACTTAGTCAATAAGCCGTGTAACACTGGACGATTAATATGTTGGTTTCTATTACTGATGGAGTATGACTTTGAAGTAGTAATCAGGGAAGGAAAGACACATCTCAGAACTGACCACCTCTTGAGACTAACCTCAGGAGAAGCTCCTCAAGGGATAGCGGATGAATTACTTGATGCTTATTTGTTTAACCTTGAGATAGCACCAGAATGGGCTAAGCCTATTGTCCCTATTCTCACATATGGACCCAAGAATCCTAGGATAAGGATCAAGGAAGGATAGATTACCAAGTCTCAGAGATATCAAATAATAGCAGGAAGTATATATAAACAGGATAATCAAAAGATTCTTGCTTGTTGTGTAGATGAATCAGAACATGCGAATTGGTTGCAATTAGCACACATAGGTGCATCAAAGCACCATCATTCGAAACATTGTACATTGCAGACTCTGCATAGGCTAGGAGTCTATTGGCCTTCTATGGAAGCAGATGTCTACAAATTGTGTAAAGAATGCCATGTTTGTTGTGAAAGACCACCAGTAGAACATGCTCCATTATATCACGTGTCTCTCACACCAGAATGGAGTGAACCTTTAGTGACATACTTGAGGATGAAAACATTCCCTTAAGGAATGACCTTAGCATGACAACGCAGTCTAGAGCATGAAGCTCAAGACTATTCACCTATCGGCGACAATCTATACAAACGAGGACGAGATGGATATTTAAGACAATGTGCTCATGAGAGCGATTATTTGAGCGTACTAGAAACTGCACACCAAGGTGTTGCAGGAGGTCATTTTGGACCCGATAGGATAATCAAAGTCATCCTCTTTGCAGGATTATGGTGGCCCACTCTTCACATGGATGCACATACCTATGTAAAGAGATGTGATGTGTGCCAAAGAACTCAATTTCCTACTCGTAGAGATGAAATGCCATAGAAACCCATGATGGGAGGACGTGCATTTTCTAAGTGGGGTATAGATTTTGTAGGACCCATTAATCCCCCTGCAAAAGGTATACATGCTGAATACATTATTGTTGGATGGATTATCTTACCAAATGGGTAGAGGCAAAATCCACAAAAAAGAATGATGCACACACGAATGCAAAATTCTTATTTGAAAATGTCTTTACAAGATATGGATTGCCTATAGAGTTAGTGAGCGATCGAGGAACTCACTTTCTAAACCAAGTCATTGAATATTTGTTAAAGGATTTTATGGTGATTCACAAGAAATCCGCACCATATCATCCTCAGGCCAATGGTCAGGCTGAAAGCACTAACAAGATCCTTTGTAACGTACTGAAAACTCGTGAACAACAAACGTTTAGATTGGGACAAATAGGTACACCATGCTGTTTGGGCATATCGAGTGGCCTACAAGACCGTACTCAATGCAACTCCCTTTCAGATGGTTTTTGGTCAGAATGTTGTGCTTCCTTTGGACTTCTTGATACCGACCCTTACGGTTGCACAAGAACATCAATGGACCGGCCACGAATTATCACCAAGAATAATGGACTTGGAACGATTAGGAGAAACCAGGCTGAAAGCAGCAGCAGGTATATATGCGACAAAGAAACGACAAAAGGCATATTTTGATGCGCATGTGAAAGATAAAGTCTTAAAAGAAGGAGATTTAGTCCTAGCATATACGCTGAAACAACACGAATGGAAACTGGAAAAGCGAGGTTATGGACCTATGATCATTAACAAAATCTCGACAAGTGGAGCGGTACAATTATCCACCTTAGAAGGAGATATAATGCCTAATTACATTAGTGGCTCTAGATTCAAGTTATATTAGGAACCTCTTACTAAGGATATGCTTAGACAACTCACGTTGGCAAAGAAGCATAAGGAGGAAGAAAATAGGATACGTGCTGAAGCTTAGGAAGAAGCTATAGAACACATTAAGCGCATGAAGCTACGAAGACCTAGACTAGGGAGAGAACATTATAACCAGCTGGAAACAACACCCAAATACCCCATGGCCATGTGTCAAGCAAAGTCAAGTACTCATCCTAGCATAGTGGATTGGAGATCATTCATTACAGTCAGGCTAGAGCATGGCAACCCTTGCCAAGAGCTCAGGGCTTTAATTCACTCAGGTGCTACGACTAGTGCGATTAGATGGTCCCACTATAAGGACTCAGGAATAGAAATGTGGCCTATTGAGGCATACCTCATAGGGCTAGGGGGCATGGAAACCCCTTGCATGGGTGAGGTGGACCTTCCTATCCTCATACATGTTGTGACCATGACAGCAAAGCTACTAGTGTGCCATGACGAGGACCTGATAGAACCCCTAATCCTTGGCCAAGATTGGCTATACTATCACTCAGTGGACCTAAATCTTAGACAAGGCTCCTTGCATATTGGAACCTTAGATCAGCAGCGAGTGATACCGCTTGACTTCCCTAACAACACTTTGCCTAAGGAATGTAACCCTAGACCCTATGCAATGCTTGCGACGGAGGACCGGAAGATATTTGGCTAAATCCCTCGGCTAAGCAAGAACCTTCCAAAGTCAACCCATGAGAGCTTGCCGATGGATAGGGGCCACATAAAAGGACATCAGGAGATTTTCCCTTGGTCTTCCAGCAGCGGACAAATGGGGACAATTGCAGGTCAGGTGGGTTACATCAGCGGTCAGGTGGACTACATCAGCAGCCACATGGGCAAGATACCCTGTGGTGCCCATCCTTCCACACTTACTACGGACTGGCCTAGATTAATAGTACAAAATGGAGTGCTTCCTAATGGGCAGGTTTCACAAGTGTTGGAGCTTCCTTCTTTTCCAAAGTAGAGTGTCCATCTGACCTCTCAACCTCAACCACAAAGGAGTCAACCACAACGGAGGAACCCAGTCCGACGGCGATCTCAGACGACACAAGGAGGAAAGCAGTATCAATATCACAAAGCAAGAGGCACACGACAAATATGGGTGCCAAAAGGATAGAAACCATCGACAGATTTCACCAATGCGGACAATGACAAGAAGAAGTTACGACAGAATCAGAAGCAGTATCCAAAGCCTTTTCTATCTTCTTCTACGAGTGCGAACATTCGACAGATTTGGATCGCCAAGAAGTACCTTATGAATTGACCCACACCCACGCAGATTTGGGTACCTAAACAGTGTATTATAGCTTAACCCTAAATCCATGTAATATATAACCCTCAGAAATCTCTTCACCCTTCAATACCACCACATCCGATGTCACCTTTTGTCCCTCAGCAGAAACATATCACCCGCTCAAAAACTCTTAGGAAGTGGATATCGAAACGTATCCAGACGTCTTCTCCGAACCCCTTCTCTAACATTACTCCCTGAAGCCAGCCAGGACACTCATGAATCCCAAGAAAATGTGCAGACAAATAAACAAGGACAACAAACCAACCCACGGTGACACCAACACGAATGAAGACGAAACATTTGAAGCAGCGGCATACACCTTGGCAATCAAAAAGTTATATCGCACCATGGAAAAAGTTTGGGTGCGTAAGAAGTTAACTGAGGAAGAGAGCCAAGCACTCATAGAACAAGAACTTGTCTCAGGTGGTTTCGAAGAAGTATACATCAAAGGCTTCAGGGAACTTGTTAAATCCGTGGGATCGAACGAAGCATTAAGATATTTGCACAAAAAACCTCTTCTGCAATTTGACCCCCGACGAGTACGACTATTATCAAAACCGGGTGAATACATTTGTGTACCGACAGGTGCCCGATCTTCAGAACAGGCCAGGGAAGCGCGTCTCATCCCTAAAGGCTCATTGGCAGAAGACACCATTGTCATCGAATCCCCACCTGACACTACTATTGTACATACCACCACGGTGACCGACGTACCCACCACCCCAACCGCTCCTCTTTCACCTCCCATCTCTCAAGTCTCCCTTGTACATCCAATCTCTCCCAGACCATCCACATCTTTTGATAGTGCCGTAGCAGAAGCCTTTGTCACCTCCATCCCTCTCACCATGTCCACACCCACTCAACCTAGTCTACCCCCTAGGACTTCTACCTTTCTATCCAGTCCATTTCTCCATCCATCCTTCCCATCCTTCCTTGCCCCTCCAAGACCCCTTTTTCCATTTCTACCCCCATTGACTTTCTCCCCTGTATCACCTCCCTGAACCACTGTCTTTTCGATCTCCCCTTTCCACCAAGCAGTACAAGAGACCCCCTCTATAAATTACTCTTCAACCTTTGTAAACCCAGTATTTACACCCATGCACGCACCCACTATCACTCCACTATTCACAGTCAAGGCAATTGACACCACGTCCAGTGACATGGACATCTCCCCACCCACTGCACCAACACTCACCTCCTCTATTGCACCATATTTAGGCACCGCACATTTCTCCACTGTTACCACTGCATCCACATTCCCATCCCTATTCCCCCTTCCCATTGCATCAACACCCTTAAACACAGCATCTGCATTCACTACACCATTAATATTATCACCCACTATAGACACTGCATTCCGTCAGATGTTCACCTGCATGACTCAAGTGAGAGATGAATTTGCATCTCTTGGCAATAATTACCAGACGCTGCAGCAGACAACGAATGATCTATAGTCGCAGCTCAATTCACTATCCATCGAAAATGCCTCACTAAATACCTGCTACCAAGAGCTACGAGAGGCATATCATAAACTTGAACTAGAAAGTGAAGAAAAGACAAAAGAGGCCATCACTGACATAGAAAACTTGTTAAGGGCACAAACAATTCGCAATGCGACACTTACCAGGAACATGAGCTTACTCAGATGCCACTTGGCAGCAGCGAAAGAAGAGAACCAACATTTACAAGAACAGAACAGAGAGAATTTAGAAGATGCTCTGGATCAACCATACCAACCATTGAGTCCCAGCCGTTTCAAGGCCGTGCCCTCAGAATCTATGAAAATGTTGCTAGATGATCATGTCCAATTGCTAGATGAATACGACAGCATGAATGAGGAATACCAAAAGCTGAAAGAAGATCATAAACTACTCCAACTAAGAGCACCAATACAACAAGGACTACCAGCTCCTGCGGACCATTCTCCTGCGATCTTAGAGGAACTCAATGCTTTACGGGCCCAGGTATCAACTCTTCAATCACGGATAGGGATATATGAAGCACCCCCTAGGCCAGACTCCCCACCGAAACTACCAGCAGAGGAAGAAACAGTAACTATTCCGGTGGAAGAAACTTTTGAAGAAGCATATGAACCCCAACCCATCCCAGGCGGACGCGTCACGGCCGAAGGCCAGATGACTTTCGAACTTCCAACTCTCGCATGGATGAAGCCAATTGAAGAACTTGGAAGAACCTACTCAGCACGTGTAGAAGCACAATTACATGCAACGGCAATGATTGAAGAACGCATTTTACAGTCCCCATTCTTTGCTCATTTGGCACCGAGCAGATAAATATCTGGGCATGAACTACAATACAAGCCTTATTTTATGTGAATGGCATAATACCAGCTGGCCATAGAAAAAGAAATAGGCGAGAAAACCTCTCACACGACCCAGTTTGAGCCTGAAGATTTGCCACTAGATGTGCAACGAGGAGAAATCTATCAACCAGATTGGCGCAAATATTTATTACAAGAATATCCAGAGATGATGAGTACTTGGGCCAAGGCACCACTCCACTTGAAGTACAACCCATGTTGGGAACCCATGCCATGTCACCGCTCCTGGAAGGCATTTGCCATTAAACTACAGAACAACAGCAATGCCAGGATTGGCTCAATTACCCATACTTCACTCCACCCATAGGACCACCAACAGTTGGATACATGATGGCAATGATTCGTCACTGGCTCCCTCACTTAAAACATATGGATGATGTAGGGGCGCATATGACTGTCAAAATCTTTGACATGATGCAAATGGTATTCAAAGTCTTCCGTCGCATCAAGGCACCACACGTGAACACCCCGGGTTTCGAGCATGGCAACCAAGATCTAGCATATGACATGAGCACGACACCATCGCTCCGAGTGTGTTACGCCTGGCACTGTCGAATTAAATAGTTATTGGCGTGCTATAAGCAGAGCTTCGAATAAATGTTCACAACCGGTTTCTGGGAATATCATTCAGAAGTGTTCATCAGCAGACCCACGCATTTGCTTCACTTATTTGCCTTTGAACAAATGGTATATTCTACGCACTATCGACTCCCACCATCCGATGAACCGCAACCCATTGATTGGGAGAAACTCGAGGCAGATTTGGCCCGAGGAATTTGCATATCAGAACACAACCTCGCTCAGGAACTACTCCAAAATTATATCCGACAGACCTCTCAACCAGGTTCTATCACGGACGACAGAAGCGAGAGGGAGGGGGTGTTGGTAGTAGTCAAAGGCATAGAAGACGCGGAACCATGTGAAGATAGAGCACAACAAAGTAGCAGGGAGTCAGTCAAATCATTTTTTCAAAGAATTATGTTTTATAAATACTTTTCAAAACATCCAACAGTGATTTTCATCACTTTTGTACCATATGTAACATAGAAAAACCCTTTTTGTAATTTATAGCTCCATTTTGTGCAAGCCGCGGAGTCCTCGAGCTTGAGGAGCTTAGGTAGAATGAGCATACCAATTTTGGCTATTTTTAAACTTCGTTTACCCTTCCAAATAGCACCTAGAACCTATTTTTTAACTATGCCAAACACTAGATGTGAGACCGGTCAAAACTAGTCTAGAATCTATAAAAAGAGCTAGAGAGCTCATTTTTGAGGTTAGCTTGTTTGATTAGAGAAGAGCTTAGAGCTATTTGGAGCTTGTAAGAGTGTTCTTGAGTAATAGAGTTGATTTCCTACCTTCCATTGTGTCTTGCTTGTCTCTTCTTTGTGTGTGTGTATGTGTGTGTGCATCTTTATGCTTCTCACCATCACTCTCACTTCATCTCACGTTCATGATCTTCATATCACTCCTATGTCTTCCGCGGATTGACATTAAGGAGGTGGAGCTTCTTAACATGGTTCTCACCATTGTGCTAGAGCAACAATAGAGATATTTGATTTTTCTTTGATTTATCTCACAAGTAACCTTATCATAATCAAAGTCAACAAAAATGCTAGTGAACAAGATAATAGAGAAGTAGACTTTGGTAACAATAGGCATTTTATAGTAGGTAATAAGTCTGATCCCTTCGAATATGTGTGGTTTTTCAATAAGTTAAGCTACCCACCTCTGCCTTTCCACTCTATTTTGTGTTGAGCTCATAGATGACATTTGATCTTGAATTTTGACATCTCCTTTTGGATCTTGAAGGACTTGTATGAAGTAGTAGAAGCTTAGGAGCACAAAATAGAGTGTATCACTAAGTGTAGAACATAACGAAATAAGTAGCTCTTTAGGGTTTTGGAAGTATATACAAGAAGGAGGATGTTGAGGACATGCATTTGATCTCCCTTTGTATCTATATGAATGCATCTCCATTTTGAATCTAGGAGAGACTCCATTTCATATTTGTTTAGTTGTGTCTAGCTACATTTGGGTATGTTTCCATTTGATTCTACCTTGTATTTGTTCTCCTTCAAGAGAAACTATCCCGCATATGATGTACTTTGGAGAGCTTCCTCCAACTCTATATAAGGAGGGCCTCTCCCCATATTGTACTTGGTTAGAAGGTTGCAGAACCTACTTCATGCTCTTGGCAAGCTCACTCTAATCCATATGAGTTTCCTGATTTTGTGGTCTACTCACTTTGAGTCTCATTTCATATTTCATGTACTCTCTACATGTGGAGGTTGTGGTGGTTCTTTTGGTAGTGATTTTAGAGATTTTGATGATGGTGGTGCTTGAGTTTTGGTGGTCTGTTATCTTATCATTGGGAGAAGTCTTTTTCCATCAATTTTTACCCTTTGGGCCTCATTTTTCCCCTTTTGCACCCTCTCTCCCTTCTTCTTCCTCATTTTTACATCCTATTATCCCCATTTCCCACCCTCTTATCCTTACTTTTAATCTATCATTCCGACCATCCCATCCTTATTCTTGAGACTTTGTGACCTTCTTCATGATCTTAGGACATCATTTCAAATAGTGGTGATGCATCTCACATTTTCTAGTGTTTATAAACACTCTTGAATATTCATATTACTGGTCCTTTAGTAGCAGTGCTCTTGCATATGAGATTCTTTGAAATGTTTATAAACATTGGGTGGTATTCGGTGCTCTTTTTTGGCCATCTTGTAAAGTCATTTAAGGAGTTTTTGGCACATCCTCGTTCCATGAGCAACCCAAGTTCTTTTTTTTTTTAAATATAGGAAGTTTGGCATTAGCCTACTCTCCCGGACTTGAATTAAATAAAGAAAAGTACAAGAGAAGGGGACTAGTGCCCACGGGACCCCCCAAATCCCACAAAGCAGGGGAAGCTTTTACAGAGCTTAGATGGCATTACAAAGAAGGTTAATCACCCTCTCATCACCCTCATGTGGGGCCCACTTGGGTTTAAGCTTGTTATTGATCAAAAGGGGGGGGGGTTTCTTACAGTTAATGATCCTTTTGCCAAGGAGGAACAATGATTTCTCAATTGACCACTCTTTGGGGGAGTCATCAAAGTTAACAGCACATCTTTCTCGCCAGAGTTTCCATAGGACCTCCCCTCTAATGGCATTCCAGAGAGTCACGGAGCAGCCGATCGCTTTGCCCAACAGAGCTTGCTTCCAATTGAGATGTTTTTGAAGACTAATTTTCTTTTCAACCGTCTGCAAGAGCTTGTTGGAATTGGGACAAGTAAAGAAGATGTGAGAAACATCTTCGATAGACCGATAACAGCATTTGCACCAGGGAGGTATCCCACAAAATTTGCTAGCCTTAAGGTTGGTCGAGATTCCACGATGAAGAATTTGCCATAAGAGGACAAACTTTTTTATTTCTATGAGGGGGTGCCAGATAGCCATGAACTTCATGTCCCACCGAAGCCGCATCCATGACAGGCACCACATCTTGTTGAGGTTAACCTGATAATCAACCGTTTCTTGGATATTCATGATTTTTTATAGGCTATTCCCATTGTGCCATTTGAGACCAAGGAAGTTCGATGTGTTGTGCCCCATGACAAGGCGTACTTTATAGCGGTCCCAGGCGAGAAATCTCCTTTGCAAAGTGTTCCATTCTTCATATGAAATGTTGATGCTAGGGTCAATCTCCTCAAAGTTGAGCCACCAGTTGGTGTCTTATTTCTAGAGATGTTTCCATTTTTTGAAGACTTTGTTCCATAGCTTCTTGGCGTTTTGAATGTTCCAAGATTCCACGCTCCGGATGCCATGCATCCGAAACTAGATAGAGTCATTTTGTCTGATACCAGCCGCCCACTTCCATTCTTCACTTATTCTTGTGTAGCTTTTGACTTTATTCCAACTCTTCGATAGGGAGCACACAAGAGCCTTTCAAGAAGACGGGGATCGAGGAAAAGAACAAGGTCAAGATGTCAAGATTCTTCCAATTTGGGAATCCCATGAGAGCCAACTCATTCTTGTTTCTAAAGATCAACTTGGCCCACAAGGCCTCCCCATTGCACCAAGCCTTAATCATCCATTTTGCAGCAAGTTTTTTAGCCATGCACCCAATGTCCAGAATGCCAAGGCCCCCACTATCTCTTTGGCTGGTGCAAATGAACCACTTGATTTTAGGCACCCCCTTCCTATTGTGGTCGCCCGTCCAAAGGAATTTTCTACAAATACTATCCAATTTGGATAGACCTTGCTCTTTTGGTCTCCAACAATAAAGGAAGTAAATGGTCGATGATATGAGGAACCTGTTGATAACCATAGCACGACCAGCGAGATTGATTTGCATACCTCTCCAATAGTTTAGCTTGTTTTCGAGTCTGGCTAGCACCCAATTCCACTGCTGCTCCATAGAGACACCAAACCCCAAGGGAATCCCAAGAAGCCGAAAACTTTGGCCCTCGGGAATGATTTGACAGCCATGATCAATGAGAAGCTCGGGCTGGGACCAGACAATAGCATTGAAGGCGGTCTTAGAGTGGTTGATTATGGACCCAGAGGCTTCGCAAAAAGTATCTAGACACCTCCAAAATGTCTCCAGGTTGGTACTATCATTGTGGACAAACACGTTCATATCATCGACAAAAAGTCTCATGGTGATCTGGTCGTGGTCATGAGGCAAACGGAGGCCTTTGATATTACCAGCTTCCACCTGATGCTCCACCAGCCTACTAAGCCCTTCCGTGGCAATGGCAAAGAGAAGGGGAGCCAATGGGCACCCTTGTCTGATTGATCTTCTAAGTTTGATCACCTTCGAAAGTTTGCCACTAACGTTAATTTGGGTCGATGCATTTCCTAGAAGGGTCACGATCAACTTGGTGAATTTCTGACTACATCCAAGATCTTTAAGTGACTGCAGAATATAGTCCCATTCTAGCCTATCATAGGCTTTATCAAAGTTGATCTTGAGGAAGACCACATCTTGTTTTGACTCATTTGCAAAGTCAAGACCTTCCCATATATCTATAATGGTTTCCAAAATTGACCTGTCTTTGATGAAACCTTTTTGGTCCTCGCTTAACCAAACTCTCAAATGGCTAGAGATTCTGTTGGCTATGACTTTGGCAATGATCTTATATCTCGTTGAGATTGGGGCATCAAGTAGGGAACGAAGGTTGAGTGGTATCCTGTGGGAGGAAACCCTAGATATGGCTGCCATGCAATCCCATCTATAGGGAGAGGGGGTTCGAGGTCCCTAGGAGTCTCGTGAAGTGCCCTTCAATGATCCCAAAATTATCTTCTTCCGTATTGCATACATTGCCACAATTGGAAATTGTATCAAATGGATGTTAAGAATGCATTCTTGAATGGCAAATTACATGAGGAAGTCTATATGCAACAACCAGAAGGTTATATGCATCTAAAATATCTTGACTATGTATGCAAGTTAAAGAAAGCGCTTTATGGTTTGAAACAAGCACCAAGAGCATGGTGTTAAGGTTTCACTAAGAAGTTGTTGGATCTGAAAGTTATGCAATCAAAGGCTGATTATTCACTATTTGTATGGAATCAAGGAAGTGAAATGATTCTATTAGTGATCTATGTCGATGATTTGATCATTATTGGTAACCAGGAGAAGAGGATTGCTGATTTGAAAAAGCAATTGAAATCTACATTTTTGATGTCAGATTTGGGAGAGCTAAAATACTTTTTGGGAATTGAAGTAATTTCAATGCAAGAGGGAATTTGGACGATACAACTTAATTATATGCTAGAAATGCTTGACAGATTTGGTATGAGTGCTTGCAAACCTGTTGATACGCCACTTGATACTAATGCTAAGCTTATGGATGATGGGAAGTACTTGCATGATGCGGGAAATGGTTGGAAGTTTGATTTATGTAATAAAGACAAGACCGGATTTGAGTTTTGCAGTTGGTTTGGTGAGTCAGTTTATGCATAAACCATGTAGAGTGCACTTGGATGCAGTGCGACGCTGTGGAGGTGATCGCAATCCGGGTGGATCGGGTCCGGTCGTGGCACACACAGGGTGTATGAAGCTAATGAATGTTGGAAGGTTTAAAGATGTGAAGGTGAAATTAATGTTGAGTATGGAGAAGAGAGAGATGTTGAAATAATTATGGGAATGGGAATGTAGGTGTGCAAGTTAGATTGATGACATGAATGATAAGAATGAAAGAGAACCATACACACGAATCAAATTTGGAAGGAAGAATGGTCCATTCAAGGAGCTTCTTAAACACTTCCTAATTCTAATCCATATGTATAGCCTTCTTTGGATGATATGTATGCATGACGAGAATAGATGGAATCCTTACACATAAATCAGTTTCGAAAGGAAGAATGGTCCAATATTGGAGCTTCTTATACACTTTCAGAAACTAATAAATATGTATGGATTTGTATGGATTATATGCATGCGAGTGAATTATGATGATGGATTTTACTCACAAGCTCAAAGAAACATCCTCACTGGTTCAACGCAATACTGCGGAGCCTTCTCACACATAGAAGAAATAGAAGACATGTAAAAATACTTAAGAGACTGAGAGAGGAGACAAGAGACAAGTGACAAGTGACATGAATTAAAAGAATTTGAATTAAGTTACATGTAAAATATCATCGTGGTACGTCATGCTAAGCAGTCTACTGATCAAAGGTGGTTCCGACCCTCAAACCATGACAGTTCAACCGAATGTCACACGTAAGAAGGTGAGTTCCACTCCAGTGACCCTATGTCTGTCTAGGCTCGTAACGTCTAACTAAAGAAGTCTAAGACTCATTAAAATCAGCTCTAACTCACTCACACGCTCCACCGAGGGTGAGTCAAGATAGAGATGCTGGTTTCAAGAGCCTATCCTAGATTGGAGTTCTAACTTAAATTTTAAACTAGGTTCTATACTCATACTAGCTCACCTTGGATCCTCACTCGCTCAACCGAGGGTGATCGTCTCAAGGAAACCGTAAGCTAGCATGAGCCCTATGGATGCCTAACAATGATGCTCTAGGAGTTTGGAGGGGGGTTTATATAGTTTTTTGAATGAATTTGGGCCCTTGGATCTAGAGAAATCAACTCTCAACTCTAGGATCACTACTTTTGATTACAACCATTTGATTAATCAAATCAATGGCTTGGAATTGTTCTTTCTATCAAATCTAGTGTAAAGGAGTGAAATTTAGGCGCCCTCATTCTCCACCATTGGATCTGGGGATGATCTGGACCGTCGGATCAGTGCTGACATCAATTCGGATAAGATAAGCCACTATTTTTGGAGAAATGCTGCATTATTGATCTTTGATTGTAAAAAAGGTCTTCTTTTATGGAAAAAATTCGTGGATCCTCCTTCCTTTATGCTTTAGAGCATCTCCACCCTTGAATATGAGCTCATCTTGACCGTACAACATGGTTCAATCATATTTTGACATGTGGCAGACATTCAAGCCTTCAATTTTCTTATTCTAGAAAACTGCGGTGACCTTGAAAACTGGACTTTGTGCTCTTTGACCCTCCAAAAATTCTTTGATGAAGATGAAACATTGTAGGACTATGTTTCCAAAGATCTCCTTCAGGAATATGCAGAAAAAACTCCCATCTGAATCTAACTTGTACAAGTTTGACTACATTTGGAAGCTTGCAAGGTGGCATTAAGGTGTCTAGGAAGCTCGGATAGCCTTGAAACTTTATACAAATATGTAGCCACATATGGTCTTTATACATGCCAAACCATATGGCTAACATAAATTTCTATACAAGAATTTGTAGGGTCAAACTAGAAAAAATACATTTTTACAAAATGAACATAGCATATCAATGTGCTACCAAATCCATTTTCTGCTGAAATTTGGGCTATAGACTGCCTTTGACAATCTTTACAAGTATATGGATTTTCATCTAATTTGGTGACAATGAAATTTTTGCCCTAATTTCCCAACTTTGACCAGCTTTGACCAACTTTGACCGCTACCATGGACTTTCTTGATTTCTTTGAAACTTTGTATGTGACCTTCCTTTGACATCCTTGATGCATCCTGGACTTCTCGGGGAATTCTGGCTACCTTCACCAAATATGTTTTTTGTAGGCCTTCACAAGTGAGAGAGGAGAGAAAATCTCGACGACATTCGCCCCCACTAAACCTGCGATTCCTCCGGAAGCGCCACTCTAGCATCTGTGAAAAACAAAATGTTCCAGGCATCAAATTCTTTTGTAGGCAACATAAGAAACATGGAAGGAAAATTGATTATATGCATGAATTAGTAGGTAACGTGACATGAAGCAAAATTTGCATGAAAGAAATAATTGAAACAGGAAACATGAATATGCATGAACAAATAGGCAACATATATGCAAATGAACAAGCAACATTGGCAACAAGAAAGAAAAAAAAACAAGCATCAATATGATGTGGAAGTGGTTGTATTGAGTCGTTTTAAGCATCAGTTCCTCTCATCTTGAAGAAAATTTTGTACCTTTTTCATAAAGCAATCTACCTTAAATATGATTATAAACAAAGATTTAGGATTTTCAAGAGACATCTTTCATCTTTAGCTTATTTTAGATCAACTCCTTTCCTACATAAATATGAATATGCTCTTTCTCTAATAACATGCAAGGAAATCTAACTAAACTCCACTAATGCATAAATCTGCTTATATAGCCCATGATTTATTCTACTATGCCTCTTTATCCTCCTTTGGCTTGCTCTTTTTTTTTTTTTTTTTTTTTTTTTTTTAAGATGATGATGATGATTCGGCAACTTTATGGTTACGATCACTTTTTTGGGGTGGAAGAAAGTGTAAACTTCTTGGTAACATGTAGGTTTTTTTTTTTTTTTTTTTTTTTGACGAGGAAAAATTAAACCCCGATACAAGGTACAACCATTTTTGATGACGGAGAACAGTCGTTTAAACTCCGATACAAGTGCTGTGAGATGGACTAAGGATGTAGAAACATGCAATAGCAGGAGCTAGGATTTCAACAATTATGCTTTCGATACTGGATACATATGCATGTTTATATATGAAAGTCATGTCACCAAAATAAACCTCCAAATCTACATGCCCTATCTTTCCACAATCCTAGATTATAATCAATTTCTTAGTAGATAAGTTACTACTTAAGATACAATTTTACACAAGTAGAGAAATCATCATTTGCCTTTTTTGACTCAAGTGATGTGGATATGCAATGCAATGCAAAGACTGAAAAAAACATGCATGAAACAAGCATGGAAAAAAAATAGAATGAACTTGAAAATTAATGATATATATATATATATATATATTTTTTTTATAACATGGATACTCCTGTTTATGAATCGGCCTCATTGTTGTCATCTTCTTCAATGTCATCATCCAAAATGTACTTGTCATTATCACGCTTCTTGAATAACTTTATCCTTTTACCTGCAATCAAAGCTTTTAGTGCAACACCATTCACAAAGAGCATACGTACCATTGTTGTTGACTTTTGATACTATGTATGGCCCAAACCACCGTTGAGTGAGTTTTTTGCGTGCATCATATTGAGAGTCGAATGTATTATCATAAATGAGCACCCAATCTCCTACTTCAATTGGCTTAGGACGCAATCGATGAGTTTTATCAAAATAATGCTTGTTCTTCATTCTAGATTCTCTTAATTTTTCAACAGCATCATCAAGTCTTAATTTACCTTGTTCTAACTGTTTAATACGCAAACTCAAAAAATCATCAGTAGACATGTTTTTAGACCAAGGAAAATTTGACCATGCAGAAATATGAGACTGAATTGGAAACAATGGTTTTTGACAGTACATGAGTTCAGCAGGCATACATCCAGTAGTACGTGTGCATGTCATTCTATCTGCCCAAAGTGCAAAAGGTAAGAATTTAGGCCATTGTTTGATGTCACCATTACATGCTTTAGATATGGCTTTCACAATAGGTGGATGCCCTCTCTCTATTTTACCATTGGCCTCTGGGTTATATGCAGTAGTGAGAGACAAACGAATACCGTGACGCTCAAAGAACTCTTTAGCTTCTCTCGCATTTAACTCTCCACGATCGGCAACTACTTTCTCTATGTACCCAAAGCGACTTATGACATCTTCAAGCAAGAATTTGCAAACATTGTAAGTGGTCTTAGATCGTAATGCACGTCCCTCTTGCAAGTACAATGTAACGCATAGTTACAAGATCTACTACCCACTTGTAGTGAATACAAGGTGGATAAGTAGGATGCAACGGATCTCTATGTTTGACTGATGAATGAAGTTGACAAGTAGAACATGTAGAAACATAGCTACTAATGTCAACATACATCCTAGGCCAATAATAGGTACTTCTAATTTTTTCATATGTTCCAAAAAATCCTTTATGACCGGCCCATAATGTCTCATGCATTTCCTTCATTACTTGCAATTGAAGACCTCTTTTTCCTAGGACTCGTTGTGGATTCTTAACCTTACCCTTAGTATGTCTCCAAAGATAACCATTACATAGGAAAAAGTTATAAGCTCGTTTCCTAATGTTACGGAATCTATTCGTAGTCCAGCTAGGTAATGGTTGTAGTGTACTGAGATACTTTCCTATGTCTCTCCATTCATCTTCGTACTCAGACTCATGAAATTTCTCATACTCATATATATGTGGAACATAGTCAACTAAATTCACATTCTTTATTAGATCACTTTCAAGATCGTCATCAAATCTAGCTCTCGATAGCATATCAGCAACTGAGTTTGACTTACCTGAAATATGAACTAACTCAGGATTTATGAACTTAATATATGAGATCCATCTAAGCATGGCTATATCAGGAGATGAACAATTGGCTATCATTCCAATGAGAGGCAAACAATCAGTCTCAACTTTGACATTTGCACCAATGAAATATTCTTTGTCTATTTTCAAAGCTGTTACCATACCCCATAGTTCTCGTTTGATCTGTGGATATTTTCGTTGTGTTTCATGTAGAATTTTGGCACCAAACCTAATTGCATATCTATTCCCTTCACTATCGTCTTGACTTATGACCCAACCTATACCAATAGGACTAGTATCAACAGTCAATATAATAGGTTTGTTAGCATAATAGTCTACACGCTTAAGGATGGGAGCTTCAAGCAATAATTTCTTCAATTTACGCATAGCTTGAGTGTGTTTGTCAGTCCAAATAAATTTTCGTTTCTTCCTCAACAAGTCATAAAGACAATCAGCAACATGAGCAAAGTGAGGGATCCAAATAACATAAAAGATGCAAGCACCAAGAAATCTACGTACCTCACTCATGTTGTTACATGTTTCAGAAATCTTGCTAATGGCATCAACTTTTTGTGGGTATGGCTTTCGACCATAATGGCCACATAAATGTCCAACAATAAGTACCTCGTTGACACCAAAAACAGATTTCTCTATGGAAAATGTGAGACCTACCTCTTCAAATCGTTGAAATATTCTTTCACAATCAGAGATATGGTCAAGAACAAATTTACGACATCCCGATGAATCTAAAGTAATGTCCTTTACACGTTCCTCACTCCCTTTAATTGGAATATCATCAATGAATGGCATAGTTATATGAGGGATAAATTCATGTAAGACCATATTCATAGCACTCATCATATGAGCCACAAAATTAGTCGCTCCTTGAGGTAAAGTACACATTCGCACTAAGCCTAAAGGAGTTTTCATTGTGGTTATGTCACGACTGTCAATTGCTAACTGGAATTGGTCATATCCAGAATATAAATCACCCATTGAATAGATAGAATGTCCTGAAAATGATTCAGCAAACTCATCTACAATGGGTCCTGTTCCTACATTCCTTATGGTGACTTTATTGACGGGTTGGAGATCTTGAATAAAACGTAGTTTCCCATTCTTTTTAGGCACAGTGAACCATCTGTTTGAGTAAGGTGCAAAAGATGGCTCTAAAATTCTCATGTTTATTTTCTCCTTAAGTAGTTTCATTAGCTCAGGTAAGTGAGCCTTTGGAACAGGTATAGGACGAAGATTCCATGGAATATGTGGAATAGTAAAGATTATCATGGGTGCAACTAGCTTAGGATCTACACAACCAATCTCATGAGGATACATAGTAAAGGCTTTTCCATGGCTACGTATGACTCTCTCAAATTTATCTCTCTCTGCTGGCAAAAGAAAGTCATCATCTCTACCAATTTTCACTTGTTTGATTGTCTCATCCGTGAATGTATGTCCTATGTTTTTCTTATCCCGAAGAATTGGATCATTTTTCACATCAATAATTTTTTCATTACTTCCTTGAGGTAACGGTTGAGCTATGGGTTTGATTTTTTTGTCTACAGTTTTGTACTTTGTTTCAACTAAGGCATCATGTGTTTGGTTAAATTTTGAGCACTTGTCAACATTGAGAGCATACTCTTGGATTAGAGCATACTCATCAAGGGAAGAAAGAAGAATAATATGGGAATTAGAATTTTGTTGAAGACATAACTCTAACTCCTCAAGAGTAGAGAAACAATGAGATGTTTCAATCACATGCTCAATGTTCTCATCATGTTCCATGATTTTGTTGTTTTTATAATTTTTTTGGGTTTTTTGGATAAAAGACTTGGACAATTGACTCTTATGAAGAAAATCTAATCTAGAATGTGGAAAACAAAGTGACAAACTATTGAACAGGTTGGTTGGCTGCGAGATGTCAAACCAATATCCACTGTTGTCCCGCTCAACAATGGATTCTATCCGAAATTTTGATCATATGTAGCTCCAAACATGAATCGAGGTGCACAATCACTACAAGCATGCTCGTGACCCTGAGTAACAATAGGTTTCTTTCTAATTGACAATCGATTCCTAGGATGATTAACTCCTACTGTCATGACTTGAAGTGATTGCATTCCATCCTTAGACTTAAATCTAGCATAGGTAGACCCATCATCCATGGCTTTAGTTTCCATACGACTCTCACAAATAAAGGGTTGACCTAAGAGAACTTCATAGGAGCAATTATCTTGAATAAAAAAGTGAAACTCTTCTGTGATTCCTCCTATGGATATGGGCACACTAGCACAAGCTCCATACAGGGTACCTACACCATTATCTGCAGTTCTCATACGCCATCCACAATCTTTATCTATGGGCCATCGAAACTTATCATAGACTTCTCTTGAAATCACATTGATTTCAGAGCCGGAATCTACTAATGCATTTACAGTGATAGTGTTCTTATCATTTCCTATTTTAACATGCATCTCTGATGTACCTCTAGACCAAAATGTTCTTTTAAAGTGACTTTCAGGATTGTTTTCATGATTTTCATGGTCAGGTTGAATAGGTCCTAAGAAACTTTTATTAACATTTACTTCATCATCATCAAAGTTCTCTTCATCAGATTCATCAAAGTTTAAGGCTTCATTCATAGCTTGATCTTGATCTAGAGAATCTTGCATCTCAGTATCTAGATTAAGCCGAAACCTCTTCCTTTTAATTAGGCCGATAAAGTTATCTTTAAAAACAGGCTTTGCAATAGAGAAAACTTGTTCTAAAGACATAGTCACTTGACTCTTAAGCAAAATGTCATCTAAAATTTCCATAGGATCTATTTTTCTCTCAATTTCTGAAATCAAGATGGCTTTAGGTTTTCTCTTTGGTTTCTTTTGTTTTTGCTCAGGATCTTGTTTTTGTTCATGTTCTCGTGTTTGGTCTTCAGTTTGTTTTGATTGTTCTGGTTTATCTAAAGGCTTTGGTTCTGTTTTTCTTTGCTTTGTCTTCTTCCCTTTTTGTTTCTCCTCTTGTTTTTGTTCATTGGGTTCTGATTCTTGTTTTTTATCTTTAGATTGTGATGTTTCTCCTTGCTCTATGATTGTTTCTATTCCCTCTGAGGTTTGTTTTTGAGTCACTCTTCTTTCACTAGGCTCAGCTTCATCTCTTTTTCGTTTTTCTTCTACATTGGATATGTGAGAAATAAGAGATTGATCTTCTATCAGTGACTCCCAAGCCGTTATTCTCCTAATCTCATCTCGTGCTCTTACTAAAGCCTCTATGGAAAAGTCAACTTCCTTTGTGGGTTTACCTGATTCTACTTGTTTTTCATCAAGAGCTTCTAGTTTCACTCCTCTAGTTCCTACATCCGTTAGAGTTATATTTTCATAATGTTTTTTCATTCCTCCCTTACCATAATTTCCTTGCAAAGGTAGCCTAGATCGATAGTCATAGATTTTCTTGTCTATGTCTATTACTAGTCGTTGCTCCTTAGCATCCTTCAATAGTTCGCAATCTCTCAAAAAGTGCTCTAACGAATCACACCAAGGACACCTACGAGGGCCACGCACAAAACCATTTTGATTTTGAGGATTTTGATTAACTTGTGGTGGGAAATTTTGAAATTGAGGATTTTGTTGATAAGGTATTGCTTGAACAGGATAATTAGGATTTTGAAAATGCAATTGATGTATTTGAGGAGCTTGGGGAGCAACATGTGGTACTTGAGGTGCAAGAGGAGCTTCCATATTATACGGTTGATGATTTTGAAAATTTTGATTTTGAGGATTTTGAAAAGCTATTTGAGAAGCTTGAGGATACAGATTTTGATACATTTGAGGATTTTGCACATGAGGATGAGGATTTTGCATTGAAGGATTATGCATGGGAGGATTATGCATTGGAGGAACTTGATATGCTTGAGTAGGAGCTACTTGTGGATTTTGATTGGTAGCTATAACATGTTGATTAGGCTCTTGAAAAGTCATTGGGTTCATTTGATTTTGGAAAGTTTTGGTGTAATTAGATTGTAAAGCATCTATAGTCTTGGCCAAATTGGATTGTGTAGCAATAAGACTTTCCATTTGCTTAGTGAGAATATCCACTTGAGATTGTTCAACTACACTTTTATTTGGCTCTACTTTAAAACCTTGAGTAGGCTCCATCATTTGAGGAATAGGAGTAGAGTCAAAAAGCATAGCATGGGATTGTTCTCTAACTTGCTCCTTAGTTTGTGGAAGGCTAGCTTGAGGAAGACTAGTTTGCTCATAAAGCATGGATTGTCTTTGATGTCTATGGGCTACAGCCTCTACTACTTTACGCACTTTTTGCCAATTGTCAGTAAGACCATAGCGCTTATCTGGTTCTTCTAATCGCCGTTCAACTTCCCTACGAGTTTCAGGATGAAGAAGCTTAAGAAAATTGATCACGAGATCAGGTTCCAAAGTTATCTTATCCTCATTAGGAAGTTGTTCATAGCGTCTAATATACTCATTTTGTAAGTGAGTAATAGAGCTACTAGGCTTTGGAGAATTGACCCATCGTAAGAATCCATCCCGATTATGTTGGCTATAATCTTCAAGATAGAATTCTTTGAGCATCTCCTTTCTAAAATCACTCCAAGGAAGACTATCATATTGAGTGACACGGTTTATGATAGAGCTATCAACAATTCGTTCAAAGAATGATATCAAAAGATCTTCGGGAAGACCAAAAATCATAGATCGCTCTTCAAACAAATCTAAGTAGCTTGTGATGTTGATGCCATTGAATTTTCCCTTCTCTCTCAACATAGAAGAGACTATTCTTTGGCCTTGTTTCTCAACAATAAGGGATTTGAATCCTTCCTCCATCTTATGTGAATAAGCAAGTGATGCACGATGCTCTAGATCTCTCACAAATGCGTTTACTTCACGACGAAGATGTGCACGATACTGTGAGAAATCCAGTGCAACACTCAAGACTGATGATGATGATATGATGAGGATGAAAAATATGAAACAAAGGATATGGATCACAACCTCCCAACAAGATCAGAAGCAAATGCCACGAAGCGTTTCACGTCGGGTTCAAATGTGGAGGTGATCGCAATCCGGGTGGATCGGGTCCGGTCGTGGCACACACAGGGTGTATGAAGCTAATGAATGTTGGAAGGTTTAAAGATGTGAAGGTGAAATTAATGTTGAGTATGGAGAAGAGAGAGATGTTGAAATAATTATGGGAATGGGAATGTAGGTGTGCAAGTTAGATTGATGACATGAATGATAAGAATGAAAGAGAACCATACACACGAATCAAATTTGGAAGGAAGAATGGTCCATTCAAGGAGCTTCTTAAACACTTCCTAATTCTAATCCATATGTATAGCCTTCTTTGGATGATATGTATGCATGACGAGAATAGATGGAATCCTTACACATAAATCAGTTTCGAAAGGAAGAATGGTCCAATATTGGAGCTTCTTATACACTTTCAGAAACTAATAAATATGTATGGATTTGTATGGATTATATGCATGCGAGTGAATTATGATGATGGATTTTACTCACAAGCTCAAAGAAACATCCTCACTGGTTCAACGCAATACTGCGGAGCCTTCTCACACATAGAAGAAATAGAAGACATGTAAAAATACTTAAGAGACTGAGAGAGGAGACAAGAGACAAGTGACAAGTGACATGAATTAAAAGAATTTGAATTAAGTTACATGTAAAATATCATCGTGGTACGTCATGCTAAGCAGTCTACTGATCAAAGGTGGTTCCGACCCTCAAACCATGACAGTTCAACCGAATGTCACACGTAAGAAGGTGAGTTCCACTCCAGTGACCCTATGTCTGTCTAGGCTCGTAACGTCTAACTAAAGAAGTCTAAGACTCATTAAAATCAGCTCTAACTCACTCACACGCTCCACCGAGGGTGAGTCAAGATAGAGATGCTGGTTTCAAGAGCCTATCCTAGATTGGAGTTCTAACTTAAATTTTAAACTAGGTTCTATACTCATACTAGCTCACCTTGGATCCTCACTCGCTCAACCGAGGGTGATCGTCTCAAGGAAACCGTAAGCTAGCATGAGCCCTATGGATGCCTAACAATGATGCTCTAGGAGTTTGGAGGGGGGTTTATATAGTTTTTTGAATGAATTTGGGCCCTTGGATCTAGAGAAATCAACTCTCAACTCTAGGATCACTACTTTTGATTACAACCATTTGATTAATCAAATCAATGGCTTGGAATTGTTCTTTCTATCAAATCTAGTGTAAAGGAGTGAAATTTAGGTGCCCTCATTCTCCACCATTGGATCTGGGGATGATCTGGACCGTCGGATCAGTGCTGACATCAATTCGGATAAGATAAGCCACTATTTTTGGAGAAATGCTGCATTATTGATCTTTGATTGTAAAAAAGGTCTTCTTTTATGGAAAAAATTCGTGGATCCTCCTTCCTTTATGCTTTAGAGCATCTCCACCCTTGAATATGAGCTCATCTTGACCGTACAACATGGTTCAATCATATTTTGACATGTGGCAGACATTCAAGCCTTCAATTTTCTTATTCTAGAAAACTGCGGTGACCTTGAAAACTGGACTTTGTGCTCTTTGACCCTCCAAAAATTCTTTGATGAAGATGAAACATTGTAGGACTATGTTTCCAAAGATCTCCTTCAGGAATATGCAGAAAAAACTCCCATCTGAATCTAACTTGTACAAGTTTGACTACATTTGGAAGCTTGCAAGGTGGCATTAAGGTGTCTAGGAAGCTCGGATAGCCTTGAAACTTTATACAAATATGTAGCCACATATGGTCTTTATACATGCCAAACCATATGGCTAACATAAATTTCTATACAAGAATTTGTAGGGTCAAACTAGAAAAAATACATTTTTACAAAATGAACATAGCATATCAATGTGCTACCAAATCCATTTTCTGCTGAAATTTGGGCTAGAGACTGCCTTTGACAATCTTTACAAGTATATGGATTTTCATCTAATTTGGTGAAAATGAAATTTTTGCCCTAATTTCCCAACTTTGACCAGCTTTGACCAACTTTGACCGCTACCATGGACTTTCTTGATTTCTTTGAAACTTTGTATGTGACCTTCCTTTGACATCCTTGATGCATCCTGGACTTCTCGGGGAATTCTGGCTACCTTCACCAAATATGTTTTTTGTAGGCCTTCACAAGTGAGAGAGGAGAGAAAATCTCGACGACAACGCATATTGGGATATGTGAAAGGAACATGTAACTTTGGCTTGTTTTATGAGAGAAAAGTTTAGCCATGTATATATGCATACACAGATGCCGATTGGACAGGAAATGTCATGGATTGAAGGTCAACGAGTGGATTTTCATTTTCGCTTGGAAGTGCAATCATTTCTTGGAGTAGCAAGAAGCAACCAAATTGTTCTCTCAAAAGAAAAATAGATAGATACATTGATGTATAAAATATGCACATACATACGTGCAGTAAACACAAACACATACATAAATAGATGTAAGAAATTTTCTTTGATTGCAATATATTTTCTGATTTGTCATATGCATACAAATTTCAAAAGCTGAAAGATGAGCATTTAGCACATTTAGTAACATGAACATTTAGCACATTTAGCTGAATGATGATGTTGCTGTACTTGAATTCTAAAATATTTCAAAAGGACATTCAACACTTGAGTTCAGTAACATGTTCCAACAAGTAACATGTTTCCATACAAGTAACATGGACTCTCAAACAAGTAACATGGACTCTCAAACAATGTTAAATTTTCGGATTTGTTGCACATGAATTCTAAAATATTCCAAAATAACATTCAGGACTTGAGTTGAGTAACATGTTCCAACAAGTAACATGTTTTCATACAAGTAACATGGACTCTCAAACAATGGTAAATTTTATAGCTGAAATTAGATATGTTTCTTTAAATTTAATATCACCTAATCTTCCATACACTCTAGTGCAAGATAATTCCTGCTTATGCTTTTATTTACATAATTTTTTGAATGTTACAGAGAAGGTGGAGATAGAAAACAATAATCAAAACATAATAATATGGATGAATGCATTTGATAACATGAAGAATTAGGCAAGCATAAGGATCCATCACAATGTATTTATGATCTTAATGTATTTTTGGAAACTACCACCTATATGGTATTAGTTTTCTAAATAAATTTAGAGATAATTAACAAACATTTTGCTTTTTGCTTTCTAAGAAAAATACAATTTTATTAAAACCAAAAGAGTACATAAGATGAGGTTTCATATCAAAAAGCCAAGTAGACACAACCAGGCATGTCACCAGAAATACAAAATAGAGACAATTAGCGTAGGGGATTGTGTGACATATATATTTGGATTTTATCATACTCAAAGTCAACAAAAATGCTAGTGAAGAACATAATAGAGAAGTAGACTTTGGTAATGATAGGCATTTAATAGTAGGTAATAAGTATGATCCCTTTGAATATGTATATGTTTTTCAATACGTTTAATGACGTCCTTTAATCTATCCACCTCTTTCTTTCCACTCTATTTTGTGTAGAGCTTATAGATGACATTTGATCTTGAATTTTGACATCTCCCTTTGAATCTTGAAGGACCTGTATGAAGAAGAAGAAGCTTAGGAGCACAAAATAGAGTATATACTAAGTGTAGAACATATAGAAATAAGTAGCTCTTTAGGGTTAATAGGATTATATACAAGGAGGAAGATGTTGACAACATGATTTTATGTATTCCATTTCCTTTTGTATCCATATGAGTGCATCTCCATTTGTATCCACGAGACACACCATTTTATATTTATTTATTTGTATCTAGTTGTATTTGGGTACCTTGCCATTTTCTTCTACCTTGCAATGGTTCTGCTTCAAGGGAAGGTATCCTGCATATGATGTACCTTGGAAAGCTTCCTCCAAATCTATATAAGGAGGGCCTCTCTCCATATTGTACTTGGTTACAAGCTTGTAGAACCTACTTCATGCTCTCGACAAGCTTACTCTAACCCATATGAGTTTTTCCATTTCAAGGTCTACTCACTTTATGTCTCATTTAATTTTTCTTCTGCATGTGTACTCTCTACATGGTATTACAATTCTAGGTGGAGGAAGTAGTGGTTCTTTTGGCAGTGATTTTGGAGATTTTGGTGATGGTGGTGCTTGAGTTTTGGTGGTTGTTATCTTCTCATTGAGAGAAGCCTTTTACCATCAATTTTTACACTTTGGGCCTCATTTTTCCCCTTTCCCCACCCTTTTTCCCTTCTTCTTCATCACTTTTACATCCTATTACTCTCATTTTCTCACACTCATATCCTTCTTTTAATCTACCATTCCCACCCTCCCATCCTTGTTCTTGAGAATTTGTGACCAACCTCATGATCTTAGGACATCCTTTTGAATATTGGTGATGCATCTCTCGTATAACGCTCTTGCAATATATTCATATTAGTGGTCCTTTTAGTAGCACTACTCTTGCGTCTGAGATTCTTTGAAATGTTTACAAACATTTTGGTTGGTATTTGGTGACCTTTTTTGCCATCTTAAAAACTCATTTAAGGAGTTTTTGGCATATTTTAGGTCTATGGACTGTTTAAAAACACTTCTATGGTTCCTTTGATGGTATTTGTGGCCACATTTCCATGAGCAACCCAAGTTCTTTGTCTATGCAAAGTACAATTGGCATGTTTTGTTTCTATGTACCAATGTGCAAACAGATTAAGCTATATAGCATTGCATGCTACATACACTTTATACCATGGTATAGCTCATAGGATAGTCACCCACATACTCTACTTGTACCCTTGATGAATTCTACATCTCGTATAATCAATATGATTAAGAGGTAGCACCAACAATCCTAATATGAAGGCATTATAGTTGTAGCATGTGACCGACAACTCTACATAAGAGTAGCTTCTATTGCAAAAGGGGAGGGCAATGGACCGAGCACGAGAGCCAATAAAGGAGGAAAAAGATCTCATACATAGATTATGCATGCTCTCTCTTAATTAGAGAGAGATTGAGAAAGAAACGCAATCGAGATCTCTCTCTAGACATCTTTAGCCAGAACCACAGAGCTTCAAGGTGCAAAACACGTCACACACTAATGGGTAGCAACCCTTAAAGCAGCTCTCCAATTTAGCGAGGCATTTTCTCTCTCATCCAATCAATACACTCAATCTTCATAGTTGTAGTGCTACCCTTTGAAGTGATAGAGATAGAAGCAACTATAAACATAACATACAAGAGGATTATAGAGAAAGATTTAATTGCATCAACCAACTCTATCATAGAGATAGGGAGGGCACATGCATGTTTTTTCAGGTGAGCGGACTACACTTTTTGGGTCATCGGATGGAGTATGAGGGGCACCAGCATGATAGATCTGATGATCTCCAATTGTCAGATTTAAGGGCACATGCATGATGGTCACCCAACTTTCAATGATCATAATTAGGGGCACATGAGCAGTCTTCACTGGTGTTTCTTTAGTAAAATTTCATGATTAATTTAGTTAATTATACAAAATTTAATATGAATCTACTTATTTATTTTTATAATTAAGAACCATCTTTTAAAAACATTCTAAAGATATTCATGGATACATCAAAGCAAATAACATAAGTGAAGCACAAATTTAAATTGAAGATTGTGAGGAAAAAAGATGTATGAAGTAGTTACATTTCATAATGATCGTACATATTTTCCAAAATAAAATCGAGATTCTTGTCATGATCAATGAGATTTTTCAATCAACAAGCTCTTTAACAAATTTATTTTTCCTTCATGTCCAACTTGAAAAAGAAAGAGTGTTAGTCATATAAAAATACACAATACATGATATTGTTATTTAGATACATTAAAAATAACCTTTTTATGGTGTATTTGCATGATTCTTGATGAAGTCTCTACATAGAGCATTTCACAACCTGAAGCCTCTTCATAATGTCTTGGATTTCCTCAATGGTATGGTTCTTGATTGTTAAAGTTATGTAGAAGGCAACATGCACTTACAACCATAGGACCTAAAGATAAATCTATGTTCAAGTTTTGGAGGATACATCATCGAGATTTCAAAATACCAAATGCATTTTCAATTTTGTCTCAACCCTTTGAATGATATTTGTCAAATGCAATCCTCTCTCTCACTTGTAAAGTTAATCTTACACGAAAAGGTTTTACTAGAATTATAGTAGCCTTATAAGCTGAATCACCTACTAAATAAGGTCTAACAAGTTCTCCAAGCAATTCAATATGAGGCTCAAATAAAATGCTTCTAGCCTTAGGTTTAGGATATAAAGTAGACTCTTTGAATGGGTAGAATCATGCAATCCACTATGAGCATTTACTACAACACTCCAAAACATTTTCTTAGAATTCACAATACCTTGTAGCATAATGCTTGGGAATCTATGCATGTTCATATATTGTGCAAGACAACATTCTTTCCTATGTAACCTAATATGTGTGCAATCTTTTGCACTTGTGATTAGTGGTAAAATAGTGAGATCTTTAAAATCATTAATTATACTTTGCAATCTTTCTCATGATGAAGGATAAATTCCAAATTTATGAAACATAATTTAACTAGTTAGTATCCTACAAACTATGAAAGTATATTTTCTAATTGTAGAAACACCAGTCCCAAATAATTATGACATTGCTTTGCGAGATTGGCCATGAACAATCCATACAACACATGCTAATGCAAGCTCTAGAGGTATTGGATCATGAACATGAGAGGAGGTCTAACTAGATGGTAAAGATGGTCTAACTAAATCTAAAAGGACATGAAATGATTCATATGACATCCTACATGCATATTGAAATTTACATTCATAGTTTAGATGTCGCTCCAACCAAATGAGCTTATGGATAGATGCAAAAAATACCATTTGCCTAGGAAAGCTTCACCATTCTCTCTGGTATGTCTACATACCAAAATCAAGAAAAGTCTTTCATTTGGGTACTTCCTTGCCTGATTCCCTATGATTAGTAGTAATTTTCTCGTCTAGTACTATCACATCTTCAATTCTTTCCCGTAGTGCACCTAATGCACTATTTACTCGTACTCGTCGCATTTCACTCTCTACAATCTTGTTACCATCATGTAGTCGGTGAAGGACCACTCCAAGCAGGATCTCCAGTTTTAACCTCTTCCTGCACTTAAGGATAGAGAGAGGTCAAAAATGGGTTCTTGGGTGGATGACTTAGGTTACTCTAATGCCTCTGTATTTCTCCTAACTCCTAAATCTAAGACTACAAGTCAGATTGTTTACTCCATCAAATAACAACATTCAATTACAGAGATATTCATCATAGGTGCTAACGTAAATTCACTTTCGATCTTTCGATTTGTGTAATTATTGTTGAGCTACAAAAAATACAATTCCATGTGAACCTATGCTTATTGCCGAGCTTTATCGAAGTCGATAATTGTAGTTGAAGATCTCATGTTGTCCAAGGCATAAAACTTGTCAGTTTGGGATTTCTTGCTATCAAAGCTTGGAATATACTTAAATGACCTTCTTGTTGTTTTACAATCAATTTTCTTTAACAAACTTAAGTTCAAGGTTTGAAATGATTTAAAGTGCATCAGTACAATGAAGGGCATACTACATGGTAATAGAAAATCAGAGATAGAGTTGAGTATGTATAAACCTCCTTGAGCATCCCCTACACACCAAAGCAAAGGTAGAACATCTCTAGCACCTACTAGGAATGAATAGAGCACCCAAAGGTTTGCTAAGCATCAGAATTGGGAAACTAAATCTCTGAGAAGAAGCATGGCCCTTGCTACGAAGCATGGCCCAAAGGTTTGAATCGATGAATCACTATGAGAAGAAGAATGGCCCTTGCTACGATTGTGGTCTCCATTAAGAATGCAAGAAGGCCAATAAGAGAGTCCCCAAGGGTCACCTTTGATCTCATCACAATGATTATGATTTGTCCTGCAAGTGAAGCTTATGGGATCGAACCCTTGCCCCATTCAACCCAATCACATGAGCTTCATTGTTGGGACAACCCTCAAAATGTTCCTCTTGTGTGTTGTTTGAACATCAAAGCCATGATTTTCTTTGAAGTTTCATATAGATTTTGCATACGTGAAAATAAAAAATAAAAAGTAATATAAAACTAAGCTTGAAATCAAAAAGAAGAAATCAACTCATGAAGCACGAGAAAGAAAATGGAGAAGCAATTATGTTCATGCATGACATAAGCTCACAATAGACATCAATGACACATGTTTTAAGGGACCTACAATAGACATCAATGACGCATGTTTTAAGGGACCTACAATAGACATCAATGACACATGTTTTAAGGAATCTACAAATCATAGTAATTCTTTAGTTTTTTTTTTCTGGCTTCAAGTGTAGTTTTTCCCTCCAAAGTAGGGTATGAGTATCCCTTCTTCTTAGTTAGGACAAGACAATGTGTGAGAATTTACATGCAGTTCTCAACTTGGGCCTTTTATATTCGCAAGTTGAGAAGTGCAACCCATTCATCAAGACGCCATGCAACTAGAAAAGGAAAAAGAAAAGGGAGAGAGAGAAAGAGAGAGAGAGAGAGATGAAGCCTTTGCACATTCTTCTTCAAAACCATGTTAGCTTCATACACGAGATGAAGCCTCTTCATACACGCATAGACACAGACAGACACACACACACAAAATTGCTGCCTCGTGAGTGGAGCTTCATCCCAAGTCTAATGGATATAGGAGTCTTCCTCGTGAAGTAGAGATCAAAAATTAAAAAATAATACACACGCATATATATATATATATATATATATATATATATATATATATATATATATATATATATATATATATATATATATATATATATATATATATATAGAGTATATATATATATATATATATATATATATATATATATATATATATATATATATATATTTATTTATTTGTGTGTGCATATATATATATACATATATACATATATATATATATATATATATATATATATATATATATATATATATATATATATATATATATATATATATATATATATATATATATGCACACACACACATATATATATATATATAGAGAGAGAGAGTATATATATATATATGTGTGTGTGTATATATGTGTGTGTATAGATAGATACATATACACATACATATATAAATAGAAAGACAGAGTACATATACATACATAGCTACATTCATAAATAGATGCATAAATACATTTGTCCATACATATAGATTAACTCTCTCTCTCTCTGACACACACACATTGCATATATATAGCTACACACGTATATATAAATAGTTCAAATATGCATATATATGAATTATAGATGCATAGACACATTCATTAATTCATAGACACATTCATTCATACATACACACACATAGATACATATAAAAACATACACTTTTAAATACATATAAACACACACACGTGTATATATATATATATATATATATATATATATATATATATATATATATATATATATATATATATATATATATATTACGTATGTTTAAAACGTACATACATACGTGCAGTAAACACAAACACATACATAAATAGATGTTGAATTGATGTAAGAACATTTCTTTGATTGACGATATATTTAGGGTTTATAGGATTATATACAAGTAGGAGGATAAGTAGAAATAAGTAGCTCTTTAGGGTTTATAGGATTATATACAAGGAGGAGGATGTTGACAACATGATTTCATGTATTTGATTTCCTTATATCCATATGATAGCATCTTCATTTTGTATCTAGGAGAAACTCCATTTTATATTTATTTACTTGTATCTAGTTGTATTTGGGTATCTTGCCATTTGCTTCTACCGTGTAATGGTTCTCCTTCAAGGGAAGGTATCCCACATATGATGAACTTTGGAGAGCCTCCTCCAACTCTCTATAAGAAGGGCCTCTCCCCATTCGTTAGAAGCTTTTAGAACCTACTTCATGCTCTTGGCAAGCTTACTCTAATCCATATGAGTCTTCCCATTTCATGGTCTACTCACTTTGAGTCTCATTTCATTTTTCTTCTACATGTGTACTCTCTACATTGTATTAGAGCTCTATGTGGAGGTCATGGTGGTTCTTTTGGCTTTGATTTTGGAGTTTTTGGTGATGGTGGTACTTGATTTTTGGTGCTTTGATATCTTTGCACCAATAGAAGCCTTTTGCCATCAATTTTTACTCTTTGGGCCTCATTTTTCCCTTTCTTTGCCCTCTTGCCCTTCTTCTTTAACATTTTTACATCCTATTACCCCCATTTTCACACCCTCCTATTCTTATTTTAATATACCATTCCCACCCTCCCATCCTTTTACTTGAGAATTTGTGACCTGCTTCATGATCTTATGACATCCTTTCGAATAGTGCTGATGCATCTCACGTTTCCTAGTCTTTATAAAAGCTTTTGAATACTCATATTAGTGGCCCTTTTAGTAGCACTTCTCTTGCATCTGAGATTCTTTGAAATAATTATAAACATTTTGGGTGGTATTTGGTGACCACTTTTTGCCATCTTGTAAAATCATTTAAGACGTTTTTGCCACATCTAGGTCTATGGAGTCTTTAGAAAAACTTCTAATGGTTCCTTTGATGGTATTTGTGGCCACGTTTCCATGAGCAACCCAAGTTCTTTGCCTACCCAAAGTAAAGATGGTATGTTTTGTGTCTATGTAACAATGTGCAAACACATTAAGATATATATCATTGCATGCTACATACACTTTATATCATGTTGTAGCTCATAACATAGTCACCCAGATAGTGTACTTGTACTCTTGATGAATTCTACATCTGCTATAATCCATATGATTAAGAGGTAGCATCAACAATACTAATATGAAAGCATTATAGTTGTAGCATGTGATCAACACCTCTCCATGGTAGTAGTTTCTATTGCGAAAGTGGAGGGCAATGGACCAAGCATGAGAGGCAATAGAGGAGGAGAAAGGTCTCATACATAAATTATGAATGCTTTCTCTTAATAAGAGAGAAATTGAGAAAGAAATGTAACTGAGACCTCTCTTTACACATATTTAGTCAGAACCATAGAGCTTCAAGGTGAAAAACACCTCACACACTAACTGGTAGCAACCCTTAAAGCAGATCTCCAATTTAGTGAAGCATTTTCTCTCTCATCCAATCAATGCACTCACTCTTCATAGTTGTAGTGCTACCCTTTGGAGTTACAAAGATAGCAACAACTATAAAGATAGCATACACGACAATTATAGAGAAAGAGTTCGTTGTCCCAACCAACTCCCTCATAGAGATAGGGAGGGCACATGCATACTTTTTCAGGTTACCAGACTACAACTTTTTGGGTCATTGGATGGAGTACTAGTGGCACATGCATGATAGATCTCGTGACCTCCAGTCACCGAAATTAAGGGCACATGCATGACGGTCACCCAACTTCTGACAATCGTAATTAGGGGCACATGATCTATTTTCACTTGTGTTTTTTAGTAAACTTTCATGATTAATTTAGTTAATTATACAAAATTTATCATGAATCTACTTATTTATTTTTACAACTAAGAACCATCTTTAAAAAATATTCTAAAGATATTCATGGATACATCAAAGCAAATAGCAAATGCCATAAGTCAAGCACAAATATAAATTGAGAAATGTTAGGAAAAAAGATGTATGAAGTAGTTACATTTCATAATGATCATACATATTTTCCAAAATAAAAACTACAATCTTGTCAAGATCAATGAGATTCTTCAATCAAACAAGCTCTTTTACAAATTTCTTTGTCCTTCATGTCCAACTTGAAAAAGAAAGAGTGTTAGTTATATAAAGAGACACAATACATAATTATGTTATTAAAATACATTAAAAATCACCTTTTTATGGTGTACTTGCATGATTCTCAATGAATTCTTTAAATAGAGCATTTCGTAATCTAAAGCCTCTTCATGATGTCTTGGATTTCTAGTATGGTTCTTGATTGTTATTTGGGTAAGGATCTTCTTCTTTCGTGGGCTCACTTTCTCCTTGAAGTTGTACAAAGCTATGTAGAAGGCAACATTTTAACTCTACCCTTTGAATGATGTTTGTCAAATGCAATCCTCTCTCTCACTTGTACACCTAATCTTACACGAAAAGTTTATACTAGAATTATTGTAGCCTTATAAGCTGAATCGCCTAATAAATAAGGTCTAATAAGTCCTTCAAACAATTCAATATGTGGCTCAAATAAAAATGCTTCTAGCCTTAAGTTTAGGATATAAATCACACTCTTTGAAATGGGTAGAATCATGCAATCCACCAGGGGCATTTACTACAACACTACAAAATAATTTCTTAGAATCCACAATACCTTCTAGAATAATGCTTGAGAATCCATGCATGTTCATGTATTGCACAGGAGAGCATTCTTTTGTAGGTTTCCTATCTAACCTAATATGTGTGCCATGTATTGCACCTGCGATCGATGGTAAACTAGTGAGACCTTTAAAATAATTAACTATAGTTTGAAATCTTTCTCTTGATGGAGGATAAATTCCAAATTTATGAAACATGATTTTACTAATTAGTATCCCACGAACTATGTAAGAATATTTTATAATTATAGAAGCACCAATCCCAAATATTTATGCTTTAGGAGATTGGCCATGACCAAGGCTCCATAGGACACATGCTAATGCAAGTTCTAGAGGTATTGGATCATTAACATGAGAGGAGGTATGACTAGATGATAAAGGTGGTCTAACTAAATCTAAAAAGACATGAAATGATTCATATAACTACAGTTTATATCTACAGTTTAGACATCCCTCAAACCAAATGAGCTTATGGATAGATGCAAAAAATACCCTTTGCCTAGCAAAGGTCCACCATTCTTGTGGGAAAATAGAAGATACCCTAGGTTCCATGGTTGCAAGTGTAGTACAATACATCCACATCCAAATTATTATAATAGAAGATCCCATTTGAATGTGACAACGATTTGGGGGAAACTATTAAATATATCATATAAGCTCTGCATTGATGATAACCAAAATCCTAAAAAGGTACAGCAACTCATTTGTCGCATCCTATCACACACATATTCAAAAATCAATACATTAACACAAAAAATTATTTACAATTTGAAAGTGATAAAAATATCTCGTCATTTTTCATTAAAAAAGTTAACAATTGCAAATTATCAAAGTAGTTAAATTTAAGAAAACTCTATAGTCTATTATAGAAGAAAAAATTAAGGATTTTCATTATGCCGTATCGTTTTAACTATATCCAAGAACATTGATCTTTGTCTTCTAACATCGATCTTTGTATTTTTGTCATTCGAAGTTTAAACTCATTATCTTTCTCTTGTATCCTTTCTTGACTTTGTATTGTGCATTAGTCATTTCTTTGAATGCATTTATCGTCTGTGAAAACCCCTCCATCATGATCTTTTGTGTATTGTAAGTAGTTATTCTCCTTTGGTCACGAACTCTTTTTACCTTCACACTTTCAACATTCAGATCGTCTGCATCCACATCTATGGTGATATCTTCTTGGATTGGAGGATATCATTGATGTCTTCAATAGAAATGTCTCGAGCTCTCCAAGTGATGAAAGGCCGATCTCTCCAGTAACGGTGCAAAAATGTGTTGTTGTTGTAGGACTCCCAAGACCCACACCACCTTGCATGGAAGCAAGAAGAGGGCTCAAGAAAGACTCTCCTCTCATCCAACCAAGCCTCCAACATGATCAAGCCATTGGCCATCAGCTTCAGGCTATGCCACATGCTTGAGAACATGGAGAGAAGGGTGTCAAGGATCCTTGTCACATAGGTAAAATACAAGAAATGCAACTACTCCACTCACAATTCAAAGGAGAGACAAGCATGAACACACACACACACCTCACTCTCTCACACTCAGAAAGACGATATACAAAAATGTACAAAGCCTAGGAGCAAAAAAGAGTTCTTCCATTATAAAGATGTACACATGAGGAGCACGTCGAACCAAAAAGCCCCCCTCTTTACAAAAATGAGCCTCTATACATAGGCTTGGCTCTATTTCCCATGTGCTCCTTCTGACTAGTAAAAAAGGGAGCACATGAATAACTAACATATCTTTATGATATCTTGCAAATATTCCTTCTCTAACTAACAAATCCCCAAGAAAGGACATGAATGGGTTTTTTACGTGTGAGCAACAAATCCCCAAGAAAGGACATGAATGGGTTTTTTACGTGTGAGCTTCTATAGGTATGCAAAAAGGTTGATTTATTTAAGAGGCTTCCACACCATAGTATAAGGGAAATCTTAAAAAGTGCTTAGGAGAGTGTTCACATGGGCACATCTCCATTATACAAAAAAGGTTATTCTTGAGTACTACAGGGGTGCCTATGCTCAAGAGAAAATGTGAGAAACTCTAATAAGCCAACACTCTCCCCCTAGACTTTGTCGCCCTCGACAAAGCTAGAGAAAAGGAACATACATAGCTAAACTTTTCCAAGTTGGAGTCTTCAAGTCTGAAAATCTTCAGGTTTGCATGTCTTCAAGATTTCAAAACTTCAGTTCTCGAGGTTTGTAGGTCTGTAGCAAGTCTTCAGCTCTTTAGATCTTCAAATCTTCAGTGCTGAGTGACACAATCTCCTATGGGGGCACTCAACCCCACATACATCCCACTGAACAACCCTTTGTAAGACTGAAAATGCCTTTTCAAGAAGCTCGTAGACCTTAAAGTAACATATATAGAGAAATTAGACTGTTTCTAAAAAAGAAGTAGATAATAACATTTAGTTCAACTTTAGTTTCCACTTCAAAGAGCATCAAGTCCTGTAGGACTTTCTCTTCAGAAAGAAGAGAAAGTCCAACCCAATCTCCAACATCCAACATGATCAAGCCATTGGCATCAGCTCCAAGCTATGCCACATGCTTGAGAACATGGAGAGAAGGGTGTCAAGGATCCTTTACACATAGGTAAAATACATGAAATGAAACTACTTCACTCACACATCAAAGGAGAGACAAGCATGGACACACACATACCTCACTCTCTCACATTCACAAAGACAAGATACAAAAATGTACAAAGCCTAGGAGCGAAATAGAGTTCTTCCATTAAAAAGATATACACATGAGGAGCATGTCGAGCCAAAAGCCCCCCTCTTTGCAATAATGAGCATCTATATATAGGCTTTGCTCTATTTCCCATGTGCTCTTTTTGACTATTCAAAAAGGGAGCACATGCATAACTAACATATCTTTTTGATATCTTGCAAATATTCCTCCCCTAACTAACAAACCTGCAAGAAAGGACATGCGTGGGTTTTTTATGTGCGAGCTTCTATATGTATGCAAAAAAGTGAATTTATTTAAGAGGCTTCCACACCATAGTATAAAAAAAGTGCTCACGAGAGTGTTCACATGGGCACATCTCCATTATACAGGTATTCTTGAGTACTACACGGGTGCCTATGCTCAAGAGAAAATGTGAGCAACTCCAATAAGCCAACAATCATCGTCAAGATCCTTGAAGTCCTCTAACATTAGGTGTGGCCCCTCAAATACATTCACATAAGTCAAAAAAAATCCAAAAACTTCGAATAGACCTTGTCATTTTTTTATTATTGGATTCCTTCCTATGTTATCTCTCCAATGTGTCTATATGATTGCAAACTTGGTTAGAAATAAAATCCACTAATGCTTCCTTATTGAAGGAATTTTTGACATCTTCCCAATCCTTTGTCTTAATGTTTCCTCACTTGATTCGAAGATAAACTTCCTCAAAGCACTTCATCATCCCATACAACTCCTTGTGATTGTTTTCCTAAAGAGTGATCAGATGATGGCCCTTTGATATGTTGTGATGAAGTAGGATATGCTCGAAAACTAGTATGGGTTGCATCAGCTTGTGTATCAAAAGATTGGGACGACATTTGCATGTAAGAGACTGAGTTGGAATGATTGGGTTGTTGGGATCAAGGATGAAGGCACATATTCTTCTCCTTCTCCATCAAGAGATGGGATGTAAAAGTCTCCTCTTGATGATGACATTTTACCTATCATAAATCAAATACAAACATATGATCATGTGAATCGATTCGTATATCTCCAATAGGGATAAATATAAACATAAAAAAATAATCTTTTTGTTGAATAAACTATGCAAATAATTGTTTTTTATTTAAATAATATTATTTTCTATTGTGTTTTAAGAAATAGATTGTTATAGAAACTTATGTATGTAAGATCATTTTCTTTAAAGAATATTGTGCACTATTTAATATCATTTATCGAATTTCCATATTTGATATAGCAATTTACTTGAAAGTAATCCCACGTTCAAAAAAAAAGATAGACTCATGCACAATCTCGATAGTTTTCACACAATCTTATTTCTAAAGAGGACAATATAAGTCATCAATTTTAGTAAGAAAAATGATTGAGTCTTCCCATGATGAATTTAATTAATTAGCTTCTATATATTAACTAATATGGTCAACTTTTTAGTATACAATAACAAATCGAAGGTGTTTCCAAGATTAATTTCATACTATTTTTTCTTTTAAGAGTATAGACTTATGTTTACATGTTTGTTAAAGTTGATCTACAACATGTATAATCTATGTTCCAGTTTATTGTGTTTTTCCCCATAAATTTCTTGTTACAAAGTACCCTTCATAGTAGATAACTAATTATTTTTAAAGTTCAGTACTTAACTCCCTCTAACAAAGTTGTTGCGTGAAGTATGTATCCTTAACTTCCTCTAACAAAGATGTTGCTTAAGTGAGAAAATGAAATGTATTTCTTTAAAAACAAAGCCCATTATTACTTCAGACTATTTGATATAACTATAGATTATCCTAGGGTTCAAAAAGTCTAGCTAGGAGTCTACTAGCCAAATCAATCAGTTCTTCAACATAACCATATTATGATAATGCTCATATGAGTAGAATCATTTATCACTTGCCATACATACCATATATTGAAAAAGATAAGGAATAAATACCCATGTCCAGTGTGAAAGAATCAAACATCATCCCAACAGATATGTCCCCCAAACACTCACATATATACATGTTAATTAGCTCATGCAATAAACATTGTGAGAAGTAAGCCCACATGCAATAAAATACTTTTCAAACCAAGACCATGTTAACACTTATTAATGGAATAGACCTCCTTCAAACATGTCAATAGACCTCCTTCAAACATGTCAAGTTCAGTAAGCTCATAACCTCATATTTCTAAGATCCCAATATATACTGTGTATCATGTTTTTGCACATAACAAGTAGTAATGTGAACATAACAATGCAAACATGTAAAACCTTTCACATTTTAAAACTCCCTTCAATAATTATGTGAGCTTGGCATACTACAAGTGGTTCCCTTACAAGTCCTAAAACCAATTCTTGTGAGTAGAAAATCTACCCTTACATATTTACTTCTTTTAGCAATTATGTATATCTTGTACTATCACATACCCATAACACTCTCACATACCCATAACACTCTCAGGTCAACCATGTGATTCGTCTTATAAAACTCCTATCCTATTCATTTGAGGTAGAAGTGCATCAACTACTAAATAGAATGAACTTCGAACAATGACCATTGGCTACCTTTGATCAAGCAGCTACTCAGCTTCACTCCACTAGTCCTATTTCACTTGCATAAAGTCCTTTGCTTCACATACTTCACCTTCACATGATTAAAGTTAATAATACTTTAGTTATGAATAGGAGTGGTTGAATGTACATAAAAGATGATTGACACACCTACACAAGATTAAAGATAATAACAAATAATAGTGATTGAATGTACAAAATAGATGATTGAAATGTAACTTGTTTTACGTGAAAAGCTCAACTTCATTGCATTGTTAAGTATATAGATAGTCTTTTTTAGCCATTGGGTGACCCAAACGGACTAGTGCCTTAAGTGCGAGTTTGCTCAGGTCACCCGATGGCTAACGTTACATGTAGGATTGAGAAATTTTATGTCTGATGATGATGTGGTAAAAAGTTCCTTTTTCATCGCACTTCGGGTGCCCGGAGTATGCATGTGCCCCCCGTAAGAGACAACAACCTCCTACAACCTAAGATGCGAGAGAGACACATAATCTCTTACACTTTTCTTTTTCTTTTTGAAGGTACAATGAATAGGAAATAACGCACACACCCAACCTTGTATGGTAAAGCTACCCATCAACTTGGGGATTCCAATAAGTATGTCCAACCAGGAGAATCGGACCCGGGACTTTCTCCCCCAGAGTTCAGGGCATAAACCATTAGGCCATTCCCGGTGGACATCTCTTACACTTTTCTTGCTATCGATGATGCTCCATCTTTGAAGACACTATGCTCACGCTCTAAGTAGTGCTAGTGTCTACAAGAGAGAGAAAAAAAGAGATCGATAGAGAGAGAGAGAGGGAGAGAGAGAGATTGGTCTTTATAGATCAACAATGTTGCTACCCTTTTGCATTTAGCACCACAATGTATGCACACAAGCTACTTCTCCATCCTCCAGTAGCACCCATGAAGCACTGTAGGCAGATATGCACTGTTTACCAAAGATGGAACTAGAGAAAGAGACAGAGAGAGAGATAGGAGATGATAGGAGATGATCCCAGAAAGTTGTAGTGACATCATGTATCATTTCAAAATCACAGCACGAGAGTTTTGCCACATCCAACATTTTTCTTATAGATCTTCTACAAAAATTACCTTTCTCATTATATCCTTTAAATTGCCACTTGCCTCCTCGCCTCACTCATTTTCAAGAGGTCTCATAAGTTCTTGTTGAATTTTTTATTTTCTTTTTTACTTAGGAAACAGAAAAGATAAGTAAATCAATAATGAAATCTTATAATTTTTGGAGGGGACAAGAGCCAACCATAGTACCCATGGGACCCTCCCAATCCTAGCACTTAGCAATGGTAGAACACCTAGCACCTACTAGGAATGAATAAAGCCCAAAGGCTTGCTAAAGATAAGAATTGGGAAAAGAAAATCTCTAAGGCTACATGAGAAAATTGGTTTGAATTGATGAAGCACTACCATCGTGGTGTCCATTGAGGATGCCTAAAGGCCAATAAGAGAGTTACCTTTTGATCTCATCACAAGGATTATAATTTGTCCTATGAGTGCACCCTCGAAATGGTCCTCTTGTGTGTGTGTGTTTGAACATCAAAGCCATGAGTTGCATCAAAGTTTCATATAGACTTTGCATATGTGAAATAAAAAAATAAAAAATAAAATAAAATATGAATATAAAAATAAAGCTTGAAATAAAAAAGAAGAAATGGACTCATGAAGGAGGAGAAAGGAAAAGGAGAAGCAATTATGTTTGTGCAAAGAACGTGTGCATGTACATCGTTTGGGCTTCTTTTAATCGGACCGAGATTCGATAAGGAGGGCCTCCTCCAATTCTATATAAGGCGGGCCTCTCCCCAAATTATACTTGGTTAAAACCTTGTAGAACCTACTTTGTCACATCGTCCTAGTAGGAGATGGTTGAACCATGTCTTAAGAGAGAGGATTAGGAAGTAATCCTCAACCATGGCTTTTGGGGCAAGTGGTTAGCCCATCGTACTCCTAACTAGGACGTCGTGAGTTCGATTCCCAACATTGATATCAGAGCGTAGTTGAGAAATTGGGCATGGTAGATGGCGGCATGACACAACACGTCTCATGGTAACATTGTATCAGGGTACATCCTCTCAGGGTACATCCAAATAGGGTACATTCGTGGGCACTTGGAAAAAGCACTTATCCATGGTGAGTGTGAAAATGGTCTTAGATGAAGGTGCAAGGGCATTTGGGCACCCACAAAGGGTGGGATAGGTCCAAATTTGGTCCATGTGTTGGAGTTTGAGGTTGATGGAAGTGCTCATGCATGGAACGTGGGCCCAAAAGAGTTAGAAGGGTCCACAAGTGAGCATTGAGGACAATGCTCAATCTAAGGGGGGAGGAAGGTCACATAATCCTAGTAGGAGATGGTTGAACCACACCTTAAGAGAGATGATTAGGAACTAATCCTCAACCATGGCTTTTGGGACAAGTGGTTAGCCCATCGGACTCCTAATTGGGAGGTTGTGAGTTCAATTCCAACATACTTCATGCTCTTTGCAAGCTCACTCTAATCCATATGAGTTTTCCCATTTCATGGTCTACTCACTTTGAGTCTCATTTAATTTATCTTTTGCATGTGTACTCTCTACATGGTATTCCTGCTCAAGGTGGAGGAAGTGGTGGTTCTTTAGGAAATGATTTTGGAGATTTTGGTGATGGTGGTGCTTGCGTTTTGGTGGTTTGTTTTGTTATCTTCTCATTGAGAGAAGCCTTTCTCCACCAATTTTTACTTTTTGGGCCTCATTTTTCCCCTTTCCCTGCCCTCTTGCCCTAGTTCTTCATCATTTGTACATCCTATTACCCCCATTTTCCCACCCTCCTATCCTTCTTTTAATCTACCATTCCCACCCTCCCATCCTTGTTCTTGAGAATTTGTGACCTCCTTCATGATCTAAGGACATCCTTTCGAATAGTGGTGATGCATCTCACGTTTCTTGGTGTTTATAAACACTCTTGAATACTCATATTAGTGGTTCTTTTAGAAGTACTACTCTTGCATCTGAGATTCTTTGAAATGTTTATAAACATTATGGTTGGTATTTGGTGACCTTTGCTTTCCATCTTGTAAAGTCATTTAAGGAGTTTTTGGCACATCCTAGGTATATGGAGTGTTTAAAAACACTTCTAAAGGTTCCTTTGATGGTATTTGTGGTTGCATTTCCATGAACAACCCAAGTTCTTTGCCTACCAAGTGGTCTATTTTGTTTCTATGTGACCATGTGTAAACACATTAAGCCATATATCGTTCCGTGCTACATACACTTTATATCATGCTGTATCTCATAACATACTCACCCACATAGTGTACTTGTACTCTTGATGAATTCTACATCTGTTATAATCCATATGATTAAGAGGTAAGCACCAACAATCCTAATATGAAAGCATTACACTTGTAGCATAGCATGTGATCCATACCTCTCCAATCACAAAATTGTAACACCATAACCATATCCTATCGTATTATAGATATTTGCTCTCACAACCACACAATCATCTAGTAATCTCAATAGTAACATTGATGTTGAAACTTATTAATGAACTTCAAACTTCATTCGAAGCACCGCAGGCCCGACTCACCGACACACTCATCGGGTGATTTCTTGCTCAACAGACTCTGTGAACAGTTTCATTCATTCACCCAAAAGTTACAAGGGTATAGTCCTACCTTTTTTAGTCAGGACTGTTCACCAAAAATTACAATGACAGAAAGTAATTACAAGTGACAATGGTAATATCATTGAACCCTTCTTTAGCACATCAAGCACATAGAGGAGTATAATCCTTTTAAAGGAATATATAATTCTTTTTTTGCCATAACTCTTCTTCTTCCTCGTCACTCTTCTTTTTATCATCCTCTATAGTTTCTTTTTATCATCCTCGTCACTGTTCCATTCAGCTTGAAATTAGAAAGAAAAATGCAAACACTTAAGGGATCCCTTTTATCATTTACATTAGGCTTCACATCGGAAAGAACATTGCAAACACAAAGATCTAAGGGGTAAGAACATTGCAAACACAAAGATCTAAGGGGATTTCTTAGTAATTGATAAAACATGTTAGTCCAATGCATAAAACATGTTAGTCTGGGATTTTCTAGTACCTAAATGATCTTCTAGTTGTTTTGCCTTCAATTTGTTTTAATAAAGGTAAGTTCAATCCTACGATCTACATCTATCAAGCCTTAAAATGACTTAAAATGCATCAGCACAATGAAGGGCATACTACACGTGGGATCCTCCCAATCCCATACAAGCAAGGGTAGAACATCTAGCACTTACTAGGAATGAATAGAGCGCCTAGAGGTTTGCTAAGGATAAGAATTGGGAAAGAAAATCTATGAAGCTAGATGAAGAAATCGGTTTGAATTGATGAAGCACTATAAGAACAAGCATGACCCTTGCTACAATTGTGGTCTCCATTGAGAATGCATGAAGGCCAATAAGAGAGTCCCCAAGGGTCACCTTTGATCTCATCACAATGATTATGATTTGTCATGTGAGTGTAGACCGTGGGATTGAACCCTCGCCCCATTCAAGAGAGGTGGACAACCCAATCACATGAGCTTCATTGTTGGGACAACCCCCAAAATGTTCGTGTTGTGTGTTGTTTGAAGTTTCACATAGATTTTACATAGATTTACATATGTGAAAATAAAAAATAAAAAATAATATAAAAATAGGCTTGAAATAAAAAAGACGAAATCAACTCATGAAGGAGGAGAAAGAAAAAGGAGAAGCAATCGTTTGGGCGTTTTCATCACCCACATGACATGAGCTCACATTACACATCAATGACACATGTTTTAAGGGACCTACAATAGACATCATTGGCACATTCAAATCAAAGTAATGCTTTTATCTTTTTCTTTCTGCCTTCAAGTGTTGTTTTTGTCTTCCAAGTAGCATGGTAGGGTAGGAGTAACCCTTCTTCTTAGGTAGGACAAGACAAGGTGTGAGAATATACATGCATATCCCCTTTGGGAAATTACCAGAAATTCTCAACTTGGGCTTTTTATATTCCTAAGTCAACCTAAGATGTCCCTACAACCCTGATCCAAAGCACAACCCATTCATCAAGAGGACATGCAACTAGAAAACAAAAAAGAAAAAAGAGAGATAAAGAGAGAGAGAGAACCATGGGCCCCTTTGCACATTCTTCAAAACCATGTTGACTTCATACACGAGATGAAGCCTCTTCATACACGCAAAGACACATACATACACACACACACACACACTAAATTCCTGCCTCGTGAGTGAAACTTCATCCCAAGTCTAATGGATAACCGATATAAGAGTCTTCCTCGTGAAGTAGAGATTACTAATTAAAAAATAACACACACGGACATATATGTACGTGCATCTACACACAAAAACACACACACACACACACATATATATATATATATATATATATATATATATATATATATATAGAGAGAGAGAGAGAGAGAGTATACATATATACAAAGATAGATACATATACACATACATATATGCATAGTCTGGATACATACATACGTAGTTACATTCATAAATTGATGCATAAATACATTTGTCCATACATATAGATTAACACTCTCTCACACACACACATTTTATACATAGATACATACGTAGAAATATATACACATGTATATATAAATGTTGGAGTTAGACATCTGCGGAAGCACGCGAACAACACAAGGAATAAGAAAAAACTTGGAGCACAACACACAATACTGAATGTATTACTAGAGAATGTACAAAGATTAGTAGCCCATTAGGGCAATAGGCATATATACAAGTCGGGGGAAAAAACCTCCTAAAGAGGGAAAAAAGTGCCCCGGTAGTTCTAGAGTGTTCACACACATCACTACCTAAATATATCAACAAATCCTCCCTGGGAGTGATGCGGTGAGCAAGTAGCTGGCACTCATGTATAAGGAAGTGCCGAGCTATGTGGAAATCACTCCACAAAAGGAAGTAAGCCCAAAGCTCTGCGGAAAGCTTCAAACTTCTCTCTAGGCAGAGCCTTCATGAAAAGGTCTGCAATGTTCTCCTGCGTGGGCACATATGCCAAGCTGATCTCCCCAGCAGAGAACCTCTCCCTGACATAATGATAATGCACCTCAATGTGCTTAGTGCGAGCATAGAACACAAGGTTCCTCGCAACTACCAATGCACTCTGACTATCAGTGAAGATGGTGGTGGCAGAAGACTGACTAACACCCAAATCAGCCATAAGGTGTCTGAGCCACACACACTCAACAGTAGCTCTGAAAGCTACCCTATACTCAGCCTCACAACTGGAAGTGGCCACAGTAGGCTGCTTCTTGCTCAACCAAGATATACATGAGCTACCAAGCATGAAGCAAAATCCACTAGTGGACACACGAGTGTCATAGCAACCAGTGCAGTCAGGGTCATAAAAAGCATGCAAATCTGGCGGTAGTGATCATCTTGGGATAAAACAACCCAAGTAGTCGAGTACCACTCAAGTAGCGAAAGATGCGCTTAACCACCTGCCAATGCTTGACACCTGGGCAATGCATAAACCTGCTCATCTGTGAGACAACAAACTAAATATTTGGCCTAGTAATGCATAAGTAAATCAGGCATCCAATAGCCTGTTGATAGAGGACAACATCAAATGCATCTCCAGCATCATGAAGACTCAATCGTAAACCTGTCTCCATAGGAGTGGCAATAGGCTTATAGTCTTCAACGCCAAAACGCTGCAATAATGTGTCAATATATTTCGTTTGACACAAAGCCATTCCACCATCAAGTTGCATAAACTGAATGCCCAAATAGTGATGCAAATGCCCCAAATCAGACATCTCAAATGACGCATGCAAATCTGTGAAGAGATGGATAGGTATGTGCTTGAAGATGAAGAGGTGTTGCAAAATCCTTGATCTACACCAGCCAAATGAACTCCAGGAGTATATGGTGGGCCCTTTTAGCTTGCCAATGGATGTATTAGACACCCTATGTACCTTGCAAGATCACTCTCAAAAAGATAGATCAAAACAGATAAGTTGGAGTTAGCTCAGAGGTGAAGAACTTGCTATTTTGGTTCATACGCCTATCCAGTGTTTTGCATATTTCTCTGAGCACAACAGCAATTAGCTTACTTCCTCTTGGGGAAGTCTAGTTAACTTAAAGAGCTAACTTTCAACAGCTGATGACATCATCCCGATTTTCACGGGCTGCTATAGTAATGAGACTAGTGAGTAGAAAAATGCACATAACTCTAGATTTAAGAATCCAATGATTATGAATATGTGCATGCTTATACTAGATAGTATGCTGAATCCAACAAACTTTAAATCATTGAATTTGGGTAAGTACACACTGAGAAACGGCTCTGACAAGATGAGTAAAAAAAATCGGGTACCTGACAGACAAGTGAAAATGAATAGACATTGTTGACTTCAACTGAACATAACTAAAGATTGAAACACCCAAATGAAATGAAACTTGGTGAGCATATAGTAGACTTATAGAGCTAACGTTACCAAGTTAAATCACTGAAAATGATGCACCAAGCTCAGAGAAACCATCTCTGCAATCTGACTGAGAAAACTGAGAGATATGGCAGTGAGTAGTACACTTCACAAGAACATAGAAATATGAACTCAAATGATCATGAAAATGAAAGTATATTGCTTGTACAATACAATGGACTTACTGATACATATGTGTGCCTTGGAATCACACCTTGATATGGCATGAAGCTCAGCTCTTGCAGGTTTTCACATAGGTCTCTCTAACCACGACTAAAATTGCCATCTATTTATAGTTGAGTTTGGGAGGCTAACTTCCCTCAATCACTCTCCAATCAATTTGTGATTGATTTGATTCTCTATCTACCACAAATCACAAATTTGTGGCTCCTCTTTCCCTTTTTGATCAAGTGGACTCAACCACTTAAGATTCTTTCACTTTTACATTAAGTAAACTCTTCAAAAGTTACAAGAGGTAGTTCACAAGTGAACTTTACATTGACTTCATTTTAAGGCTTCTTCTATGACTTTGTGGGACTCAATCCAATACTTAGGCTTGTCATAGACTTGCTCCAATAGCTCCCCTTCAAGCCAAGTATGCTTGAGGTCTTCAATCTTCCAAGATTACCTGTAAACCAATCATAGCCTTGAATTTGCAAAGTTTTGTACCATCCAATGCTTTGGTTAGAATATATGCACATTGTTGATGAGTGGACACATATGATATTTGAATCTCTTTGCTTAGAACCTTCTCTCCTACATAGTGATAATGAACTTCAATATGTTTAGTCCTTGCATGAAAAATAGGATTAGCAGCTAAGTGAATAGAACTCATATTGTCACAAAAAATAGTTGGAGTTCCAAACTCCAATCCAAGATCTTTGAATAATGTCGTCATCCACATAGCTTCTTGTGTAGCTATGGCAAGACCTCTATATTCAGCTTCAGTAGAAGAGAGAGCAACTGTGGGTTTCTTCTTGGATGACCATGAAATAAGCTTTGAACCTGCAAACGTAAGATAACCGAAGTGCTCCTTCTATCTTCCTTGGAGCCAGCCCAATCTGCATCAGAAAATAGCTTCAAACTTAAATCAGATACATAAGGATAATAAAGTCCTTCATTTATGGTTCCTTTGAGATACTTGAGAATCCTTTTGGCAGCATCCATATGTGGTTTCCTTGGTGTGTGCATAAATTGGCTTAGCACACTACCACTGTAACATATATCTACTCTTGTCAATGTGGCATAGTTGAGACTAGCCACTAGACTTTGATATGATGTGGTGTCCTCTAGGAGTTCACATTCATGTGAGCTCAATTTGTGATTGACCTCCATTGGAGTACCTGCAATCTTACAATCTTGCATCTTGAATTTTTCCAACATGTCCTTAATGTACTTTCTTTGAGTGAGAAACAAACCATGATCTTTGTAGACAACTTCCAAACCTAGGAAGTAGGTAAGTGAATCCAAATCACTTATCTTGAACTCTTCTCTCATCTGATCTTTGATCTTCTTCATACCATCTGCATCATTTCCTGTCAATATAATATCATCTACATATACACATAAGTAGATGACCTCAGAATTACTCTTTTTAATAAAGGCCTTGCTTGGTTGAAAGCCTTTGTCCTGCAAGAATGAAACAAGCCTCAAATTCCAAGCTCTTGGAGCTTGCTTGAGACCATACAATGCTTTGTTAAGTTTACACACATAATCAGGATAAACTTGATTCTCAAAACCAGGTGGTTGTGCCATATATACCTCTTCTGTTATCCAACCATTCAAGAATGCATTCTTTACATCTAGTTGAAGTATCTTCCAATTCTTGGAAGAGGCAATACTAAGCAAAACCCTAATAGTAGGCATCTTTGCCACAGAAGAGAAGGTCTCCTCATAATCAATTCCCTGCGTTTGTGCAAAGCCTTTTGCTACAAGCCTTGACTTATACCTGTTAATGCTACCATCAGAATTCTTCTTGAGTTTATAGACCCATCTTGAGCCTATTACCTTCATGGATGAAGTCTTGGGCACCAAATCCCAAGTGTTGTTTTCCTCAAGTGCTTCAATCTCTTCCTTCATTGCATGCTTCCATTCTGATTTTGCTTTGGCCTCTTCAAAGGATGAAGGCTCCTCTTGGTTTATACCTTGTGCTATGTAGATAGAATGTTTAGTTACTAATGAGGTGTCAAACCCATACCTTTCTGGTTTTTTCTTTTCCCTCATAGATCTTCTTAGGCCATGATGTGATGATTCTGCCTCATGTCCAAGTTCCTGCAATTTTGCTTTACCTTTAGACTTCCATGCTTTGATATTTTCCATCTGAGATTCTTCATCATCCTCTGAGGTGTCTTGTTCTTCAATCTTTGGTTGTTCTCTACCAAGCTTTGGAAAATCTTCTTCAAGATCATATGGTAGATTGACCTTCCTGCATGAATCTTCATACCATGAATTTTTCTCATCAAAAACTACATCTCTGCTTACCAAGAATCCTTTATTGGTAGGGTTGTATAACCTGTAGCCCTTTTGATTGTTGTCACATCCAATAAATACACACCTTTCTGCCTTTGGATCCATCTTGCCTCTAACCTGTGAAGGAACATGAGCAAAAGAAATACATCCAAAAATTTTACAATGATCTAAGCTTGCTCTTCTTCCATTCCAAGCCTCATATGGAGTCATCCCATCAATGGATTTTGAAGGCAACCTGTTAATCAAGTAAGTGGCTGTAGATACAGACTCAGCCCATAGATAATTAGGCAAATGCTTTTCATTTAGCATAGACCTTGCAGCTTCAACAATTGTCCTATTCCTCCTTTCTGCCACTCCATTTTGCTCAGGAGTATACCTTGTAGTTACCTCTCTTTTGATTCCTCTTTCTTGAAGAAAAGAATCAAACTCATGGGAGAAGTATTCTCCCCCTCCATCTGACCTTAGCCTTTTTAGTGATTTACTTGTTGATTCTCCACAAGAGCCAAATATCTTTTGAAACATGAAAAAACTTAATCTTTGTGTTTCATAAAGAATAGGATAGTACATCTTTTGCAATCATCAATAAAGGAGACATAATACCTTGATCTAGATATTGAAGCTTCCTTGCTAGGTCCCCATACATTTGTATGAACCAACTCCAAGAGATCTCCATGCATATAACCTTTCTTCATGAATGGTAACCTGTGAGACTTTCCAAATTGACATGCACTACACTTATAAATCATATGTTGTTTTGACAAATTAGGGAGTCCAAGTACACTTTGGTCCCTGCAAATTTGCTTTAATGAACTTTCACCAATATGTGCTAATCTTTTGTGCCATACTTCCAATTCTTTGAGTGTCTGACTACCATAATTAAAGAGAGCAATGTTTCTAGTGTCTTGTACTTCAAATGTGAACAATCTACCTTTCTTTTCACCTTTTGGAATTTTTCTGAATCCTTGACTTGGATCTTCAACAAATGCTCCTGCCTTTGTGAACCTGACTTGCAACCCTTTCTCTACTATCTGCCCAACACTTATCAAATTCTTTGTAATGGTAGGGACATAGAGTACCTTACTGAGTAGGTTGATGTTTCCATCAGGTGCTTTGACATTGCCTATTTTCTCCACATGATGTCTTGTGTCATCTCCTGTTTGTACCTCATGCTTATTCCTTGGATCTTCTAAATCTGATAGGAGTGCCACATTTCCTGCCACATGATTTGAACAACCTGAATCTATGTAGAAGACATGCACATCAGATTTACCTTGTGGCATAGCCATGTTCATGATTAATAATGAATCCTCTTTGTTTGAGTCTTCTGTGTAGTTATTGAAGTCTCTCCTTCCTTTGTAGCATCCTTGATAGTTTGAATGATTGTAGTTGTTGTAGTTGCCATGATAATTGTTGAGCCTTCCTCTTGAGTAGCCATAACTTCCTCTATTGTATCCTCTTCCTCTTTGATTCTTGGAATTCCTAAAGCAATTTTCAGTTGTATGATTAGTTAATCCACAAATAGAACATGGGTTGGAGTCTTGGGATCTCCCCCTGCCTTGTCTACCTCCTCTTCCTCTACCTCTGCCATGTCTTCCTCTACCTGCATAGTTAGCCTTGCCAACACACTTCCCACTCAGGCAAGCCAACCATGCAAAAACAAGAACAAAGCAATCAGGACTTGCTAGGTCTCCAAAAAATTTGGGTGCCTAAGAAATTAGCTACAGCTCAACAAGGACGATTACAAATGTGGGTACCTAAGAAGCTCTTGCATACACAACAATGTATGCTCTCCCACATGCAAAACGTCTCAACAAAGAAGCCAAGGAGAGAAAAGGGTAAGAACTGTCACGAGGAAGGAGATAAGGAAGAGAGCTCACACACACACTCACTCTCAAGAAGAAGCACACACACAGATTGAGGCAGGGAAGAATGATTTTCTTCTTCTTATTCTTCTATTACATAAAAGGAATGTACAAGAATGACCTAGAAAGATACAACAAGTGCAATATATAAAGATGAGTACATAAGAAAAACCTAATGTCCATGAATGAGTGAGCTTGCAAGAAACAAATGTGCCATCACTCTTGGTAGATAAATCTAATAAAGCTCAATGAAGTATCTCTGACATATACCGGCGTGACCACTATACATGTCAGGGAAACGAAAAACTGGTACGTGTCATCCTAGATCATCACATGTTGAGCTTGATATCTCAACACTCCCCCTCAAGCTCAACGCCATATCCTGTAATCCAAGCATCTCTGGAAACTTCTTCAACTTCTCAGCTCCAAGTGCTTTGGTGAAAATATCAACAATCTACTCATCTGTTCTGAGATAAACAAGATCAATATCACTTGCTAATACCTTCTCTCTGATGAAGTGATAATGTACCTCGATATGCTTTGTTCTAGCATGGAAAATAGGGTTCCGTGCTAACTATATGCTGCTAAGATTATCACAATAGATAGTGACAGGCTTTTGCACTTCCACACCTAAATCTGCAAGTAACATCTCCAGCCATGATGCCTCACATGCTGCCATTGCAGCACCTCTATACTCAGCCTCTGTACTCGACAAAGCAACAGCGGGTTGCTTCTTATTGCTCCATGTAATAGCTGCACCTCCAAGTGAGAAAAGAAAGCCACTAATAGATCTTCTATCTGGAGTACTACGAGCCCAATCTGCATCGGTGTATCCATGAACCTGCAAATCAACACCATCTTCATAAAACAATGCATAATCCAAAGTAGCACTCACATAATGTAGAGTGCGCCTCGGAGCATCCAAATGTGGCTTCCTAGGAACCTGCATAAACTGACTTTCAAGTCCAACAGTATAGTTTAAATCAGGCCTTGTAATTGTAAGATATATAAGACTTTGCACAATTTTCTTGTACATAGTAGCATTTTCCAATGCTTCACCTGATGTAGTATCCAACTTCAAATTCTGATCTAATGGCATAGAAAGTGGCTTACAACTAGCCATACCATACTTTTGCAGCATATTCAAGGCATATTGCCTTTGCAACATCCATATACCTATTTCTGTATGTATAAACTCAATGCCCAAGAAATAGTGCAGCACACCAAGATCTTCATGTCAAATTCTTGCATAAAAAGTTGCTTTACCTCTTTGATGCTTTTTTCGTTATCGCCACCTACAATAAAGTCATCAACATAAATGGCCACAATCGTGATGCCATCATCAACCTTCCTTGCATATAGTGAATGATCTGCATCACACATAGAAAACCCAAAGCTGGTTAAGTAATTAGCAATCCTTGCATGCCATGCACGCGGAGCCTACCTCAGCCCATACAAAGCCTTTTGCAACCTGCAAACATATTCTGGATGCTTTGAATCTTCATATCTTTGTGGCTGGTCCATATATACTTCTTCCTATAACTCACCATGTAGGAAAGCATTCTTCACATCCATCTGATGCAAAGTCCATCCTTTTGCTGTAGCTAATGCAACAAGTGTCCTAACAGTTGATATTTTAGCTACATGGTTGAATGTTTCCTCATAATCAATGCCATATGTTTGTGCATATCCTTTAGCTACCAATCGTGCTTTATACTTGCTTATGCTACCATCAGCATTATGCTTTACCTTGTAAACCCATTTACAGCCTATGGGTTTCTTTCCTTGCGGCAATGGAACCAGCTTCCATGTATCATTTCCATAAAGTGCAGCCATCTCCTCATCCATAGCCTTTTCCCAATCTCCAATTCCAATTGCATCTTCAAACAAAGAAGGCTCAGCATCTTGTATTACCTTTGTCATGTAGGCATAATGACGAGCCATGTAACTATGATATGTCAATCGTTGCACTTAATTCCTCATCCTCCCAGATCTTCTTGGTCCTGGGTCACTTCTCCTTGTATCATCTGCATGTGCCCTTCTTACTCCTAGAGTCTTCACAGAGGGCAATCCAAGTTCCTCATCAAGACTCTTTTCTAAACCGCTTGAATCTCCATCAACATCTTCAAAACCTGCACATGTTTTATGACCAGCAGAAAGCTTTTCTTTATCTTTCTTGGATGTATTTGATGAATTTGCTGGACTGAAATTTCCACGTAATCTTCCCCTCCATGGATTTGAGTTGGAACTATTGCTTGGTGATGCATCCGGTCCACTCAAAACCTGAGATTCTGCACTTCCTTTTTCAGCATTTTCTTTGTCATTTGGTTCAAGACTCAGTCCTTCTTTGGCATCTGCATAGAAGCTTGACATTTCATCAAATACCACATCTCTACTCACCTTTACCTGTCATGTGAGTGGGTTATAACATTTATATCCCTTTTGCTCAAGGGAGTATCCAATGAAGATACACTTTTCTGCTTTTGGATCAAGCTTCGTCCTCAATTCATCTCGGACATGTATATATGCAATACAACCAAAAACTTTCAGATGTGATAAGTTTGGCTTTTTACCTATAAACTTCTCTTTAGGTGTAACTTGATATACAACAACAGCCGGAGTTCTGTTCATGATGTATATAGCAGTATGCACAGCTTCTGCCCAATAACAATGAGGCATATTCTTCTCAGCCATTAAGGCTCTTGCTATTTCTGCAATATGTCTATTTTTGCATTCAACAATGCCATTCTGTTGTGGTGTGTACCTGCATGAAAACTGACACCGAATTCCATGATTTTTTAGAAAACTGCTGAACTCATTTGACATGTATTCACCTCCTCCATCAGATCTTAATGTCTGAATGTACTTCCCTGTCTACTTTTCCACCATAACTTTAAAATTCTGGAAGTGAGTGAACACCTCGCTCTTCTCTTTCATGAAATATACCCATACTTTGCGTGTATGGTCATCAATGAAAGTAACATAAAACCTGCAACCACCCAAAGATGTGGTCTTTGCTGGACTCCAAACATCTGTATATACTACTTCTAGTACATTCTCACTAACATGCTTGTCATGTGGAAATGATGCTCTTGACTGTTTACCAAATTGACATGCTGCACATACCTTTTGCATTTCTGCAACTTTGAAATTTGGTAGTCCATGGAGAATCTCCTTTGACTGCATCAGTTTCAGCCTTTATTCACACCAATAGATGCAAGTGACTCACATATGCTTTTGATTTTTAGAGTGTAGTCACTTGCCAACATGCTCTTCTTTTCCAATGTATGTAGCTCGTTCTTGAGTTGCAATTTCCGTGCCTTTGTATTAGTCTCATACAAAGTGACCAAACTATTCCAAGCCTCTTTTGGAGTCTTGGCATCATGTATGTGTCCAATCATGATATCTTGTATGCTAAGAGATAGCCAATACATTACCTTCCATGCTCCTTGATTCCATTCCTCATATGCTCTTAACTGGTCTACAGTCAGATTCCTTTCTGGTAACTACAGAGCATTTTCATTCTATCCTTCAATGTACTTCCAGTAGCCTTTTCCCATCAGGAAATTCGTCATTCTGAATCTCCAAGCATGGAAATTGTTCTTGTCCAGCTTATCGCTCATAAGCTGACTCATTCCATCTACGTTTGCCATTTCTGCAACAATTCACAACAGTGCAAAACACTACAAGCAGCACTTCTGCGTGAACACTGTCGCACTATGCACTATGATGTGATAGTTTAATCTCAGAACAACATAGTTTTCATGTATCAATAGTACACAGAATCGCTTGAAATTCTGGATCTAGAATATATAAGTGTCGGCAAACACAGCGCAAGTTACAGTTTCGGAAACTGACCTGGTTTTTCTGTGGGCCCTACCTTATGGGCTCAAAACGGAGGTCGAGATGGCTCCAAAACTTTGATCTGACAAAAACAAGTGACCCTAAAGGGATAACTCTCAAACATATTTTAAGGTCTTCTACCTTCACACCGATTTTCGTAGCAAACGGAGGCCGTTTGTGAAATCGTGTTTTCTCCATGCCTTGCTGCATAGTCTTCATCGTCGCCTTCTCCATGAGCTCTCTACAACCACGCTGGCTTTGATACCATGTCAGGAGGAAGGAGATAAGGAAGAGAGCTCACACACACACTCTCACTCTCAAGGAGAAGAACACACACAGATTGAGGCAAGGAAGAATGATCTTCTTCTTCTGCTATTACATAAAAGGAATGTACAAGAATGACCTAAAAAACAAGAATACAACAAGTGCAATATATAAAGATTAGTACATAAGAAAAACCTAATGTTCACGAATGAGTGAGCTGGCAAGAAACAAATGTGCGATCACTCTTAGTAGATAAATCTAATAAAGCTCAATGAAGTATCCCTAACATATACCGGCATGACCACTATACATGTCAGAGAAACAAAAAGCTGGTACGTGTCATCTTGGATCATCACATGTTGAGCTTGATATCTCAACAAGAACCAAGTAGAGAGACCCAAAGAAGATAAGCTCACCTCTTTGGCAAAAATAAGCAGACAATCATGAAGGATATGGGTTTGGATGCTGAAAGCATTAGTCGCACCCACAAAACCAAAGAGCCAACCATGAGGGATGAAAAATTCAAGCAACCATCCACAGATGAAGAAGCCTACGATGATCTCTACACAGTCAAACACTGTTCTCAAATGGATCCCTAAAGGGAGGAATGGTCAATTGTCATTAAACCATCAACTTATCACATCATTTTAAGATCCATTGGCTACCTCCAACAAAGACTGCATCAACATCCACCATCAACATTCAAAGCCTTGACGTGCAGCAACCATGTGCCTTTGGCATAACCTTGTCTTTTGCACCATTCAGGTCATGCATTTCCAAAGTATGCATCAATATAGGGCCACATTACATGGCCATGCATAGACACAATTGAGAATTCCAGGCACATGATACACACTTGCTAAATGTAAAATAATTTATTGATGATAACACCTTTCTTCTTGTCTTGCGACATTGTTCCAAAAAAAAATAAAAAAAGAAAAAAAAAAAGAAAAAAAAAAAGAAAAAAGAAAAAATAAAAAAGAGAGAGTCAGGACAGGATTGTGTGCTTGAAGAATCTCTTATGCGAACCATCAACACAGACATCCATCAACATGAAAGACAAGCCACTAGTCAATCATCACGATGGGCATACGACATGAAGAGTAAAGATTAATGGACCTTTCACCATGATACAAATTGCCTACTTCGGCAACACCACAACCATGATAGATTAGGAAACCTCTTTGTCAGAATACCCTTGAGCACTTAGCTCAAGACCCCATTTCTTGCACCATACTTCTTCCAATGCATTCCCCAAGTACGCATACATAAGGCCACATTACAAGGCCATGCACAAGGCACATATTTTTCTCAACCCATGCACTAATGCACTTACCCATCAGTCATTATGGGTCAAAAGTACTTGGCATCCTACTATGAAACTCATATTCAAAGCTCCCAAGGATATTAAGTGTATAACATCAATACCTATGAAGCAATTCAACATCAACAACTACTCAAGATCAATATTGACAACCTCATTTGAGCAACTAGCAATCTTTGAAAGCACGAAACTACACCACCTAGCTCAAGTCCAAGGAAGAAGTACCTACAAGGGGACCAACTCTTGCATAGGCTAGTAGTGGCAAACTGAAGAACTAGACCAAGCTACATTTGGAAGATGGACAGCTCTTGTTGATACATGGACACAACCTCTAAGAGTACTACATGGAACAACCACTCCAACAAGGGTCTATCACGGATGACAGTCTCTAGAGGGGGGAGAGTGTTGACAGTCAAGGTCAAGCACAAGCATAGAAGCACATCAAGGAAGTGGACACACAAGAAGAAGAAGCATGTAGGGAGCTCCAAGAAGCACATGTCAAATTTTCAAAAGAAATCCCTATAAAAATAGTGATTTTTATCACTAAAAACCATTGTAAATACCATTTTCCATTTTTGTAACTCTATTTTGTTCAAGTCAAGGAGTCCTCAAGCTTGAGGATATTAGAACTATCATCCTACCCATTTTCATAATTTTTAGACTCCGTTTGAGCCCCCAAATAAGCCCTAGAACCTATTTTTTAACTAGGCCAAACACTAGGTTTGGACAGGGCCAAAACCATTCAAAAAAACTATAAAAAGGGCTGAAGAGAGCATTTTTGAGGTTAGCTTGTTGTAGACTTGATCTTTGTAAGAGATTTCTTTTGTAATCGAAGCTTTCCATTGTTCCACTCTTTGCTCTTACCTTGTGCACGTGTGTGTGTATGTGTGTGCATGCTTGTGTGCTTTCACTCACGCACTTGTGCCATCACTTGCTCATAGTCTTCATACTAATCCTCACATTCCCGCAGATTGACATTGATGAGGTGAAGATCCTCATGTTGGTACTTACCATTGTGCTAGAGTGACACACACACATACACACACATGTGCACACACGTAAGAACAAAGAGTGAGACAATGGAAGCTTTGATTAAGATCACAACACAATTACAAGAGCTCTTCTTTAGTTCAAACTACGATTTGTTCTCCCAAAAATGAGCTTTCTAGCTCCTTTTATAATTTTTGAGTAGCTAGTGGCCCTGTCCAGACCTAGTGTCCAGCCTAGTTAAAAATTAGGTTCCTAGGCTATTTTGGAGGCTCAAATGAGCTCTAGAAATTATGAAAATTGGTACATAAATACTTCTAATACTCTTCAAACTTGAGAAAACCTCGACTTGAACAAAATGGAATCGAATCTACCAAAAACGGTATTTAAAATGTTCATGTAGTGATGAAAATCACTGTTAAAAGGAGATTAGGTCAAAAAATTTGAATGGCCTATTTTTCGGATCTTCTTTAACTGCTTTGTCTGCTTGGTCCTTCTCTTTGCTCTCATTCCTTATGTTAGCTCCCTTGTCTTTAGATGCCCTGACTGCTGCCAACACTCTCCCCTCTCTCGTGTCTATCATCTCTGATAGACCCTTACTGAGCTGAACGTTTGACATAATATTCCACCACATCTATGGCCAAGTGATGATCTTCTAGCCTGAGTCCTCTAGCTAGGTCTGTGAGTAAGACATCCCAATTGTCTGGCTCTGGTACCTCCAGATGTGGCATGTGTAGCTTGTCTAAGTGTAGGGCCTGCTCCATAGCAAATAAGTTTAGCAGATGAGAGGGTCTGGGTATGAATATTTCTTAGTGATACTCCCGGAACCCTGTAATAAACATTTCTTCAAACGTTTGTTTGAAGCATGTTGGGAGATATTTGATACGAGCGTGCCACACATAAACAACATTAATAGATGGGGGGGGGGGGGGTGCTTATATCATAGACTAGGTCGAGGTTGCCTTCATTGAAGCCGAGGGCGGAGAGGTGAGGTTCTTTAACATTTTTTAAGGTCCGGAATGTGACGAGCATGAGTTCAAATATTTTGAGGCACATCTGTGCCATTACATCTGGTACATTCTTGAACCTAATGCCCCAATGCCCAATGGTTGAAATCATCTATGCTACTGTTGTTGGACCACGCAACGGTGCCAAATATACATAATTGAGCCATTTGTCACACCCTTTGACATTCTTTACTGTGTAAGTGAACTCAGACCATGATCTTCATCAAAAGACAGGACAATAGCAGGGGTTATACTTAATATACAAGGGCATGTTGTTCCATGTACGCACCATCTCTGGGTAGGTCTCTAGTAGTCGTATTCTCCATGTAGGCTAGAAGATGGTTTCCTACATGGCACTTTCAAGAATGTCTTCAGGGTTGAATTGGGTTGCAAATGTTGGCTCTTTCTTGATGCGATGCTTGATCTATGCGTTATAATCAGCCATTAGCATACAAAATGGGACATACAGATCATCAGAAGTACCAATCCACTGATGATGGGATAAGTTCTTGAGGTAGTCGGATTTGATGAAGACTTCTTCCATATGAGACATGGACTATATCTGCACGGCTACTACGTCATCATGAGTTGGGCCGACCTTTTCTAACTTTGCAGCCATTCTAGAGCTTCAATCTCAAATGTATCAATTCCTTCCTCTGTTTGTCAGCCTCCAGGTGAAGGCGTTGATACATAAGGGTCCTCAAATGTCTCTTCTACTTCCATTGGCACTAGTTCGTCAGGCTCCGGCTCCACCGTGGGAGAAGGTACTTGATGTCCATAATATAGAAGCTCATTTTGTAAAGCTACTAGTTGTGCTTTTAATTCTATCACCTCTTCAGATGTGGGGTCTATAGCTACTGCTTCTTTTGGTTGCTCTCGTTGATTGGCCAATTACTTTTGAAGGTCATCACGCTCTTTTTCTAAGGCATCATATGCCTCTAGGAGGTCGCCATGTGTATCCAATATGATCTGCATGTTGGCTGAAGGGAGGGCTTTGAATCGCTCCGGGTCAAACTCTTTTGGTGATCCTTCAATCGCTATTTCTAGATTTTTGTCATTCTGTCTTTGAAGTCTTTTATTCTCTTCTAATGCTGCTGACATGTGTTTCCTCGATAACATGAGGTTACGATGTATCTTGAGATTATCTACTTGTTGGGCGCGTAAAATTTCCTCGAGGTGTTCTTGTGCTTGTGTATCTGGTTGGGGGGATTGTCCATCAATTCCTCATAGTGTCTTTGTAAAGTATCATAATTATGTTGTAGTTGCCTCTTGTCCTCCTCCATGCTTGTGATTCTTTCTTGTAATTCCTCATGGACTTTGAAGTGGTTCGTATGTTGTGCATCTAAATGCTGGTAATTATGTTGTAATTGAGACACACATTGATATAACATGTTGAATACATTATTTACAGGGGTGAATGTTGGGAAGGTTTGGAATGCAGGGGGATAAGGAGGAGGGAAAGGGGTGGTGAATGCTATGGTGAGAAATGGTGATGTTGATGGTGAGGGAATGGGAGATTGTGGAAATAGGGGGGGAGGGGAGAGGTGCAATTGTGGGTGATATTTCCGTTTGGTCCTGCATGGGTGCAATCGTGGGAGTTACCATATACATGGGAATGGTAGGTGTGGTGATGGTAGTGAAGGTGTACAATGGCATGTTTAATTGTGCATGTGGGCTGCCTAAATGAGTGACAAGAGAAATTGGATTCCCTGTAACCATAGTTAGAGTCTCATAGCCCGTGGTGATAGTTACAGTGGTAGTGGTGCTAGGTTGTGAGAGTTGTGAGGGTTGATGTGCTTCACTAAGAGCGGTGGAGACCGTGGTAGTGATAGTAGGGGCAATGGTGGTGGTATGAGGTGAGGGGGGTGGGGTTGGAGGGGAGGGTGGTAAGGGTGGTGATGGGGGTGCACTTGACGCGTGGGGTTCTTCAGTATGTTGAGTGGAATGTGCCCTGGTGGTGGTTGTGGATGTGGTGCCTTGTGGTTCTGGTACTATAATATGTATATGCTTTCCTGATCTTGGAGGGTGTCTCCCACATCTGACTGTTTCTTTTCGTGCATTGATTATCCTAGCTACCTCCTCATCAGTCAAATCCTCAAGCGTGAAGCCGTGAGGGAACTCTAGATCTCTGGGGATTGGTGGAAAGATAAGATTTGGCCCCTCTCCATTATGCCTTGTTAATCGTATGGTGAAAGGTCTTCCTCACCTTTGGGGTGGTGGAGTCATGTCTGGTGTCAGTGTGGCACCCCTAGCTTGTGCATATGGCACCTAAACAACTCCTCTCATTTTCTTTGATGGGGGCCCTGTGGCTGATGCTCTTTGCTGAAATTCCTGCACCCTAGTCCAAATGAGTGCCCTTTGAATTGGCACATCATATGCCAGACACCGATACATAATTCTGGTAAGTGCACAACATCCATGCAAAACTGATTTCTATTTCTTATACCACCGTTGATGTGCAAGATGGATCTAGTGTATAATCCAATGTGGCATGTTGATTGTGAGGTTCAATGTGTCTGTCAAGTATAAGCTAAACCAGATCTTTTTGGATGGCATTGTAAATCTTTCTTGGGCTGGGAACGTGAAGTGCTGCATGCACATTTGGAGGTGGATGGCAATAGTTGGGGTCATTGCCACCATCTCCTTTAGATTAGTTAGGTTCCTGTTCTTCATATTGTTTGGGATCCTTGTCTCCTTCTCAGTAGGGATGTGCATACCTCTCATTTCTAGAGCTTCACTCACCAAATTGCTGGTTAATTTAAAATGCTTAAGTTCATTCCCTCGTGTAAGAGTAGGAAGTACAAAGGTGCTTGTCCCCTTGTGAGTGAGATTATTAAGTATGAACACCTCAAGACGTCAGGCTTTGATAACTACACATGGAAAGAGTCATCCAAACGAGCCTTCTTCCATATCGGTCATAATCCTTCACTGTTCTGAAGTTTTTCAAACTCTCATGTAAAGAAATGGTATCAGCCCCACCATCCATTAAAATCTATCTCAGATTCCCATAAATAGGTGGCATCCCCAAGGGTCCTACGACTTCACTGAACCAATGAGAGTTCTTGCTAACTTGTGATGTGTGCCCCTGGGGAGGATTTTGAATGGGTATGATGTGTATTGCTCTTAACTCTTGTGGCCATTCCTTCAACTCCTCCTGGATAGGGATACTTTCAATGTCCACTTTTTGAGGACCAGTGCCTGCCTGGGAACTCGTTCCTGCAACCTCTGCCATGTTGAGGGTATCGATAGCCGGTTCTATGAGAATATATAAACACATGTTAACATTGTAATGTACAAAAAATGACCATTTGTCCCCGTTACAACATTAGCATGATGAACTATCATGTGGTTAATAGGTTAGTTTGTGCTTGGGTGGTCGTGAGTGTGAAGTGTGGTTAGTGGATGAAGGGTTCCTATGTGCTAATTGGAGTGGTGCAATGTAGCGTGGATATAGTTAGCATGCGGATGTGGACAAGCAAGCCTTAGGCACCCAAAACTTGTCTTGATTGTGAGACGGCCTTCATCAACTTCTTGGGTACCCAGATAGACTTTACTTTCGTAGATAAATCTTTGAAAGACTTCTTATTATTATTTTCCTGTCGTCGATTACTAGCATGACGTTAGTTTGTGGTTGTAACTTGACTGCAACAAGATGCTCGCCTTTTCGTACCTGCTTTAAATGAATTCTTCTAGCTTCCGTCAATGTGCCATATATCTTATGAATTATGTCCCAAGCTTCCTTCGGTGTGCTAGCCTTCATAATATGTGGAATTAGGCTCTCTAATATACATATCGAAATCCAATGGAGAACCTTTCTTGATTTTTCTATCCATGTTTCATATCCTTTTGTTCTTCTGCATTCAGATTCTCTGGCAACTCAGGACGCTCGTCCTCTTCATTCAATAATCCCCATAGACCTTTTCCCATCATGGAATTTTCCATCCTATATGATCATATGTGGAAATTATCTTTATTCAGCTTATCACCAACTATTTGCGCAATATTATCACCCATCCTTGAAATTTAAGCACTTCTCCATGCAATGGCAATCTTATGGCGAGGCCTAGAAAAAATTCGGTAACATTCCGACTCTATTTCTAGATATATGCACCAAAAACTGAATGTTCACAAGTAGTCTCAATGGTTTCCCTCTTGTTCTAAGCACTCCCTGCGTCTCTATGCACTTATATGCTCAATTTTTACCTCTCCAAAAAAATTTCGGCAGAGTCGCCTTTGTCCAAAGCGTATATGAGCCAAATCAACTATAGTCAATCCATTCCAAAAACCCAAACTGTGGGTAAAAGCATCAATAATAGCACGTAATGTAAGCAAATAATCTTTGACGGGAAGCCTCAAAAATCATACATTCATCCCGTGATCGGTACACGAGGTCTTTGGACTGTCTTCTCTTTGGCCTTCCACCTATATCGTCAGAGTATCTCCAAGCATGAGAATACCCGAGTTAAAAACCTTATCATGTCCCTCAGTTTTTGTTTAAATTCAAGGTTTTGAACAGGGTAATATAAAACCTCACAATGCGTGTGACTTGTCCAATTAAGAACCCGTAATATCATACATTCGTCTCACAACATGTGAGTAGTGTCCATTCACGGTCCCGCAAGAGAATACATGAGGTTGCCTACCACATGCAATCGAAAGGAAAAAACTAAAATTAAATGTGTACCTTGTATCAATATATAAGCTCTCTTTAAGAGCTTCGCATTCAATATTTTGCTTTAAAAAACGTCGTCTTCAAAAACAGCCATTATAGTCTGAAGTTCCAAGCATCATTTTTCTGCATCGATCCTTTGTAGTTATGGCGTCTCCTCTAAGTAAAAGTATCAAAACGAGGTTCATAGCGGTATTCACTTCTACATAGGAGATCAGAGAAACAACTTCTGTTGACGATCGAATCCGTTATGACTATTTATCAAGTAAGCTTGAACCTTTTCAGACTTTTCAAAACTCTGATTATCATCTGATGACGAATGATTTAATGAAAGTGATCATATTTTCCTGACTTCTTCACGCTCTTGCCTCGACAAGCATTAGCTTCAAAAGGTCCTCATCCTGTTTTCACATTATCTGTCGCTGAAGCCTCACAATTCTTGAATTATGTGCTTGACACTCGACTTGACAGCCTTCTTCAGGCTCTGATACCATTTGTTAGTCATGTGCAGCTATGGCGCAAGCTCTACAGGCGAAGACAATGACACACACACACACTCGATGATGAGGAAGACAAGAGAGAGAATTGCACGCGTTTTTTTTGCGGTGGCGGTGGTATTACATTAAAATGTTTTTTTTTGTGTTTTTACATCTTATTGACACGTCATCAGTTATGACTCAGAAGACTACAAGGTGTGCATAGCCCATATGTGCCAGTCTACAACTATGATAACATACATCAGAGAGAGGAAATATCCAAAAGGGGTAGAGTACAACTTCATCAAGGAGGATCTCCACTGGTGACAAAGAGAATTCATTATCTCGAGCATCCTCAACGGCTTCCACACTTTTAAGTCAATTCTTTTAAGTCTTGTGTGTAGTCAGAAATAAGGATCACAAGTGGGCTTCTTGTTGTTGAACACAGCATCATTCCTGCTTTTCGAGATACTCCATAAATTATGAGCCCTCCACAGATGCCATAATACAAAGTCAAACTTGTTGCAGCCAAGCTGAATGTTATGCTTTTGACAAAATGGCAAAAGAATCCTCCAGACAGAAAGACTGAGCATGACTACAATTGACATACGTGTTATGTGATCTATTTAAACATAAGTACAATAATATATCTATTTTAGTATGTAATCATCTATTTAAACATACGTAATATATATATATATATATATATATATATATATATATATATATATATATATATATATATATATATATATATATATATATGTGTGTGTGTGTGTGTGTGTTTTTATATATATGTGTGTGTATGAATGAATGTGTATATGCATCTATAATTCATATATATGTATACTGGAACTATCTATATATACGTGTGTATATATATCTACGTGTGTGTGTGTGTGAGAGTTAATCTATTTATTGTATGTGGACAAATGCATTTATGCATCTATGTGTATCTAGAGTACAGTTATACATACACACATACGTACACGCACATACATATATGTGCGTGTGTGTTATTTTATAATTGATAATCTGTACTTCACGAGGAAGACTCCTATACATAGACCTGGGATGAAGTTGCACTCACGAAACAGCAATTTAATGTGTGTGTGTGTGACTGTGTCTGTGCGTGTATGAAGAGGCTTCATCTCGTGTATGAAGTCAACATGGTTTTGAAGAATGTGCAAAGGTTCTCGTGTAAGAATGTGCAAAGGTTCTCTCTCTCTCTTTTGTTTTCTAGTTGCATGTCCTCTTGATGAATGGGTTGTGCTTTGGATCAGGGTTGTAGGGACATCTTAGGTTGACTTGGGAATATAAAAAGCCCAAGTAGAGAAGTTCTGGTAATTTCCCAAAGGGGATATGCATGTATATTCTCACACCTTGTCTTGTCCTACCTAAGAAGAAGGGCTACTCCTACCCTACCATGCTACTTGGAAGACAAAAACTACACTTGAAGGCAGAAAGAAAAAAAATAAAAGCATTACTTTGATTTGAATGTGCCAATGATGTCTATTGTAGGTCCCTTAAAACATGTGTCATTGATGTGTAATGTGAGCTCATGTCATGTGGGTGATGAAAACGCCCAAAAGATTGCTTCTCCTTTTTCTTTCTCCTCCTTCATGAGTTGATTTCGCCTTTTTTATTTCAAGCCTATTTTTATATTATTTTTATTTTCACGTATATAAATCTATGTAAAATCTATGTGAAACTTCAAACAACACACAACACGAACATTTCGAGGGTTGTCCCAACAATGAAGCTCATGTGATTGGGTTGTCCACCTCTCTTGAATGGGGTGAGGGTTCAATCCCACGGTCTACACTCACATGACAAATCATAATCATTGTGATGAGATCAAAGGTGACCCTTAGGGACTCTCTTATTGGCCTTCATGCATTCTCAATGGAGACCACAATTGTAGCAAGGGTCATGCTTGCTCTGATAGTGCTTCATCAATTCAAACCAATTTCTTCATCTAGCTTCATAGATTTTCTTTCCCAATTCTTATCCTTAGCAAACCTCTGGGCGCTCTATTCATTCCTAGTAGGTGCTAGATGTTCTACCTTTGCTTGTATGGGATTGGGAGGATCCCACGTGTAGTATGCCCTTCATTGTCCTGATGCACTTTAAGTCATTTTAAGCCTTGATAGATGTAGATCGTAGGATTGAACTTAATAAGTTTCAGCATCAATGTTACTATTGAGATTACTAGATGATTGTGTGGTTGTGAGAGCAAATACCTAAAATATGATAGGATATGGTTATGGTGTTTCAATTTTGTGATTGGAGAGGTATGGGTCACATGCTACAAGTGTAATGCTTTCATATTAGGATTGTTGGTGCTTACCTCTTAATAATATGGATTATAACAGATGTAGAATTCATCAAGAGTACAAGTACACTATGTGGGTGAGTATGTTATGCGCTACAGCATGATATAAAGTGTAAATAGCTTAATGTGTTTGCACATGGTCACATAGAAAATAGCTTAATGTGTTTGCACATGGTCACATAGAAACAAAATAGACCACTTGGTAGGCAAAGAACTTGGGTTGCTCATGGAAATGCAACCACAAATACCAGAAAAGGAACCATTAGAAGTGTTTTTAAACACTCCATAGACCTAGGATGTGCCAAAAACTCCTTAAATGACTTTACAAGATGGAAAGCAAAGGTCACTAAATACCACCCATAATGTTTATAAACATTTCAAAGAATCTCAGATGCAAGAGTAGTGCTTCTAAAAGGACCACTAATATGAATATTCAAGAGTGTTTATAAACACCAAGAAACGTGAGATGCATCACCACTATTCAAAAGGATGTCCTTAGATCATGAAGCAGGTCACAAATTCTCAAGAACAAGGATGGGAGGGTGGGAATGGTAGATTAAAAGAAGGATAGGAGGGTGGGAAAATGGGGGTAATAGGATGTAAAAATGATGAATAAGAAGGGCAAGAGGGCAGGGAAAGGGAAAAAATGAGGCCCAAAAATTAAAAATTGATGGCAAAAGGATTTTCTCAATGAGAAGGTAACAAAACAAACCACCAAAATGCAAGCACCACCATCACCAAAATCTCCAAAATCATTGCCAAAAGAACCACCACTTCCTCCACCTTGAGCAGGAATACCATGTGGAGAGTACACATGCAAAAGAAAAATTAAATGAGACTCAAAGTGAGTAGACCATGAAATGGGAGAACTCATATGGATTAGAGTGATCTTGCAACGAGCATGAAGTATGTTGGGAATCGAACTCACAACCTCCCAATTAGGAGTCCGATGGGCTAACCACTTGCCCCAAAAGCCATGGTTGAGGATTAGTTCCTATTATGGTCTCTCGTAAGGTGTGGGTCAACCATCTCCTACTAGGATTATATGACATTCCTCCCCCCTTAGATTGAGCATTGTCCTTCATCCTCACTTGTGGACCCTTCTAACTCTCTTGGACCCACGTTCCATGCATGAGCGCTTCCATCAACCTCAAATTCCAACACACGGACCAAATTTGAACCTATCCCACCCTTTGTGGGTGCCGAAATGCCCTTGCACCTTCATCTTAGACCATTTTCACACTCACCATGTATAAGCGCTTTTTCCAGTGCCCACGAATGTACCCTGTTTGGATGTACCCTGACAAGTTGTACCCTGATAGGATGTACCATGAGATGTGCCATGTCACGCCGCCATCTACAATGCCCAATTTCTCAACTAGGCTTTGATACCAATGTTGAGAATCGAACTCAGAACCTCCGAGTTAGGAGTACAAGGGGTTAACCACTTGCCCCAAAAGCCATGGTTGAGGATTACTTCCTAATCCTCTCTCTTAAAGCATGGTTCAACCATCTCCTACTAGGACTATGTGACAAAGTAGGTTCTACAAGGTTGTAACCAAGTATAATTTGGGGAGAGGCCCTCCTTATATAGAATTGGAGGAGGCTTTGCAATGTACATCATATGTGGGATACTTTCCCTTGAAAGAGAACCATACAAGGTAGAAGCAAATGGCAAGATACCCAAATACAACTAGATACAACTAAATAAATATAAAATGGAGTGGCTCCTAGATGCAAAATAGAAATGCACTCATATGGATACAAAAGGAAATGGAAGACATGAAATCATGCTGTCAACATCCTCCTCCTTGTATATAATCCCATAAACCCTAAAGAGCTACTTATTTCTATATGTTCTACGCTTAGTAATACACTCTATTTCGTGCTCCTAAGCTTCTACTTCTTCATACAGGTCCTTCAAGATCCAAAAGATGCCAAAATTCAAGATCCCCTCCGCTAATGTTTTTTCTCTCTCTCTCTCTCTCTCTCTCTCTCTCTCTCTCTATATATATATATATATATATATATATATATATATATATATATATATATATATATATAGCTATATATCTACGTGTGTATATATATCTATGTATGTATAAATGTGTTTATGCATCTATATATTTACAATCATTTATGTACCTTTGCATTTATCTATAAATCTATCGCTGTATGTATCCATAGTTCATATCTATTTACGCATGTAGCTTTGCATACTTTATTGATTTACTTGTCTTTTCTGTTTGCTAAGTAAAAAAGAAAACAAAAAATTCAACAAGAACTTATGAGACCTCTTGAAAATGAGTGAGACGAGGAGGCAAGTGGCAATTTAAAGGATATAATGAGAAAGGTAATTTAATCTCTCTCTTGTAGACACTAGCACTAGTTAGAGCATGAGCATAGTGTCTTCAAAGATGGAGCATCATCGATAGTAGGGAAAGTGTAAGAGATTATGTGTCTCTCTCGCACCTTAGGTTGTAGGAGGTTGGTATCTCTTAGAGGGGGCTTATACATACTCCGGCCACCAGAAGTCCAGTGAAAAAGGCACTTTTTGCCACATCATCATTAGACGTGTAATTTCTCAATCCAACATGTAAGATTAGCCATCGGATGACTAGAGCAAACTGGCACCTTAAGGCACTAGTCTCTTTAGGTCACCCAATGGCTAAACAAGGTACATTTCAATCATCTATTTTGTACCTTCAATCACTATTATTTGTTATTAACTTTAATCTTGTGTAGGTGTGTCAATCATCTTTTATGTACATTCAACCACTACTCTTCATTATTAACTTTAATCATGTGAAGGTGAACTATGTGAAGCAAAGGACTTTGTGCAAGTGAAATAGGACTAGTGGAGTGAAGCTCACCAGCTGCTTGATCAAAGGTAGCCAATGGCCATTGTTCGAAGTTCATTTTAATTAGTAGTTGATGCACTTCTGCCTCAAATGAATAGGATAGGAGTTTTATCAGAAGAATCACATGGTTGACCTAAGAGTGTTATGGGTATGTGAGAGTGTTATGGGTATGGGTACTTTGTAGTAAGGAATTTATGGGTCAAAAATAGAATAAAGTGGAACATAGATTACACATGGTGTAGATCAACTTTAACAAACATGTAACATAAGTCTATACTCTTAAAAGAAAAAATAGTATGAAATTAACCTTCGCTTTGATATTGCATACTAAAAACGTGACCATATTAGTTAATATATAGAAGCTAATTAATTAAATTCATCATGGGAAGACTCAATCATTTTTCTTACTAAAATTGATGACTTATATTGTCCTCTTTGGAAATAAGATGGTGTGAAAACCATCGAGATTGTGCATAAGTCTATCTTTTTTTTTTTTTGAACGTGGGATTACTTTCAAGTAAATTGCTATGTCAAATATGGAAATTCGATAAATGCTATTAAATGGTGCACAATATTCTTTAGAGAAAATGATCTTACATACATAAGTTTCTATAACAATCTATTTCTTAAAACACAATAGAAAATAATATCTATTATTTAAATAAAAAACAATTATTTGCATAGTTTATTCAACAAAAATATTATTTTATGATGTTTATATTTATGCCTATTGAAGATGTACGAATCAATTCACATGTTCATATGTTTGTATTTGATTTATGATAGGTAAAATGTCATCATCAAGAGGAGACTTTTACATCCCATCTCTACATGGAGAAGGGGAAGAATATGTACCTTCATCCTTCATCCCAACAAGTCAATCATTCCAATTCATTTACTTACATGCAAATGTTGTCCCAATCTTTTGATACACAAGTTGATGCAACCCATACTATTTTTCGAGCATATCCTACTTCATCACAACATATCAAAGGGGCATGATCTGATCACTCTTTAGCAAAACAATGGCAAGGAGTTGTATGGGATGATGCTCAAATGATTACTTTGCTCAAGTGCTTTGAGGAAGTTTATCTTCGAATCAAGTGAGGAAACCTTAAGACAAAGGGTTGGGAAGATGTCAAAAATGCCTTCAATAAGGAGGCATTAGCGGATTTTACTTCTGAACAAGTTTGCAATCGTATAGATACATTGAAGAAATAACATAGGAAGGGGTCCAAGAAGCAAAAAATGACAAGGTCTATTCCAAGTTTTTGGAGTTTTTTTGACTTATCTGAATGCATTTGAGGGGCCACACTTAATGTTAGAGGACTTCAAGGATCTTGACGGTGATGCTCGAGACATTTCTATTGAAGAAATCAATGATGATCCTCCAATCCAAGAAGATATCACCATAGATGTGGATGCAGACAATCTGAATGTTGAAAGTGTCAAGGGCAAAAGAGTTCGTGAGCAAAGGAGAAAATCTATTGATAATACACAAAAGATCATGATGGAGGGAGTTTCAGAGATGATACATGCACTGAAAGAAATGACTAATGCACAAATACAAAGTCAAGAAACGATACAAGAGAAAGACAATGAGTTTAAACTTCAAATGCCAGAAATACAAAGATCGATGTTAGAAACACAAAGATCAATGTTCTTGGATATTGTTAAAACAATATGGCATAATGAAAATCCTTGAGTTTTTCTTGTGTAATAGACTACAGAGTTTTCTTAAATTCAACTACTTTGATAATTTGCAATTGTTATCTTTTTTAATGAAAATGAAAATATATTTTTGTCACTTTCAAATTGTAAATAATGTTTTGTGTTAGTGTATTGATTTTTGAATATGTGTGTGATAGGATGCGACAAATGTGTTGGTGTACCTTTTTAGGATTTAATAGTTTCCCCCAAATCGTTGTCACATTCAAATGGGATCTTCTATTATGATAATTTGGATGTGGATGATAATTCAAATGGGATGTATTATGATAATTTGGATGTGTATGTATCTTCTATTTCCCCACAAGAATGGTGGATCTTTCCTAGGAAAAGGGTATTTTTTGCATCTATCCATAAGCCCATTTGGTTTGAGGGACGTCTAAACTCTAAATATAAATTTCAATATGCATATAGGATGTCATATGAATCATTTCATGTATTTTTAGATTTAGTTAGACCACCTTTATCATCTAGACATACCTCCTCTCACGTTAATGATACAATACCTCTCGAACTTGCACTAGCATGTGTATGCTCATTATGAAATGTAACTACTTCATACATCTTTTTTCCTAGCATTTTTCAATTTCAATTTGTGCTTGACTATTGTTATTTGCTTTGATGTATCCATGAATATCTTTAGAATGTTTTGAAAAGATGGTTCTTAGTTATAAAAATCAATAATTAGACTCATAATGAATTTTGTATAATTAACTAAATTAATCATGAAATTTTACTAAAAAACACTAGTGAAAATAGCTCATGTGCCCTTAATTCCAATGATTCAAGGTCACCAGATCTATCATGCATGTGCCGTTGGTACTCCATCCAATGACCCAAAAAGTTGTAGTCTAGTCACCTAAAAAAACATGCATGTGCACTCCCTATCTCTATGAGAGAGTTGGTTGAGGCAACAAATTCTTTCTCTATAATTGTCTTGTATGCTATCTTTATAGTTGTTGCTATCTCTATCAATCCAAAGGGTAGCACTACAACTATGAAGACTGAGTGTATTGATTGAATGAGAGAGAAAATGCTTCACTAAATTGAAGAGTTGCTTTAAGGGCTGCTACTAGTCAGTGTGTGAGGTGTTCTTCACCTTGAAGCATTGTGGTTCTGGCTAAATATGTGTAAAGAGAGGTCTCAACTACGTTTCTTTCTCAATTTCAATCTTATTAAGAGAGAACATGCATACTTTATGTATGATACCTTTCACCTCCTCTATCACCTCTCATGCTTGGTCCATTGCCCTCCACTTTTGCAATAGAAGCTACTACCATGGAGAGGTGTCAATCATGTGATACAACTGTAATGCTTTTATATTAGGATTGTTGATGCTACCTCTTAATCATATGGATTATAACAAATGTAGAATTCATCAAGAGTACAAGTGCACTATGTGGGTGACTATGTTATGAGCTACAACATGATATAAAGTGTATGTAGCATGCAATGATATATAGCTTAATGTGTTTGTACATTTTTGCATAGAAACAAAACATGTCAGCTTTACTTTTGGTGGGTAGAGAACTTGGGTTGCTCATGGAAATGTGGCCACAAATATGATCAAAGAAACCATTAGAAGTGTTTTTAAAGACTCCATAGACCTAGGATGTGATGGAAATCTCCTTAAATGATTTTACAAGATGGCAAAAAAAGGTCACCAAATACCACCCAAAATGTTTATAAACATTTCAAAGAATCTCATATGCAAGAGAAGTGCTACTAAAAGGACCACTAATATGAGTATTCAAGAGCGTTTATAAAGACTAGGAAACGTGAGATGCATCAGCACTATTCAAAAGGATGTCCTAAGATCGTGAAGTAGGTCACAAATTCTCAAGTACAAGGATGGGAGGGTGGGAATGGTAGATTAAAATAAGAATAGCAGGGTGTGAAAATGGGGCTAATAAGATGTAAAAAATGTTAAAGAAGAAGGGAAAGATAGCAAGGAAAGGGAAAAATGAGGTCCAAAGAGTAAAAATTGATGGCAAAATGCTTATGTTATTGAGAAGATAACAAACCACCAAAAATCAACCACCATCATCACCAAAAACTCCTAAATCAAAGCCAAAAAAACCACCACAACCTCCACCTAGAGCTCTAATACAATGTAGAGAGTACACATGTAGAAGAAAAATGAAATGAAACTCAAAGTGAGTAGACCATGAAATGGGAAAAATCATATGGATTAGAGTAAGCTTGCCAAGAGCATGAAGTAGGTTCTACAAGCTTCTAACCAAGTACAATATGGGGAGAGGCCCTTCTTATATAGAGATGGAGGAGGCTCTCCAAAGTACATCATATGTGGGATACCTTCCCCTTGAAGGAGAACCATTACAAGGTAGAAGCAAATGGCAAGATACCCAAAACACAACTAGATACAAGTAAATAAATATAAAATGCAATGTCTCGTAGATACAAAATGGAGATTCTATCATATGGATACAAGGAAATCAAATACATGAAATCATGTTGTCAACATCCTCCCCCTTGTATATATACTCCTATAATCCCTAAAGAGCTACTTATTTCTATATGTTCTACACTTAGTATTACACTCTACTTTCAGCTCCTGAGCTTCTACTTTTTCATATAGGTCCTTCAAGATCCAGAAGAAGATGTCAAAATTCAAGATCAAATGTCATCTATGAGCTCTACACAAAATAGAGTGGAAAACGAGTGGTGGGTAGCTTAAAGGGTGTCATTAAACTTATTGAAAAATATATACATATTCAAAGGGATTAGACTTATTACCTACTATAAAATGCCTATTGTTACCAAGGTCTACTTCTCTATTATGTTCTTTGAGTATGATAAGGTTACTTGTGAGATCAATCAAAGAAAAATTGAATATCTCAGTCACACAACCCCTTGTCACTCTAGCACAATGGTGAGTACCAACGTGAGGAGATCCACCTCATAATTGTCAATCCGTGGAGACATGAGGACTAGTATGAAGACTATGAGCAAGTGAAGGCACAAGTGCGTGAGTAAGAAGCACACAAACATGCACACACATACACACACACGCGCACACAAGGCAAGAACAAGGAGAGGAACAATGGAGTTCTTTGCATTAGTCAAAAAGTCTCTTACATAAGCTCAATTCACCAGCAATCTACCCTCAAAAATGATCTCTCTAGCTCTTTTTATAGTTTTTTGACTAGATTTGGCCTTGTCCAGACCTAGTGTCCAGACCTAGTGTCCAGCCTAGTTAAAAATTAGGTTCTAGAGCCTATTTGAGGGCTCAAACGGAGTCCAAAAATTATGAAAATTGTTATGTAGCTAATTCTAATACTCCTCAAGCTCAAGAACTCCTCAGCTTGAACAAAATGGAGTCTATTCTACCAAAAATGGGATTTACAATGTGTGTGTAGTGATGAAAATCACTTAATTGGAAATACTTTAGTGGAAAAAAAGATTAGGCCTTGTTGCCATATTGTGCATGACTGCTCCTTTGTGCTAGTATGCTCTTCATATGACTTGTATGCCAACACTCCCCCCTTCTTAGCGTTTGTCGCCCCTGACAGACCTCTGTTCTATAGGGTGATCAATATAGTATTGTATCACGTTGGTGGCGAGCTCATGTTCTCCGATCCATAATCCTCGTGCTAGATCAGCTTGTAGTGCATCCCAATTGATTGCACCTGGGACATCGGGTTGAGGTGTCGTGTAGTACTTGGAGTACATAGTTTGTTCACATGCAAAGAGATGAAGCAGGTGTGTAGGCTTCCGTGCGAAGACCTCTGAGTGATACTCCCAGAAACCTGATCTGAACATGTCTTCAAATGTTTGTTTATAGAATGCGGGGAGGTATTTGATGCGTGCATGCCAAGCGTAAGCCACACGAATGTTGGGGGTGGTGATCATGTCGTACACCAAATCGTAATTCCCATGGGTAAACCCTAGTAGATTTACCTATGGTGCTTCTACATTTCTAAAAGTTTTGAGCACTACTTGCATCATGTCCAAAATTTTGAGCATCATTTGGGCTGCAACATCCGGCATGGGTTTCAGTCGAGGCATCCAATGTCAAATTGTTGCCATCATGTATGCTACTGATGGTGGTCCCTATGGTGGCACGATGTATGGATAATTGAGCCATTCCTTACATTGAGCATTATTATGTACCTTTATGTTGAATGCCTTCCATGATCTGCATCATGGAACGGGGCCATAACATGGATTGTACAGTAGATGCAATGGAGCATGGTTCTAGGTGCGAAGCATTTCAGGATATGTCTCTAGAAGTTTTTGTTGCCATGTCGGTTGATAGATTCTACCTTTCTGTGCCTCTGGAGGAAGGTCTTTTGGTTGAAACTAGGTAGCAAATGAAGGGATCTTACCCGTGAATCTCTGTATTTCTACATTATAATCGGCCAGAATAACATAGTAAGGCCTATATTGGAGTTCTGATGAGAGGATAAGGCATCTAGATGATAGATTCTTGAAGTAAGTAGATTGTAACACAGTTTCTTCTATGACTCTCATGGCCTGATTTTGCACTACTGTGCGCTCTTCATGAGAACTCCCAATTTCTTCCACCTGCTTTAACCATGGAGGTCGTGGCGCTTCAAAAGTATCTTGGCCTTCTTCTGTTTGTCGTCCCCCTGGGATGGGTTGTAGCTCATAATCCTCTTCAAATGTCTGTTCCATAGGAATCTGTACTGTTTCTTCATCGATGGGAGGTTCTGGTAGGGAAGTGGTCTCTCATATTGTAGTAGGCATGCTTGCAATTCTGTGACCTGTTTTTGGAGATCTTTTAGGGCCTTTGAGTCTGTGAGAAGTGAGGTTGCAGAGGAGGTGGTTTGAGGGGCAGTCATTGTGTATTTTTGTTGTTTCTGTTTCAGTTGACCCAGTTCCTCTGATAACTGGTCATGTGCTTCAAGCAGCATAGCATAATCTTCGAGGATTATCTTTATGTTTTCCGGGGCCACTGCTTGAAATTTTGAGGGGTTGATGGGTGCCCCTGGTGTGCTTTCGATGGCTTCTTCTAAGTTCTCTTGGTTCTGTAGCTGTAGGTGTCGATTCTTTTCATGAGCGGTTGCAAGGTGTCGCTTGAGTAGGGACATATTTCGTTGAAGCTTTGAGTTGCGTTCTAGCTGTGTCTGTAGATGGCCTTCCATCACTTGTATTGCTTCCTCGTTTGTGTTCTGTAACTGTACTTCCAATATGCTATGAGCCTCTTGTAAAGTTTGGAATTGTGTATGGAGGTGAGCATTCTCCTCTTCTAGTGCAGCAAGATGGTGTTGTAGCACCTTCGAGTGCTCTTGTAGTCGTACGTTATGTTGGTGGAGCTGATTGTACTCTATCCTTAACTATGATATACAAGCGAGCATGGTGTCCAATGCATTGTCTATGGATGATGGTGTGGTTTGTACAATGGAAGATGCAAGGGGAGGGGATTGGGGAATGGGAAGAGTGAATGATGTGTCTATTGGAGATGTGTGTGGGGGTGAAATTGGTGGAGGGGGAATGGGAGAAGGTGGAAGTGTGGGGAGAGGGGGAGGTGCTGTGGGTGGCAAAATGTCCATACTTTCAGGAGTGGATGCAAGTGTGGTGTATATTGGAATGGTAGGTGGTGTGTGTGTGAGAGTGGTGAATAAGTGTTGTGTGGATGGTGGGGATGGGATTGATGAGGAGGGTGGGGTGGTGGCTTGATACATTCTACAAAAGTAGTCATGGGCGCGTTGAAGGAATGGTGGTAGGGGAGGTGGAAAATGAGAACTTGGAGGCGGAAAAGCCATAAAAGGGGATGTGGTGGCTGGGAATCCAAAGAAAACGGATCTAGAGTCAGGATGGTCTATGGCTGAGGGCATGGGGGATGGTTCTCCTAAGGCAGGCTCTATGAAGGACTCACTGATGACGGTGGAGGTATTATATAGGGGGTTTTTAAAGGAGGAGAACAAAGTAGAACTAGAGGTTGGACTACGGAAGATGAAGGCTTGCTCTGTGGGTTGGGTAGTCGAAGTGATATTTATAGCTTTCGTTCGAGGAGGTGATGGGGGAGGGGTCGGTGGTAGTGGTTCGGTTGACTCATCCTGGGTGACGGGGATCTCTTGGCCAATGGTTGCTACTGTCTGGGAGGTTGTCTCAATGGGTTCAGTTGTAATAATAGGTTCTTCCCCCGTAGTAATGGAAATTTGGATGTTTTTACCAGACCATGGTCATGTCTCGAATCTTCGTGGATCATATTGAACTGGAGGCCTCTTAATCGTTGTTCGAATTGCTTCTACTACCCCATATGTTTCTGCCATCAATAAGAGACCTTCACTATATTCTGAGTCAACTCCGGCTTCTTCTAATAACTGATCCATGAGCACCCGACTGCTCTGTTTGGTGAGCAACTGTTGCAACCGCACTCATTCCATTATTTGATATAGCCTCCGGAGTTTTGCTGTTTAAGATGGGGCTTCAGTTGTTTCTTCTGCTTCTGCTTCTTCTTCTGCCTCTGAGTGTTCTAGTTGTTGTGACAAAGTTCTCTACTACTCATCATCCCAATGTACATGGTGGCCTTTTGTGGATTTCCTCCTTCTTTGGGAAGATGTTCCCTATTCTTCTATATCTCAATAGAACTCTACATCAAAAAGTTGTGTATTCTGCAAGAATGATTCGAAGTCGAACGTACCCATCCCTTCAGCGTCTCCAATCGCAGGAAATTCGAATTCAGGAGGGACAGGAGGAGCCATGGGGGCAGCTTGTGATGTGCCTTCAGATCCAAATCTTGGTATGCGAATGGTAAAGGGAGGCACAGTGGCATCTCCTCGTGGCAAGACTTCCGGGGTCGTTAGAACTTTGCGTGTTTGGACACAAGGAATAGAGCCCCTCATGCACTTCGATTGATGTGTGGCCGATTTGAGTCTCTTGAACATTTGTAGTTGTGACCATGTTAAAGCACGTTCAATAGGTACATCATATGCTAAGCACTTGTAGATGATGCACGTGATTGCACAACATCCATTCACCACGAGCTTTCTATGTGACCTTTTATTTGCTTCATATAGTTGCTCTATAATCCATACATGAAGCTTAATCGGTAATGCACTTGTCTCTACCAAGTAAAGAGTGAACCAAATCCGCTTGTGGGGTTGACTATACCAATCTTGACCGGGAAACGCAAAATGTTGCATGCACATGCGAAGGGGAATGGACACATTCGGTGTGAGTGCCGCCATATCTTTCAACTTTTGTAGCTTCCTGTTCTTCATATTAGTGGGGATAAGACGATACTTCTCAGAGGGCACATGCGTGCCATGCATGTTGAATGTAGAGCTCACCAATTCCAAAGTGAGTTCAAACCTTTTCAACTCATTGTTGTCCAATAAGGAAGGAATGACAAATGATCCTAGTTTATCTTTTTCTTCATGCACCTGTAAAGTTGAGACCAAGTAGTAACATCATAAGAGATCTGGTTTGGATAAAGGTGTTACAAAATACTCGGCTAATCCTGCACGCTCCCATATGGTCAGCAGATCTTGTGTGTTCTGGAGAGTCTCAAACTCCTTGGAAAAGAACTAGAATCTTGCCCATTGCTTATCATGCTCACACTTGGACTCCCAGATGTACTTGGCCTCTCCTAAGGATCCTGGCATGCCACTGAACCAATGAGAATTGGCATGGACCCTCTCTGTTATTCCTGTGGGAGGATCCGGTATAGGTATTTGTTGGAGATGTTGCAGCTCTATGGGTCGTTCAGTTGGAGGCACATCAAGAAGTAGACTATCCACATCAATCCTTGCAGTACTTACTCCTGCCTGTGAGCTCGGACCTGTTGCTTCTGCCATGAGACTTCTTGTAGCTATGGATGCTTATCTGCTAGAAGAAGAGAGGCACATTAGCATTGCATAGGAAACAGGATGTTATGGTGTTCCCTCCACAATACTAACATGACATTTCAAGTGGTTAGGGGTTAGCGGGTGGAGTGTTTGGTGATGTGTGAGAATGTTGGTTAGTGGGTTAGTGTTCATCCTAGATGCATACTTTGGATGTGCAATGTACTCGGAATGCACCTACATCAGAGGGGACTGATTTACAAAATTGGGTCAGGCGGCTTGATACGAGGTTTAAGTCTCCAAATTTTGATTGTGGAATTGTAGCTCTTAGTGATGATGACACGTAAAGGTTTGTGGACTGGATTGTGTTGGATTTGGGACCTTTTGGGTACCCATTTCCCGACATTCCTAGGTGCGACCGAAGATGTAGTGGTGTGGCGTGTAGATGTTTGCCGTGAGATTTGTGCCAAGGGTGCTTGTGAGTGTTGATTCAATCTTGTGAATGGGGGTGAAGCTATTTGAGCTCGGAAGCAGATCTTGGGCACCCATATCTGTCTAGCATTTGGGATAACCTTCATTAACTTCTTTGGAACCCAAATATAAATGGTTTGTGTAGATTGATTCCTCGGATACTCCTTCGTTGTGATCCTACATGGTGTAGCACATTTGGTGCATCTTTGGGATCCTATCTCCAACGCTGAGGGTTGTTCACCCTTGCATACCCAGATCTGCTTCATGCCAAAAGGTATTTTATATTGCACTGGTCATTGCTCATGCTTCTTCATTATCGGCCTTCTTTGTGAAGTATGTTGTCCTGCTTGCTTTCCTCGAATCCTTCTTGGAAAAGAAGGGAACTCCTCTTTGACTTCTGCACTTTTGTCAAGAGTGACAATCTTCTGCACCTTTGAACTTTGGACAAGAATAACATCGTTATCTTCATGTGTGTTCCTCGAGGGACCAAGATTTGGTGCCTCTTCTAGTGGCCTAAGTGATGGAGAAAGTAAATCTCCAAAAGAACAAGCTATCGTTGATGTTAGACCACCTCTATATCAAGAATAACTTCAGACTCCACTTAATTTTGAAAAACAATTATCAAACTATCAAGAAATTGATCAACTGTGAAAAATTACTTCTCAGAAAAATTCTACTGCAGATTAATCACTCATTGACTAACCATTTGTGTAAAGTTTTTTATAAAACTTTGTAGAATGTGTTGCCTAGAGATTGCGAACCTTCTCCAAGTTAAATCACTTCAAATGCTTGAGTAGAATGTGAGAAATGACTCAAACACTTTACCTATGTCTGAAACTACCTCTCTGTAATGACGACTTTGACACCTGTAACTTCTAAGCTATGGTTCTCCCAAACTATATCCCGTTTAATCAAATGCTTTTAGCCATAGATGGCTTACCTCTCAACTCAAATTTTGAATCCTCATTTGTGTAAAACTTTACACTATGTGCTGAGTACTGACCATTTCTTTAACCACGAAATCTGCACCTAATTCAGAAGACACTCAAAACTTTTCACATATGAATGTTCCTATTCAAAATTCTCTCAACCTGTTTGCAATTGGACTCTCAAACTTTAGCCATAGATGGATTAACTATGGACTTAGATGTGTACAAAAGGATTTCTCATAAGATTAAGCACAGAAGGAGAATTAGAGAAAAGATCGATGCGCCATTCTTTGAAAACTTTCTCTTATCTTAACTTTTCATACATCTGATGGATGATACATATATTGTTCATCATCTAATCATCTATATTTCATCTCATGCTCTCTTATGCTTATAATACGACTATAAGCATGTACTTATATATACATACAAGTCCTAATTCGTCATTACTTCAAGTACATTGAAGTATATACAGAAGTAATGTACATATGATTTAAAGAACTTTGTTATCTGAATCTTCTCTTCATTCCATGAAGTTGATCTTCAATCTTTTCTTCATCTCTTTACTTCTAAACTTTATGTAATCACTAAGTGTTGATTGTTCTGCTCCAACAGCTCCCCCTCAATCATCAATTGTGATTACCTGCATCTTCTTTATTCCTGCCATATCTTTAAACCTCTACAACTTTGGTCCATCCAAACTTTTTGTCATCATATCTGCAATTTGATCTTTTGTAGGAGTATGCATGACTTCAATTTCTTTATCAATGACCTTCTCTCTCAAAAAATGATACTGAATTTCAATATGTTTAGTTCTAGCATGAAACACAGGATTTGCTGCCAAGTATAAAGAACTCATATTGTCTCCACAAATGATAGGAGTACTCTGAACAACATCAAAACTCTTCATAAGTGTCTTTATCCATATTACTTCCTTTGCAGTTTCCACCATGCCTTTGTATTCTGCTTCTGTAGATGATAAAGCAACTGTATGTTGCTTCTTAGAACACCATGAGATTAGCTTGTCTCCCACATAACACAAATATCCATGTGTTGATCTTCTATCATCCATATTACCTGCCCAATCTGCATCACTATATATTTTGACTCTTGTATCTGAAGTAAACCCATAGTACAACCCTTCTTTGAGTGTACCCTTGATGTACCTAAGTACTCTTTGTCCTGCAATCCAATGTTCCTTTCTAGGACAATGCATGAATTGAGATAGAACTCCAACTGCATATGACAAATCAGGCCTTGTTAATGTAGCATAAATCAAGCTACCCACCAAACTCTGATAGAGCTTCATATCTTTGAATTCTTCTCCTCCATATTTAGTCAATCTATGATTCACTTCCATTGGAGTTGGTGCTATCCTACAATCTTCCATTTTAAATTTGGTTAGCAAATTTTTCAGATACCTTTCTTGAGTCACATATACTCCATGTTGAGTATATGAAATCTCCATTCCCAAGAAGGATGACGAATTTCCCAAATCACTGATTTTGAACTCTTTCTCCATCTGTTTCTTAATTATTTGTATGTCTTTATCATCTATTCCTGTAAGTATTATGTCATCAACATAAATACAAACATAAATAAATCCATCTTCACTTGCTTTGACTAGCAAGCTACTATCTGCCTTTGATGCTTGAAATCCAAGTTCCTTCAAGAACTTTACAAGCCTATAATTCCATGCCCTTGGGGCCTGCTTCAATCCATATAAAGCTCTCTTGAGCTTACATACATAATTTTGATACACTTGATCTTTGAAACCATCTGGTTGTTCCATGTAGACTTCATCTGAAATGTAACCATTCAAAAAAGCATTTTTAACATCTAATTGAGATAATTTCCAACCTTTGCAAGCAGCAATTGCTATGAGTGTCCTGATGGTTGTCATCTTTGCCACAAGACTATAAGTCTCATCATAGTCCACTCCATATGTATGTGCATATCCCTTCACAACAAGTCTCACTTTGTACCTAGACACACTTCCATCTGCAAACCTTTTTGTTTTGTAAACCCACTTACATCCAATGATTTTCTGGCTATTAGGTTTAGGAACCAGATCCCATGTCTGATTTTCCATCAATGCATCATACTCCTCTTGCATAGCTTCTTCCCAATTCTTCTTCCCTTTGGCTTCATCATATGTAGATGGATCTTCATCTGCTTTTATCATGTAAGCATAATCCTTAGTAGTCAAGAATGAAGTATCATAGCTATACCTTGTAGGTTGCCATTTGTGCCTTGTAGACCTCCTGATTTCTCCAATCCTTGAGGTTTCTGGTTCATCACACTCTAGATCAAACCTTGGCACTTCTTCACCTTCAACCTGTATTTCATTTTTCTCTTCTTCATCAAATATCTGAATCTTTGTTTTGCCTTTCTTCTGATTCATAATTTCTTCAACTTCTGCATACACATTAGATGTACCTGCATACCAAGTACTTTGCTCATCAAACGTAACATCCTTGGACACAAGGAATTGTTTTGTAGATGGACTCCACAATCTATAACCCATCTGCTTGTCCTCATAACCAATGAATACATACTTCTCTGCTTTAGGTTCCAATTTATGCCTCAATTGAGATGGCACATATGCATATGCCAGGCATCCAAATATTTTACAATGATCCAAGGTAGGTCTCTTACCCCACAAAGCTTCATATGGTGTCATACCCTGCAAAGCTTTACAAGGCAATCTATTAACCAAATATGTGGCTGTGTTTACAGCCTCAGCCCACAAATAATTTGGGCAATTCTTCTCTTTCATCATGGATCTTGCAAATTCAACAAGTGTCCTGTTTCTTCTTTCTGCTACCCCATTTTGTTGAGGAGAGTACCTGCAAGTAACTTCTCTCTTTATACCTGCATTCCACAAGTAATCACTGAACTCATTAGAGAAATACTCTCCCCCTCCATCTGACCTTAACCTCTTCAATTTTTGACCTGTAATTCTTTCTGCATATGCATGATAGTGTTTAAATGTATTAAACACTTCTGATTTATCTTTGATCACATAGATTGTGATCCACCTGGTAGCATCATCAACATATATGACATAATATCTTGAACCATTTATACTAAAATCCTTTGAAGGACCCCACACATCTGTATGTACCAATTCAAGTCTTTTTGAATACATAAAACCATGCTTATTGTATGATTGCTTATGAGGCTTACCTAACTGACATGCTTCACATCTGTATCTCATGTGTTGACCTGTAGCATTAGGAAATCCAAGTACTGAACCATTGTTAACCATTTCTTTGATACCTCTTTCATTAAAATGTCCAAGTCTTTTATGCCAAAGATCCAATTCAGATACCTTCTGCTCTCCATATGTAAACATAGCATGTCCAATATTTCCTTGTACCTTTAATGTGAAGAGCCTTCCTTCCTTCTTTCTTGTAACAATCTGTTTATACCCTTGACTAGGGTCTTCAACATAAACTCCATCATTAGTGAACCTTACCTCATATCCTTTTTCCACAATTTGACCTACACTGATCAAATTCTTTGGAATTGTAGGAACATACAGAACCTTACTCAAGAGAGTGCTTCCATCTTTGGCTTTGATTGAACCAACTAACTTTACCTTATGCTTTTTATTATCACCTGTTTGGACTATATGATTAATTGCATTATAATCTAGATCAGTCATCAAGGCAATGTTTCCACTCAGATGGTTGCTACATCCTGAGTCAATGTAAAATACTCTCATGTCTTCATGTGAGGCTTTACATGTTGCATTCATAATAAGAGTCGAATCTTCTTTCTGATCTGATGCATAATTGTAGAAGGTGTTATTATAGGATTGACTTTGGAAGTTTCTTCCTCCACCTCTTCCAAAAGAATTCCTACCACCTCTACCTCTAAATTTTCCTCTCTGAAATCTACCACCTCTTGCTCTTTGATTAAATTTCTGACTAAAATTACCATTGCTTTGATTATTATGCCAACAATCATGAGATAGATGATTGTTCTTACCACATATCCAACAAGCTCTGACATTATCTTTGTTATTTTTGCCTCTTCCTCTACTTCTACCATTTCCTCTTCCTCTTAGGAAGTTTGCTTGGCTTGAAGTACCTTCATCTTCACCTAATTGTTGCTTTCCTTTATTAGCTTTCTTCTTGTCTTTAGAGTACATTGCATGACCTGCACTCTTGTCAACATCTCCTTTGATATCATTCTCAAAAGTTAGCATATGTCCTAACAATTGATTCAAATCAGGAGTGAAATGATTTAATGAAAGTTCTATAGACAAAATAAAAGGCTTCCACTTCTCATCTCCTCTTAGCCCTGTGAGAATTTGTCTTACCAATTTGTCTTCTTCAATATCCTCATCCACTGCACCTAAAGAATCTGCAATGTCCTTGATCTTTGTCACATAATCAAATATTGATTGTGAAGCCTTCTTCTTGAAAGTAGTAAACTCTGCCCATAATGAAGCTCTCCTTGATTTGGTTGTGTTCTGAAAATGCTCTTCCAAAGCATTCCAAATGTCACTTGCACTTTCAAGTCCTCTAATATGAGGAAGCAAGTAATCATTCACTGCCATGTAGATTATGCTCCTTGCTTGAGCATCCTTCTTCATCTGCAAGCTCCTCCCTAGTTGGAACACTAGGATCTCTGAATTCTGGCTTTTCTTCCTCTCCTGTGATGTATCCCATCAGATCTTTGCTCATAAGATGAGCTTCCATTCTCATTGACCAAGCTGGATAGTTCTCTCTATCCAACTTCTCAATTTGGAGACTATCTCCCATCCTTTCTTCACCTATACTATCAAATCTTTAATCCTTATAAGGAATGAATGTACCTTGGCTTTGAATGTTACTCCTTCTGATCCTTTTGACAACCTTAATGTGTCTTCCTTCAATCTTTCTTCACACTTTATCCTTTTGATCCTTCGAGATGTAAAGTTTGTATGTCTGCAGCAGTCCGAGTCTTCCTTTCCTCAATTTTGATACACCGTGCTCTGATACCACTGATGGAGAAAGTAAATCTCCAAAAGAACAAGCTATCCTTGATGTTAGACCACCTCTATTTCAAGAATAACTTCAGACTCCACTTACTTTTGAAAAACAATTATCAAACTATCAAGAAATTGATCAACTGTGAAAAATTACTTCTCAGAAAAATTCTACTGCAGATTAATCACTCATTGACTAATCATTTGTGTAAAGTTTTTTATAACACTTTGTAGAATGTGTTGCCTAGAGATTGTGCACCTTTTCCAAGTTAAATCACTTCAAATGCTTGAGTAGAATGTGAGAAATGACTCAAACACTTTACCTATGTCTGAAACTGCCTCTCTGTAATGACGACTTTGACACCTCTAACTTCTAAGCTATGGTTCTCCCAAACTATATCCCATTTAATCAAATGCTTTTAGCCATACATGGCTTACCTCTCAACTTAAATTTTGAATCCTCATTTGTGTAAAACTTTACACTGTGTGCTGAGTACTGACCATTTCTTTAACCACGAAATCTGCGCCTGTTTCAGAAGACACTCAAAACTTTTCACATATGAATGTTCCTATTCAAAATTCTCTCAGCCTGTTTGCAATTGGACTCTCAAACTTTAGCCATAGATGGATTAACTATGGACTTAGATGTGTACAAAAGGATTTCTCATAAGATTAAGCACAGAAGGAGAATTAGAAAAAAAATCGATGCACCATTCTCTGAAAACTTTCTCTTATCTTAACTTTTCATACATCTGATGGATGATACATATATTGTTCATCATCTACTCATCTATATTTCATCTCATGCTCTCTTATGCTTATAATACGACTATAAGCATGTACTTATATATACATACAAGTCCTAATTTGTCATTACTTCAAGTATATTGAAGTATATACAGAACTAATGTACATATGATTTAAAGAACTTTGTTATCTGAATCTTCTTTTCATTCCATGAAGTTGATCTTCAATCTTTTCTTCATCTCTTTACTTCTAACTTTTATGTAATCACTAATTGTTGATTGTTCTGCTCAAACACTAAGTGCTTGATTTTCTAATTCAATCGTGATGCGGGTTTGGCCTACCCAAGCCTGAAGAAGTCCACTTCTTAGGTTGAAGTTGACTGCATGATCATAGATCCAGTCTTGGCCCAAGACAAGAGGCTCGGTTAGATCCTCGTCTTCACATACTAGCACTTTGACTTCCATATGAACCTCTTGAATGTAGAGGGGAAGTTCCACTCACCCATGCAAGGGGTTTCCACACCTCCCAATCCTATGAGATATGCCTCTATAGGATTGACCTTCAATTGCAATTCTTGGCAGTAAGAAAATTGAATTGACTAGTTGCCACTCCTGAGGCAATTAAGGCTCTCACGGTCCTTGCACTCTCTCCTTGTCCTACCTCTAGGTCACAAAAGGTTGTCGATCGAGTATCCTATGGGAGCGTTCACCTGAAGCCTCACACATGGTCATGTGATAGCCTAGAGATTCTTGAGTGTCAGGCATAGGCTGATCTCTACCATGTCTTCTCAATTTCATTCGTCGCATGCGTTCTAAAGCTTCTGCCTGTGCTTCTTCCCTAATTCGCTTTTCCTCTTCCTTACGTTTCTTTGCAGTATTGAGTCGATTTAACATCTCCTCTGTGAGGGGTTCCTGATATAACTTGACTCTACATCCACTTATGTAACTTGGTAGAATATCGCCCTCTAGAGTGGCTAGTTGAACTACTCCACTTGTGGAGATCCTATTGATAATCATTGCTCCATAACCTCTCTTCTCTAACTTCCATGCATGTTGCTTCAAGGTGTAAACTAGGACTAGGTCTCCTTCCTTCAAGCCCTTATCCTTCACGTGTGCATCGAAATATGCCTTTTGCCTCTTCTTGGCTGCATAAATTCCTGCTGCAACCCTCAATCGTGTTTCACCTAATTGTTCAAGATCGAAGATTTTGGAGGATAGCTCATGGCCTGTCCAGTCATGCTCTTGTGCTACTTTCAACGTAGGTATCAAAAAGTCTAATGGTAGCACTGCATTTTGGCCAAAAACCATCTGAAAGGGCATGGCTTGGAGCACTGTTTTATAGGCAACTCTATATGCCCAAACAACATGGTGTAGCTATTTGTCCCAATCAGAGCGTTTATTATTAACCAATTTTGTCAATACATTGCATAGAATCTTATTTGTGCTCTCGGCTTGTCCATTAGCTTGTGGATGATAGGGGGCAGACTTCTTATGTATCACCAAGAATTCTTGCAGAAGTTTTTCTATGACTTCATTCAAGAAGTGTGTGCCTCTATCACTCACTAACTCTATTGGTAATCAGTATCTAGTGAACACGTTCTCAAATAAGAACTTGGCTGTTGTTTGAGCATCGTTCTTCGTTGTGGCCTTTACTTCTCCCCACTTGGTTAGATAATCAGTGGCCACCAGAATGTATTCACCATGGGAACCCTTAGCTGGGGGGTTAATAGGACCAACAAAGTCTATTGCCCACTTAGAGAATGCACCTCCACCCATCATAGGTTTCAATGGCATCTCATCTTTACGTATAGGATACTGAGTTCACTAACAAACCTCACACCTCTTCACGTAGGTATGTGCATCCATGTGAAGTGTGGGCCACCAAAGACCTACAAAAGTACTGCCTTGATCACTCTATCTGTTCCAAAGTGTCCTCCTACCAAACCTTGGTGAGCAGTTTCCAAGATTTTTAGATATTCGCTCTCGTGGACACATAATCGAAGATATCCATCCTTTCCTCGTCTGTATAGATTTTCACCAATGAGAGTATAGTCTAAGGCTTCTTGTTCTAAGCTTCTTTGTCTAGCTAATGTCATATCTTGGGGAAAGGTTCTTGTCCTCAAAAAGGTTACGAATGGTTCACTCCAATCTGGTACTAAAGACATCCGATAAAGAGTGGCATATTCCACTGGTGATTTAGTATGATAGATTGGGCATTCCTTACACATCCTATGGACATCTACTTCCATCATTGGCCAGTGCACTCCGAGTCTCTTCAGTGTCTGTAAAGTCCTTTGCTTCGAGTAATGCTGCTCTAATGCATCGACATGTGCTAACTGCAACCATTTCGCGTACTCATCCTCTTCCACGCAACAAGCCAATATCCCTTGATTGGTATGTTTGTACATACTCCCTGCCATGATATGGTACTTCTGAGCTTTTACTATCTCCTTGTCTCAGGTGTTTGCTACTGGATGTTTAGGCCCATATGTCAATATTGGCACTAAGGACTTGGCCCACTATGGTACAACTTCCAGATTAAACAAGTAAGCATCAGGAAGGTCATCTGATACTCCTTGTGGGGCCTCTCCGGTTGTGAGCCTTGAGAGATGATCTGCTCTCAAGTGAGTCTTTCCTTTCCTCACCACTACCTCAAAGTCATATTCCATTAGCAAATTTAAACTTATTTGCAAGCAAATAGTCTCTAAACTTTTTAACCGCATATACCATGCCTAATCCTTCTCTCTTAGTAGTGGTATAATTCCGTTCAGCTGCATTTAGCTGTCTACTAGCATAGGCAATTGGAAGATCCATATTACCTTCACGTGTAGGTTGTGCAAGCACACACCCAATAGCATAATTGGATGCATCCACATGGACATGGAATGGCTTGTTCCAATCTGGTGTAGTCAAGATTGGTGCTGAACACAATCATCGCTTAAGCTCATTGAAGGATTTCGTGCACTCATCAATCCACTCCAAATTGGTCAAAAGTCCGTACAAAGGCTTTGCAATGATGGCATACATGTGTATGAAACGTCGATAATAAACACAATGCCCCATGAAAGCTTGCACTTCCTTGACATTCCTTGGCCTAGGTAGTTCAGAGATAGCTCTCACTTTCTCTTCATCAGTGGATATGCCGTTCTTTGACCCTATGTATCCTAGAATCTTGCCCTGCCTAACCATGAAAACACACTTTTCTGGGTTCAAGCAGACTTGATATTCTCTACATTTATCAAAGATTTGTCTGGGTTCAGGTATATGGGTTTGTCTAATGTTGGAATGTCTCTAGAAGGTTGCAGGAGCATTGGTGAGCCCAAATGGCATTACTCAAAAAGAAAATATACCCCAGTCTGTGGCAAAAGCCATCTTTTGCTGATCTTCCAGTGCAATGGCTACTTGATTATAACCAGAGAACCCATCTAGGAAACTGTATACTTCTTTTCTTGCTACCCTTTCTAATAGATGCTCAGTGATAGGAAGCGGATAACTATCTCTGATAGTGGCTGCATTAACCTTCTTCAAGTTAATGTACACACATAATTTGCCATTCTTTTTGGGCACCACTACAATGGGGATACCCATTCAGTGTGCTCAATTTCATAGATAAATCCAGCTTCCACCAAGCGGTCTATCTCTTCTTTGATCTTGGCAACATAGCTGTCATTGTATGTGTATGGCTTTTGTTTAGAGGGTCTGGCCTCTGAGGTCATGGGGATAGTATGTGAGCATATGTCCGGGTCTACGCCTTTTAGGTCCTTGTAGCTCCATGCAAACACATCTCTATATTCTCATAGTAAGGCTATCAACTCCTGCTCCTCTTCTTCAGTAAGGTCATGTCCAATGTATGTGCATCTCTCCTCTCCTTCTTCTATGGCTACCATTATTTTCTTGGTGGTTTCTTTGTTATCATAGGCCTCTCCTGCTTGTGCATCGTGTTTTGGCATTCTTATCATGACTCTCCTATCTTCTATTTCATACTTCTTAAAGTTGTATGGGACCTCAAACAAGGATTCTTCCTCCGTTGGTGAGACTTCTCTCTTCTTCCTCTTCTTTCCTTCACTCTTGATGGTCACTTGTGTGATTAATCTCACCTCATTTGTAATTTCTTCATATCTCTGATGGTGAGCTTCTACTTCGTAAAAATTCCTCATCTGATGCAAAAGGAGGGTCCATTATAATTGAATCTAGATCAGAGTCACTTGCATCCTCATATGCATCAGTGCTAGGTTCACATTCTTCAATAATTGGATCACACATGATTGGCTCTATTGGGAAGACTGAAATGTCATAGCCATCCTCATCATAGTGGGGTGTCCACTGCTCTTCATTGATGACTACATCCATAGTTGCTAAGATTTCTGCCCAACCATGAGGCTCAAACTCTTCATCAGGAAACACTACAAGTGCATAGGCTAGGTCTTGTATTGGTCTATGCATTTCCCTTGCACCTACCTCTCTAGCCTTTTCCCTTTTCTCTTCCTCTTTGGCCACTTTACACATCCATAAGTGAGTGTCTTCATGCATCCATGAGGATCCTGATCCTATGGAATGCACTGACTCTGTATCATCTATGGTTCTATGGATGGGGTTCCATTGAATGTGGGGCACGTCTCTATGAGAGAAATCTTTGAGATTCACTTTGGTTGTGATGCCCAAGTGTTGCAAATACAAGGCATTAGTTCCCCAATCCTATACTTGCAATTGTCTCAAGAATGGTATTCCTAGAATCATCTCATAAGCTTGATTTTTGCTAAAATCACATATAGTATGTTCAAACTCTACCCCACAAGTGGTAAGAGTTATTCCTTCTAGTAGCCCTAAGGGTCTCTCAATACGACCATCGGCCATTTGCAACTTCATTCTTGTTGGCCTGAGTGTTGGCTTGCCCCAACGCTTCCATAGAGAAGTGGTATTAATTGAAACTCCTGTGCCTGAGTTCAAAATTGCTTTGGTGGTGTAATCCTGATGAGTAATGAGAAGATAAGTGTTTCCTTCTTCTCCTTCACTCATGTCCCTTATCTTGTCCAAGGGTATTTCTGGCACCGTTCTATGAGATCCTACCTAGGAACGAGGTTCAGCTACTTCATGCACCTGACCTGCTACATGTTTCCACACTTCTGGTCTAACCTTAAGTAGCTCTTCCAAAGTGAGATTGCATTTCACTTTAGTGTTCTTCACTACCTCCATGTTCCTAGGTATCACTAAGTCTTTGTTTGTTACCATGACCGTAGGTGCTCTCATACAAGTAGACTTTGCTTCCCACGGGCCTGTGAAGTGGGGTAGTTCTTGTAAAGAATTAGACTCCAATTCTAATCTCTCTTGAGAGTGGGCACTCTCCTGCTCTTCATAAATGGAAGGAAGGTCTTGTGGGAATTGATCGTGTGTGTCATCCACAAGTTCAATGGGAGGAGGAAATTCACTCTCTTTATTTCTCTTCCTTAATCTCTCGCTGGAACTCTAGTGAGTATCGATTCATTGAAGATGAGGTGTCTGGTTCAGTGGAGTTGGGCACATAAGATTCCTTGGGAGGAATGCTTATTCTATCACTTGCCTTCTCCTTGGCCTAGGAGTTGGTTGCTCTTCTAGACTTTGCAATTATCGTCTCCAATCTATCTAATAGACCATCAAAATACAATGGTGTTTTAGTGGAGCTAGAGCAATTGAAGAGGCGACTGGCCTCAAACATGGCTTGAGCCAATTCCACCATCTTGGCACATAACTTGGTTCGTTCAAGCTCTAGGTCAGCTCTAGGGTACAACCTTTCATGATCTGTTACATTTGGCCCTTCCTGGATTCTGGCTTGATATGCCCTAAGCATCATGTCTATGTCCTGAGGAGTGGGATCTGCTAAGACTGATCCTACTCGGGGTGGTGGGTGGATTACGTGTGGTGAATTAGAAGGTTGAGGGATGGAGGGTGATGGTGATGGTAGTGGGGGTGATGTGTGAGAGTGCGTTGAGATGTGATTTCTATGATCTTGGCTTTGGTCTCTCGTAGACTTTTCTCGAGTTCGCTCATCTTTTTTGCCCATTGCCTTTTCATACGTTCATGGCTATCTCTCCAAGCTCTTGTTCTCTTCTTATTTTGGCTCTCAGTCTCGCTAATCTCCGCATTCTTTTACTCGCCTAAGTCTTGGTTTTGCTTAAGTGTCTGAGCTCTTGTGATGACTTGCACCAGGGTCGTAGAAGTCACACTTCCTATGGAGTCTACCACTAGTCCAATAACATTGATAGAAGCAATTTTTGGCATATTGGCGGGGTTCTTGGGACACTCTCGTAACAAATGCTCCTTTCCACAATCTGCACAAAAGCCTTGGATTGTCACAGATTGGGTTTGTATGGGTGCAAGTAGAGGGCAATCACAAATGAGATGATCACCTTGACATCGAAAGCATGGCCCTCTAGGGAATGGGGGTCTTATTTGCCTAGGTTGAGGTCTAGAGTTGGGGTTTGCATGCATGACATTCACATACTCTGGCTCCCAACTAGATTCACTCGACTCTTCATAATAGTATGACTCATTATGCTCGAGTGACTGCATGTAGTAAGCCTGTGGGCTCTCGATATGTGTAGAGTCAAAACTATGATCACTTGGGTCACTTTCTGAAAGCGATGCGTCACTAGCACTAAAGCTCTATTTGGATTTTCTTCTGCAACTGCATACTTTACTGGAATCACATTGGCTCGAGGTGGGGGCTGCTATACTAGGTTTGGCTAAGGTCTTTGCTGCCCTTGATAGGGTGGTTGATAGGGTGGTTGATAGGGTTGCTGGGGCCTACCATACTGCTGTGGTGGGTACTGATTCTGGTATTTTCCTTGTTGTGGATATGGTTGCGGATAATTTTGTCTAACAGTTTGTTTGTTATATGGGCAATCTTATGCAGTGTGATTGGTGTATCTTCTTTCTATGGTGCAATATTGGCTGTTAGGGTTCATGTAGGGTTGAGCCATGATAGGGCACACATTATCCATATGGTCTCCTCCATATGTGTAGCATCGTTTTCCTAGGGCAAATCTTAGAATCCACTTGCTCAAGACACCTAATTTCTGGGCTATCTTTTCTGCTAGATCCTCAATTGATGTGGATCGTGAGGAAGTGAAGCTAGAAGAACTATCTGAATCTTTATAGATCTTTGAGAGTTCTAATTCCTCCCCTAGATTATCCTCAATGTCTATGCACATGCGTACACACTCTTCTATGGATCTAGGATCCTTCAAGTACACATATGATCTCAGCTTGGTACTTAACAATCCATCTAGAAACAAGGCCACTTGTTTGGCTGGAGTGGGTAACTCTAGAGCAGGGCATCTCTCTAGGTATTGCCTAAACCTTCTTCCTGCAAGCCTCACTATCTCTTGAGGTGTCTGCTTGAAGCTATATATCAAGGAAGATGTGTTATGCCTAATGTCGCTTTTGGAAAACTCAGTGATGAATGCTTCAAGAAGTTGGCCTATACTTCTGTACTGATCTTGGTGAAGTGGTTGAAACCAAGTCAATGCAGTGTTCTTGAGTGTTAGGCCAAAAGCATTATATTGAGTGAACAAGTCTTCCACTTGTTCAACTCTCAAAACTTGCCTACACTCTGCTACATGGTCATACAGGTCTCCTGTGCCATCGAAGAAATTCTTCATGGACTTAACCAATTGTGTAGGCCTTAAGATTCTAGCATGTTCTTTAGGCCTTGGAAGAGGGAATTCGTCTGTATTTCTTGGATTACGTGGATCCCTATGTCTCTCCCTATCCATCCTATAAGTCTCTATTTGTGTTCTCTCTCTTCCAAGTGGATTAGGAAAGCTCGCCTCGGGTCTATCTCTACTCCTCTCTCTTTGTGTTCCATGAGCCTGAGATGTTCCAGCTCCTTGGTGACCATAAGACACATTGGATCGAGGTTGGGGAAAGACAAATTGACCCTTCCAAGTGTAGGCGTGTCTTCCATGTTTTGAGACCACAAAGATCCTCTCTGAAGCATCATCTAAGTAGGTTACTTTGCCCGGGCTATCAGGATCTTTGAATTCATAAATGGTAAGAGCTCCTGCTTCAGTAGGCTTCTCAGGCTTATACCTCCAAAAAGCCTCATCCGTCTCTCAGTTCAAGAGCAAATCTATGCTCCTATTATCCTAGGGAACCAACTCTAGAGTGATTATTCTCATCAAAACTGACTTGCCACGAGGGGTTTTTGGTTCTTTTCCTAAGTTCCCTTGCTCTATGTCACCTATTTCGGCTTCTGAGATTATGTTGCCAAATTCATATGTTCTTTCTGGTTGGCTAGTGACCACATACATTGTTCCTTCTTTATCTATGTAGGAACCATTTTTGAACTTGACTACAGGGTGTTCTAGTCCAATGGGCTGATGCGGGTTTTTAATTAGGACAACAGATCTTCTCAGACCATCCTCATAGATGCATGCACCTAAGCGGTTGGTCTGGATATATTCCAATTGAGTCTTGTAGGGACCTTCAAGTTGTTCTAGGTATGCCACTCCTAAGCTACCTACAAGTCTTTCCATGTTATAAGACATCTTAGAGTCACTAGTTTCTGAGTCTAGAGCGTAGGGGTAATCGCTCAATTGTTGGGCCCAAGATCTGGCTGTATGGTTGACACTAGCCTCAGATGATCTAATACTTTGACAATCTCTCCCTAAGTGTCTTCCCGATCTAAGGTTCATATGCCCTTTGTACGTTGCTGATTCTTTGATACCAATCACTTGTTCCTTTTGAGTTCCTTTGTATGTGTTTTCTTGTCTTTAATTAAGCATCGTTAGGAGCACTTAAGTGTGTCGTACTTGATGTTCTTCGTCCACATAGTTTAAGTTCTTTTTCCTTTAAGTTGTCCCTTGACTACAATTTAGCCTATACTTGGACTTGAGAAATTGAAGGCTCTTCAAACTTGAGTATTCATATTGTATCCCTAGTCAATTTGGACCACTACTCGCACTTATCCTATGTTAAGAATGGACTGAGGGGGTCAAGAGATGTTCCAACCTCAAGTCGCTCCTCCTTGCTATGCTTGCCTGCCCACGAAGCACGTTCCCAGGCCTGCTCACACTGGCACTTGCTTTGATTTCTCCAAGAGCTCTTGATAATCTTGTAAAAAATCCCAAGTTTAGCTCCAATTTGATCCTTCAATTGATAGACAATTTATCTAAGACACTTTTAATGACCCCTTTTTTTTTCCTTTTTCTATTGCCAAAAAATTTCCTCTAGAGCTCCCTTGGTATACCTACCCCACAGATGGTCAACTTCAAAATACCCTATCTGAGATTTCCAATGAGCTTTCCGACAAGCTCTAGAGCTCAAAAAATGGATTTCATATGAAAAAGTTATGATAGTTCAGGGTTTAGGGGGTTAAACAGACAAACACATCCTTTCAAGAGCTTAGTGTATTTTCCTAAGGCCTTTGTAAGTGTAGGAGTAATTGAGTTTGCAAATATGTCCAAAATTTAGCATAACTTTTCAAAAAGTTACCCCTTTATTTTTTGCCAAAAATGCTTGTCTATCGCGATAGATGGTGTCTGTCGTGATAGACACTGGCTATCGCGGGGGCTGTTTGTCACGATAGATGGTTTCTGTCGCGATAGATGGTGTCTATTGCGATAGACAGTGTCTATTGTGATAGACGGTGTCTATTGCGATAGACAGGGTCTATCGTGGGGTCTTGTCTGTCGTCTATCATGAGCCTGTTTGTTGCGATAGACGGTGTCTGTCATGATAGACGAGGTCTATTGTCTGTCGTGAGCCTGTCTATCGTGATAGATGGTGTCTATCGCGATAGACGAGGTCTATCGTCTGTCATGAGCTTGTCTGTCGTGAGCCTGTCTGTCATGAGACAGTCTATCGTGATAGACGGTGTCTGTCACGATAGACGCTATTTGTCGTCTATCGTGCTTTGGTCTGTCGCGATAGAGTGTGTCTGTCCCAATACATGGGATCTATCGCGGAGTCCTCTCTATCGCAATAGACGATGTCTGTCGTGATAGACGCTATTTGTCATCTGTCGTAAGCCTGTTTGTCATGATAGACGATGTCTGTCGCGATAGATGCTATCTGTCGTTTGTCAAGATTTGGTCTGTCGCGATAGACGGTGTTTGTCACAATAGATGGGGTTTTTCGCGATACATGGTGTTTATCGCCTATCATGGGCTCTGTGTGTCGCGATAGACGGCCTCTATCGTGGGGTGCTGTCTGTCGTGATAGACGATGTCTGTCGCAATAGATTGTGTCTGTCGCGATAGACTGTGTCTGTCGCGATAGACTGTGTCTGTCACGATAGACTGTGTCTGTCGTGATAGACTGAAAAAATGCAAATTTTTTAGAATTTTTTAGTGATTTGGAGTGCTCTCATGGTGCAGGTTATCGTGCCAAAAATTTTTTTGTCTGTCGCGATAGACAGAGGTCGTTGTCCTGGGACCTGTGCAGAGTTTGTCGTACCTACGCAAGTTGATGGAGATGGTGGTACAGTTAGAACCTGCAGCAAAAGCTCAAAAAACACACAAAAATAGCTAGCATGCAAGCTCTCTCTCGCTCTCTCTCACAAGTGAAATGAGGGAAATGAGGTGGGGAGTGGAATATGACCAAAAACTGAAATTTTTGTGAAGATGGAGATGGAGGTGGGAGATGGTGGAGATGATGATGGTGATGCAAAAAGCTAGAAAAAGTGAAGAAAAATAAGGAAAAGAAAGGATATTACCTATGACTCCAATGTCTCAACTCTACATCTTACCATCACACGCTCGTCCTCAAAGCTCTCTCCCTGGCAACGGCACCAAATTTGGTGTCACTCTAGCACAATGGTGAGTACCAACGTGAGGAGATCCACCTCATAATTGTCAATCCGTGGAGATGTGAGGACTAGTATGAAGACTACGAGCAAGTAAAGGCACAAGTGCATGAGTGAGAAGCACACAAACATGCACACACATACACACACACGTGCACACAAGGCAAGAACAAGGAGAGGAACAATGGAGTTCTTTGCATTAGTAAAAAAGTCTCTTACATAAGCTCAATTCACCAGTGATCCAATTATTGAAGAATGTGAGCCTAGCACACATGCATTTGAGAATGCAAGTGACTCCGATCTAAAGTCAATCATTATGGACCCACCTTTTGCATTAGATGAGGAATATTTCCACGAGGTAGAAGCCCACCCTTAGAGACACGAGGAAGGTATGAATGAGGTGAGATTTACCACACAAATGACCACCAAGAGTGAAGGAAAGAAAAGAAAGAAGAAAGAAGTCACATCGGAGGAAGAAGAATCTCTATTCGAGGTCCCTGGAAATTTTAAGAAGTATGAGATAGAAGATAGGAGAGTCATGATAAGAATGCCTAAACGTGAGGTGCAATCAGGAGAGGCCTATGATAACAAAGAAACCATTAAGAAAATAGTTGTAGCCATAGAAGAGGGAGAAGAGAGATACACTTACATTGGACACGACCTCATGGAAGAAGAAGAGCAAGAGTTGATAGCACTGCTAAGGGAATATAGATATGTATTCGCATGGAGCTACAAGGACTTGAAAGGAGTAGTTCCGGACATATGCTCACACACTATCCCCATGACTTCAGATGCCAGACCCTCTAAACAGAAGCCATACACATACAACAATAATTATGCTGCTAAGATCAAAGAAGAGATAGATCGCTTAGTTGAAGCTGGATTTATCTATGAAATCAAGCACACTAAATGGGTTTCCCCCATTGTAGTGGTGCTCAAAAAGAATGGCAAACTACGTGTATGCATTAACTTGAAGAAGGTTAATGCAACCACTATAAGAGATAGCTATCCGCTTCCAATCACTAAGCATCTATTAGAAAGGGTAGCAGGCAAGGAGGTGTATAGCTTCTTAGATGGGTTCTCTCGTTACAATCAAGTGGCCATTGCACTAGAAGATCAGCATAAGATGGCTTTTGCCACAGAGTGGGGCATATTTTCTATTCGTGTAATGCCATTTGGTCTAACCAATGCGCCTGCAACCTTCCAGAGACTGAGGTGTCATGTGTTTAAAGAGTTCTTGAGGAAGAGTTTGGAAGTCTATGTTGATGACATCTATGCTCATTCCAACATTAGACGAACACATATACCTGAACTCAAGCAAATCTTTGACAAATGTAGAGAATATCAAGTCTTCTTAAACCCAGAAAAGTGTGTTTTCATGGTCAGGCAAGGCAAGATTCTAGGACACATAGTGTCAAAGAATGGCATATCCACTGATGAAGAGAAAGTGAGAGCGATCGCAGAACTACCCTGTCACTCTAGCACAATGGTGAGTACCAACGTGAGAAGATTCACCTCATAATTGTCAATCCGTGGAGACGTGAGGACTAGTATGAAGACTATGAGCAAGTGAAGGCACAAGTGTGTGAGTGAGAAGCACACAAGCATGCACACACATACACACACACGCGCACACAAGGCAAGAACAAGGAGAGGAACAATGGAGTTCTTTGCATTAGTCAAAAAGTCTCTTACATAAGCTCAATTCACAAACAATTTAACCCCAAAAATGAGCTCTCTAACTCTTTTTATAGTTTTCTCACTAGCTTTGGCCTTGTCCAGACCTAATGTCCGGCCTAGTTAAAAATTAGGTTCTAGAGCCTATTTGAGGGCGCAAACAAAGTCTAAAAATTATGAAAATTGGTATGTAGCTAATTCTAATACTCCTCAAGCTCGAGGACTCCTCGACTTAAACAAAATGGAGTCTATTCTACCAAAAATAGAATTTACAATGTTTGTGTAGTGATTAAAATCACTTGAGTTGTGAATGGTCCATGGAAAAAATGATTAGGCCTTGTTGCCGTATTTTGCATGACTGCTCTATTGTACCTGTATGCTCTTCATATGACATGTATGCCAACACTCCCCCCTTCCTAGTGTCTGTCGCCCCTTACAGACCTCTGCTCTATTGGGTGGTCGATATAGTATTGGATGACATTGGTGGCAAGTTCGTGTTCTCCTATCCTTAAGCCTCTTGCTAGATCAGCTTCCAATGCATCCCAATTTATTGCACCGGGGACCTCTGGTTGCGGTGTGGTGTAGTACTCAGAGTACATGGCTTGTTCACAAGCAAAGAGTTGGAGCAGGTGTGTTGGTTTAGGTGCGAACACTTCTGAGTGGTACTCCCAAAATCCGGATCGGAACATTTCTTCGAATGTCTATTTATAGCATGCAGGGAGGTATTTGATGCGTGCATGCCAGGCGTAAGCCACACGAATACTGGGGGTGGTGCTCATATCATACACCAAATCGTAATTTCCATTCGTAAACCCCGGTAGACGTACCTGTGGTGCTGTTGCATTTCTAAAGGTTTTCAGTACTTCCTGCATCATATATAAAATCTTAAGCATCATTTGAGCTGCCACATCTGGCATGGGCTTCAATCGAGGCATCCAATGTCGAATTGTGGCCATCATGTACGCTATCGATGGTGGTCCCTACGGTGGCGCTATGTACGGATAGTTTAGCCATTCCTTGCATTGTGCATTGTTCTGAACTTTAATGTTGAATGCTTTCCAAGACCTGCGCCGTGGAACTGGACCATAGCATGGATTGTATAGGAGATGTAAAGGCGCATTGTTCCATGTCCGCAGCATTTCAGGATATGTCTCAAGAAGTTTCTTCCGCCATGTTGGTTGATGAATTTTGCCTTTTTGTACGTCGGGAGGAAGGTCTTCGGGTTGAAACTGAGTAGCGAAGGTAGGAATCTTACCCGTGACTCTCTGTATCTCTGCGTTGTAGTCGGCTAAAATGACATAGTAAGGTCTATATTGAAGTTCTGATGAGAGGATAAGGCGTCTAGATGATAGGTGCTTGAAGTAATTGGATTGTAATATAGTGTCTTCTATGACCCTCATGGCCTGATTTTGCATGATTGTTCGCTCTTCATGTGAATTCCCAATTTCCTCCACTTTTCATAGCCAAGGGGGTCGTGGTGCTTCGAACGTATCCTGACCTTCTTCTGTTTGTTGACCTCCTGGGAATGGCTGTGGGTCATATTCTTCCTCAAACGTTTGTTCCACCGGAATTTGTACTGTTTCCTCATCGGTGGGAGCCTCAGGTGGGGAAGGTGGTCTCTCATATTGTAGTAGACGTGCTTGCAATTCCGTGACCTGTTTCTGGAGATCTTTTAAGGCCTCTGAGTCTGTGAGAAGTGAAGCCTCGGAGGAGGTGGTTTGAGAGGCAGCTATTGTTTCTTTTTGGTGTTTCTGCTTCAGTTGACCCAGTTCCTCTAACAACTGGTCATGGGCTTCAAGTAGGGTGGCATAGTCTTCCAAGATTATCTTGATATTATCGGGGGTCACAGCTTGAAATTTTGAGGGACTGATGGGTGCCCCAGGTGTGCTTTCGATAGCTACTTCTAGGTTTTCATGATTTTGTAATTGCAGGCGTCGATTCTCTTCATGAGCGGCAGCAAGATGTCGCTTGAGTAGGGCCATATTTCGCTAAAGCTTTGAATTGCGTTCCAGCTGTGTCTGTAGATGACCTTCTACCACTTGTATTGCTTCGTGATCTGTGTTCTGTAACTGTACCTCCAATATGCTATGAGCCTCTTCCAGAGTTTGGAAGTGTGTATGGAGGCGAGCATTTTCCTCTTCTAGTTCAGCAAGGCGGTGTTGTAGTGTCTCCGAGTGCTCTTGCACGCGTTCATTCTGTTGCTGGAGCTGATTGTACTCTGTCCTTAATTTTGATATACAAGCTAGCATGGTGTCCAATGCATTGCCTATGGATGAGGGGGTGGTGTGTACAATGGAAGATGCATGGGAAGGGAATTGGGGAAGGGGAAGAGTGAATGATGTGTCTATTGAAGAAGTTTGTGTGGGTGAAATTGTTGGAGGGGGAATGGGAGGAGGTGGAAGCGTGGGGGGAGGGGGAGGTGCCATGGGTGGTGAAATGTCCATGCTTTTAGGAGTGGATGCGAGTGTGGTATCTACCATATACATTGGAATGGTAGGTGGTGTGTGCGTGAAAGTGGTGAATAAGTGAGAAGAGGGTGGGGGAACTGAAAATAGAGGAAATGATTGAGATCGGGGTTGAAATGTTCTTGAAAGAAAGGCGTGGAGGGGTTGGAGGCTTGGAGGGATGGGGTTTGGGAGGTGAGATTCTGAAGGCAGGGGGGCCATAAAAGGTGGCGTGGTAGCAGGGAATCCAAGGAATATGGATCTAGAGTCAGGATGACCTATGGCTGAGGGTATGGGGGATGGTTGTCCTAGGGCAAGCTCTATGAGCGGTTCGGTGGATTGGGTTGTGATGGTGGTGGCTTTGTAGATTGGGTTGTCACCGGTGGAGAACAGGGTTGAACTCAAGGTGGGAGTGCGGAAGATGAAGGTTTGCTCGGTGGGTTGGGTGGTCGAGGTGATCTCCACGGCTTCTGTTCTAGGAGGCGATGGTGGGGGTGTGGGTGGTAGTGGTTCAGTTGACTCTTCATGGATGATTGTATGCTCTTGGCTAGTGGTTACTGCTGCTTGGGAGGTTGTCTCAATGGGTTCGGATGTAATAATCGGCCCTTCTGCCGTTGTAATGGGGATCTCGATGTTTTTACCTGACCATGGTTGTGTTTGGAATCTTCGTGGATCATATTGAACTGGAGACCTCCTAATGGCGGTCCAAACTGCTTCTACTACCCCATATGTTTCTGCCATTAATAAGAGACCTTCACTATATTCTGAGTCAACTCCTACTTCTTCCAAAAGCTGAGTCATGAGTACCCTACTGCTGTGTTCGGTGAGCAATTGTTGCGATCGCACTCGTTCCATGATTTGATACAACCTTCAGAGTTCTGCTGTATAAGCGGGGGCTTCAGTGGTCTCCTCTTTGTCTACTCCTTCTTCTTCTAGGTGTCCTTGTTGTTGACCTTGCTGATCGTCACCCCAATGTACGTGGCGACCTTCTCTGGATTTTCTCCTTCTTTGTGAAGATGTGCCTTGTTCCTCTGTATCTGAATAAAACTCTACATCACAGAGTTGTGTACTTTGTAAGAATGCTTCAAAGTCAAGGGGACCCATCCCTTCAGCATCTCCAGTCGTAGCAAATTCAAATTCGGATGGAACAGGAGGAGTCGAAGGGGCAGCTTGTGTTGTAGTTTCAGATCCAGACCTGGGTATTCTAATGGTAAAGGGAGGTACAGTGGCCTCCCCTCGTGGCGAGACTTCTGGAGTAGTCAGAACTTCACATGTCTGGACACAAGGGATCGAACCCCTCATGCGCTTGGATTGATGTGTGGCGGCCTTGAGTCTCTTGAACATTTGTAGTTGTGCCCATGTTAGAGCACGTTCAACAGGTACATCATATGCTAAGCACTTGTAGATGATGCGCGTGATTGCACAACACCCATTCACCACTAGCTTCCTATGTGCTCTTTTATTTGCCTCATACAACTGCTCTATAATCCATACAGGAAGCCTAATTGGTAACGCACATGTCTCCGCTAAGTAAAGGGCGAACCAAATTCTTTTGTGCGGTTGTGTGAAGCGGTCTTGACCGGGGAAAGCAAAATGTTGCATGCACATACGGAGAGGGATGGACACGTTTGGTGTGAGTGCTGCCATATCTTTAAGCTTCAGTAGTTTCCTATCCTTCATGTTAGTAGGAACGAGAGCATCCTTCTCAGAAGGTACATGTGTACCGTGCATATTCAAAGCAGCGCTCACCAACTCCAAGGTAAGTTCAAACCTCTTTAACTCGTTGTTGCCCAGCAAGGAAGGAAGAACAAACGATCCTGGTTTTTCCTTTTCTGCATTAGCCTGTAATGTTGAGACTAGATAGTAGCATCGGAGGAGGTTTGGTTTGGGTAATGGTGCCTCGAAGTACTCGGCTAGCCCTACATGTTGCCATATGGTCTGAAGATCCTGTGTGTTCTGTAGGGTCTCGAACTCCTTGGAGAAGAATTGGAATCGGACCCATGATCTGTCATACTCGCACTTGGACTCCCATATATACTTGGCCTCTCCTAATGGGCCTGGCATGCCATTGAACCAATGAGAATTGGTATGGACTCTCTCTGTGATCCCTGTGGGTGGATCCGGTACCGAGATCTGCTGAAGGTGTTGCAGCTCCACAGGTCATTCAGTTGGTGGCACATCAACAGGTAGACTATCCACATCAATTCCTGCAGTACTTATTCCTGCCTGTGAGCTCGGACCTGTTGCTTCTGCCATGAGAGTGCTTGTAGTTGTTGATGCTTATCTGCTAGAAGAAGAGAGAGGCACATTAGCATTGCATTGGAAACAGGATGTTATGGTGTTCCCTCCACAATACCAACATGACATTCCGAGTGATTACAGGTTAGTCGGTGACGTGTTCGTGATGTGTGTACATGTGGGTTAGTAGGTTAGGGTTCACTCTAGATGCATACTTTGGTTGTGCAATGTTCTCAAAATGCACCTACATCAGAGGGGAAGGATTTACAGAGGTGGGTCAGGGGGTTTGACATGGGGTTTAGGTCTCCAAACTTTGATGCCGGAATCGTTGCTTTTGTTGGCGATGATGTGTGAAGGTTTGCGTACTGGAGTGTGTTGGGTTTGGGACCTTTTGGGTACCCATTTCCAAACATTCCGAGGCGTGACCGAGAATGTGGTGGTGTGGAGTGTAGATGTTTGCCTTTGGATGGGAGCCAATAGGGCTCGTGAGTGTTGGTTTGATCTAGTGATTGTAGGTGATGTTATTTGAGCTAGTAAGCAGGTCTTGGGCACCCATATTTGTCTAGCCTTTGGGATAGCCTTCATTGACTGCTTTGGAACCCAAATAGAAATAGTTTGTCTAGATTGATGCCTAGGGTACTCCTTTGCTGTAGTCCTCGACACTGTAGCTTGCTTGATGCTTCTTTGGAATCCTGTCTCCAAAGCCGAGGGTTGTTCACCTGTGCGTATCCAGATCTGCTTCATGCTATGGGGTATTCTTGTTGGTGCAAGACAATCAACAATTGAAGGTCTTTAAGTCCGCAGAGACATCAGCAAAAATTTCCTTAAAAAAGGTCACCGGAAGGCACCGGAACAGTACCGGAAGGTCACTAGAACAGTACCGGAAGATTACAGGAAAGTCACCGGAATGTTACCGGAAATTATTGTTTTTACAGTTTTCAGTTCATGAAGAGTTGGAAGATAAAAGGAGGAAGAAAAGAACAAAGTTTGAAGCTTGGAAGAAGAACCGGAAAAGTTGTACACATATGTACAGTAGTATAGTCCGCGTTATAAGCTTGTACAAATTTATCTATAAATACCTGGAAAATGTCGAGGCGCATAGAGCTAGAGAGAGAGAGAGAGATGGAAGAAATGAGAGGCGTATAGGCATTAGAGGCATATACGAGAGAGAAAGGAGTAGAAGAGAAAATGAGAAGTTAGATGTCATGAGACATATGAAAAGTTAGTTGAGTTTTCCTCTCATTACTCAACTGTAACTTTTTGAGTAATCGAAAAATACTGCGCCGAAATTTCTGTGTGTTTTCATCTGTGATAGATGATTTGTGAAATCCTATTGAGGATATCTAAGTCTATAGTTAATCAATCTATAGCTTAAGTTTCAGAGTTTGATTGTAAACGGAAACCGAGAATTGTCAGTAGGAACATTCGTATGTGTTGAGTGTTCATAGTTTACTGAAACAGGCGCATTTTCGGTGATCAATGTTTTGATCATTTCTCAGTGCATACTTTAAAGTTTTGCATGAGTGAGGGCTTAATCTTTAAGTTAGAAGATAAGCTACTCGTAATCAGAAGCATTTGCTTAAACGGGTTCTATTCAAGGAGAACCAAGTCTTAAAAGTTACAGATGTAAAGTCGACTGTTCAGAATAACAGTTTCAGACAAAAGTAACCTATGAAGATTATTTTGAAGAAATTGTGCAGCAGACTTATGTGTTGTGAAGGTTTTTGACTTACTCTTGGTATAGAGGTGCTCTAATCACAAGAGTAGGTTATTCTGAAGGAGATTAACATTTTCCGACAGTGGTATCAGAGCAGGAGTGGTATCAGAGTGGTATCAGAGCAGGAGATATCAAAATTAGTGGTATCAGAGCAGGAGATATCAAAATCAGTGGTATCCGAGCAGGAGACACCAAAATCAAAGAAAGGAGGTTCCCGATTGCTGCGGTTTCAAAGAATTCAACAACCGAAGGACTAAAAGGTGAAAGCCTGAAGGCAAAACCTGAGGAAGAGATCATACGATATCAAGAAAGACAAACGGAGTCTAATTCGAAGCAAAGGTACATACATTATTCATAAAGGTTGAAGATTTAAATACACAGGAAGACACAAGATGGGAGATTCTCTGCAGATAGAGAAACTGGATAGGGAAAACTATCCTGCGTGGTCAATGAGGATGGAAGCTCATCTTATGAGCAAAGATTTGATAGCTTATATCACAGGAGAAGAAGAAAAGCCACAGTTCAGAGATCCTAGTGTTCCGACTAGGGAAGAGTTAGCAGACTTGAAAAACTGGATGAAGAAAGATGCGCAAGCTAGAAGCATTATCTATATGGCAGTAAATGATTACTTGTTACCTCATATTCGAGGTCTTGAAAGTGCAACGGACATTTGGAATGCTTTGGAGGAGCATTTCCAGAATACTACTAAGTCAAGAAAGTCATCCTTGTGGGCAGAGTTTACAACCTTCAAGAAGAAGGCTTCTCAGTCCGTTTCAGACTATGTGACAAGAATGAAAGACATTGCAGATGCATTAGGTGCTGTTGATGAAGATATCGAAGAGGATAAATTGGTAAGACAAATTCTTACAGGCTTAAGAGGTGATGACAAATGGAAGCCGTTTATTTTGTCTACAGAGTTATCACTTGATCATTTCACTCCAGATTTAAATCAGCTGCTAGGACATATGCTAACATTTGAGAATGATGTTAAAGGAGATGGTGACAAGAATGCAGGTCACGCAATGTACTCAAAGGATAAAAAGAAGAATAGCAAAGGAAAGCAACAAGCAAATGAAGATGAAGGAACAAATAGCCAAACCAACTTCCTAAGAGGAAGAGGAGGTGGCAAAGGTAGAGGAAGAGGCAGAAACAACAAAGATGGAGGTAAAGCCTGCTGGATTTGTGGTAAGACAAATCATTTAGTTAATGATTGTTGGCACAATACTCAAAATAATAATGGATATAGTCAAAGTTACAATGCAAGAGGAGGAGGTGGCAGAAATCAAAGAGGAAATTTCAGAGGCAGAGGTGGTAGGAGTTACTTTGGAAGAAATGCAGGTAGAGGATTCCAAAGTCAACAATATAACAATACCTACTACAATTACGATTCAGAACAGAAGGAGGATTCAACATTGATATTGAATGCTACTTGTGAAAGTCAGAGTGAAGATCAAAGAGCCTTCTACATTGACTCAGGGTGTAGCAATCACCTGAGTGGAAACATATCATTGATGACTGATTTGGAGAATAAAGTTTCTAATCATGTTGTTCAAACAGGTGACAACACAAAGCATAAAGTGAAGTCGATTGGATCAGTGAAAGCTAAAGACGGCAGTACCTTATTGGGTAAGGTTCTGTATGTTCCTACAATTCCTAAGAATTTGATAAGTGTAGGACAAATTGTTGAAAAAGGATATGAAGTAAGATTCACTAATGAAGGAGTATACGTGGAAGATCCCAGTCAGGGGTATAAACAGATTGTTTCAGGAAAAAAAGAAGGAAGACTGTTTACACTGAAGATTCAAGGTAACATTGGTCAGGCCATGTTTACATATGAAGGACATAAAATTTCTGAGTTAGATCTTTGGCACAAGAGGCTTGGACATTTCAATGAAAGAGGTATTAAAGATATGATTAACAATGGTTCAGTGCTTGGATTGCCTAATGTTGGAGGTCAACATATGACATACAAATGTGAGGCATGTCAGTTTGGTAAGGCTCATAAGAATTCTTATTCCAAGCATGGTTTTATGCACTCAGAGAAGCTTGAGTTGGTACACACAGATGTGTGGGGACCATCAAAGGATTTTAGTATAAATGGATCAAGATATTATGTGATTTATGTTGATGATGCTACTAGATGGATCACTATCTATGTGATCAAGGATAAGTCAGAAGTATTCAATACATTCAAACATTATCATGCGTATGCAGAAAGAACTACAGGTCATAAACTGAAGAGACTAAGATCAGATGGAGGGGGAGAGTATTTCTCCAACGAATTCAGTGACTACTTATGGAATGCAGGTATAAAAAGAGAAGTTACTTGCAGGTACTCTCCTCAACAAAATGGTGTAGCAGAAAGAAGGAATAGGACTCTGGTTGAGTTTGCAAGGTCCATGATGAATGAGAAAAATAGTCCTAATTATTTGTGGGCTGAAGCTGTAAATACAGCTACTTATTTGGTCAACAGGTTACCATGTAAAGCCCTGCAGGGTATGACACCATATGAAGCTTGGTGGGGTAAAAGACCTACCCTGGATCATTGCAGAGTATTTGGATGTGTGGCATATGCATATGTGCCATCACAATTAAGACACAAATTGGAACCTAAAGCTGAAAAATATGTTTTTATTGGTTATGATGACAGACAGATGGGATACAGGTTGTGGAATCCATCCACAAAACATTTTCTGGTATCGAAAGATGTTACGTTTGATGAGCAAAGTTCTTGGTATGCAGGAACAGTTAATAACAATACAGGTGATGAAGAAGAAGTGAATCAGAAGAAAGGTAAATCAAAGGTTCAAATAATTGATGAAGAAGAAAATTATGAAGTACAGGAAGAAGTTGAAGAAAGACCAAGATTTGATCCTGAGTGTGAAGAACCAGAAACCTCAAGGACTGGAGAACTCAGAAGGTCATCAAGAAATAGATGGCAACCTACAAGGTACAGTTATGATACTTCATTTTTGGCTACGAAAGATTATGCTTACATAGTAAAAGCAGATGAAGACCCTTCTACATATGAAGAGGCAAAAGGTAAAGAAAAATGGGAAAAAGCTATGCAGGAAGAACATGATGCATTGGTAGAAAATCAAACATGGGATTTAGTTCCTAAACCAAATAGCCAGAAGATTATTGGATGCAAGTGGGTCTACAAGACCAAAAGATTTGCAGATGGAAGTGTGTCTAGATACAAAGCTAGACTTGTTGTCAAAGGGTTTGCTCAAACATATGGAGTTGATTATGATGAGACTTATAGTCCAGTAGCAAAGATGACAACTATCAGAACGCTCATAGCTGTTGCTGCGAGTAAAGGATGGAAGTTATGTCAGTTAGATGTGAAAAATGCTTTTCTGAATGGTTATATTTCAGATGATGTGTTCATGGAGCAACCTCAAGGGTTCAGAGATAAAAGGTATCCAGAACATGTGTGCAAGCTCAAGAGAGCTTTGTATGGCTTGAAGCAAGCGCCAAGAGCATGGAATTACAGACTTGTAAAGTTCTTGAAAGAACTTGGTTTTCAGGTGTCTGAAGCAGATAGTAGTCTGCTTATAAAAGCAAGTGATAATGGTTTCATATACATGTGCATATATGTTGATGATATAATCCTTACAGGAACAGATGAGTCAGGTATACAAAGACTCAAGAAGCAAATGGAAAAGGAGTTCAAGATAAGTGACTTGGGAGACTTGTCATATTTCTTGGGTATGGAGATCACATATACTCAGCATGGAGTATTCGTGACCCAAGAAAGATATTTGAAGAACTTGTTAATCAAGTTTAAAATGAATGATTGCTGGATAGCACCTACTCCAATGGAGGTGAATCACAAACTGAGTAAGTTTGGAGGTGAAGAATTCAAGGATGTGAGACAATATCAGAGTTTGGTTGGTAGTCTTATCTATGCTACTTTAACCAGACCTGATTTATCATATGCAGTAGGAGTATTATCTCAATTCATGCACTGTCCAAGGAAAGAACACTGGATTGCAGGACAAAGGGTGTTGAGGTACATTAAGGGTACACTCAAAGAAGGTTTGTATTATGGTTTTACATCAGATACAAATATCAAAATATACAGTGACGCAGATTGGGCAGGTAATCCAGATGACAGAAGGTCAACCTATGGATACATGTGTTATGTGGGAGATAAGCTAATCTCATGGTGTTCCAAGAAGCAACATACAGTTGCTTTGTCTTCTACCGAAGCTGAGTACAAAGGCATGGTTGAAGCCGCAAAGGAAGTGATTTGGCTAAAGACTTTAATGAAGAATTTTGACGCTATACAGAGAACTCCAATCATATTTGGAGATAACATGAGTTCTTTATATTTAGCTGCTAATCCTGTTTTTCATGCCAGGACTAAACATATTGAGATTCAGTATCACTTTCTAAGAGAGAAGGTGATGGATAAAGAGATTGAAGTAATCCATACTTCAACAAAAGATCAGATAGCTGATATGCTGACAAAAAGTTTGGATGGACCAAAGCTACAAAGGTTTAAAGATATGGCAGGAATAAAGAAGACAGAGAAAACCTCAATTGATGATTGAGGGGGAGCTGTTGGTGCAAGACAATCAACAATTGAAGGTCTTTAAGTCCGCAGAGACGTCAGCAAAAATTTCCTTAAAAAAGGTCACCGGAAGGCACCGGAACAGTACCGGAAGGTCACTGGAACAGTACCGGAAGATTACAGGAAAGTCACCGGAATGTTACCGAAAATGATTGTTTTTACAGTTTTCAGTTCATGAAGAGTTGGAAGATAAAAGGAGGAAGAAAAGAACAAAGTTTGAAGCTTGGAAGAAGAACCGGAAAAGTTGTACACATATGTACAGTAGTATAGTCCGCGTTATAAGCTTGTACAAATTTATCTATAAATACCTGGAAAATGTCGAGGCGCATAGAGCTAGAGAGAGAGAGAGAGATGGAAGAAATGAGAGGCGTATAGGCATTAGAGGCATATACGAGAGAGAAAGGAGTAGAAGAGAAAATGAGAAGTTAGATGTCATGAGACATATGAAAAGTTAGTTGAGTTTTCCTCTCATTACTCAACTGTAACTTTTTGAGTAATCGAAAAATACTGCGCCGAAATTTCTGTGTGTTTTCATCTGTGATAGATGATTTGTGAAATCCTATTGAGGATATCTAAGTCTATAGTTAATCAATCTATAGCTTAAGTTTCAGAGTTTGATTGTAAACGGAAACCGAGAATTGTCAGTAGGAACATTCGTATGTGTTGAGTGTTCAAAGTTTACTGAAACAGGCGCATTTTCGGTGATCAATGTTTTGATCATTTCTCAGTGCATACTTTAAAGTTTTGCATGAGTGAGGGCTTAATCTTTAAGTTAGAAGATAAGCTACTCGTAATCAGAAGCATTTGCTTAAACGGGTTCTATTCAAGGAGAACCAAGTCTTAAAAGTTACAGATGTAAAGTCGACTGTTCAGAATAACAGTTTCAGACAAAAGTAACCTGTGAAGATTATTTTGAAGAAATTGTGCAGCAGACTTATGTGTTGTGAAGGTTTTTGACTTACTCTTGGTATAGAGGTGCTCTAATCACAAGAGTAGGTTATTCTGAAGGAGATTAACATTCTCCGACAATTCTGTATTGTACCGGTTGGTGTTCCTTCTTCTTGGTCCTCGGGCTCCTCTGTATCATGGATTTTTCGGCTTGCTTTCCTCGAATTCTCTTTGGAAAAGAAGGGAACTCCTCGTTGACTTCTGTACCTTCGTCACGAGTGGCAATCTTTTGCACCATAGAACTTTGGTCAAGAGTAGCATGGTTCATTTCAGGTGGACTCCTAGAAGGACCAGGATTCGGTGCCTCTTCTAGCGGCCTATGTGCGTGATTGTCTAATTCAATCGTTATGTGGTTTTGGCCTACCCATGCCTGAAGAAGTCCACTTCTTAGGTTGAGGCTGACTGCATGATCATAGATCCAGTCTTGGCCCAGGACAAGAGGTTCGGTAAGATCCTCATCTTCACACACTAGCACTTTGACTGCCATTAGCACCTCTTGAATGTAGAGGGGAAGTCCCACCTCACCAATGCAAGGGGTTTCCACACCTCCCAATCCTATGAGATATGCCTCTATAGGATTGATTTGTAATTGCAGCTCTTGGCAGTAAGAAATTCGAACTGCACTAGTGGCTGCCCCTGAGTCAATCAAAGCTCTCACTGTTCTTACACTCTCTCCTTGTCCTACTTCTAGGGTTACAAAAGGCCGTCGGTCGATTATTCTATGGGAATGTCCACCTGAAGCCTCGCACATGGCCATGTGTTGAGAGCAGTATGGGCACCCAAGGACTGACTAGACAAGGAAGCCAGTGGAGAGAGTCAGAGCGAGGTGAAGGAGTAAGTAGACAAAGCAGTCAACGCAAATCTAGCAGATAGGCCCTGCAAATTTTTCCAAATCAACATCTTTATAACAGTGATTCTTATCACTAACAATCATTGTAAATACCATTTCATATTTTTGTAGCTTCATTTTGTGCAAGCCAAGGAGTCCTTGAGCTTGAGGAGCCTTAGAAGTACCTACATATCAATTTTCGTATTTTTTAGACTCCGTTTAAGCCCTCAAATTGGCCCTGGAACCTAATTTTTAACTAGGCCGGACACTAGGTCTGGACATGGCCAAAACCTAGTCAAAAACTATAAAAAGAGCTAGAGAGCTCATTTTTGAGGTGAGATTGTAATTGAAATGAACTTGTAAGAGCTTTTTGAAAGTAAACTAAGAACTCCATTGCTTCTCACTCTTTGTCTTACCGTGTGTGCACGTGTGCGTGTATGTGTGTGCATGTTTGTGTGCTTCTCACTCACGCACTTGTGCCTCCACTTGCTCGAGGTCTTCATACCATCCTCACGTCTTCCCGGATTGACATTAAAGGAGGTGCTACTCATCACTGAGCTACACCAAATTTTGGTGCCGTTGCCGGGGATCGAGCTTTGAGGACGAGCGTGTGATGGTAAGACGTAGATTGGAGACGTTGGCGTTGTAGGTATTTTCTTTACTTTTCTTATTTCTCTTTTTCTTACCTCACCACCATCATCACCATCATCATCATCACCATATCCGATCTCCATCTCCATCTTCACAAAAATTCTAGTTTTTTACTATATCCCCTTCCTCCTTTCATTTCCCTCATTTCACTTGTGAGAGAGAGCAAGAGAGCAAACTGTTGTGTGCTATTTTTTGCATGCTTTTGGAGTTTCTTGCAGGTTTCAGCATCATCATCCCCTCCAGCACGTCGCGCAGGTATGGAAATGTGCAGAACTGTCTCGCAGTCGCCGACTCTTGTCGATCGCGATTGACAGAAATTTTCACCTTTTGGTAAATCTGAGTGCACCACAGTGGACTAGAGACCCTGCACACCACATTTCCATAAAAATTTTTGAAAATTTTGCAAAATTTCAATCCATCGCGATTGACAGCTCTGTCCATCGCGATTGACAGCCTGTCCATCGTGACCGACTGCCTGTCCATCGCGATTGACAGCCTGCCTGTCCATCGCGACCGACTGCCTGTCCATCACGATTGACTCCTGTCCATCGCGATTGACTCCTGTCTGTCCATCGCGATTGATTGCCTGTCCATCGCGATTGACTGACTGCCTGTCCATCGCGATTGACTCCTGGCCATCGCGATTGACTGCCTGCCTGTCCATCACGATTGATTGCCCTGTCCATCGCGACCGACTCCTGTCCATCGCGATTGATACTCTGTCCATCGCGATTGATACTCTGTCCATCGCGACCGACTCCTGTCCATCGCGATTGATACCCTGTCCATCGCGATTGACAGCCCTGTCCATCGCGATTGACAGCCCTGTCGATCGCGATTGACAGCCAATTTTAGCCAATTTTTTAGGGTTTTTAAATTGAAGAGTTGGGCTAATTTTGGGCATAAACATTTTACTCTAGAGCACATAAGAAGGCCTTAGGAAAACAACTTGGGGAAAACCTGTTGCACAGTGATCCTGTTTAAACCCTGTCTTAACGCTAGAACCATGAACGGTCATAACTTTTTCATACGAAATCCATTTTTTGAGCTCTAGGGCTTGTTGGAAAGCTCATGGCATATACTACAGGCCCTCAACTGTTTTTTATAAAGATAATGCATTGATTTTCAGCTAGGGTATTTTGAGGTTGACCATACCCAAGGGGATCAAAGTCAGGGGTCTTAAGAATTGTTTTCCTAAAATTCACTATGCAAATTAGTATTTGTGCTACAGGAATGAGAATCATTGGTTCTGTCTTCGGAATTTAAATATTAAAGCTAACTTTGGAACTCTACAGATCTATTGAGAGCATCAAAAGGCGTTCTAAGCAAGTGTAAGTGCAAGCTTGGGAACACACTTCCTGGGCATTCAAGGGCAACCAAGCAGGAAACAAAAGGTTGGAAACTTTCAATCCCCTCTGTCAATTCCTAGTTTAGGCTAAGAACGACTAGAGGTAGGAGTAAGTCAGGGCGACGATAGGCAATTATCAAGTTGAAGCAGACCTAAACTCTCAAGTTCAAGCTAAGGACATAATCTTTGTACTGTCGAGAACTTTAAAGGAAAAGAACTTAACGTGGAACGATCAACTGTAAGTGCGAAACTACACTCAAATATACCTAATGACGTGATATCAGACAAGAATTTTAACACAGGAATCAACTAAAAAGAATCAAGTAACTGATACAAAAGGACTCTGCAACGAGGTTGTACTTGGGCAAAATTGGGCTATTCAACTAGGCTTATGAACCTTAGATCAGGGCGACATCTACTAAGGGATAGACAAAGCCTTAGGTCTTCAGAGGCTAGTGTCAACCACACTGCTAGGTCGTGGGCCCAGCAGTTGAGCCACCACTCATACTACCCAAGTTCTGAGACTAGTGAATCCGAGATGTCTCAAGGTATGGAGAGACCTACAGGAAGTTCAGGAGTGCCATACTTGCACAGAGTAGAAGGCCCTTACAAAACGCAGTTGGAATACCTTAGGACCAACCGATTAGGTGCCAGCATCTATGAGGACGGCCTAGGAAGATCTGTGGTATAGATTAAGAATCCTGATCAATCTATTGGATTAGAGCACCCATCTATCAAGTTTGAAAATGGAGCATACTTGGACAAAGAAGGAACCATATACGTAGTCACCAGTCACCCAGATAGGACGGACGAATTTGGAAATGTGATCCCCGAAGCAGACTTAGGTGACCTGGAGCAAGGAAACATGGGTGCAGAACCTAGAACCCCTCAAGGTAAATCGGTTCTCACTAGGATTATCACACCGGAGTGGATTCCCCAGGATAATAAGAGCATAGATTTGCTCCTCAATCGAGAGACTGACGAAGCCTTTTGGAGGTACAAACCTGATTGGCCAATTGATATAGGAACAATCATGATCTATGAGTTTAAGGATCCTGATAGCCCAGGTAGAGTGACCTACTTAGATCACGCTTCGGAGAGGAACTTTGTGGTGACAGAAAACGATAGGCATGCTTACACTTGGAAGGGTGAATTTGTTTTCCCCCAACCAAGATCGAATGTATCCTATGGTCACCCTGGAGCTGGAACATCCCAAGCTCATGGAATGCAAAGAGACAGCAAGCTAGAGTCACCACTCTTGAAGCTGATTACCAAACGCTCCTAACCGAGCATACAACCTTACAGCAGGCTCACTCCGAATTGGAATCAAAGACATCAACAGTAGATGACCAAGCAGTCAAGGAATTAGAAACAGTGCTCCAAGCGCAAATGATATCTAATGCTACACTCAGACGCAACCTTGGGCTATTAAGGAAGCATATGGCAGCAACACTAGAAGAAAACAAGAGGCTTCAACAACAAAACCAAGACAACTTTGAAGCGGCTATGGAAGGAACTGCAGGAGCAACCATTAGCCCTACCAAGTATAGAGCTGTACCATTGGAAGACATTCGCATCTTACTTGAGGAGCATGCAAATTTCTTGGAGTCATATGAAAAGTTAGAGACTCAATGTGCAGACCTAAAGAAACAGATAGCCAGTGCCCCCACAGCTCAACAGGAGCCGGTAGTCTTGCAACACTCTCCAGAAGAATTAGAGACCCTCCGGAAATAGGTGACCGAACTCCAAGCGCGTCTCTTACCATATGAAAGGCCACCCTCGCCAACTGAAGAACCAGAACCGGAAACAGTGGTGGAAATCCCCGTCGATGACAGCTATGAAGAGCCATATGAGCCGATGCCAACACCCGGTGGTCGAACTACAGAGGAAGGACAAGACACTTTAGAAATTCAAGTTCCAGATTGGGTCAAAAGGGTCGAGAAAGTGGGTAAGACACATGATGATCGTGTGGCCGTGCAAATGCAATCTCTCACAAATCTGGAAGAAACTGTCCTTCGGTCTTCTTATTTTCAAAATCTATCCCATCAACGGTTAATCACAACATCAGAGTCGCAATACATGCCGTATTTTGTCTTGCTACATGATTATAATGCAGAAGTCAAGAAACATACAGGGAAGGAGCCCACATTCGCCACTCAATTTGAGCTAGGGGATTTACCGACAGATGCACGTGTTGGCTCGATCTTCCAACCTAATTGGCGTGCACGTCTACTAACCGATTACCCAGAGATGATGAGCACCTGGGCAACCATGCCACTATATATCAAGTATAATCCATGCTATTGCCCAGTGGTACGTCGCAGATCCTGGCAAGCATTTGCAATCAAGATACGCAACAATAAAGAATGCTCGGCTTGGGTTAACTATCCATATTTTGCTCCACCTCGAGGGACCCCAACCGTAGTCTACATGATATCAACAATTCGGCACTGGTCTACACGTCTAAATAATGTACCCGACATAGCAGCGAAAATGTGTATGAAGATATTCGAGCTCATGACCATTATCTTCAAAACCTTTCGGAATGTACAAGCTCCATACATCTCTGCCCCTGGATTCTCTCAAGGTAACAAGGATTTAGTCTACGACATGAGCCAGACCCCCTCGGTCACTATAATCTTTGCTTGGCATGCACGAATAAAGTACTTACCCGCATGCTTCAAGCAGACATTTGAGGAAATGTTCTCTACGGGATTCTGGGAATATCATTCGGAAATTTTCATTCCCAGATCCACACATTTGCTACACCTATTCGCAGTAGAATAAGCAATCCATGCAGATCAGTTATGTCTGCCACATCCGGACATTCCAGGACCAATTGATTGGGATCGTATGATGACAGACTTGGCCAGAGGACTACGCATACAAGAACATCAGCTTGCCACTCAGGTTGTGGAATATTACATCCAACACTCCCAGCAACAAGGGTCTGTCAGGGACGACAGACGCGAGAGAGGGGGGGGTGTTGAGAGCAGTATGGGCACCCAAGGACTGACTAGACAAGGAAGCCAGCGGAGAGAGTCAGAGCGAGGTGAAGGAGTAAGTAGACAAAGTAGTCGACGCAAATCTAGCAGATGGGCCCTGCAAATTTTTCCAAATCAACATCTTTATAACAGTGATTCTTATCACTAACAATCATTGTAAATACCATTTCATATTTTTGTAGCTCCATTTTGTGCAAGCCAAGGAGTCCTTGAGCTTGAGGAGCCTTAGAAGTACCTACATATCAATTTTCGTATTTTTTAGACTCCGTTTAAGCCCTCAAATTGGCCCTGGAACCTAATTTTTAACTAGGCCGGACACTAGGTCTGGACAGGGCCAAAACCTAGTCAAAAACTATAAAAAGAGCTAGAGAGCTCATTTTTGAGGTGAGATTGTAATTGAAATGAACTTGTAAGAGCTTTTTGAAAGTAAACTAAGAACTCCATTGCTTCTCACTCTTTGTCTTACCGTGTGTGCGCGTGTGCGTGTATGTGTGTGCTTCTCACTCACGCACTTGTGCCTCCACTTGCTCGAGGTCTTCATACCATCCTCACGTCTTCCCGGATTGACATTAAAGGAGGTGCTTCTCATCACTGAGCTACACCATGGGATAGCCTAGAGATTCTTGAGTGCCAGGCATAGGCGGGTCTCTGCCTTGTCTCCTCAATTTCATTCATCGGATGCGTTCTAAAGCTTCTGCCTGTGCTTCTTCTCGAATTCGTTTCTCTTCTTCTTTACGTTTCTTGGCAGTGTTGAGTCCATTTAGCATCTCTTCAGTGAGGGGTTCTTGATATAACTTGACTCTGCATCCACTTATGTAACTTGGTAGAATATCACCCTCTAGAGTGGCTAGTTGAACTGCTCCACTTGTGGAGATCCTATTGATAATCATTGGCCCATAACCTCTCTTTTCTAACTTCCGTGCATGTTGCTTCAAGGTGTAGGCTAGGACTAGGTCTCCTGCTTTCAAGCCCTTATCCTTCACGTGTGCATCGAAATATGCCTTTTGCCTCTTCTTGGCTGCATAAATTCCTGCTGCAGCCCTCAATTGTTTTTCACCTAATTGTTCAAGATCAAAGATTCTAGAGGACAACTCATGGCCTATCCAATCATGCTCTTGTGCTACTTTCAAGGTTGGTATCAAAAAATCCAATGGTAGCACTGCATTCTGGCCGAAAACCATCTGAAAGGGTGTAGCTTGGAGTACCATTTTATAGGCAACTCTGTATGCCCAAACAACATGGTGTAGTTGTTTGTCCCAGTCAGAGCGTTTGTTATTCACTAATTTGGTTAGCACATTGCATAGAATCTTATTTGTGCTTTCGGCTTGTCCATTAGCTTGTGGGTGATAGGGGGCAGACTTCTTGTGTATCACCAAGAACTCTTGAAGAAGATTTTCAATGACTTCATTCAAGAAGTGAGTCCCTCTATCACTTACTAGCTCTATGGGTAGCCCGTATCGAGTGAACACACTCTCAAATAAGAATTTAGCAGTCGTTTGGGCATCATTCTTCGATGTGGCTTTCACCTCTACCCACTTGGTTAGATAATCCGTGGCCACAATGATATACTCAGCATGTGAACCCTTAGCTAGGGGATTAATAGGGCCAACAAAGTCTATTCCCCACTTAGAGAATGCACGTCCTCCCATCATAGGTTTCAGTGGCATTTCATCGTTGCGTATAGGGTACTAAGTTCTCTGACAAACATCACATAGTTTCACATAGGTATGTGCATCCATGTGAAGGGTGGGCCACCAGAAGCCCGCAAATAGTATTGCCTTGATCACCCCATCTCGTCCAAAGTGTCCTCCTGCTACACCTTGGTGAGCTGCTTCCAAGATCTTGAGATATTCGCTCTCATGGACACAGTCTCAGGTAACCATCTTTACCACGCTTGTATAGATTATCACCAATGAGTGAGTAATCTAGGGCTTCTTGTTCTAGACCTCTTTGTCTAGCCAGTGTCATATCTGGAGGGAATATTTTCGTCCTCAAGAAGGCCACTAACGGGTCACTCCAATCTGGCACTATGGACACTTGATACAGAGTGGCATGTTCCACAGGTGGTTTAGTGCAACAGATTGGGCATTCCTTGCACAACTTGTGGACATCAGCCTCCATAGTCGGCCAATGCACACCGAGTCTCCTTAGTGTCTGTAGGGTTTGTTGCTTTGAGTAGCGTTGCTCTAATGCACCTACATGTGCTAATTGCAACCATTTAGCGTACTCATCCTCTTCCACACAACAAGCCAATATCCCTTGATCTGTTTGTTTGTACATGCTTCCTGCCATGATGTGGTACTTTTGGGCCTTTACTACCTCTCTACCTTGAGTGTTTATGACTGGGTGGTTAGGCCCGTATGTCAATACTGGCACTAATGGCTTAGCCCACTCAGGTACCACTTCCAAATTAAACAAGTAAGCATCAGGAAGATCATCTGATACTCCTTGCGGTGCCTCTCCAGATGTGAGTCTCGATAGATGATCTTCTCTCAAATGAGTCTTCCCTTTTCTCACCACTACCTCAAAGTCGTATTCCATTAGCAAGAGGAACCATCTTACTAATCTGCCTGTATTGCATGGTTTGTTTACCAAGTATAGTAGAGCTTGATGATCAGTAAAAAATTTAAAGTTATTTGCAAGCAAATAATGCCTAAACTTTTTAACCGCATATACCATGCCTAATCCCTCTCGTTCGGTAGTGGTATAGTTCCGTTCAGCTGTATTCAATTATCTACTCACATAGGCAATTGGAAGATCCATATTACCTTCACCAGTAGGTTGTGCAAGCACACATCCAATGGCATAATTGGATGCATCCACATGCACATGGAAGGGCTTATTCCAATCTGGTGTAGTCAAGATTGGTGTTGAACATAATCGCCGTTTAAGCTCATTGAAAGAATTCTCACATTCACTAGTCCACTCAAAGTTAGTCAAAAGTCCATACAGAGGCTTTGCTATGATGGCATACATCTGTATAAACCGTCGGTAATAACCACAATGCCCCATGAAAGCTTGTACTTCCTTGAAATTCTTTGGCCTAGGTAACTCGGCTATGGCTCTCACTTTCTCTTCATCAGTGGATATGCCATTCTTTGACACTATGTGTCCTAGAATCTTGCCTTGCCTGACCATAAAAACGCACTTTTCTAGGTTCAGGCAGACTTGATATTCTCTAGATTTGTCAAAGATTTGTTTGAGTTCAGGAATATGGGTTTGTCTAATGTTGGAAGGAGCACAAAGATCATCAACATAGACTTCTAAGTTCTTCCTCAAGAACTCTTTAAATACATGGCACATCCACCTCTGGAAGGTAGCGGGTGCATTGGTAAGCCCAAATGGCATTACTCTAAAGGCAAATATGCCCCATTCAGTGGCAAAAGCTTTCTTATGTTGATCCTCTAGAGCAATGGCTACTTTATTATAGCCTGAAAACCCATCTAGGAAGCTGTACACTTCCTTGCCTGCTACCCTTTCTAATAGATGCTCAGTGATAGGAAGCGGATAACTATCTCTGATAGTGGTTGCGTTAACCTTCTTCAAGTTAATGCATACGCGTAATTTACCATTCTTTTTGGGCACCACTACAATGGGGGACACCCATTCAGTGTGCTCGATTTCATAGATAAATCCAGCTTCAACCAAGCGGTCTATCTCTTCTTTGATCTTGGCAGCATAGTTGTCATTGTATGTGTATGGCTTTTGTTTAGAAGGTCTGGCCTCTGAGGTCATGGGGATTGTGTGTGCGCATATGTCCGGGTCTACACCTTTCAAATCCTTGTAACTCCAAGCGAACACATCTCTGTATTCTCTTAGCAAGGCTATCAACTCTTGCTCTTCTTCTTCCGTCAGGTCATGTCCTATGTAAGTGCATCTCTCTTCTCCTTCTTCTATGGCTATTACTATCTTCTTGGTGGTTTCTTTGTTATCATAGGCCTCCCCTGATTGCGCCTCTCGTTTAGTCATCCTTATCATGACTCTCCTATCGTCTATTTCATACTTCTTAAAATTTTTTGGGACCTCAAACAAAGATTCTCCCTCTTCTGGTGTGAATTCTCTCTTCTTTCTTTTCTTTCCTTCCTCCTTCAGGGTCACATGTGTGGCTAGCCTTACATCATTTGTAAGCTCTCCGTACCTCTGGGGTTGAAATTCTACTTCATAGAAGTATTCTTCATCTGATGCAAAGGGTGGGTCCATAATGATTGACTCTAGATCGGAGTCACTTGCATCCTCGAATGCATCAGGGCTAGGTTCACACTCATCTAACACTGCTTCTCCCATGATCGGCTCTATGGAGAAGACTGAAATGTCATAGCCATCTTCATCACAGTGAGGTGTCCATTGTTCTTCATTGATGGCTACATCCATTGTTGCTAGGATTTCTGCCCAGCCGTGGGGTTCAAATTCCTTGTCCGGAAATACTATAGGTGCATAGGCTGGGTCTTGAATTGATCTATGTGTTTCCTTCGCACCTACCTCTCTAGATTTTTCCCTCTTCTCTTCTTCTACTGCTACTTTGCACATCCATAAGTGGGTATCTTCATGCATCCATGAGGATCCTGATTGATATGGAATGCACAGACTCAGTATCATCTTTGGCTCTATGAATGGGATTCCATTGGATGGGGGGTACATCTCTATGAGAGTAATCCTTGAGATTGACTTTGGTTGTAACACCTAGATGTTGCAAATACAAGGAATTGGTTCCCCAATCTTGTACCACTTGCAATTGCCGCATAAATGGCCTGCCCAAAATCATCTCGTAGGCTTGGTTTTTGCTAAAGTCGCATATAGCAAAAGTGTGCTCGAACTCAACACCACACGTAGTGAGAGTTATGCCTTCTAGCAATCCCAAGGGCCTCTCAATGTGGCCATCGGCCATTTGCAATTTCATTCTCGTCGGTCGGAGTGCTAGCTTGCCCCAACGCTTCCATAGGGAAGTTGTAGCAATTGCAACTCATGCACCTGAGTCCAAAATGCCTTGGTTGTGTATCCCTAATGGGTAACTGGGAGATAGGTATTTCCTTCTTCTCCTTCACTCATGTCTCCTATCTTATCCAATGGTATTTCAAGCACTGTTCTATGAGATCCCACCTAGGAACGCAATTTCGCTATGTCTGGCACTTGTTTGGCTACGTGTTTCCACACTTCTGGCTTAACTTTGAGTAGCTCTTCTAAAGTGAGATTGCACTGCACTTTAGTGTTCTTTACTACATCTGTGTTCCTAGGTATGATTGAATCTTCGTTTCTTATCATGACTGTGGGTGCTCTCAGGCAAGTCGACTTGGTTTCCCATGGGCCTGTGAAATGTGGTAACTCTTGCAAAGAATTAGACTCAAAATCCAACCTCTCATGAGAGTGGACACTTTCCTGTTCTTCATAAATAGAAGGGATGTCCTGTGGGAACTGATCATGTGTGTCATCCACAAGTTCTATGGGAGGAGGGACTTCACTCTCCTTTGCCCACTTCTCTTCTTGAATCTCTCTCAAGAACTCTGGTGAATACCTATTCATAGAAAAAGAGGTGTCTGGTTCAATGGAGTTAGGCACATAAGCTCCCTGGGGAGGAATGCTTATTCTATCACTTGCCCTCTCCTTAGCCTGGGAGGTGGCTCCTTTTCCAGACTTTGCAAGTAACCTCTCCAATCTATCCAATAGACCATCAAAGTGCAATGGTGTTCTAATGGGGTTAGAGCCATTGAACAAGCGACTGGCTTCAAACATGGCTTGCGCCAATTCGACCATTTTAGCACAAAGCTTTGTTCGCTCTATCTCTAGATCGGCTCTAGGGTAACATTTCTCATGATCTGTTACATTGGGCCCTTCTTGGATTCTGGCGTGATATGCTTTAAGCATCATGTCTAGATCTTCAGGAGTGGGATCGGCTAAGACTGATCCTACTCGGGGTGGTGGTTGGGTTACGTGTGGTGGATTGGTGGGTGGAGGAATGGAGGGTGAAGGGGATGGTAGTGGCGGGGATGTGTGAGAGTGCGTTTGAGATGTGATTTCTATGATTTTGGCTTTGGTTTCTCGTAGGCTTTCCTCAAGTTCGCTCATCTTTCTTGCCCATTGCCTTTTCATACGTTCACAGCTATCTCTCCAAGCTCTTGTCCTCTTCTTATTCTGGCTCTCAATCTCACTAACCTCCGCATTCTTTTCATGGCCTAAGTCTTGGTTTTGCTTAAGTGCCTGGGCTCTCGTGATGACTTGTACTGGGGCTGTGGAAGTCACACTTCCTGTGGAGTCTACCACTAAGCCAATAACATTGATAGGAGCAATTTTTGGTATATTGGCGGGGTTCTTGGGACACTCTCGTAACAAATGCTCCTTTCCACAATCGGGACAAAAGCCTTGAATTGTCACAGATTGGGTTTGTGTCGGTGCAGGTAGAGGGCAATCACGAATGAGATGATCTCCCTGACAACGATAGCATGGCCCTCTAGGAAATGGAGGTCTCATCGGCCTAGGTTGGGATCTCAAGTTGGCGTTTGCATACATGACGTTTGCGTATTCTGGCTCCCCACTAGATTCATTCAGTTCTTCATAATAATATGACTCACTATGCTCCGGTGATTGCATGTAGTAGGCTTGGGGGCTCCCAACATGGGTGGAGTCAAAACTATGATCACTTGGATCACTTTCTGAAAGCGAGGATGTTACTGGCACTAAAGCTCTATTTAGATTTTCTTCTGCCGCTGCATACTTCACTGGAATCACGTTGGTGGGGGCAGGGGGTTGCTGCACTAGGATTGGTTGCGGTCCTTGTTGGCCTTGGTAGGGTGGTTGATACATTTGCTGAGGTCTAGCATACTGTTGTTATGGGTACTGATTAGAGTACTTTCCTGGTTGTGGATATGGCTGAGGATAATTTTGTCTAACAGCTTGTTTGTTGTATGGGTAGTCTTGTGCAGTGTGATTGGTGTATCGCCTTTCTATGGTGTAGTATTGGCTGTTAGGGTTCACCTGGGGTTGGGCCATGATAGGACACACATTAGCCATATGGTCTCCTCCACAGGTATAGCATCGCTTTTTGGGGGCAAATCTAGGAATCTGCTTGCTAGAGACACCTAATTTCAGAGCTACCTTTTCTACTAGATCCTCAATTGATGTGGATTGTGAGGAAATGAGGCTACTAGAACTATCTGAATCTTTATAGATTTTTGAGAGCTCTAATTCCTCCCCTAGATTATCCTCAATGTCTATGCACATGCGTACACATTCTTCTATGGATCTAGGGTCCTTCAAGTACACATATGATCTCAGTTTGGTGCTTAACAATCCATCTAAAAATAAGGCCACTTGCTTGGCTGGAGTGGGTAACTCTGGGGCCGGGCATCTCTCTAGATATTCTTCTGCCTGCGAGCCTCACTGTCTCTTGAGATGTTTGTTTGAAGCTGTATATAAGGGAGGATGTGTTATGTCTTATGCCACTTTTAGAGAATTCGATAATGAATGCCTCTAGAAGTTGATCTATGATCCTAGACAACCTCTCGTTTAGTGGTTGAAACCATGTCAGGGCGGTGTTCCTAAGGGTTAGACCAAAGGCATTGTACTGCATGAACAGATCTTCAACTTATTCAGCTCTCAAGACTTGCCTAAACTCAGCTACATGATCGTAGGGGTCTCCAGTGCCATCGAAGTAGTTTTTCATGGACTTAACTAGCTGGGTCGGTCTCAAGGTCCTCATGTGCTCTCTCGGTCTTGGCAAAGGGAAATCATCGGCATTTCTTCGGTTCCCGGGGGCTCTATGTCCCTCAAGTTCCACTCTATTTGTTTCTGTTCTCGTTCTTTCTCTTCCCCAAGAGTGGGCAAAGCTTACCTCAGGTCTTTCTCTACTCCTTTCTCTTTGAGTCCCAAGAGCTTGAGATGTTCCAGCTCCTTGGTGACCATAAGACACATTGGATCGAGGTTGGGGAAAAAAAAATTCTCCCTTCCAAGTGTATGCGTGTCTTCCATGCTCAGAGACCACAAAGATTCTCTCAGAAGCATCATCTAAGTAGGTCACCTTGCCTGGGCTATCAGGATCTTTGAATTTGTAGATGGTAAGGGCTCCCACTTCATTAGGCTTCTCAGGCTTGTACCTCCAAAAAGCCTCATCTGTCTCTCGATTCCCGAGCAACTCTATGCTCTTATTGTCCTGGAGAACCAACCCTGGAGTGATTATTCTCGTTAGAACCGACTTGCCTCAAGGGGTTTTTGGCTCCTTTCCTAAGTTCGCTTGCTCTGTCACCTATTTCGGGTTCAGAGATTATGTTGTCGAACTCATCTGTCCTTTCAGGTTGGCTGGTGACCACATACATTGTTCCTTCTTTATCTATGTATGCACCATTTTTGAACTTGACTACAGGGTGTTCTAGTCCAATGGATTGATCCGGGTTTTTAATTAGGACAACAAATCTTCTCAGTCCATCCTCATGGGTTGCGTGCACCTAGGCGGTTGGTCTGGATGTATTCCAATTGAGTCTTGTAGGGACCTTCAGGTCTTTCTAGGTATGCTATTCCTGAGCTACCTACTGGTCTTTCCATGCTATACGACATGTCCGAGTCACTAGTTTCTGAGTCTAGAGCGTAGGGGTAATCACTCAATTGTTGGGCCCAAGATCTAGCTGTATGGTTGACGCTAGCCTCGGATGATCTAACACTTTGACGGTCTCTCCCTAAGTGTCTTCCCAATCTCAGGTTCATATGCCCTTTGTACATTGATGATTCTTTGGTACCAATCACTTGTTCCTTTTGAGTTCCTTTGTATGTGTTTTCTTTTTTTTTTAATTAAGCGTTGTGAGGAGCACTTTAGTGTGTCGTACTTGATGTTCTCTGTGCGCTTAGTTTAAGTTCTTTTCCTTTAAGTTATCCCTTGACTGCAATTTAGACAATTCTTGGACTTGAGAAGTTAAAGGCTCTTAGAACTTGAGTATTCCTATCGTACCTCGATTCAAACAATACAACTACTCACACTTAGCCTATGCTAAGAATGAACTGAGGGGGTTAAGAGATGTTCCAACCTCAAAACGCTCCTCCTTGCTTTGCTTCTCTGCCCAGGAAGCAAGTTCCCAAGCTTGTTCGCCCTGGCACTTACTTTGCTTTCTCCAAAAGCTCTCGATGATCCTGTAAGAACCCCAAGTTTTGCTTCAATTTGATCCTTCAATAGACAGACAATTTGTTTCAGACACTTTTTAATGACCCTTGTTCCCCCTTTTGTATTCCTAAAAAAAAATTTTCCTCTAGAGCTCCCTTGGTGTACCTACCCCTCAGTGTGTCAACTTCAAAATATCATATCATACAGCTAGTTCCTACAATAAAAGCTCAAAAAACACACAAAAACAGATGGTAGTATATGCCACGAGCTTTCCGACAAGCCCTAGAGCTCAAAAAATGGATTTCGTATGAAAAAGTTATGACCGTTCAGGGTTTAGGGGGTTAAACACACAAACAGAACCTTTCAGGAGTTTTAATGCATTTTTCTAAGGCCTTTGTAAGTGTATGAGTATTTGAGTATGCAATTATGCCCAAAATTTAGCCTAAATTTCCAAAAAAATTACCCCTTAATTTTTTGTCGAAAATGTCTGTCTATCGCAATAGACGGTGTCTGTCGCGATAGACACAAGCTGTCGTGGGGGGCTGTTTGTCGCGATAGATGGGTCTGTCACGATAGATGGGTCTGTCGTGATAGACGGTGTCTGTCGCGATAGATGGGTCTGTCGCGATAGACGGTGTCTGTCGCGATAGACGGTGTCTGTCGCGATAGATGGGTCTGTCGCGATAGACGATGTCTGTCGCGATAGATGGGTCTGTCGCGATAGACGGTGTCTGTCGCGATAGATGGGTCTGTCGCGATAGACGGTGTCTGTCGCGATAGAGAGTGTCTGTCGCGATAGATGGGTCTATCGTGATAGACAGTGTCTGTCGCGATAGATGGGTCTGTCGCGATAGACGGTGTTTGTCGCGATAGACGGTGTCTGTCGCGATAGATGCGTGTGTCGCGATAGACGGTGTCTGTCGCGATAGATGGGTCTGTCGTGATAGATGGGTCTATCGCGATAGATGGGTCTGTCGCGATAGACGGTGTCTGTTGTGATAGACGGGTTTGTTGCGATAGACAGTGTCTGTCGCGATAGATGGGTCTGTCACGATAGACGGTGTCTGTCGCGATAGATGGGTCTGTCGCGATAGATGGGTCTGTCGCGATAGATGGGTCTATCGGGATAGACGGTGTCTGTCGCGATAGATGGGTCTATCATGATAGATGGTGTCTATCGGGATACTGGGTCTGTCGTGGAATTTGGTCTGTCGCGATGGACGGGTGTCTGTCACGATAGACGGGGTCTATCGTGGGTCTCTGTCTGTCGCGATAGACGGATGTCTGTCGCGATAGACGGATGTCTGTGGCGATAGACGGGGTCTATCGTGGGTCTCTGTCTGTCGCGATAGACGGGTGTCTGTCGCGATGGACTGGGTCTATCGTCTATCGTGGTTTGATCTGTCATGATAGACGGTGTCTATCACGATAGACTGAAAAAACGCAAATTTTTGAGAAACTTCTAGTGATTTGGAGTGCTCTAATGGTGTAGGTTTCCATGCCAAACACGCATTCACAAAATACCAAGTTTTTCTGTCTGTCGCAACAGACAGAGGTCGTTGTCCCGGGACCTGTGCAGAGTCTGTCGTACCTGCGCAAACTGCTGGAGAAGGTGGTACAGCTAGTTCCTGCAGCAAAAGCTCAAAAAACACACAAAAACAGATCGCATGCAAGCTCTCTCTCGCTCTCTCTCACAATGAAATGAGGGAAATGAGGTGGGGAGTGGAATATGACCAAAAAACTGAAATTTTTGTGGAGATAGAGATGGAAGTGGGAGATGGTGGGGATGATGATGGTGATGATTGTTGAAACATCAAGCTTACACTATGCTTGAGGTGGATTTGATCTACATCAAAGGCTATCGCGTCGAAAGAATATCCGTTGGAGAGTTCTTTTTCATGTGCTCATTTATTGTATTTTTTGAGAATATTTTGATGGCTCATTTACCGTTGTAAAAGCCTTGAGTTGTACACATGTAAAGGTAGAGAGATAGAGCCCAAATCCCACGAATTTGTGGTGGTTGAAGTTGCATTCAATCAAGCAATCAATCACCTAAAAGTAGATCAATCAAGATCTTCACTTTTCCTAGATTGTAGGGAAGTGAATTGATTCCCTCCAACAACCATTCCCACCTTCATTTGTATTCAAATTCAAGTTGTAAAAGTCGTGGAACACTCCTAGAGGCTATATAAGGAGTTGAAATCACTTGTATTATACATGGAAGCAATATACATACATTTGTGACCATCATTGTCTTGCTCCTTCAATTTTCTGCATCATCTTCTTCGCCAACAGTAATCTTGCAGAGGCTGCTGCTCTCTCCTCAGAGCTCCAAATTGAGTGCAAGAGGACTCATTGGAAAGGTATTATCTAGTTTATGCCTGTAAAGTTTCAAAGCATTTGTTCAGCAGATTTGGAGAAATATCAGTTTTTCTGCCTTCGGGTCAATCTCTACGTATTCCTGAAAAATAGGAAGTACCACCGGTGAATGTCGCATTCATTCCTATAGCATATTTTTCTTATTCCTTATACTTTTGTGCATTCCATACACTCAACGCTATGTGTATCACTCCCATAAAAGGATTTTTTCTAATTGTAATCACGCTGGTCACTATGGGCATTTGAAGTTCATTGTCTCTTCCATAGATAGTAAGTTTTTTGAGCTAGTCGATCCGCGAACCTATCTGTTTTGTATCGACTCATTCTCCTTGATGCTCCAAAGTACATAGTGCATTTCTTTGCACTTATAGCATGCCTATAAGGTCTATTTGAGTCTCCATAAGCTCAAGGGCTGGTCTTGTGCCGATTGGCTTGACCAAACTTCATCGCTTCGAAACGCACTTTTCTACCTTCGACAAGCTTCTCCAAGTTTCTTTCAGTGGTATCAGAGCTAGTTCAAGATGGGTGATGGCTTTCCCTCCATGATCGAGAAGCTTGATCGACACAACTACGCGGCTCGGCAAATTAGAATGGAGGCCTATTTGCAAGGTAGAAATCTTTATGGAATTGTAGCAGGTGATGAAGCTATGCCTATTCCAAGATCCAAAGGAGGACCTACACAAGAGGAGACAGGTAAGCTCACACTTTGGTGCGCAAGGGATGCTCAAGCAAGGTCGTACATACTAAACTCTATCTCTGACTTTCTATTACCACATATTAGAGGATGCAAGACATCTCAAGAGACTTGGGATGCCCTGGAGACTTTCTTTTCTTCTGGTACCAAAGCAAGAAAGAATCATCTTTGGAACGAGTTCAACCAAATGAAGAAGACACCTAAACAAACCATCACAGAGTTTGTTACCAAAGTCAAGGAGGTTGCGGATTAGTTAGGATCCATTGGAGAGTTGATTGAAGAAGAGCTCATCATGAGGCAAATTCTCAACGGCATTCGAAGTGATAAGCAATGGAAATCCTTCACGACGGCTTATGATCTCATCATGGATGTGCAAACTCCAGACTTCAACATCTTTCTTGGACAACTCTTCAATCAAGAAGCCAACAATAGCATAAAGGAAGGTAACTCTTATCATGGTAGTTCAACTAGTGCTCTATATGCAGATAAGAAGGATAAGAAGCAGAAAGGCAAGAAGAAGGAAGAAGATGAAGAAGAGACTTCCCAAGCCAACTTCGCAAGCAAGAGCAAGTGGAAAGGGAAGAAGAAGGGACCAAAGCAAGACAAAGCCAAAGGTCAGAATGTTCAACCTTGTGCCATATGCGATAAGACCAACCACACCACTCAGAACTGCTGGTTCAATGGGAAGACCCAGAAAGGAAGTGGAAGAGGTGGATATGGCGGCAATAGAGGCAGAGGTGGACACAACTTCAACAACAACAATAGAAGCTATAATAGAAGGGACTACAACAATTATTCAGAAGATCAACCACATGAAGACTCATTGCTTCTTATGAATCTAAGCCACAAAGAAGGTAAAGAAGATGATCATTTGTTCTACATAGATTCAGGATGTTCGAATCATGTTGCAGGCAACATTGCTCTTCTATCTGACTTGGAAAGTCCAAAGCATAGACATGAAGCGCAAACAGGGGATGAAACGAAGCACAATGTGGAGAAGATTGGTAATGTCAAAGCTTCCAATGGCAGGACAAACATTCTGAGTAAGGTTCTCTATGTACCCACTATCACTAAAAACCTAATAAGTGTAGGCCAAATAGTTGAAAGAGGCTTGCAAGTTAGGTTCACCCAACATGGAGCTTTTGTGGAAGATCCGTGTCAAAGCTTCAAGAAGATAGCCCGAGGTGAGAAGCATGGTAGGCTCTTTACTTTTGAAGTAGGAGAAACCACGAACATAGCTCTATTCAACTTTGGGTCTCAAACCCTAAGTGAGCTTGAAGTGTGGCATAAGAGACTTGCTCATGTGAATGAAAGAACCTTGAAGGATATATGCAGGGATCAAAGTGTTCTAGGACTGCCAAACATATCAAAGCAACACATGATCAACAGGTGTGATGCATGTCAGATTGGGAAGGCAAAAAAACAACCATTCAATCACAAAGGCTACATCCACAACAACTTATTGGACTTAGTACATACAGATGTATGGGGACGAAGTCAAGAACCTTCATTGGCAGGATCAAGGTATTATGTCTCATTTATTGACGACCATAGTAGGTGGACTGTTCTATACTTTATCAAGAGTAAGAATGAAGTGTTTGATTGCTTCAAGAAGTATCTTGCACATGTGGAGAATCATACAGGTAGATCACTAAAGAAGCTCAGATCTGATGGAGGGGGAGAATTCTTCTCCAAAGAGTTTGATGAGTTCTTGCAGGATAAAGGTATCAAAAGGGAAGTGACTACTAGGTACTCTCCTCAACTAAATGGAATTGCAGAGAGGAGAAACAAGACATTGGTTGGATCAGCCCGAACAATGCTTGAAGAGAAAAAGTTGCCACATTATCTATGGGCAGAAGCTATTTCAACTGCAGTGTACCTTGTCAATCGACTACCATCCAAATCACTTCAAGGTATGACTCCTTATGAAGCATGGCATGGAAGAAAACCTAGTCTTGGAAATTGCAAGGTTTTTGGTTGTTTAGCTTATGTTCATGTACCATCACAAATAAGAGGTAAGCTAGATGAAAGGGCAACAAAGGTAGTGTTTATTGGATATGATTCAACTCAAATGGGTTACAGGTTCTTCAATCCTTCAACCAAGCAATTCACTACAAGTAGAGATGTTGTGTTTGAAGAACACAGGTCTTGGTATGATGAAGACAAACAAAAGGTAACACTACCATATGATCTTGATTATGACTCTCATCAATTAGGAAGCAAGCATGATACACAGGTCCAGGATCCAAGAAGTGATACAGACGATGACCAAGATGAAAGAGAAAGGGATTACAAGCTATGGAAGTCAAGAGGCAAAGCAAAGATGCAAGAGGTTGGAGAATGCTCCAAACAAGCACCTAGAAGATCAGCAAGAGAGAAGAAACAACCAGAAAGGTATGGATATGATTCCACATTTGTTACGAAGCATTCAATCTACTTGGCAAAAGACTCTATTTCAGAGGAACCCTCAACCTATGAAGAGGCAAAGGGAAACCCTAATTGGGAAAAGGCCATGAACGAAGAGATAGATGCATTGAAGGAGATGGACACTTGGGATTTGGTTCCAATGTCGCCGAATCAAAAGGTAATTGGTTGCAGATGGGTATACAAAGTTAAAAGAAATTCAGATGGATCAGTTTGCAAGTACAAGGCAAGATTAGTTGCCAAGGATGCTCACAAACTCATGGTATAGGCTATGAGGAAACATTCTCACCAGTTGCAAAGATGACTACAATCAGGACATTGATAAGTATAGCTGCTGCAAGGAATTGGAGACTCCTCCAACTTGATGTGAAAAATGCATTCTTAAATGGTTGGATAAGTGAAGAGGTATACATGTCACAACCACCAGGTTTTGAAAACCCTAATCATCCATCTTATGTTTGCAAACTTAAGAATGCATTGTATGGATTGAAACAAGCTCCTAGAGCTTGGAAGTACAGGTTGGTTACATATCTTCAAGATCAAGGGTTCAAAGCTAGCAGCTCCGATCCTTCTCTATTCATCAAAAGGGATCACAATGAGGTTATCTATCTATGTGTATATCTAGATGATATTATTGTGACAGGTGATGATCTAAATGGCATTCAAAGGATCAAGAGACACATGCAAGAGGAGTTCAAAATCAGTGACCTAGGTGAGCTCACATATTTCCTAGGTATGCAGGTGATATACACAGATGAAGGAATGTATTTGACTCAAAGAAGATACATTCAGGATCTTCTTCTCAAGTTCAAAATGGAGAACACTAAACTTGCAGGTACACCTTTGGAGATGAATCATAAACTTAGTGTTTATGAAGGTGAGAAAATTGAAGACATAAAAGAGTATCAAAGCTTGGTAGGTAGCTTGATATATGCTACTCATCTTGCAGAGGTTGCTGCTCTCTCATCACAGCTCCAAATTGAGTGCAAGAGGACTCATTGGAAAGGTATTAGTGTCTAGTCTATGCCTGTACATTTTCAAAGCATTTAGATCAGCAGATTTGGAAAAATATTAGTTTTTCTGCCTCGGGGTCAATCTCTACGTATTCCTGAAAAATAGGAAGTACCACCGGTGAATGTCGCATTCATTCCTATAGCATATTTTGCTTATTCCTTATAATTTTGTGCATTCCATACACCCAACCCTATGTGTATCACTCCCATAAAAGGATTTTTTCTAATTGTAATCATGCTGGTCACTATGGGCATTTGAAGTTCATTGTCTCTTCCATAGATAGTAAGTTTTTTGAGATAGTCGACCCACGAACCTATCTGTTTTGTATCGACTCATTCTCCTTGATGCTCCAAAGTACATAGTGCATTTCTTTGCATTTATAGCATGCCTTTAAGGTCTATTTAAGTTTCCATAAGCTCAAGGGCTGGTCTTGTGACGGTTGGCTTGACCAAACTTCATCGCTTCGAAACGCACTTTTCTACCTTCGACAAGCTTCTCCAAGTTTCTTTCAATGATGGTGATACAAAAATAAGAGAAATGAAGAAAAATAAGGAAAAGAAAGGATATTACCTATAACTTCAATGTCTCAACTCGACGTCTTACCATCACACGCTCGTCCTCGAAGCTCTCTCCCTGGCAACGGCACCAAATTTGGTGTCACTCTAGCACAATGGTGAGTACCAACGTGAGAAGATTCACCTCATAATTGTCAATCGGTGGAGACGTGAGGACTAGTATGAAGACTATGAGCAAGTGAAGGCACAAGTGTGTGAGTGAGAAGCACACAAGCATGCACACACATACACACACACGCACACAAGGCAAGAACAAGGAGAGGAACAATGGAGTTTTTTGCATTAGTCAAAAAGTCTCTTACATAAGCTCAATTCACAAACAATCTAACCCCAAAAATGAGCTCTCTAGCTCTTTTTATAGTTTTCTCACTAGCTTTGGCCTTGTCCAGACCTAATGTCCGGCCTAGTTAAAAATTAGGTTCTAGAGCCTATTTGAGGGCTCAAACGAAGTCTAAAAATTATGAAAATTGGTATGTAGCTAATTCTAATACTCCTCAAGCTCGAGGACTCCTCGGCTTGAAAAAAATAGAGTCTATTCTACCAAAAACGGAATTTACAATGTTTGTGTAGTGATTAAAATCACTTGAGTTGTAAATGGTCCATGGAAAAAATGATTAGGCCTTGTTGCCGTATTGTGCATGACTGCTCTATTGTACCTGTATGCTCTTCATATGACCTGTATGCCAACATACCCAGACCAAAGAATGTCAAGGAAGTGGAAGCTTTCATGGGGCATTGTGGCTATTACCGACGATTTATACACATGTATGCCATCATTGCAAAGCCTCTGTATGCACTTTTGACCAATTTTGTGTGGATTGATGAATGTGAGAAATCTTTCAATGAGCTTAAATGCCTATTGTGTTCAGCACCAATCTTGACTACACCAGATTGGAACAAGCCATTCCATGTCCACGTGGATGCTTCCAATTATGCTATTGGATGTGTGCTAGCACAACCCACGAGCGAAGGTAATATGGATCTTCCAATTGCCTATGCTAGTAGACAGCTAAATGCAGCTGAACAAAATTATACCACTACTGAGAGAGAAGGATTAGGCATGGTATATGCGGTTAAAAAGTTTAGACACTATTTGCTTGCAAATAAGTTTAATTTTTTTATAGATCATCAAGCACTGTTGTACTTGGTAAATAAACCATTCAATATAGGTAGATTAGTAAGATGGTTTCTCTTACTAATGGAATATGACTTTGAGGTAGTGGTGAGGAATGGCAAGTCTCACTTGAGAGCTGATCACCTCTCAAGGCTCACATCGAGAGAGGCCCCACAAGGAGTGTCAGATGACCTTCCTGATGCTTACTTGTTTAATTTGGAAGTTGTACCACAGTGGGCCAAGACCTTAGTGCTAGTACTGATATATGGGCCTAAACATCCAGTAGTAAACACTCAAGATAGGGAGGTAGTAAAAGCACAGAAGTACCATATCATGGTAGGAAGTATGTACAAACATACAAATCAAGGAATATTAGCCTATTGTGTGGAAGAGGATGAGTACACGAAGTGGTTGCAATTAGCACATGTGGGTGCATTAGAGCAACACTACTCAAGGCAAAGAACTCTACAGACACTTAGGAGACTCGGAGTGCATTGGCCAACTATGGAAGCAGATGTCCATAAGATGTGCAAGGAGTGCCCAACCTGTTGCACTAAACCACCAGTGGAACATGCCACTCTTTATCGAGTATCTTTAGTGCCAAATTGGAGCGAGCCCTTAGTAGCCTTTTTGAGGACGAGAACTTTTCCCCAAGATATGACATTGGCTAGACAAAGGAGCTTAGAACAAGAAGCTTTAGATTACACTCTCATTGGAGATAGTCTATACAGAAGGGGAAAAGATGGGTATCTTAGAGTGTGTGTCCACGAGAGTGAATATCTGAAGATCTTGGAGGCTGCTCACCAAGGTGTAGCGAGAGGACACTTTGGACCAGATCTGGTGATCAAGGCAATACTATTTGCAAGTCTTTGGTGGCCTACCCTTCACATGGATGCACATACCTATGTGAAGAGGTGTGATTTTTGTCAGCGAACTCGGTCTCCTATAAGTAAAGACGATATGCCATTGAAACCTATGATTGGAGCGAGCCCTTAGTAGCCTTTTTAGTGCCAGATTGGAGCGAGCCCTTAGTAGCCTTTTTGAGGATGAGAACTTTTCCCCAAGATATGAAATTGGCTAGACAAAGGAGCTTAGAACAAGAAGCTTTAGATTATACTCTCATTGGAGATAGTCTATACAAAAGGGGAAAAGATGGGTATCTTAGAGTGTGTGTCCACGAGAGTGAATATCTGAAGATCTTGGAGGCAGCTCACCAAGGTGTAGCGAGAGGACACTTTAGACCAGATCGAGTGATCAAGGCAATATTATTTGCAAATCTTTGATGGCCTAACCTTCACATGGATACACATACCTATGTGAAGAGGTGTGATTTTTGTCAGCGAACTCAGTCTCCTATAAGTAAAGACGAGATGCCATTGAAACCTATGATAGGTGGACGTGCATTCTCTAAGTGGGGAATAGACTTTGTCGATCCTATTAACCCCCCAGCCAAGGGTTCCCATGCTGAATACATTATTGTGGCCATTGATTATCTAACCAAGTGGGTAGGGGTAAAAGCTACGACAAAGAAAGATGCTCAGACAACTGCTAAGTTCTTATTTGAGAATGTGTTCACTAGGTATAGGATACCTATCGAGCTAGTAAGTGATAGAGGCACTCACTTCTTGAATGAAGTTATTGAAAATCTTCTTCAAGAGTTCTTGGTGATACACAAGAAGTCTGCCCCCTATCACCCACAAGCTAACGGGCAAGCCAAAAGCACAAATAAGATTCTATGCAATTTGCTCACCAAATTAGTGAATAATAAATGCTCTAATTGGGACAAAACAGCTACACCATGCTGTTTGGGCATACACAGTTGCCTATAAAACAATACTCCAAGCGACATCCTTTCATATGGTGTTTGGCCAAAATGCAATGCTACCATTGGACTTTTTGATACCTACATTGAAAGTAGCACAAGAGCATGACTGGATAGGCCATGAGCTCTCCTCTAGAATCTTTGATCTTGAACGATTAGGTGAAACACGATTGAGAGCTACAGCAAGAATTTATGTAGCCAAAAAGAGGCAAAAAGCATATTTTGATGCACATGTGAAGGATAAGGGCTTGAAATCAGGAGAGCTAGTCCTAGTATACACTTTGAAGCAACATGCACGAAAATTAGAGAAGAGAGGCTATGGAACAATGATTATCAATAGGATCTCCACAAGTGCAGCAGTTCAAGTAGCCACTCTAGAAGGTGACATCCTACCAAGTTACATTAGTGGATTTAGAGTCAAGTTATATCAGGAAACCCTCACGGAGGAGATGTTAAATCGACTCAATACTGCAAAGAAACATAAAGAAAAGGAAAAGCGAATTCGAGAAGAAGCACATGCAAAAGCTTTGGAACACATCCGACGAATGAAATTGAGAAGACAAGGTAGAGATCAGCCTATGCTTGACACTCAAGAAGCTCTAGGTTATCACATGGCCATGTGTGAGGCTTCAGGTGAACATTCCCATAGGATAGTCGATCAGCGACCTTTTGTGACCCTAGAGGTAGGACAAGGAGAGGATGCAAGGATCGTGAGAGCTTTAATTGACTCAGGAGCAGCCACTAGTGCAGTTTGACTTTCTTACTGCCAGGAATTGCAATTGAAGGTCAATCCTATAGAAGCATATCTCATAGGATTGGGTGTGTAAACCCCCTACATGGGAGAGGTGGAACTTCCCCTCTACATTCAAGAGGATCTAATGGTAGTCAAAGTGCTAGTATGTGAAGACAAGGGTCTTACCGAACCTCTTGCCTTGGGCCAAGACTGGATCTATGATCATGCAGTCAACCTCAACCTAAGAAGTGGACTTCTTCAGGCTTAGGTAGGCCAAAACACATCACGATTGAATTCAAAAGTCAAGCACTCAAGCCACTAGAAAAGACACCAAATCTTGGTCCCTCCAGGAACCCACATGAAGATAACGATGTTATTCTTGTCCAAAGTTCTATGGTGCAGAAGATTATCACTCTAGACAAAGGTACATAATTCAATGAGGAGTCCCCTTCTTTTCCAAAGAGGATTCGAGGACAGCAAGCCGTGCAACACACTACATCGAGGAGGTCAATGATCAAGAAGCGTGAGCACCCACATGTGCACCATGAAGTACCTCATGGCATGAAGGAGATCTGGATACAAAAGGATAGAAAACCCATGGCTCTAGAGATAGATTCTCAAAGAAGCCAACAAGCCACACTGTCAAGGATTACAACGAAGGAGTCCCCTAGGAAACACTCTAGACATACCATTTCTATTGGGTTCCTAAGCGGTCAATGAAGTCTATCACCAATGCTCAATAGATATGGGTGCCCACGACTTGCTTACAAGCTCAAATAGCTCCACCTCCATTCACAAGAATGAATCAACACTCACAAGCACTCTTGGCAAACATCTCAGGGCAAACACCTACACCCTACACCATTACAGCTTTGGCCAAACTCAAGAATATTGGGAAATGGGTACCCAAAAGGTCCCAAATCCAATACAATCCAGACCATAGACCTTTACATGTCATCATCCCTGAAAGCTATGCTTCCACAATCAAAGTCTGGAGACTTAAACCCCACATCAAACCCCCTGACCCAATTTTGTAAATCCTTCCACTCGGATGTAGCTGCATTCTGAGTGCATTGCATATCCAAAGTATGCATCTAGGATGACACTCGCCACTAACCAACATTCACACCCATCACAAACACTTCACCCCTAACCACTAACCACTTAGAATGTCATGTCAGTATTGTGGAGGGAACACCAATACGTCCTGTTTCCTATGCAACACTAATGTGCCTCTCTTCTTCTAGCAGATTAGCATCATCACCAACCAACAGTCCCATGGCAGAAGCAGCAGGCACGAGCTCCCAGGTAGGTAATATTTCTCAAGCCAATTGGGAGACCATGCCTGTGGTGGCCCCATTGACAGTTAGACCTAAAGAATATCTGAATGTGAGACAAATTCCCATCTTGGATCCACCAGGCAGCTTAACAAAAAGGGTAAAAGGGCACTCTCATTGGTTCAATGAGATGCCAGGAGATTTAGGTGATGCAGACCACATCTGGGAATCTAAGTTGGAATTTGGAGGAGTATGGTGGACATTTCAATTCTTCTCAAGAGAGTTTGAAGCACTACAAAACATAGCATCTCTTCAAGATATTTGGTAGAAAGGGGGATTGAAGGACTACTTTAGCGCACCCCTACCTAAACCATATTTCTGTAGATGTTACTACTTGATTGCAACTCTTAAAGCGACAGGAGATTGAGATCAGTCATGCACATTCCTTGTGCCCTCTCTATCAAACCCTGAGGAGATGAAAAAGTTCGAGTTGAACCTTACTTTAATCAAGGAGGCCCTCCAGATGTACGGTACCCATGTACCCTCCGATCAAGACACCATGTTCGAAGTTGCCATGTTCGAAGTTGCCGCCCAACTTAAACACCATGTTCGGAGACACCATGTTCGAAGTTGCCACCCAGCTTAAACAGGAATACAGATTATTGGAAGAAAACAATAAAGAGCTTTGTTCGAAGTTGCCACCCATGTTCGAAGTTTCCGCCCATGCGCTAGACACCATGTTTGAAGTTGCCGCCCAGCTTAAACAGGAATACAGATTATTGGAAGAAAACAATAAAGAGCTTTGTAATCTATCATCCCACCTCCAAGCACGTGTCAATGCCTTGGAGTTGAGTAATATTGCATTACAACATGAGGTTACCGCCCTACAACAATCTCATGCGGAGATCGAAGCCAAATATATAGAGATGGGTAAGGTGACTGAGGAACAACTCAGAAATCAACTAGCCCGCAATGCATGACTGCAGAGGAACATGGCCTTAATTTGACGACACCTAGTGGCTTCCCAAGAAGAGAACAGAAGATTACAACAACAAAATCAAGAAAATCTCGAGGCAGCCATCAAGAACACTCCAGGGGCACCCCTAGATCCCACAAAATTCCAACCATCCCCTCAGAAAACATTCAGCAGGTATTGAAAGATTATGCAAACCTCTTCATGTGCTAATGTTGCTATTGCGACCACTTCCTTGTGGAATCTATGGGGAAAACCCACATTAAGACCAACTAAAATGAAGCTTCAAATGGCAGACTGTCATTTTGAAAGACCTCTAGGATTGCTAGAAGGGTTAACTCTAACCACTTGTGGTGTAGATTTTGAACACACATTTGCTATATGTGAATTTGAGAAAATTAATGTCTACGAGATGATCCTAGGAAGACCCTTCCTATGACAATTGCAAATAGTACAGGATTCGGGAACCAACTCCTTGTACTTACAGCACTTAGGGGTCACCACCAAGGTCAACTTGAAGGATTACACCTTTAGAGATGTACCACCCCTACAGTGGAATCCTATCTGAAATAGACGAGTTAAAGACCCAGCCTATACACCGATGATTTTTCCACATGAGGAATTTGAGCCTCATGGTTGGGCAAAAATCTTAGCTACCATGGACATTGCAGTCAATGAAGAACAATGGACACCTCATTGTGATGAGGAGGGTTATGATATTTCAATGTTCATGTGTCAGCCCTCGTTGGAAGAATGTGACCCTAGTGATGTCATAGAAGAAGAAGAAAACGACGATGATCTAGAGTCCATTGTGATGGATAGTTGCTTCATCTCAAAGGATCACTATCTAGAAGATGTAGGAGTATTGACTAAAAAAGAAGAAGAACCTCTCACAAGCATTAAAACAGTATATTAAAAGGATGGAAGTGAAGGAGGTAAAAAGAAAAAGAAAAGAAAAGCAGTGAAACAAGGAGAGGAGGAATCATTGTTTGAGGTACCAGAAAATTTCAAGAAATATGAAGTTGAAGATTGGAAAATTTTGGTACGAATGCCTAAGAGAGAGGCCATCATAGGAGAATCATATGATAATAAAGAAAAGATAAAAAACGTTGTAGTAACCATTGAAGAAAACGAAGAGCGATGTACATACATAGGAGATGACCTAAGTGCAAAAGAAGAGGCAGAGCTTGTAGCTCTATTAAGGGAATATAGGGATGTGTTTGCATGGCACTATAGAGACTTGAAGGGAGTAGATCCAAAAATTTGCTCTCATACTATCCCCATGGCTACTAGTGCCAAGCCCACCAAACAAAAGCCCTACGCATATAATGACACTTATGCAGCCAAAATAAAGGAAGAAATTGATAGATTAATTGAAGCCAGATTCATCTATGAGATTGAGCATACTGAATGGGTGTCCCCCATTGTTGTAGTGCCTAAGAAGAATGGAAAATTGTGAGTGTGTATTAACCTCAAAAAAGTTAATGCTGCTACGATCAGAGATAGTTATCCGCTACCAATCACTGAACATTTATTGGAACATGTTCCAGGCAAGGAAGTTTATAGCTTCCTTCATGGATTTTCAGGCTACAACCAAGTAGCCATTGCCCCCGACGATCAACACAAAATGGCTTTTGCCACAGAGTGGGGAATCTTTTCATTTCGTGTGATGCCATTTGGTCTCACCAATGCACCTGCAACATTCCAAAGGCTCATGTGTCATGTCTTTAAAGAGTTCTTGTGAAAGAGCTTAGCAATTTATGTGGATGATTTATGTGCTCATTCCCAAGAAAGAAGATACCACGTCCCTGAACTCAGACAGATCCTCAACAAATGTAGAGAATATCGAGTGCGTCTGAACCCAAAAAAGTGTGTGTTCATGGGACAACAAGGTAAGATCTTAGGTCATATTGTTTCTAAAAATTGAATATCTATAGATGAGGATAAAATAAGAGCCATAGCAGAGTTACCAAGACCAAGGAATGTTAAAGAGGTACAAGCCTTTATGGGCCATTGTGGGTATTACCGTAGGTTTATCCACATGTATGAAATCATAGCTAAACCTCTTTATGGGTTGTTGACAAATTTTGAGTGGAATGATGAATGCAAGAATTCCTTCAGTGAGCTGAAGAGACGTTTGTGCTCAGCACCAATACTGACCACTCCTGATTGGAATAAACCATTCCATGTCCATGTGGATGCATCCAATCATGCTATAGGATGTGTGCTAGCATAACCCACAATTGAAGGAAACCTAGATTTGCTGATAGCATATCCTAGTAGGCAATTGAATGCTACTGAACGAAATTACATGACAATGGAAAGAGAAGGCTTAGGCATGGTATATGTAGTGAAGAAGTTTAGACACTACTTATTGGCCAAAAAGTTCAAGTTTCTTATTGATGATCAAGCTTTATTATACTTGGTCAATAAACCTTGCAATACAGGACGCTTAGTAAGATGGTTCCTCTTACTAATGGAATATGACTTTGAAGTAATTGTCAGGAAAGGTAGGACCCACCTTAGGGCAGACCATCTTTCTCACATCACTTCAAGAGAGCCACCACAAGGAGTGTCTAATGAACTACCTGACGCTTATTTGTTGAATTTAGAAGTTGTTCCTAAATGGGGAAATAAGTTAGTACCTGTCCTAACCTTCGGACCCACAAATAAGAATGTAAAAACAAGCTAAGATGAAATTGTAAAATCACAAAAATATCAAATATTGGTAGGAAGTATGTACAAGCAAGATACAGAGGGTGTACTAGCTTGTTGTGTTGAGGATGATGAACATACTAGTTGGTTGCAACAAGCCCATGAGGGACTGCTAGGAAATCACTACTCCAAACAATGAACATTGCAAAATCTGAAATGTTTAGGAGTGTATTGGCCTAGTATGGACAAAGAAACTTATGAGTGGATTAAGAATTGTTCAATAAAGAGAGACCCCCAATGGAGCATGCCACCCTTTCTTATGTGTCATTAATTCCAGACTGGAGTGCTCCATTGGTAAAATTCATGAGACTGGGAACATTACCCAAGGAGGCTAGTCTAGCAAGGAAACAAAGCATGGAGCAAGAGGCTAAAGACTATGCCTTAGTAGGACACAACCTATATAGGAGAGGAAAAGATGGCTACCTAAGATTGTGCGTGCATGAATCAGATTATCTAAAAATCTTGGAAACTGCCCATACCAATGTTGGAGGCGGACATTTTGGTCATGATCGAGTGATTAAGACTATTCTATTCTTATGACTTTGGTGGCCCACTCTTCATATGGATGCACATACCTATGTGAAGAAATGCGACATATGCCAACGTGCCCAATATCTAGTCAAAAAGGATGAGATGCCTTTGAGGCCAATGATGGGAGGACGTGCATTTTCAAAGTGGGGTATAGACTTTGTAGGCCCCATTAATCCCCCAGCTAGGAACTCCCATGCGGAATACATTATTGTAGCCACTAATTACCTTACCAAGTGGGTGGAAGTAAAAGCCACAACAAAGAATGATGCTCAAATGATGGCTAAGTTCTTATTCGAGAACGTGTTCACTAGATACGGGTTACCAATAGAGTTAGTAAGTGATAGAGGTACGCACTTCTTGAATGAGGTCATTGAAAATCTCCTTCAAGAATTCATGGTGATACATAAGAAGTTTGCCCCCTATCATCCACAAGCTAATGGACAAGCCGAGAGCACAAATAAGATCATATGCAGCGTATTGACAAAACTGGTAAATAATAAACACTCTGATTGGGACAAACAACTTCATCATGTTGTTTGGGCTTATCGAGTTGCCTACAAAACGGTACTCAATGCCACCCCATTTCAGATGGTCTTCGGACAGAATGCTATGCTACCATTGGACTTCCTAATCCCAGTCTTAAAAGTAGCACAAGAGCATGAGTGGAATGGACATGAATTGTCCTCTAAGATATTTGATCTAGAACGCTTAGGTGAGACAAGGCTACGAGCGGCAGTAGGCATCTATGCTATAAAGAAAAGACAAAAGGCATACTTTGATGCACACATCAAGGATAAAAGATTGAAAGAAGGAGATCTAGTGCTGGTTTATATGCTAAAGCAACATGCCCACAAACTAGAGAAACGAGGATATGGACCCATGATCATTAATAGAATTTCCACTAGCGGTGCAGTTCAATTGGCCACTCTAGAAGGTGACATCTTGCCAAGCTATATCAGTGGTTGTCGAGTCAAGCTATATCAAGAACCTCTTACAGAGGATATGCTAATGAGACTTAACACTACTAAGAAGCGAAAAGAAGAGGAGTTAAGGGTTAGAGAAGAAGCACAGGCAGAGGCTAGAGAGCACATAAGGTGAAATAAGTTAAGGAGATAGGCCTAGATGTCAACACAAAAGCCCCAAAATATCACATGGACATGTGCCAAAAATCGGGGATAATTACTTCTCGAATAATCGATCGACGTCCCATTGTGACTGTAGAGGTCCGACAAGGGAGGAGTGTTAGGACTGTGAGAGCCTTGTTTGACTTAGGTGCAGTGACTAGTGCAGTTAGACTTTCATACTACCAAGACCTACAATTGAACATCAGGCCCATAGAAGCTTATCTCATAGGTTTGGGAGGTGTGTAAACCCCTTGTTTGGGCGACGTGGAACTTCCCATTTACCTCCAAGATGTTCCAATGAAGGTCAAAATGCTAGTGTGTCACGATGAGTACCTTACAGAGCCACTTGTTTTGGGTCAAGATTGGATTTATGACCATGCAGTCAACTTGAACCTAAGAAGTCAACTTCTTCAAGTTTGGGTACATGAACAATGTATTACATTAGAATTAGAGAATTGCATGCTCATAGATCATGGCACCACACACTCTCTTAGTTCCTCTAAGCCTCATCTTCATGAACAAGATGTTGAATGTGTCAAAATCTTGATGATCTAGAAGGATTCAATCATGGAAGAACAGTTGCAAAGGCACATAGACCTTCCTTCTTTTTCGAGGAGTAAAGCATCCATAGTAGTTCAACCACAGAGGCAAGCAAAAGAGTACAAGACAATTGATATATCAAATAGACAAAGAGCCTTCAAGAAGGAAGTAGTTCCGAGCATAAAGCAAATCTGGGTATGAAAAGGAGAGCAACCACCAGCCTTGCCAACACACTTCCCACCCAGGCAAGCCAACCATGCAAAAACAAGAACCAAACAATCACGACTAGCTCACCCAAAAGGTCTCCGAAAAATTTGGGTGCCTAAGAAATTTGTTGCAGCTCAACAAGGGTGATTACAGATGTGGGTACCTAAGAAGCTCTTACATGAAAGAACTTGGAGAAGCTTGTAGAAGGTAGAAAAGTGCGTTTCGAAGCAATGAAGTTTGGTCAAGCCAACCGGCACAAGACCAGCCCTTGAGCTTATGGAAACTCAAATAGACCTTATAGGCATGCAATAATTGCAAAGAAACACACTATGTACTTTGGATCATCAAGGAGAATGAGTCGATACAAAACAGTAGGTTCACGGGTCGACTAGCTCAAAAACTTACTATCTATGGAAGAGACAATGAATTTCAAATGCCCATAGCGACCACCGTGATTACAATTAGAAAAAATCCTTTTATAAGAGTGATACAAATAGGGTTTAGTGTATGGAATGCACAACAGTATAAGGAATAGGCAAAATATGCTATAGCAATGAATGCGACATTCACCGGTGGTACTTCCTATTTTTCAGGAATATGTAGAGATTGACCCCGAGATAGAAAACTCAGATTTCTCCCAATCTACTAAACAAAATGCTTTGAAAATTTGTAGGCATAAACTAGACACTTATACCTTTCCAATGAGCTATCTTTCACTCAATTTGAAGCTCTGGAGAGAGAGCAGCAACCTCTGCAACATTACTATTGGTGAAGATTCAGATGATGCAGAGAATTGAAGGAGCAAGACAATGATGGTCACAAGTGTATGTAGATTGCTTCCATGTATTGTAAAAGTAATTCCAAGTCTTTATATAGACTCTAGGAGTGTTCCACGACTTCTACAAGTGAAATTTGAATTCAAATGAAGGTGGGAATGGTTGTTGGAGGGAATCAATTCACTTTCCTAATCTAGGAAAAGTGAAGATCTATTTTGATCTACTTTTAGGTGATTGATTGCTTGATTGAATGCAGCTTCAACCACCACAAATTCGTGGGATTTGGGCTCTATATTTCTACCTTTACATGTGTAAAGGTCAAGGCTTTTGCAACGGTAAATGAACCATCAGAAAAGCTTCTCACCTCGGGCTATGTTCTTGAAGCCTTGACATGGATCTTCCACAAAAGCTCCATGTTCGGTGAACCTAACTTGCAAGCCTTTTTCAACTATTTGGCCTACACTTATTAGGTTTTTAGTGATAGTGGGTACATAGAGAACCTTACTTAGAATGTTTGTCCTGCCATTGGAAGCTTTGACATTATCAATCTTCTCCACATTGTGCTTCGTGTCATCCCCTGTTTGCACTTCATGTCTATGCTTTGGACTTTCCAAATCAGATAGAAGAGCAATGTTGCCTGCAACATGATTCGAACATCCTGAATCTATGTAGAACAAATGATCATCTTCTTTACCTTCTTTGTGGCTTAGATTCATAAGAAGCAATAAAGTCTTCATGTGGTTGATCTTCTGAATAATTGTTGTAGTCCCTTCTATTATAGATTCTATTGCTATTGTTGAAGTTGTGTCCACCTCTGCCTCTATTGCTGCCATATCCACCTCTTCCACTTCCTTTCTGGGTCTTCCCATTGAACCAGCAATTCTGAGTGATGTGGTTTGTCTTATCGCATATGGCACAAGGTTGAACATTCTGACCTTTGGTTTTGTCTTGCTTTGGTCCTTTCTTCTTCCCTTTCCACTTGCTCTTGGTTGTAAAGTTGGCTTGAGAAGTCTATTCTTCATCTTCTTCCTTCTTCTTGCCTTTCTGCTTCTTATCCTTGTTGTCTCTCAAAAAATACAATAAATGAGCATAAGAAAAAGAACTCTCCAACGGATATTCTTTCGAAGTGATAGCCTTTGATGTAGATCAAATCCACCTCAAGCATAGTGTAAGCTTGATGTTCCAACATTACATACACAACAACCTATGCTCTCCCACATGCGAAAGGTGTCAACAAAGAAGCAAAGGAGAGAAAAGGGTAAGAATAGAGCACAAAGACCAAAAGATGATAAACTCAACCCTTCGACAAAAGTAAGATGACACTCGTCAAGGATATGGGTTTGGAAGCCTAAGGTACCAGTAGCATCCACAACACCAAAGAACGAACCACTCCGGATACAAAATTTCAGCAACCAACCAAAGAGGAAGAAGTCAACGAGGACTTGTACGCAGCCCAACACTATTCTGAAATGGGTCCCTAAAATCAGTTGTCCTTTTGACATCCAATGGATCCCTCCAACAAATTCTGCATCAACATCTACAAGAACATTGAAAGCCTCGACGTGCAACAACCATGTGCCTTTGGCATAGCCTTGTCTTTTGCACCATTGAGGTCATGCACTTCCAAAGTATGCATCAACATAGGGCCACATTTTTCGGCCGTGCATAAACACCATTGAGAAATCCCAGGCTGTTGGAAGATGCATTTTTGGAAACCTTTTTTGAAGGAAAAATATTGTAAAATGATAGAAATTTGCAGAAATATTTATGCAATTATTGTAAAAATAAGGAAGAGTCTTCCTTATGTAGGATAGAATCTTATGTATTTTTTGTAGAATTTTTGGAAACTCTTAGATAGCATATTTTTAGAATAATAGAGGAAAGGACCAAAATTAAAGTGTGAAAGAGGACACTTGAAAATGTATATAAGTCAATTTTCTCTATTTTTGAGAGGTTGGTTAGTCATTTGTACATGCTATCAATAGAGAAGAGAGAGTTTCTGCTGAAATCGTGTTTTCTCTTATTGTGTGTGTTTTCTTTGATGTGAGAGCTTGATTCTTGCTTTATCATGGAGATTTGTGAGTTTCATTTGTGTAATGCTGAGTAAGATGTATGAAGAGAGATGATTCCTGATGTATTGAGTGAAGAAGGATTGAAGAATATTGCAGAAATGTGAAAATTGTCTACTGGTACAGAATCGCGATTGTCTCGTCTCTGTGATACAGGTGATATTTTCCAATTCTGATTTCATATTTGTATTTTGATGAGAAAATAACATGAATTAGACACAAAGATCATAGAAAATGATGAAGATTTGCTCTAGATAAGGTAAACCCTAGATATTGTTGGAAAACAATATCCTATTGGTCCAATATTCTCCACTGAGTACAGAATGTAGAGCTGTGATACTACTCCCTCCTACAACAAATATCGACGGGCGCTGTGGATAAGGGAAACTCCTTCTATAGAACCCACCCGGGTTCAAATCCCGCGACGGTCATCAGTAGCACAATTTCAGCAAAGCTCTTTTGGTGCTTTTAATCTATTAAAAGCTCACGCAAACGCGAAGAATAAAGGTGACGGACGGCGTTTCGAATTGATGCTTTTCCCGATTATGGACAACGATCGTGGCTTTATTAAGTGCTTTATTGAGTGCTTTTCAAGGGACAAAAAATACTATATAAGACAAGCTTGGCTTATTGTCTTGCATCCTTCACCTAGGATCAACACAAGCTTTCTAGAGCTTGGACCTCAGTAGAGGTGGTGTTTCTTCTAGCACATGGGGCAGCCATGGTGCTAACTTGAAGCATGTTGAGGAGCAGCTATGGAGTTCTTCTTAATGATTCTTCTTGGAGAAGATGAAGGGTGTGCTCACACTCTAGCTCATGGAGAGGAGGTCATCTCTTGTTCATGGCAAGAAGACTTGATTATTACCAGCTTGATGGTGAGGATCGCCCATCTACATGATGTATTTGAAGATCATCTTCTACAAGAAGATGTTAGGTTGAAGTTTATCTTCTACAAGAAGATGTCTGGCTACTTCAAAGACATTGGATGGAACCATCTACATGATTTTGAAGATTATCTTCTACAGGAAGATATTAGGTTGAAGATTGTCTTCTACATAGAAGATGTCGGGCTACTTCAAAGACATTAGATGGTGATTAACATAAGATTCACATCTTATGTTAAGTATTCAGGTACATATTCTCTTTATGCACACAGGTACTACTTGAAGTTTATGGAGGCTGTGGCGTTCATATCAGAAGGAGTCCTATTCGGCATAGGTACAAGAGAATCAGTACTTATATGCTTTATGCATATTTTTATGAGGTGTTTGAGAAGGTGTGTTCACATGAGTTTGAGGATTTTCGGCAACAATCTTGTTAGCATTCTATGCTACTTTATAAGTATGTGATCTTTTCACACACGTATCTGACTTAGGGTCTTTCATAGCCTAAGTTTAGATGTAGGTTTGTTGACCATCAGTTTCACACTCATCCTTCCTCATTCAGTCACTCATATTCACTCTTCTATAACCTATTAGGTCACACATCTCATGTATATTCAGATTACTGCCCACACATCTGAATATGTTTGTTACATTGTACATTCACTCATTCATCTATTTCTCATCACATAGAATGGTTGAGAATTTTGCTCCCACATTGTACATTGAACATTGGTATATATGATACTATGAGTAAGCGATGGCTTACGTAACACCTTACACGACGTCTATTCTTTCTCTATCTTTGTCTCATCATCTGTATGATTAAGTTGTGGTATGTTCATGTTTTGTCAATATGGAAGATTGCTGGAATTAATGTTGTACATGACTGGAACTATGGAACCATGGACCTGTGACATGAGCCTAAGGGCCTTCCTCACTTCCAACATATGGTATCAGAGCACTAAGGTTTTGGTTACAGAACTTTAGATCTTTGGCATCAATGCATTACGGCTCTCTCATATTCAAAGGTTCCCAGAATTCCAGATTTACAACATATGATTTGAAAGCATCTTCTAATATTTGACATTTGACATACACACTTAATCTAGATGAGTAGAGATTTGAGAATTAGACAATTCAGCTACATGTGTATTCATCAGTGTGGAGTATGAAGTTGATGATCTATTGGCAGTCGAATATTTTCTGGAAGAGTATGCAAATACTTTACAAAAGTATTGTTTGAAGACCCAGACTTGATGAAGAGAAGACTACTTCAAATTCAATGAAGAGCAATAGTTTAGAGAAGATGAAGGAAGCAGATCAACATCAAATGAGAGGTATCACTTTCTACTATTAGATTATCATTTGCAGGTCATATCTTAGAAGAGCAGTTATGAAGAGATTTGAAGAAATTAAAGGAGTTCTTTTATACGCTTTCATCATTTGAAAGTTAAAGCATTAGCTACATCAAAACAGGTATCTAGAGGTTTTTCTAGAGAGTTTTGAGAGATCTCTTTCATGTCAAGAAGGCTCGTCTAAGAAGACAAATGTGAAAATGGGATGAGTTTTTCAGCCAATTTTCGGTTGTAAGTTGGTTGGATATCAAGGTACAAATGTATCTAGAGAAGGTAACTCTAGAAGGGTAATTCATCATTCAGACAAACGATTGGTGAATTTAGTCGTTTCAGACATTTGAAGCAAAATTTTGATTCACAGATATGAGGAGATGGTAAAACATGTTTCTATATTCACTTCCATTTATATACCATGTTTGTTTTTATCTCTTACTCTTAGCACTAGAGGAAGAGAAAAGTTCGTTTGAAGAAGTCAAGAGTGTTTGCTACTTCAAGATGAAGAGAACAAAAGGTATGGAAGAGAAGTTTGAAGATGTCGACATTATCATCAGGTGGAAGAAAGATGTAGAAGAAGAAAGTCCATCATTTCCAAAAGAAAAGTAAGACTTCCTTTTCTCATATATTTTCCATATACTTTTCCTATTTTATCCTCTACACCCAAAGACAAGTCTACGAGAACATCTTGTTTAAAGAAGAAGCAGTTTCTTGTTTTGCATTACACTTGGTCATGATTTAGAAGATTTGACAAAGAATTGCATTGAGAGAAAGAAAAGCAGCAGATATATGTTTTAACTCATATATGTATGAGCTATGTTGTAGTTGAAGCTTTTAAGCAGGCAGCTTATATGTTCCCTCAAAGAATTCTTGGAGTGTCAATACAGAGCTACTTGGTATATGACAGGTTGCAGAGAAGTATATTCTTCTTTATCTAACTCTTGAGGTAAAAGAGTTTTCTGTAGCAGATGTTGAAGACTTGGGTTGAGGTTTTATGTTTGGAAAAGGTTACCTCATATTCAGTATTTTTAGAAAACTTCAAAAAACTTCAAAAAATTCAGACTTGTTGATGTACCAATCAGTTGAAGAATCTACCTTTTATGATTGTCTAGACTTTTGGATACATGTTTGTATTAAAAAAGGTGTTCCATCATATCCTATCACTTGATTGAGAAGTGGAGTTAGCCAAAAGAAAATCAAGCAGGTACTACCACATTTCACCCGGGTAAAATATGAAAGTTATGAAGTATCAACTTGCAGCTTTTGGAGTTCTCAAGATGAGAAGTTTGTCCACTTATTTTTCAAGTAGGAATTGCAGATTCCTTGAAGGATTTGTTTGAAGAAAAGTTTTACAACTTTTTAAGAAGCATGGACACCTGAAGACATTCAGGTAATAAATCAAACATTCAGTCATGAAGGTTTGATAAGAGCAGATTCTACATAGGAGAGATCATTGATCTCGTATGATCTTATATGATCTTGCGTATTTATGATTCAGTTGTCTATCCTTTGTTTGTGAAGATTCTTAACATTGGAAGAAGTAAGTCAAAGATTCAGGTTCTATCAGATTTGTGTTGCAGAGAGATAGAAGATACTTGTTATGTTACAGAAGGTTATGAATCCTATAAAGCTTTCAGCAAGGTTTTATTATGTTAGGTTCAGCTAACCTTATTCTAGATTTTGGAAAGCTGAAGAATGACATGGAAAGCTATTGGCATGTGCACAATGCTAATAAAAAGGGTTCAGAGATTTTGTTTCAGATACAGGTATTGATCACTGAACATCAGATTTATGAAGGAAGACGCTCCACATTTCATAAAGTCTGATATATTTGAAGAATACTGGATACTAGTGTTAAGTCATCCAGGGGGGTGATGAAACATGAAGACTTATTTTCAGCCATATGTAAAAGAATGCAGATTCATACCTACAGGTATTCCTACTTCAGGTATTCCTATATTTCCTTTGTCAGGTTCTCTTTATGTTCCAGCTTTGAAAGAAGAAGGAAGAAGAAGAATGTTTGGAGAAAGTTCTTGTTAGGATGTTCTTGTTCAGGAGAAGGTTCCAGAGTTCTATTTGAAGAGAAGCTTGATATTTCATAAAGGTATATTTCAGAAGTGCGCACATATATGTTTATACCAAGTTCTGAAGGAAAGAGGTATGAAGGATTTAAAGGATGAAGACATGATGACATCATAGATTTTTTGACTCATATTGAATTGACTACAGTCAGAGATGAACCAGCAGTGTTCATAATGCACTAAGTTGTGAGTTGTCAGTCAGAGGTTCCAGGATTTAGTTCCTGATTTTGTTTAGTGTATTTACATGATGCAGTAGAAGTACGTTGAGAAACCTTTTTTGGAAGGTAAATGCAAATATATGGATCCTAGTGTATGTTTTCAGGTTTTTGAAAACAGGAGATAGCAGGTTCAGAAACAGTTCATACTATATTTGTTGTCAAGCAGTGATTGCTTGATAAGAACACTATTGGATATCTATTTTGCATATTTTCTCGAGTATTTTGGTTCATATTCAACAAGTTCAGTTTTTTGAAAGAAAGTCAAATTCAGTTTTGAAGAAGACTTTTTAAAGAAAACTTTGAAGATTATACAGATTGCAGATCCAATCCAGATTGTACCAATATGACATTGCAGGGGGGATTGTTGGAAAACAATATCCTATTGGTCCAATATTCTCCACTAAGTACAGAATGTATAGCTGTGATACTACTCCCTCCTACAACAAATATCGACGGGCGCTGTGGATAAGGGAAACTCCTTCTATAGAACCCACCCGGGTTCAAATCCCGCGACGGTCATCAGTAGCACAATTTCAGCAAAGCTCCTTTGGTGCTTTTAATCTATTAAAAGCTCACGCAAACGCGAAGAATAAAGGCGACGGACGGCGTTTCGAATTGATGCTTTTCCCGATTATGGACAACGATCGTGGCTTTATTAAGTGCTTTATTGAGTGCTTTTCAAGGGACAAAAAATCCTATATAAGACAAGCTTGGCTTATTGTCTTGCATCCTTCACCTAGGATCAACACAAGCTTTCTAGAGCTTGGACCTCAGTAGAGGTGGTGTTTCTTCTAGCACATGGGGCAGCCATGGTGCTAACTTGAAGCATGTTGAGGAGCAGCTATGGAGTTCTTCTTAATGATTCTTCTTGGAGAAGATGAAGGGTGTGCTCACACTCTAGCTCATGGAGAGGAGGTCATCTCTTGTTCATGGCAAGAAGACTTGATTATTAGCAGCTTGATGGTGAGGATCGCCCATCTACATGATGTATTTGAAGATCATCTTCTACAAGAAGATGTTAGGTTGAAGATTATCTTCTACAAGAAGATGTCTGGCTACTTCAAAGACATTGGATGGAACCATCTACATGATTTTGAAGATTATCTTCTACAGGAAGATATTAAGTTGAAGATTGTCTTCTACATAGAAGATGTCGGGCTACTTCAAAGACATTAGATGGTGATTAACATAAGATTCACATCTTATGTTAAGTATTCAGGTACATATTCTCTTTATGCACACAGGTACTACTTGAAGTTTATGGAGGCTGTGGCATTCATATCAGAAGGAGTCCTATTCGGCATAGGTACAAGAGAATCAGTACTTATATGCTTTATGCATATTTTTATGAGGTGTTTGAGAAGGTGTGTTCACATGAGTTTGAGGATTTCCGGCAACAATCTTGTTAGCATTCTATGCTACTTTATAAGTATGTGATATTTTCACACACGTATCTGACTTAGGGTCTTTCATAGCCTAAGTTTAGATGTAGGTTTGTTGACCATCAGTTTCACATTGATCCATCCTCATTCAGTCACTCATATTCACTCTTCTATAACCTATTAGGTCACACATCTCATGTATATTCAGATTACTGCCCACACATCTGAATATGTTTGTTACATTGTACATTCACTCATTCATCTATTTCTCATCACATAGAATGGTTGAGAATTTTGCTCCCACATTGTACATTGAACATTGGTATATATGATACTATGAGTAAGCGATGGCTTACGTAACACCTTACACATGACGTCTATTCTTTCTCTATCTTTGTCTCATCATCTGTATGATTAAGTTGTGGTATGTTCATGTTTTGTCAATATGGAAGATTGTTGGAATTAATGTTGTACATGACTGGAACTATGGAACCATGGACCTGTGACATGAGCCTAAGGGCCTACCTCACTTCCAAGAGATATTTCCTCTTCATTTTCATTTTCTCAGAATTCCAGCCATCAATCTCTTACTTCTATGAATCTATCATCTAGAAGGGGCTGTGGTCTTATGGATATTCCCAGGATTGACAAAATAAAGATGATTTGTTGATTCTTTTGTACTTCATGATTGGAGAGGACAACTCCAAAGTCAATAACAAACATTTTTTGGCGCCGTTGCCGGGGAACATTCCAAGAACTTCATTGAAGTTGGACCTTTGCTGGATCTTCTGTTGATGATGGTAACCAACACAAGAAAAAGGTAAAACTCATCAATCAAGGAATGTGCACATGAATAGGTAGATGTCATTGTTTGTCTTTGGGGAAAAAAGAAAGCAATTGATATCTTGTAGAATTGGAAGTGCTGAAATCTTTGTAAATTGATAGTTGCTCATCATATTGTTGAAGTAAAAGTGCAGGTGTATGGAAGATTTGAGCCAAGAAAGCTGAAGATGAGGTAACTTGAGTTTATTCTTGCATTTCTAGATTTCTTTTTGCCCAAGTACTAGGCACCATGGGTGATCTTGGGAAGATAACATGGTGATACTAAGGAAAGGACAGTTAAAGTAGCTAGAAGTAAGTATAAAAGATTCAGTTGTTGACCAAATCTAAGCATTAATCTTGAGTTGTCCTGCATTTTGAAAAGAAAGATGTGATTGAGTTTATCTTTGCAAAAATTGGTTGCCTTCCATAACACATTTTCATTTGAGAGATTTTCTTTTGCACTTTAGTGATAGCTAAGGACATAGAAACTCATAACCAATCAAGAAACATGGGATCAGTGGATCACCTAAACCAGAAACCCTAAGTAAAGTGTTCACCTTTATTTTTAGGGCAAAAATACAAACAAATTCATTAAACTCATCAAAAACAATCAAACAAATTTCTTTTCTTGTTAGGAAGCTGAAGTGAGGTGTAGTGGACAAGAGTGATTGTGGAAAAGTGGAAGAAAAACAAAAAAATGGTCAAAAAACCAGAAAATTAGAAAACACGATTCTCTGCACAGAATCGCGATTTTCTGAAAAAAGTGTTGATTCTGGAGCAACATTTCAAGTGATTGTTGAATTGAAGTTGTTAAAGGGTGTTGATGGGAATTAAGAAGAAGAGACTACTCAAATTGGCATAAAATCAAAAGTATGCAAAAACACGATTCTCTACACAAAATCGCGATTTCCTGTAAAGGGAAATTTTTAGCATATTTGGGTACTTGGAGATAAGAAAGTGTAGTGGAGATCATTAAGATTGAGTAAGTGAAATTGAACAAGTGAAAGAGGGTGAAAAATTGGAAATCACACAAAATCGCGATTTTCTTAAACACTATAAAAACCTGGAATTGAAGGAAAATTTCATTTTGAGTGAGAGTGAGAGAGAGAGAGTGAAAAAAAAAACTCGCGATTTTCTGCAAACCAAGCATTTGAGAGTTTTTTGGACCTAGCAAGCAAGGTAAAGGGTGTCACTATCAATTTTTTCTATTGTCTTAAAAGTTTCAACAGTTGAAAGTGAAAAAAATTAGGAATATTAGGAAATCACGGAATCGCGATTCTGAGTTTTTGAGTTTTCAGAGAGTAAATGCAAATTTTTTGAAGGTTTCTTTCATTGCATGTTAGAGAAATGACTTGGCGATTCTATAGGTGAAATCTAAAAGAAAAAAATCACTATCAGAAAAATTCTAAATAAATTGATCAAAATCGCGATTCTGTAATCAAATTCAAAATCGCGATTTTCTGATCTAAGAACAACATCGCGATTCCCAGAACGCGATTTTCATAAGAAAATCGTGTTATTAACAATCTGTGAGCAATCACGATTGTCTGGGAACAAAATCGTGAAAAACACGATTTTCACTCAAAATCGTGAAAAACACGATTTTCACTCAAAATCGTGAAAAACACGATTTTGAACACAAAATCGTGAAAAACACGATTTTCACTCAAAATCGTGAAAAACACGATTTTCACTCAAAATCGTGAAAAACACGATTTTGAACACAAAATCGTGAAACACGATTTTCACTCAAAATTGTGAAAAACACGATTTTCACTCAAAATCGTGAAAAACACGATTTTCACTCAAAATCGTGAAAAACACGATTTTCAACACAAAATCGTGAAAAACACGATTTTCACACAAAATCGTGAGAAACACGATTTTCAACCAAAATCGTGAAAAACACGATTTTGACTACAAAATCGTGAAAAAACACAAAAATAATCACAAAATTTTGGGAAACATGATTCTGATCATAAAATTGTGAAAAACACGATTTTTATCACAAAATCGTGAAAAACATAGAGATAATCAGAAAACACGATTCTGATCATAAAATCGTGGAAAATCAATAATTTAGGCAGAAAATCGTGGAAAAACACGATCCTGATCACAAAATCGTGAAAAATACAAAAATAGTCAAAAAATCGTGAAAAATACAAAAATAGTCAGAAAATCATGAAAAATACAAAAATGGTCAGAAAATCGTGAAAAAAAAAAAACACAAATATAGTCAAAAAAATGTGGAAAAAGTAATACCTTAGTTAGGAAATTGTGACAAACACTCTGTTAAGTTTGAGATTGAGAAAATTAATTGAATGATACTTAGATCTGGAAACAAACTTTCTAAACAAGACCTAACAAGGAAGGAGATAGAAACAATAAAAGGCAAAGGGCAAGAAAGAAGTTTAGGGCAAGAAAACAACATGGAAAACATAAATGAAACAAATGAGCCTATGGAAACTGGGGATTTTAGAAACATCCTCAAGTACATGTATACAAATAGGTTTGGAACCTATGTATATCAGGATGGAATGCATAAATTTCTCATTAGATTGAGAAATTTAGAAGTTCCCCTGAATATAACTCCTGTAGCTCAATTCAAAGATGGGAGATATGAAGATAGGCAAGGATGTGTGTACATATTCTCTCAAGACCCAGAAAATTCAAATGATCTAGGGCAATGTACTGACAAAGGACCTTGGGAACATAACATGGAGCAAACAAATTTACCTAGGCCAAATGAAAACTATACCGGTAATGAACAACAACATGGGAGGAGGACACAGATTTCCCCAAATCCCTTTGAAAAGGAACCAGAAGGATATAATGACTTCCCACTCAGAAGAAGATCCCATTGGCAGCCTCAGGGTAGAATGCTTAGACCATACCAAGTTGCCAAATGTATGAAGAACCAATATGAGGGTTATTCAGATCCTCATGCTCATGCAGCAGAATTTAGGCAATTGATTAGAGCTGAAGAGGTAGAAGATTACAAAGTACAATTTGAGGCATTTGGTTTAACCCTAACAGGACCAGCCTTATCTTGGTTCATTCCCTTGAGAAAGGAAATGTACCAGGATATTGAATCTTTCTTAGAAGCCTTCATTGGGGAATTCTCTAAGACCGGGATAAAACATAGTACATGAAAGACAATAGTTACGCAATATAACACAGGAGAAATAACAGAGAAGATAACAGATATAGGAGAATCTCAACAATTTTCTACTAGCAGCAAGTACAAAGATGATGGCGTTGTCCACCCGTGCGCTCTCAAGGTAGAGCTTAAATGGTGATCTAGACAACTCTAGATAGGGAGATACAAGGTAGAGGTATGCTGGCTCAACTCGGTGTCTTAGGTAGTGCAGAAGTCATGTATATATAGGATCATGGGTGGCCTACCATGGACGGCTATACATGGGCGATAGAGCGTGGGCGGCCACCGCCCGCGTAATTGCCATACACGGCTTAGACTGGTTGAACCGACCTAACAAATATAAATGATTTCTGACTCCGACAGGGAATATTCCATGGAATATTCGCTTTACCGTCGCGCCGGGGGCGCTGCCCCCGGACCCCCACCAGGGGGCCCGCTGGCCCCCTGGGACCCCCCAGCCAGGGGGCCCGCTGGCCCCCTTGGACCCCCCAGCCGGGGCTGCTCACCGCTGCCCCGGACCCCACAATTGGGGACCCTGATAACTCCCTTTCCTTATAATATCTTACATGGTCCAATATGACCTTCATCCAACATTCAAGTTGGGATTCCCATCAATTGGGTAATGCATGCTTGGCTTCTCCTCATAAAGGGGGCCTTACAAAATGTGCATACAATCGTGAGGGGTAGACATTGATCATATACTAACACCCCCCCTCAATGTTTACCGATGATAAATCAAGTAGGTCTCGGTCCTATGCCCATCTGTTGAAGATGCTTGTTGAGCTGCTCTCTTCCAAGTGCTTTAGTGAATATGTCAGCACAATTTGCCTCTGTTGGGCAATATTCTAGCTCCACAATTTCATCTTCAATTAGCTCACGAATGTAATGGTACTGTACTTCTATGTGCTTGGTGCGAGCATGAAATACTGGGTTCTTTGCAATAGCCATACAACTTTGATTATCACACTTGAGTACAGTTGGCATATTTGATGGAAAGCCAAGATCTGCAAGAATTCTCCTTAACCAGACTCCCTCACAAGAAGCAAAACAAGCTGCTTTGTACTCTGCTTCAGTGGAGGAGAGTGCGAGAGTTGGTTGCTTCCTACTTACCCAAGAAAATATTCCTGAACCAAGTGAGAAACAATATCCAGAAACTGATTTTCTAGAATCACAATCTCCAGCCCAATCTGAATCACAATATCCTTGGAGTGTATCACCTATGGTATACAAAATACCAAAATCCAAGGTTCCTGCAATGTACCTTAGAATTCGCATTCCAGCATTCCAGTGACTCTCCTTAGGTTTGTTGGAAAACCTGCTTAACACTCCAACAGCATAGCAAATGTCTGGTCTAGTGTTGCACAGAAAAATAAGACTTCCAACGAGCTTCCTATACTTCTTAGCATCTACATCAGGCATGTTATCATCCATAGATAGCTTATGATTTACCTCCATAGGTGTGCTAGTTGGTTTGCAGTCCATCATTCCAAATGCCTTGAGAATTTCTTTGGAATATTTTTGTTGTGAGATGAAAATGCCATCCTTCCTTTGCCATACTTCAATTCCCAGACAAAAATGGAGTAGACCTAAGTCTGTCATTTCAAACTCAGTTCCCAAGCTGATCCGAGTTTGATTGATGAGTTCCTGATGATCTCCTGTAATGATCAAATCATCTACATATACAATGACAACAACTAGCTTGCTATCCCTTTTCGTTACATACAAGTTAGCATCAGAAGTACTTCTTTCAAAACCCATATTTTTGAAAAAATGATCTATTCGTTGGTACCAAGCCCGTGGAGCTTGCTTAAGTCCATACAAAGCTTTCTTCAACCTGCAAACTTTATTTTCTGAATTGGGCACCTCAAAACCTGGTGGTTGAGATACATATACCTCCTCCTTGAGGTGACCATTCAAAAATGCAGATTTGACATCCATCTGGAAAATAGGCCAAGACTTTTGTGCAGCTACTGCAAGTACCGTCCGAATAGTTGTCATGCGTGCTGTTGGTGCAAAAGTTTCTTGAACATCAAATCCTTCAATCTGTGAAAAACCCTGTGCAACTAATCGTGCCTTATACTTTTCTAATGTTCCATCAGCTTTATACTTAGCTTTCCAAATCCATTTAGTACCTATTACCTTCTTCTTTGGTGGCAAGTCGACTAGATCCCATGTATCATTTTTGAGTATACTATCATACTCAGACTGCATTGCCGCTCTCCAATCTGGATCATCAATGGCTTCTTCAATGGTGGTAGGTTCCTTTATCGAACCCATGATATCTGCCATTAGAGCCATGTTAACAATGTGTTCTGAGGCTCTTCTTTGCTCCTCTATTCTCTTTGATCTTCGTAATCCATCCGATGATGATTCTGGTACATCTACATGTGGATTAAGATCATCAAAGAGCTGTTGTGCCCACTTCGGTAGTGGCTTACGCTGTGCAGCTACAACTGGTTGGCTTTTTATTGAGGAAATTTCTCCATCAGATGTTTCCTCCTCCTCAACTTTAACCTGTCTTTTGATAGGCACAAGGTGAGATATTTCTCCGCTTGATGAGATAGTAGATTTACCTTTATCTTCTACTAAGTGTGGTCGTTCATCAAACACCACATCTCGGCTGACAAAAATCTTCCTTGCCTCAGGATCCCATAACCTGTATGCTTTAGACTCTTCACTATATCCTAGGAAGACACACTTTTTGCTTTTTGAATCCAACTTTGATCTTGTTGAATCAGGAATATGTGCATAACAGAAACAACCAAAAATTCTGAAATGCAAAACTGAAGGCTTTTTACCAGAATATGCTTCTTGAGGAGTCATCCCCTTCAGTGCTTTTGTGTAGCTTCGATTGAGGATGTAGACTGCTGTATTGACTGCTTCTGCCCAGAATGAATCAGGCATGTCTTGAGCCTTCAACATACAACGAGCCATTTCAACTACTGTCCTGTTCCTGCGCTCAACAACGCCATTTTGTTGGGGTGTATGAGCTGTGGTAAGTTGCCTTTTCACACCATGCTCCTTACAGTAATTGTTGAATTCTGTTGACAAGAATTCACCTCCCCTATCTGTTCTAAATTTCTTCAATTTCCTTCCTGATTCATTTTCTACATACTTATGCCACGTTTTAAATTTTTCAAAAGCATCAGCCTTCTCTCGAATGAAATAAACCCACATCTTTCTACTATAATCGTCGACTAACAGCAAGAAGTAGAAAGATCCTCCTAAAGCAGGTGTAGACATTTTACCGCAGAGATCAGCATGTACCAACTCTAGAGGAGCTTGAGATCGATTGCTGGTCTCTCTTGGAAATGCCTTTCGTTGTTGCTTTCCCATCATACAAGCTTCACAAGGTTCTTGCAACTCTGAAAATGCAGGCATATGAGCAACCATCCCTGTTCGTTGCATCTCCTTCAAAACTGCAAATCCGAGATGCCCAAATCGTCGGTGCCATAACCTGCTTACATCTTTATCTTCTGTAGCAGTTAAAGCACTTAACTCATACAAGTTATCCCGTCGTATGCCTTTACCTACAACATTACCTGATGAATCCATGATTTCCGCACCACTCTTATTGAAGTGAACTTCGAGTCCACGGTCTGTTATTGCAGAAACTGACAACAAATTTCTTTTGAGTGTAGGTACATAGAGAACATCGGATAACTTTTTCTCAACACCTGGAGAAGTGATAAAAGAGATGGTTCCAGTTCCTTCAGCTGGACACTTGGAGTCATTTCCCACCACTACATTGATGGATTCCCGCAGAGGCACTAGGGAACTATACCAATCCTTTTTACTAGTCATATGGCGAGAAGCTCCACTATCTAAAATCCATGGCTCATCAACACGAGCTTGAGCAGATGAACATACCTCTTCAATAGCTACCCAAAGTTCCAGCTCTGTGTTGTTTGCAGACTCTTTGTTCTTCCATGATGATTTTACAGTCCCATTCCGTTCATCAGCTTGCTTCTTTCTGCAATCCTTGATGGCATGGCCTTTCTTTTCACAATAGAAGCAACTTCCTGTGAACTTTTTCTTCTTTGGCTTCTTCTTTGATCCCTCTGAAGAGCCTTTACCTTTTGCATTTGCTGAGAATGCAGCATCAGTTGTACTTTGCCGATTCTTCAGCCGCATCTCTTCTTCTAAAAGCATGGCACAAAACTCTTCAAATGTAAGAGGAGTTGGCCTTACCTGAGTGTTAAGGGCTGTTACTAATCCATCATACTTTGCTGGAAGAACACGTACAGATCTTCGAGCCAGCTCTTCTGGTGTTATAACAACACCAACTGCAGCCAATTGATCTTGAAGATGCTTTATCCGTTTGATAAAATCTTCAGCCTTTTCAGAATCAGAATGCTTTTCATTTGCCAACTGATTTTCTAAATTCTGTATCCTAGTGTGGTTCTTGGTCTCATATTGTCGAGCCAATATGCCCCAAGCCTCATGTGCTTTAGTAGTATGTTGAACTAAAGTAAGCACAGAATCACTTACACTAGTGACAATCGCACATAATGCATCAGCATTCCGCCTCTTCCAAGCTCGTAGAAGATCTGGATCTGGCTGAATCATCAATCTTGAATTTGCTGGATCTTCAACTGGTATAGGCTCTGGATCCAATCCCATCGGTCCCATGACAGTGTCAAGTAATTCATAGGAGTCCAAAATTGCAGAAATTTTGAACTTCCAGAGTGTATAATTGGTTCCATCCAGCTTCCCTTCAGTGAATGCAGGTGGACGAATTCGAATAGGTGCAGCATTAACATTAGCTGAAGCACCAAGACTACTATTCGACGATGAAGCCATCATGTAATCACTCGAATAATCTACTGATATTCTAGTCCGCTAGTAGGCTAAAATAATGATACTTCTCAAGCTATTCGAACCTTACAGCTCTGATACCATGAAAGACAATAGTTACGCAATATAACACAGGAGAAATAACAGAGAAGATAACAGATATAGGAGAATCTCAACAATTTTCTACTAGCAGCAAGTACAAAGATGATGGCGTTGTCCACCCGTGCGCTCTCAAGGTAGAGCTTAAATGGTGATCTAGACAACTCTAGATAGGGAGATACAAGGTAGAGGTATGCTGGCTCAACTCGGTGTCTTAGGTAGTGCAGAAGTCATGTATATATAGGATCATGGGTGGCCTGCCATGGACGGCTATACATGGGCGATAGAGCGTGGGCGGCCACCGCCCGCGTAATTGCCATACACGGCTTAGACTGGTTGAACCGACCTAACAAATATAAATGATTTCTGACTCCGACAGGGAATATTCCATGGAATATTCGCTTTACCGTCGCGCCGGGGGCGCTGCCCCCGGACCCCCACCAGGGGGCCCGCTGGCCCCCTGGGACCCCCCAGCCAGGGGGCCCGCTGGCCCCCTTGGACCCCCCAGCCGGGGCTGCTCACCGCTGCCCCGGACCCCACAATTGGGGACCCTGATAACTCCCTTTCCTTATAATATCTTACATGGTCCAATATGACCTTCATCCAACATTCAAGTTGGGATTCCCATCAATTGGGTAATGCATGCTTGGCTTCTCCTCATAAAGGGGGCCTTACAAAATGTGCATACAATCGTGAGGGGTAGACATTGATCATATACTAACAGTACAGCCACATTGATACATAGTTTCAAACAACAAAAGGATGAAAATGTTAGAGAAGCAGCCAGAAGATTTAAACAATACATTGATAGATGCCCAAGATAGGAAGTACCTTCCATGGCAAAACAAGTATCCTTATTCATTGAGGGTTTGAGAAGTACCCAACTAAGAACCCTAGTGTATTATAGAAGATGTCCTGATTTAGCAGCCTGTGTAAAGGAAGCAATAGATTTGGAGGACAACAGAGGTCAAGATCTGTTAGCATTTGATCAACCTAGATCATATGAAGACAAAATTCCTCCAGCAGAAGAGTTGGCTCAGGCTATTGCTAAAGCCCTAGAGGTAAGCACTAAAACTCATCTGATAAACTCTAGGATAGTCAAAAATAAAAAATGTTACATTTGTGGAGAAAATCATCTGGCACAACAATGCCCATATCAGAAGCCACCACACTTACAAGATAGGAAGACACTTAAGTATTGTACACTAGAGAGAAAATGGACAAACCATACCAGGGAGGAATGCTTCTATAACAAACAACCCATCAAGGAAAGAGATTATATGGCTCAAAGGGAATCAGGCTATACTGAACAACCAAGACCTATGCTTGGACAACAACCTCCTATACCAACTAATGTGGTACCAATCAAGTATACACCAATAGAGGAGGGGAATTCAAGACTAAGATCACCATACAAGGAAGAATATCAATGGAGTGAGGGATATCAAGAAGATTGGGAAGATTATGAAATAAGAGAACCTGAGTTAAAAGCCCTAGACTTGGGAAATCGGAAAATTGAAATGGACACAGCAACATTCATGTATATTACCAACAATTACATGTCCAACCAAAAACCTCAATTCAAAGGGGGACCAAAGATAACTTGTTATAGGTGTGGGGGAGAGCATTTCATTAGAGACTGTCTGCAACCTCCTACATTGAGAATAGAGGGAGCCTACTGTAAGGATTGTGGCAGAGAACATTTGATAAAAGATTGCCCAAAGAATCCCCAAAAACAACAGAACACACCTAATAACATACCTTTAAAAACAGTTAACATTATGGAACAGGAAGAATTGAGTGAAAATGACCAAGTGGGAATAAATATTATAACAAGGGCTCAAGCCAAGAAACAAGGAACATGACTGGAAGAATCTTGACATCATGACCCTACTATTCTCCCCGATCCCCGTCTTTCCGAAAGGCTCCAATCTCGTGTGCTCCCTTTGGAAGGGCTGGAATAAAGTCAAAAGCTTCACAAGAATTAGTGAGGACTGGAAGTGGGCGGCCGAAATCAGACAAAACGACTCTATCTGGTTTCCGATACATGGCATCCGGAGTGTGGAGTCGTGGAACATTCAAAATGCCAAGAGGTTATGGAACAAAGGATTCAAAAAATGGAAACACCTCTGGAAGCATGACACCAACAGCTGGATCAACTTCGAGGATACTGACCCTTGCATAAACATCTCCTACGAAGAATGGAACACATTGCAAAGCCGATGCCTCGCATGGGATCGTCACAAGACTCGCCTTCTCATGGGACACGACACACCGAACTCGCTTGGTCTCAAATGGCACAATGGAAATAGCCTACTCAAAATCCCGAACATCAAAGAAACGGCTGACCACCAGATCAGCCTCAACAAGAAGTGGTGCCTGTCTTGGACGCGGCTTCGGTGGGACATGAAATTCATGGGTATCTGGCACCCACTTATAGAGATTAAGAAGTTTGTCCTCTTATGGCAAATTCTCCATCGAGGAATTTGGACCAACCATAAGGCTAGCAAACTTTGTGGGATTCCTCCTTGGTGCAAACGCTGCCACCGGACTATCGAAGATGTCCCACACATCTTCCTCACTTGCCCCACTCCTACAGAATCTGGCAGACGGTTGGAATGAAAATCAGACTTCAAAAACAGCTTAGTTGGAAACAAGTCCTTTTGGGAGAAGCGATCGGCTGCTCTGCGACACTCTGGAACGCCATCAGAGGGGAAGTCTTGTGGAAAATTTGGCGGGAGAGGTGCGCCCTCAACTTCGGCGATCCCCCCAGGGAATGGTCGATTGAGAAATCTCTATTCCTCCTTGGCAAAAGGATTGTTAACAGTAAGAAATCCCCCCCCTTCAGGCACCATCAAGTCCTCCTTTTGATCAACAACAAGCTCAAACCCAAGTGGGCCCCGCATGAGGGCGATGAGAGGGTGATTAACCTTCTCTGTAATGCAACCTAAGATTCATTCAAGCTTCCCCTGCTTTGTGGGATTTGGGGGGTCCCGTGGGCACTAGTCCCCTTCTATTGTACCTTTGTTTCTTAATTTAATTCAAGTCCGGGAGAGTAGGCTATTGCCGAACTTCCTTTATATAAAAAAAAAAGAAACAAGGAACAATTAAGGAACAAAATGAAGGTTCAGCCTCAAAGGTGAAGAGAAATAGACAAAAAGGGAAATGGGAAAAGAAGAGAAGGATGGGCAAAAATTTGGAATAAGACAATCAGGATCAGCCCAAAAGTACTTCTCCTCAAAAGACACAAAATCAGTCTGAAATAGGAAGTTCTCAGAGTCTAGACACCCTAATCAAAGCATATAAGGGAAGGATTCAAGAAGGACCAAGCCCTACAAATCATGCAATGGCCTATCCCATACCAGAGTTAGAGCATGAAAGGATGCAAAAGTGCAAACAAATCATTCAGGAAGTACAACTCAGAATGGGGGAAGGAGGTAGCTCGCAGAGAACAGTTGAACAACTTGAGAAAACAAAAACACGGGAAAATGCTAACAAAAAAGAAAATCCACAAATAACATTCCAGATGATTATAGATGAACAATGTAGCATTACATGTCACACAACATGGGAAGAACTGTTGAAACAAAATCCTCACTTACAAAACAAAATGAACAAAGGGGAAACAATACCTGGAAACCTTCATTCACCATTACAAGAATTAGAGGAATTATGGTATATTCCTATTGATAAAATAGGAGGGTATTGTGAGGGGGAAGAAGGAAATTCAACCTTAAAAATACAATATGGAAAAAACTTTGCTAAAGCCATTTTGGATAGTGGATCAGGAGTGGCCATAATGACTAAACAAACTTGGGAGAAATGGGGAAGCAATGAATTACTACCCACTAAGATGAGATTGCAACTTGCAGATGGGCATATAGAAAAACCCCTAGGTATTTGGGAAAAAGTAATTGTGGACATATGTGGAACAGAAATAGAACATACTTTTGCCATAGTAGAATTTCCACAATCCACTTCATATGAAATCATCCTAGGAAGGCCTTTCATGAGACAAATGCAAATTGTGCAGGATTGGGGTAATGATTGTTTATATCTCCAAAGCAAAGGAAGAATAACAAGAGTGAACTTAAGAAATGGGCACTACTGTGATATATCTCCTCAAGAATGGTACAAAATACATCAAAATCAAGAAGAAAGTGAGGAATCAGAGTTGGAGGATCAGGAAGAGAGTGAATCAGCAATATGGAAGTGTAACATAATAAGAAACCTCACCAATAGAAAAAGGAGACTGAAAAGAGAAGATTGTGTGGAAGGAAGAAAAGTGCAAGATGAAAGTTATGTGCCACAACAATTTAAGGATGAAGAGTTTGAGCCCTACGGGTGGAACCAAATTTTGGCTACCATGGACATATCCAGTGAGGAGTATGTAGGAGTGGAATTTCAAAATGAAGAAGGGTTTGATATTTTTCACATTAGTATAAACATGATAAGTGTCTCAAAAACAGAGGAGTATCAAGATTCAGAAATGGTATTAAAAAAAGGAAAAACAAAATATTTGGAGATAGTAAAAGCTGAAGATGCAATCAAAGATAAAATCTCAGGCAAATACAAGGAACATAAACACATAGAAATGGAAAAGGAACAAGAAATTGAGAAGAAAGACAAGGAAATAAACAAGGATCAATACTTTGATGTACCAGCAAATTTTAAAACCTATGAAGTGGAAGACAGACTACTTCTAAAAATGAAACCAAAGAGAGAAAAAAAGAAAGGAGAAGCTTATGATAATGAAGAACAAACTAAAAAGATCATGATTACTCAGGAAGAAGGAGAGGAAAGACATATAGTAATAGCTGATGATATGACCATAGAGGAAGAGGAAGCACTAAAGAACCTAGCAAAGAATTATAGGGATGTATTTGCTTACAGTTATAAAGATTTAAAAGGAATTGATCCAAAAATCTGTGAGCACAAAATTCCTATGACTCCAGATGCAAAACCTAGTAAACAGAGACATTATACATTCAATGATAAATACTCTGCCAAGATAAAGGAAGAAATTGACAAGTTGTTGGCTGCTAACTTCATTTATGAAATTGAGTATACTGAATGGATATCACCTATAGTTGTGGTACCAAAAAAGAATGGAAAACTTAGGGTATGCATTAACTTGAAAAAAGTGAATGCAGCAACTATAAGGGATAATTATCCATTGCCAATAACAGATCATCTTCTTGAGAGAGTTGCAGGAAAGGAAGTTTATAGCTTTCTAGATGGTTTCTCAGGATACAATCAAGTACCTATAGCCTTGGAGGACCAACATAAGACTGCCTTTTCTACAGAATGGGGGATTTATGCTTTTAGGGTTATGCTCTTTGGATTGACCAATGCCCCAGTAACTTTTCAAAGATTGATGTGTCATATCTTCAAAGAATTCATGAGAAATGTGATGGAAATCTATGTAGATGATCTGTGCACTTTCTCTTTAAAAAGACAGGATCATTTACAAGATTTAGAAAGAATATTCAAGAAATGCAGGACATACAGAGTATGCTTAAATCCTGAAAAGTGTGTATTCTATGTAAGACAAGGAAGAATGTTGGGTCACATAGTTTCAAAAAATGGAATTTCTACTGATGAGAAGAAGATAAAAGCTATAATAGAGCTTCCAAGACCTACAAATGTGAAGGAACTCCAAACTTTTATGGGACATTGTGGGTACTATAGGAAATTTGTTCACAAATTTGCAGATATAGCTAAACCCTTATATGCCCTCATCACAAAGTTTGAGTGGAATAAAGAATGTGACCAAGCCTTTGAGACATTGAAAACTTGTTTGGTGACAGCCCCAATTCTAAAAACACCTCAGTGGGATAAAATATTTCATGTGCATGTAGATGCTTCAAATTATGCTTTGGGATGTGTGTTGGCACAACCTATAGAAGGAAGTAAATTAGATTTCCCAGTAGCATATGCTAGTAGACAATTGAACATTGCAGAAAAGAACTATACAGCCACTGAGAGAGAAGGGTTGGGAATGATATTTGCTGTTAAAAAATATAGACATTACCTATTAGCCAACAGGTTTAGATTCTTTGTCGATCACCAAGCTCTACTTTATTTAGTAAATAAACCATGTCATACAGGAAGAATAGTTAGATGGTTTCTTTTACTAATGGAATTTGAATTTGAGGTGGTGGTTAGACAAGGCAAAACACACTTAAGAGCAGATCATTTGTCTAGAATTCAGTCCAAAGAACCTAGTTCACCCTTAGACGATGACCTGCCAGATACATACCTGTTCAAAGTAGAAAGTGTTCCTGAATGGTCCATATCATTAGTTCCTTTGTTAACCATGGGACCTTGTAGGTCATTAGCAAATAACACACATTTGGTGTTACAAAGCAGGAATTTTATGTTGCTAGCTGGGCATTTGTATCACCTCAATCAGTCAGGTATACTGGAATACTGTACTCCAGAAGAGGAGCAACATGAATATGTAAGAAGAGCTCATTGCTGGAACCCATGTACTCATGCTTCCAAAATAGTCACTTTAAGCAATCTTGCTAGGATGGGAGTACACTGGCCAAATAAAATTCAAGATGTGGAAAGATATGTTGCTGAATGTCAAGAATGTCAAGATTAACAGAATTCAGATTTAATAACTCTATATTGGTTTAAAAAAAACCCTGAATGGAGTGAAAACATTGTTGAAGAATTAAAGAAAAAGGAGAAAGGGAAGCAACTTATAGCTGGTACAGATTCAAGAAATTTACAAGAAATCTCTGAAGAATATCAACTCATAGGAGAACAATTATACAAAAAAGGAATGGATGGTTATTTAAGAATATGTGTTCCTGAAGAGAAGTATTTGGAGATGTTGGAAATGGCACACTGTGGAGTGGCAGGAGGACACTTTTCTAGTGATAGAACAGCCAAACTCATTTTGTATTCTGGCTTTTGGTGACCAACTCTATTTCTTGATGCAAGAACTTATGTAAAAAGATGTGACATCTGTTAAAGAGTGAGTCAACCAAATAAAAGAGATAACATGCCATTAATCCCATTAATTTCAGCCAGAGCTTTTAGCAAATGGGGATTGGACTTTATTGGACCTATACATCCTCCAGCTAGACAATCCATGCAGAATACATATTAGTGGCTACTGATTATTTGACAAAATGGGCTGAGGCCAAAGCCACTAAAAGAAATAATGCTCATACAACTGCAAAATTTTTGTATGAAAATATTTTTACTAGATTTGGACTTCCAATTGAATTAGTAAGTGATAGGGGAACTCATTTTTTGAACCAGATCATAGAAAACATGACCAAATATTTCATGATTCATCATAGTAAGTCAGCCCCATATCACCCACAAGCTAATGGGTTAGCAGAAAGTACTAATAAAGTACTTTGCACTGTATTGTCCAAATTAGTCAACACAAACAGAAATGATTGGGATTCTCAACTTAATGATGTTCTCTGGGCTTATAGAGTGGCATACAAAACTGCTTTAGGGACTACTCCATTCAATTTGGTATATGAACAAAATGCAGTTTTACCCATGGAATTTCTTATTCCAACATTAAAAGTGGGTAGTCAATACAATTGGACAGGACATGAACTATCTGAGAGGGTCATAGATTTAGAAAAACTGGGAGCTTCTCGACTTCAAGCAGTAATGAGTATATATACAGACAAGAGAAGAAAAAAAGCCTACCATGATGTGCATATAAAAGAAAAAGATCTTCAAGAAGGAGACTTAGTTCTGGCATACACAGTCAAGGAGCATCAGAAAAAATTTCAGAAGAAAGGTCATGGGCCATACATCATACATAAGATAAGCAAGAGTGGAGCCATTCAATTAGCTAACATTGATGGAGAAATCATGCCAAATTTTATAAGTGGATGTAGAGTTAAGAGGTATGAGTGTCCATTAACTACTGAGGAATGGAGAAGACTGCAAAAGGCTCACAATAGGAAAAAAGAAGAAGAAAACATCAGAAAGGAGGCTCAACAAGAAGCAAAGGAGAGAATAAGAAGAATGAAAGAACTTAAGGAGGTGTGTTTATGTGAAAGCACTCTAAAACAAAGAGAACATTTGCCTGTGATAGAAATGGATCATCAAAATGAAAACATACGGGTTTTGATAGATTCAGGAGCTCAAGTGAACTTGATCAGTTCAGCCTTGGTAAATAAATTTAGCATAAAGAGGAATAAAAGCAGAATGTTGATTAAAACATTAGAAGGAGAAATGATTCAGAGTTTGTCTTCACTTGTTATTAAAGTTAAATTTAATAATGAATATATGAAGATAGATTGTGAAGAGTGGCCATATCATTTGATGACTGAAAAATTGATTTTGGGACAACCCTGGCTCAAACAAGGTAAAGTTATTTTGAACTTTGAAAAAATGAAGCTTAGTTTGACCATAAATGACAAAAAATTTTTAATGTTTTTTCTGAGTAATGAAAAACAGGAAGTTCATCTAGATGTTCATGACCCAGATATGGAAGGATTTACTTTCTCAATGAAGGACAGGGACATATTGCCACTACAAAATGATCAAGCTTCTTACAATCAAAACCAGCAAGAGAATTCAGGAGTAAAGAAGAATGGTGAGACAAAACGAGGAAGACACTTATTGCCTAATTTGAAACATCAACAAATCAGAACAAGAGGGACATGGAAAGGAGGCATACACCGATATTACTCAATAAAACAGGAAGTTAGAGCAAAATGGGTATGGAGACCAAAAAATGCTACAAAATGTTGGTCTAGGAAGCATGGATGTTTGGATGACATAAGGACAATTGCAGTTAAACATTATTGGGTAAAAAAATCAGAATTATGTCAATGGCAGAAAGATCATCCACATTTGACCTATTTTCAGAATTTCAGAACAAAATATTAAAAACAAAAAAAATAGAGAAGGATGACAAAAGTATTTTCTTTTAAACCTTTTCCCCTTAAAAGAGAATTAGGAGGGGAAGAAAAGGAGGACAGAGCAGAAAAAAAAAAAAAAAAAAGAACAAATGGGTTAAGAAAAACTGGACACAGTGTGTATTTTTGTTTTTTATAAAGCACAAAGCAAGATATAGGGAGGAGGAAAGTAAATTATTATGGAAAATTTGTATTATTTTGTTTCAATTTTCTATGATCATCTTTTGATTTCTATTTTTCTGAAGTTGTTTGTTCATTAATCATTGTTTCCATCATTTCTTTCTTCAAGCACATTAGACATCTTGCTACACCTGTAATGATCACTTTAATTGAGTCTTTTGAAGAAGCAAAATTTATTTGGAAGACTTTCTTTCTTTATTCTCATGGCAAGAATATTCCAAAAGAAAACATTAATTTTTCTGGATTTTTGTGACTTATGTGGGTAGAGTTTTTTTTTGTGTATTTTATTTTCCTCAGAAAATGGTGAATACAAAGGAGTTGCCAATTCATGACTTCAAGGCAGAATCAATTGTGCTATCAAGAGGACATTGGTTTCTGGACAGTGAAACTGTGGAGGAACAAGTGGACCTGGAGTCAGATGATGAGCCAGAAATTCCAGAGGCTGAGAAGGTGGTGAAGGAACTTAAGGAGACCCTAAACATCATTGGCCAACACATATTTACAGTGGGAGTAGGAGGGTATAAATATACAATGTTGTGCCAGGAGTTCTACAGGTTCCAAAGAGTGGCAGTTAATATGAAAAGATGGAAGGCAGTAGGGCTGCACAGAATATTGGAAGAACCTATCTTCTTTATTGACTTTGAAAGAGTAGCACAGGTGATGGGTAGTTTGGAAGAAGTTGGGAAAGGTAATGATGCCTATTTCAGATGCAGAGTCAAAAACAAGGATAACCAGGAAGTAGGTATCACTATCAAGGGAGAACATATCAGAGCAGCACTACAATTCTACACAATGGGAACCAAACTTGATCCGAGTTTTGTCAAAAAGAATAAGGAAACTTACACAGGATATACAAAGTTCACTGATTTTAAAGGAAGGGAGAAAGAAGAATATGCTGTAAGAATGTTCTTACAATTCTTCTGTTTTCCAAAACTACCGAGATACACAATGCCACATAAGTCAGTGACATTATTGATGTTTAACAACAAGGACAGAACCAAACCTTTTGGAGTAATGGATGTCTCACCATACATCCATGAACAGCTGAAAGAAGCAGCAAAACACTGGGAACAGAAGAAGTTCATGAATGGGGCCCAGTTCTTAACAAGAATCATTTATCATGTTCTAGGGATGGAAGATCAACTGAAATTGGCTCCAGAAGCACAGTATTTCAGGAATCTTATGCATGGAATCAAGAGTCCTCCAAGGAAAATGATTGAAAGAGAAACAGAAGGACAAACCCGCATGAGGGGAATAGGTATGAAAAGGAAGATGATATCTGAGGAAGTAATTCCTGTAAAGAAAAGAAGGTTGGACCCAAGGAAGGTGGAACTAGAAATGGAGGAAGCCACAAAAGAGGAACATGAGGAGGCACAGAAGCAGGTTCAAGCCTCTAGTGAACCACATCCACCCCAAACAAGCAAAGAGCAATTATACACCTATCTAACCCAAGGGAATAACAAGAGAGCTATGTATGAAGCACAATACCAGAAAATGCTGGAAGACTATTCATGCAAAGCTACAGACAGGGTTCAGGAGGAGGTGGAGCACTATGAAGCACTCCATGATCAAATGATGACAGCGGAAACTGAGGAGGTGTTTGTCAGGAAAGAAGTGGAGTTGTTGGCTTATTTTAAGGAATTACAAGGACCTCCAGAAACCAGAACCACGGTTGTGGTAAAAAAGAAGGTTCCAAGGAAACCAGTACAAAAGAAGAAATTGACCAAGAAAGGAAAGGGTAAATCCATAGCTGAAACTGTTATCAAAGAGAGGGAGGAAGTAGTCATGGAAGAAACACAGAAGCCATCCATTGTGGAAGAAGTATCAAGACCCACAGAACCAGAAAAAGGAGGACCTTCACACTTCCCATCTGATTCTGAGAGTGATATTGAGAGTTTCCTGTTAAAGAGTTTAAATTTATCAATACCAAATACTCCTAATGTCATCATACAGACCTCGGAGAAACAAAAGACACCTGAGGAATTGAAGAAGAAGTCTCAGGAGGAACCAATTCAGGAACAGGCAGAAAAACAGCTCAGTCTGGAAGATGAAAGAAGGATAATGAAGGGAAAAGCAGGAATGATAGAACAAGCAAGTGAAACAAGAGAAGAAGTCAGTTATGGGTGGGTGCATACAGGAATAAAACCCATATGGACAAAACCATCACACTTCAAATTGGATGAAAAGATAGCAGAGTTGACAAAGGAGATACAGAAGAGTAGTTCATTTAAAGAACAGAAGGATATGAATAAGGATCAAGAAATAAAGAAGATAGAAATGGGAAAGAGTGCTCCAAAGGTCACAGGGAGAGTTGTGGAAGAAGAGATTATTCAAAGTATAAAGGATGTATTACATGATATAAAAAGTAGTGAGGAATTTACATCCAAGGATGATCAAGAACAAGAGGAAGGAGCAGACATCATGGACATTGATGAACAGGAGGAAGGATACAAAGAAGATAGAGGCAATGATGAGGTCAAAAATTTAGAAACAGCTGAAACAGTTTTAGCACAGGAAAAGGAGAGACAGGAGGAACAAGCAAGTGAATGTCAGGGAAATTTTGGTGAAGAAACTGAATACAATTTGGTCCAGGAAACTCTAAGCCATGAAAAGGAGATGCAAACAAAGGAAGGATATCTTTCTGAAGAAACTCAACAGGTGTTGGAGAAAGAAAAGGTACAAGAAATAAAACTGATCTCAGATGTTTTGGAGCAAAAGAGTTCAGGTGTTCAAGAAGACATGGCAGAATTAAAAATACTGGACACTCAGCCAAGCCATGAAGAAAATAAGGCCAAAATTATAGAATATGAGGGAGAAGAGGAAGAGGAGAGTGAATGCAAAGAGGACAAACAACTAGAAACCAAACAAATAGCAATAGAAGGAGGACTGGAAAGAATCCCAAAGAGTATTAGATCAGCATGTCAACTCATTATGAATAATATTGAACAGTTCAGACCCTCAAGCCGAAATATGATCATTTCAGGGATGGTAGTAGAGTCAGAATTTGAAAAAGGCAGTATGGTTATTAAAGAGCATAAAAGGGAAAAGGAGCATATGGCAGAGCAACTAAGGAAGGTGCAAGAGAAGAATGAGGAGTTTTCCAGTAAAATAATTGCTTTGGAAGAGCTAGAAGTACAGAAGCAAAACAAGATTCAATACTTGGAAGAGAAGAGTATGCAACTAACAGAGCAGAATGATAAATTGGAAAAAGAATTGAGAACGATTAAGGGGAGATATAGAACTCTACAAACTTCCTATCAAATTCTGACTAAAGCTAATGAAGAAATCAATAAGCTACTATTGGAGGAAGGGCAATTGAAGGAGGAAAGTCAGACAGCCCAGATGACAGAGGGAGAAAAGGAAGGATTACTCAAAGAGATTCAGGAATTACAAAGAGAATTGAAAGAAGCCAAAGAATTAGAAAGGCAGGCTAGTACACATGCTGCTACATCTATGAGAGGCTATAATAAGCTACACCTGGATATGGAAAAGGAAAGAAATGAGTGGCAGACAAAGAGGGAAAAGGAATGGAATGAGTGGAAAAAAGAAAGAGAATTATGGGCACAACAGAATGGGAGTCTGATGTTGACTATAGAAGAATTGCAGAAGAAGTTGAATAAGCCACAAATCCAGGAAGAGACACATGTGGAAACCACAAATGCAGAAGAACATGGGGTAGACAATATTGAGGGGGTACAACATGACAATGAACCAGCAGACAAAGAATCAGAAGAAGAATATTCAGAGGATTTTGTAAAGAAATTGCTGACAAGTAGAGATTCTAGAATGGAGTTCATCAGAAAGATGCATGATGAGTACGAAGAACAAATTGTCACATTCGCATTGAATAAGGGAATCAATCCAGATCAGCATCACTGGGAAGCAGATGGATTGGGGATACCATTTTGTATGATTTTGGAGAGTGTAAAGAACTACCAAATGGCCAGAGTTGGGCTACCTCCAAACAAATACTTTGAGTATGAAGAGGACATCAATGTCACCAAAGAACTATTTGAGAGAGCCAACCCTAAGTGGAGAAATAAATGGTTGGATGCCAACAAAGAATGTAGGAAAATCTGGAAAGAGGCACCTCTTCATTTAAAGATCAATCCAGCCTATTGTCCAGTAGCACGACGAAGAGAATGGACAACTTTTTGGGATAGAAGAAGAGAAGGTCAAATTCCACCAAAGTGGATGAATTTTCCGAAAGTAGCAGGTCTGAAGGCAAGCACATGGCCTACCAAGAGTTATATGGTGAATACTGCTGAGTCTGTAATAACTACATACAAAGATGTCAATGACCATGCTTGCATACTACTTGTACGAATAACGAGATTACTTCTAGCCTGTATAGAAACTTATACTGACACAGATATCAGAACACTGAATTATATCGGCTTTAATTCTCCAACAGATGCATTATTATTTGATTTGAGCGAAACACCTGACAGAATCTGCTTAATGGCATATTACAGCAGAGTGATATTTTTGGGCAGTCATTACTTGCAAATTTTTGAAGATGCCTTTGATTACGGGTTTTCTGAAAGAGAGTCAGAGATTTTTGGAAATCTGTCAGTTATTACTAAATCCAGACTTACGGCATATGAAGCTGCCTATACAGAATACTTGAAGAAGGATGTCATAGATAAACCAGAAGCTGTAGTACAATGGAGAAAGGCATTATTTGAAATGGTCAATAATCTAAATATAACAGAAAGAAAAAGTCATGATTTGCTGTCACAAGTATATCAAAGAAAGAAGAAATGAAGAGAAGTGATCAGTGCAGAGGAGCAGGAAAATCTTTCGTCAGGAGCCGAAAGGCTTAGGAGGGGAAGGATGTTGGAAGATGCATTTTTGGAAACCTTTTTTGAAGGAAAAATATTGTAAAATGATAGAAATTTGTAGAAATATTTATGCAATTATTGTAAAAATAAGGAAGAGTCTTCCTTATGTAGGATAGAATCTTATGTATTTTTTCTAGAATTTTTGGAAACTCTTAGATAGCATATTTTTAGAATAATAGAGGAAAGGACCAAAATTCAAGTGTGAAAGAGGACACTTGAAAATGTATATAAGTCAATTTTCTCTATTTTTGAGAGGTTGGTTAGTCATTTGTACATGCTATCAATAGAGAAGAGAGAGTTTCTGCTGAAATCGTGTTTTCTCTTATTGTGTGTGTTTTCTTTGATGTGAGAGCTTGATTCTTGCTTTATCATGGAGATTTGTGAGTTTCATTTGTGTAATGCTGAGTAAGATGTATGAAGAGAGATGATTACTGATGTATTGAGTGAAGAAGGATTGAAGAATATTGCAGAAATGTGAAAATCGTCTACTGGTACAGAATCGCGATTGTCTCCTCTCTGTGATACAGGTGATATTTTCCAATTCTGATTTCATATTTGTATTCTGATGAGAAAATAACATGAATTAGACACAAAGATCATAGAAAATGATGAAGATTTGCTCTAGATAAGGTAAACCCTAGATATTTCCTCTTCATTTTCATTTTCTCAGAATTCCAGCCATCAATCTCTTATTTCTATGAATCTATCATATAGAAGGGGCTGTGGTCTTATGGATATTCCCAGGATTGACAAAATAAAGATGATTTGTTGATTCTTTTGTACTTCATGATTGGAGAGGACAACTCCAAAGTCAATAACAAACACAGGCACATGAGACACACTTGCCATATGTAAAATATTTTATTGATACTAACCTCTTTCTTCTTGTTTCATGCTATCGCGAGCACCAAACAGAAAAAAAAGAGAGAAAAAACAAGCGAGATAAGACTGTGTGCTTGTAGAATCTCATAAAGTGAACCAGACATCCATTGACAAGAAATACAAGCCAATGGTCAATCACCATGATGGAAGTACAACATGACAAGATGAAGACAGATAGACCTTTCACCATGGTAAGAATTGCATGCTTCAACGACACTATAAGCATGGTAGATTAGGAAACCTCTTCATTAGCGTTCCATACTTCTTCCCATGCAATTTCCAAGTACACATACATAGGGCCATGTTACAAGGCCATGCACAAGGCACATAATGTTTTCAATCCATGCACTAATACACTTACCCATCCTTCATTATGGGTTATAAGTACTTGGCAAGAAAGATTTAGAGATCATCAAGGTTATAACATCAATAGCTATGAAGCAAATCACAGCCGATAGCTGCTCAAAATCAACAGTGACAACCTCTTTTGAGCAACTAGCAATTTTTGGAAAGCTCGCAAATACACCGTCAAGCTGGAATACAAGAAAGAGGTACATACAAAGGACCTACCACCATCAAGGGCTAGCAGTGACAAAATGAAGAACCAGACAACTGACCAAGCTACATTTGGAAAATGGACCACTCTTGTTGGTACAGAATGAACACTACCTCTCCAAGCACTACATGGAACATCCACTATAACAAGGGTCTGTCAAGATGACAAACTCTAGAGGGGGGGGGTGTTGACACTCAAGGATAAGTATAAAGCATGGAAGCGCATCAAGGAAGTGGACACACAAGAAGAAGGAGCATGTAGGGAGCTCCAAGAAGCACATGTCAAATTTTCAAAAGAAATCCCTATAAAAATAGTGATTTTTATCACTAAAAACCATTGTAAATACCATTTTTCATTTTTGCAACTCCATTTTGTTCAAGTCGAGGAGTCCTCTAGCTTGAGGAGTATTAGAACTATCATCTACCAATTTCCATAATTTTTAGACTCCGTTTGAGCCCCAAATAAGCCCTTGAACCTAATTTTTAACTAGGCCGGACACTAGGTCTGTATAGGGCCAAAACCACTCAAAAAACTATCAAAAGGGCTGGAGAGCTCATTTTTTATATTAGCTTGTTGTAGATTTCAGCTTTGTAAGAGAAATCTTTTGCAATCAAAGTCCTTCCATTGTTCCACTCTTTGCTCTTACTTTGTGCACGTGTGTGTGTATGTGTGTGCATGCTTGTGTGCTTTCACTCACGCACTTGTGCCATCACTTGCTCATAGTCTTCATACTAGTCCTCACGTCTTCGCGGATTGACATTTATGAGGTGAAGCTCCTCACGTTGGTACTCACCATTGTGCTAGAGTGACAACTAGCCTCAGATGATCTAATGCTTTGTCTATCCTTGCCTAAGTGTCTGCCAGATCTCAGGTTCATAAGCCTTGTCTTCTAGTCCCAAGGTTCTCTTGTATTGCTCAAAATCCTTTGAAAATCCTTGGTTTCCTAGTTCCACCTGAAGGTCAACTTCAAAATACTATATCTAATACTTCCCAAGAGCTTTCCAATGAACCAAAATCATAGCAAACAAATTTTGTATGAGAAAGTTATGCCAGTTCAAGGTTCTGGGGGTTAAAACAAGGAAACATGATCCCTATGGGAGTACCTCAGGACAAGCAATACAATACCAAATTTTCACAATATACGATACCACATCAGGCGATATAATACCACCAAGGCGATACCAACTTCCACGATATGATACTAGAAGTGCTAACGATATGATAACTCTGATTGGCACGATACGATACTAACCTCACGATACGATACTAGTGAATTCTCGCGATGATACGATACCAATCTGTAAGCGATACGATACCTCCTAGATGATACGATACCACTTCTCCTCGTGATAGGATACCACTGGGTGTGTGATACGATACAACTGAACCAAGACGATATGATACCAATCACACGATATGATACTGAAGTAACTCACGATATGATACTCACTCTTTGAGCGATAGGATACTAAAGGATTGGACGATATGATACCAAAACAAGAGGCCATATGATACTGAGTTGGTGATACGATACCACTCAGTAGACGATATGATACCACTCTAGCCATGATACGATACTGCTTGTGCTACGCGATACAATACCACAAGGTGCACGATACGATACCACCGGGGCAACTGCGATCGCAATACCAGCACTTGATGATATGATACCAGAATGGTATCGTGATACCTCAAGTGGGTATGCATGATATGATACCTCGACAAGTATCGTGATACACGGGAGTTCTGGTATCACGATATCGAAACTCAACCAAACATGATACTTGGAGTTTTTGACACCCAAATTCAAAATTTTTTGCAAACATGAGTTCTTTGTGTCCTCCTTGTCACTCCTATGTGCCTGTAGATAGAAAGTCACCCTCCAAACTCACAATACCACTGCCGCGATACCAAACACAATTCATTTTAGTGTGCATGATACTTTGCTCAGTTTTTTATGTTTTAAGTGGATTTCAGGGCTATTTCTTCAGCATTTCAGCTCCGAACACCCTCTCTGCTTCTTGCTCACAGTCACAAGTGAAAAACGAGGTGAGTGTACACTCGAAAATGAAAAAATCTGAGAAGATGAAGATGCGAAGGAAATGGTGGTGATGGTGAAGATGAAGGTGAAGAAAAACTCAGAAACTGAACTGAAAATGGTGATTTTTTTACCTTCCAACGTCGCTACTCTATGTCTTACTGTCACACGCTCGTGCTCCAAGCTCTATCCCCGGCAAGGGTTCCAAATTTGGTGTCACTCTAGCACAATGGTAAGTACCAATGTGAGAAGCTTCACCTCATAAATGTCAATCTGTGGAGCTATGAGGATTAGTATGAAGACTATGAGCAAGTGATGGCACAAGTGCATGAGTGAAAGCACACAAGCATGCACACACATACACACACACATGCACAAGGTAAGAGCAAAGAGTGGAACAATGGAAAGCTTCGATTACAAAAGAAATCTCTTACAAAGCTCAAATCTACATGTAGGGAGCTCCAAGGAGCACATGTCAAATTTTCATAAGAAATTCCTAGAAAAATAGTGAATTTTATCACTAAAAACCATTTTCCATTTTTGCAAATCCATTTTGTTCAAGTTGAGGAGTCTTGGAGCTTGAGGAGTATTAGAAGTATCATCGTACCAATTTTTATCATTTTTAGACTCCATTTGAGCCCTCAAATAATCCCTCAAACCTAACTTTTAACTAGGCCGGACACTAGGTCTAGACAGGGCCAAAACTACTCAAAAAACTATAAAAAGAGCTGGAGAGCACATTTTTGAGGTTAGATTGTGGTAGATTTGAGCTTTGTAAGAGAACTCTTTTGTAATCGAAGTCCTTCCATTGTTCCACTCTTTGCTCTTACCTTGTGCGTGTGTGTGTATGTGTGTGCATGCTTGTGTGCTTTCACTCATGCACTTGTGCCATCACTTGCTCACAGTCTTTATACTGGTCCTCATATCCCCACGGATTGACATTTATGATGTGAAGCTCCTCACGTTGGTACTTTCCATTGTGCTAGAGTCACACCAAATTTTGCATTGTTGCCGGGGAGAGAGCTTAGAGGACAAGCATGTGATGGTAAGACATAGAGTAGCGATGTTGGAAGGTAAAATAATCACCATTTTTAGTACAGTTTCTGAGTTTTGCTTCATCTCCATCATCATCACCACCACCATCTCCGCTCATCTTCACCTTCTCTAATTTTTTCACTTTTTGACTGTACATCCTCTATTTTTGCCTCTTCTTCTTCATTCTTGGCTGTGTGAGGAGTTCAGAGAGAGTTCAGAGCTAAAGCATCGATGAAATACAGAGATTTGCACCACTAAAATGTCAAAAATCTGAGTGGCAGTATCATGAAGTGACAAGGCATGCATCTGGTATCGCGAGTGTCATATCTTAAGTTTGGTGAGTAACATTGCATCCACAAGCACATAGGAGTGACAAGGAGAACCTAAGGTACACATATTTGCAAAAAAATTTGATTTTGGACCTCAAAAACTCCAAGTATCGCGTCCGGTTGAGATTTGGTATCGCGATACCAAAACTCTCGTGTATCGCGATACTTGTCGAGGTATCATATCATGCATACCCAGTATCACGATTGCAGTTGCCTTGGTGGTATCGTATCGTGTCAGTCACGGTATCGTATCGTTGTTTGAGTGGTATCGTATCGCCAACTCGGTATCGAATCACCTTCTATTTGGTATTGTATCATCCGATCCTTTAGTATCATATCGATCAAAGAGTCAGTATCATATAGTGACTTACTTCACTATCGTATCGTGTGATTTCTTGTATCGTATTGTGAAAGCTTCCCATTTGTCATTTGCCTTTATTCTATTGATCACTTGCCTCATTATCTACTTTTCATCAATGACTTCTCCAATGCTTCCAAGTTGATCTGCTATGTCCTTCATTTTAGTGACAAAATCAATCACACTTTGCTTGGGCATCTTCTTGAGTGTAGTGAACTCCATCCAGAGTTGATTCTTTCTAGCTTTGGTACTTGATGAGAAGAATGCCTCAAGAGCATTCCAAGTCTCTTGTGAAGTCTTGTAGCTCTTGGTGTGTGGAAGTAAAAAACTAGAGATATAGCATTATGGTTGTAGCATGTGACTGACACCTCTCCATGATAGTAGCTTCTATTGCAAAAGTGGAGGGCAATGGACCAAGCATGAGAGGCGATAGAGGAGGAAAAAGCTCTCATACACAAAGTATGCATGCTCTCTCTTAATTAGAGAGAGATTGAGAAAGAAATGCAATCGAGACCACTCTTTAGAAATCTTTAGCCAGAACCAAAGAGATTTAAGGTGCAAAACACGTCACACACTAATCGGTTGCAGCCTTTAAAGTAGCTTTCCAATTTAGCGAAGCATTTTCTCTCTCATGCAATCAATACACTTAGTTTTCATAGTTGTAGTATTACCCTTTGGAGTGACAGAGATAGCGGCAGCTATAAACATAGCATACAACATGATTATAGAGAAAGATCTCATTGCCTCAACCAACTCTCTCAGAGGGCACATGCATGTTTTTTCAGGTGGCCAGACTACACTTTTTGGGTCATCGAATGGAGTATGACGTGCACATGTATGATAGATGCGACAACCGCAAATCTCCTGAATTAAGGGCACATGCATGACGGTCACTCAACTTTCTATGATCCTAATTAGGGGCACATGAGATGTCTTCACTAGTGTTTTTTAGTAAAATTTCATGATTAGTTTAGTTAATTATACAAAAATTATTATGAATGTACTTAATTATTTTTATAATATAGAACCATCTTTTAAAAACATTCTAAAGAGGGATACATCAAGGCAAATAACATAAGTCAAACACAAATATAAATTGAGAATTTCTAGGAAAAAAGATGTATGAAGTACTTACATTTCATAATGATCATACATATTTTCCAAAATAAAAACTAAATTCTTGTCACGATCAATAAGATTCTTCAATCAACAAGCTCTTTAACAAATTTTTGTGTCCTTCATGTCCAACTTGAAAAAGAAAGAGTGTTAGTCATATAAAAATACACAATACAAAATATTGTTATTTAAATACATTAAAAATCACCTTTTTATGGTGTATTTGCATGATTCTTGATGAAATCTCTAAATAGAGCATTTCACAGCCTGAAGCCTCTTCATAATGTCTTGGATTTCCTCAATGGTATGGTTCTTGATTGTTATTTAGTAAGGATCTTCTTCTTTCATGGGCTCACTTTCTCCTTGAAGGTGTACAAAGTTATGTAGAAGGCAACATGCACTTACACCCATAGGACCTAAAGATAAATCTATGTTCAAGTTTTGGAGGATACTCCATCTGGATTTCAAAATACCAAATGCATTTTCAATTTTATCTCCACCCTTTGAATGATGTTTGTCAAATGCAATCCTCTCTCTCACTCATAAACCTAATCTTACCCGAAAAGGTTTTCTTAGAATTATAGTAGCTTATAAGCTAAATCACCTAATAAATAAGGTCTAATAAGTTCTCCAAATGATTCAATATGAGGTTCAAATAAAATGCTTCTAGATTTAGGTTTAGGATATAAAGTAGACTCTTTGAAATGGGTAGAATCATGCAATCCACTAGATGCATTTACTAAAACACTCCAAAATATTTTCTTAGAATCCATAATACCTTGTAGCATAATGCTTGAGAATCTATGCATGTTCACATATTGTGCAAGACCACATTCTTCTGTAGTTTTCCTATGTAACCTAATATGTGTGCCATCTTTTTCACCTGCGATCAGTGGTAAACTAGTGAGATCTTTAAAATCATTAATTGTAGTTTGCAATCTTTCTCCTGATGGAGGATAAATTCCAAATTTATGAAACATAATTTTACTAGTTAGTATCCTACAAACTATGATAGTATATTTTCTAATTGTAGAACCACCAATCCCAAATAATTATGAGATTTCTTTAGGAGATTGGTCATGACGGATCCATAGAACACATGCTAATGCGAGTTTTTGGAGGTATTGGATCATGAACATGAGAGGAGGTCTGACTAGATGGTAAAGATGGTCTAACTAAATCTAAAGGGTTTGCCTAGGTAAGCTCCACCATTCTCTTTGGTATTTTCTGCATAGCAATATCGATAAAATTATTTCATTTTGATGCTTCCTTGCCCGATTCCCTATGATTACTCGTAATTTTCTCATCTACTACTGCTGCATCTTCAATACTTCTGAGTGTTGCACCTAATGCATTGTTTACTCGTACTGGTTGCTTTTCACTCTCTACAATCTTATTATTGTCATGTAATCAGTGAAGAGCCACTCCAAGTGGGATCTCAAGTTTTGAGCTCTTCTTTCGGTTAAGGATAGAGGCAAGTCAAAAGTGGGTTCTTGGGTGGGATGACTTAGGTTAATCTAAGCCTCTATATTTCTCCTAACTCCTAAATCTCATACTCCAGTTCATATTGTTTACTTAGTCAAATAACATCAAATCACATAGATATTCATCATAGGTGCTAATGTAAATTCACTGCCGATCTTCTGATTTGTGTAGATATTGTTGAACTACATTGAATATAGTTCTTCACCAACTCACTAACAAAAATACTGGATCAAGTTATTTCTTACTAGACAAGCAATTAGAAAAGTGTAACACCATAACCATATCCTACCATATTATAGATATTTTCTCTCACAACTACAGAGTCATCTAGTAAGCTCAACAATAACATTGATGCCAAAACTTATTAATGAGCTACTATAGACTTCATTAGAACACAACAGATATTAAGAGTAGCAAATACAACAATAATTTGCACATAATTTGTGCTCGAAGCACCCCAAGCCAGACTCACCGGTGCACTCACCCAGTGATCTCTTGCTAAACACACTTCGTGAAACCTTTCCATTCATTCACCAAAAAGTTACAAGGGTGCAGTCCTACTTTTTTTGTCAGGATTGCTCACCAGAAATTACAATGACCCAAAGTAAGGACAATGGTATCTGACAACCTAACAATGTAGATAGATAGATGTATAGATACATTTATACACACACACTTACAAGTGACTAGAGATACACCTTTAGATGCGTGAAATTTGAAAGAAAAATACAAACACTTAAGGGATCCCTTTTATCTTTTACCTTACATTAGGCTTGGCATTTGAAAGGACATTGCAAACACAAAGATCTAAGGGAATTTCTTGATAATTGATTCACGTGTGGAGTGGTTTTGGACATTTGGTAGATGATGATTAGTTAACGATGGTGGCAAAACCATGTCATAACTCCGTGTGAACCTATGTGTTGCTCTAGCACAATGGTGAGAACCACGTTAAGAAGCTCCACCTCCTTAATGTCAATCCGGGGAAGAGATAGGAGTGATATGAAGATTGTGAATGTGGGATGTAGTGAGAGTGAAGGTGAGAAGCATAGAGATGCACACACACATACACACACAACAAAGAGACAAGCAAGACACAATGGAAGGTGAGAAATCAACTCTATTACTCAAGAACACTCTTACAAGCTCAAAATAGCTCTAAGCTCTTCTCTACTCAAACAAGCTAGCCTCAAAAATGAGCTCTCTAGCTCTTTTTATAGATTCTAGGCTAGTTTTGACCAGTTTCACATCTAGTGTCCGGCATAGTTAAAAAATAGGTTCTAGGTGCTATTTGAAAGGGTAAACGGTATCTAAAAAAAAGCCAAAATTGGTATGCTCATTCTACCTAAGCTCCTCAAGCTTGAGGACTCATCGGCTTGTACAAAATGGAGCTACAATTTACTAAAAGGGTTTTTCTATGTTACATATGTTACAATAGTGATGAAAATCATTGTTGGAGGTTTTGAAAAGTATTTGTAAAACATAATTCTCGAAAAATGATTCAACTGACTCCTTGCTCTTCGTTATGCTCTATCTTCACATGCTTTTGCATCTTCTATGCCTCTGGCTACTCCAACATCCCCTCCCTCTCGCTTCTATCGTCGCGATAGAACCTTGTTGTGAGGTCCATCGGATATAATTCTAGAGTAGTTCCTGAGCGAGGGTGTGTTCTGATATGGGAATTCCTCAGGCCAGATCTGCCTCGAGTTTCTCCCAATCAATGGGTTGCGGTTCATCGGATGGTGGGAGTCGATAGTGCATGGAATATACTATCTGTTCACAGGTGAATAATTGAAGCAAATGCGTGGGCCTGCTGATGAACACCTCTGAATGGTATTCCCAAAAACCGGTTGTGAACATTTCTTCGAAGGTTTGCTTGTAGCATGCTGGTAGGTATTTAATTCTACAATGCCAGGCATAACACACCCGGAGCGATGGTGTTCTACTCATGTCATAAGCTAAATCGAGATTCCCATTCTCGAAACCCGGGGTGTTTACATGTGGTGCCTTGACGCGTCGAAAGACTTTAAAAACCATCTGCATCATGTCAAATATCTTGACAGTCATGTGCGCTGCTATATCGTCCATATGTTTTAAGGGAGGGAGCCAGTGACGAATCGTTGCCATCATGTATCTTACTGTAGGTGGTCCTGTGGGTGGAGTGAAGTACAAGTAATTCAACCAATCCTGGCATTGCTTGTTGTTCTGTACTTTAATAGCAAATGCCTTCCAGGAGCGGCGACATGGCACTGGTCCCCAACATGGGTTGTATTTTAAGTGTAGTGGTGCCTTAACCCAAGTACTCATCATCTCTGGATATGCTTGTAATAAATCTTTACGCCAATCTAGTTGAAAGATTTCTCCTCGTTGTGCATTTAGTGGAAAATCTTCAGGCTCGAATTGGGTCGCGTGAGAGGGGTTTTTGTCTATTTCTTTTTCTATGGCCAACTGATATTCGGCCATTAACATAAAGTAAGGTTTGTATTGTAGCTCATGCCCAGATATGTATCTGCACGGGGCCAAATGAGCAAAATAAGGAGACTGTAAAATTGTTTCTTCAATCATTGCCATGGCGTGTAACTGCACCTCTACCCTTGCTGAGTGGGTGGTTCCAAGTTCTTCAATTGTCTTCGTCCATGCGGGAGTTGGAAGTTCGAAAGCCGTCTGGCCTTCGGTCGTGACGCGTCCGCCTGGGATGGGTTCGGGTTCATATGCTTCTTCAAAAGTTTCTTCCACTAGAATGGTTACTGTTTCTTCCTCTGCTGGTAGTTCCGATGGGGAGTCTAGTCTGGGTGGTGCTTCATATACAGCTATCCGTGAATGGAAAGTTGATACCTGGGCCCGTAAAGCATTGAGTTCCTCTAAGATCTCAAGAGAAGGGTCCGCAAGAGCTGGTAGTCCTTGTTGTACTGGTGCTCTTAACTGGAGTAATTTATGATCTTCTTTCAGCTTCTGATATTCCTGGTTCATGCTATCATACTCATCTAACAATCTGACATGGTCATCTAGCAACATTTTCATAGATTCTGAGGGCATGGCCTTGAAATGACTGGGGCTCAATGGTTGGTCTGGCTGATCTAGGGAAGCTTCTAAATTTTCTCTGTTCTGTTCTTGTAAACGCTGGTTCTCTTCTTTCGTTGCTGCCAAGTGTCATCTGAGTAAGCCCATGTTCTTGGTGAGTGTTGCATTGCGAATCGTCTGGGCTCTTAACAAATTGTCTATGTCAGTGATGGCTTCTTTGGTCTTTTCTTCACTTTCTAGTTCCAATTTATGATATGCCTCTCGTAGTTCTTGGTAGCGGGTGTTTAGTGAGGCATTTTCGATGGGTAGTGAATTGAGATGCGACTGTAAATCATTGGTTGTCTTCTACGTCTAATAATTAGTTCCAAGAGATGCAAATTCATCTCTTACTTGAGTCATGCATGTGAACATCTGGTGGAATGCGGTGTCTACAGTGGGTGATAATATTAATGGTGTGGTGAATGCAAATGTTGTGTTTAAGGGTGTTGATGCAATGGGTAAGGGAAATGGGGGTGGGAATGTGGATGCTGTGGTTATTGTGGAAAAAAGTGAAGTGCCTAAATATGGTTGTGCCATGAATGAAGTTAGTGGTGGTGCGGTGGGCGGTGATATATCCATGTCGTTGGAGGTGGTGTCAAGTGCGGTGACTATGAATAGTGAAGTGAGAGTGGGTGTGTGTGTGGGTGTAAATACAGGGTTTACAAAGGTTGAAGAGTAATTTATAGTTGGGGTCTCTTGTATGCGTTGGTGGAAAGGGGAAAGAGGAATTAGGGTAGGTCGGGGAGGTGAAACATGTGAGAAGGTTAATGGAGGGGGAAATGGGAATAAGGGTCATGGTGGGGTAGGAAATGAAGGAAAGGAGGGATGAAAAAATGGACTTCACAGTAGGGTGGATGTCCTAGGTGGAAGGCTAGGTTGAGTGGGTGTGGGAAGTGTGGGAGGAATGGAGGTAAGGAAGGCTCCTGCTACTGCACTGTCGAAAGATGTGGATGGTTGGGGAGAGAGTGGATGTACAGGGGAGAGTGGATGGATGGGAGGTGAAGGAGGAGTGGTTGGGGTTGTGGGTACTTTGGTCACAGTGGTGGTATGTACAATAGTGGTGTGCGGCAAGGACTCGATGACAATGGTGTCTTCTACCAATGAGTCTTCAGGGATGAGACGCGCTTCTCGTGCCTATTGGGAGGACTGAGAACCTGTTGGTACTCGAATGTATTCGCCTGGTTTAGTTAGTTCCTTGAATGTATTCGCCTGGTCATACTGCAGTAACGGTTTCCTCTGCAAGTATCTTAAGGCTTTGATAGATCCCACTGATTTAACAAGTTCCCTGAAGCCTTTGATGTATACCTCTTCGAAACCGCCTGAGACAAGTTCTTGTTCTATGAGTGCTTGGCTCTCTTCTTCTGATAACTTCTTATGCGCCCAAACTTTTTCCATAGTACGATACAACTTTTTGATGGCCAGCGTATAAGTTGCTGCTTCACAGGTTTCTTCTTCATGCGTACTAGTGTCACCTTGCATGTCGGTTTGTTTTCCTTGTTCATCTGTCTATACATGCTCTTAGGATTCATCAGTGCCCTGGCTAGCTTCATCATCGCCTTCATCTTCATCTGTCTCTGTTCTTTCTTCCTCGGAACTAGATACTACTTGTCCTTGTGGTTGATCCGGGGGAGTGGTCGGGTAGCTTGGCCGTTCGTATTCATGGGAGAAAATCTGGTCGTGAGACAACTAAAATTCATTGGAGAAAGCATCAAGCATTTTGAAATCAAATGTTGTATCTATGGGTTCCGCTTCCATGTTGGGTATCGAAAAAGAAAAAGCTTTCGCACCAATAGTGGTGAGAACTTCTACTGCAGTGGTGGTAGGTTCCTGCACTGATGTTGGTTATGAGGTAACTACACTAGTAGCACCCTCTGTAACGACAGGTCGAGACAACCGTATGCGAATGGGTTGTACAGTTGTAGGGGCCTCTGTCAGAGACTGTTCATGAGAGGGTTGCAGTGACGGTGATTCTGGGACCTGTAGGCATGGAATGGTGCCTCTCATGCGCTTTCCTGCTCGTTCTTTTGCTAGCCTTCCTAGCTTTCTTTGTTGTCCTCTTGAATGCTTTCAACTCCTCACTCGTCATTGCACGCTCGATTGGCAAGTCGTATGCCAAGCACATATATACAATTCTCGTAAGAGCGCAACATCCATTGATGACTTTCTTTCTTTCCCATCTATGTTGGGCTAAGTACAACTGATCAATTACCCAGCTTGCTAGATCAACTGTCTGGGGTCCCGTACATGCTAAATATAGCCCAAACTAGATACGCTTGTGGGGCATGGTGAATCGGTCCTGAGCGGGGAATGCAAAATGCTGCATACATATCCTTAATGGTTTAGAGAGCTCACGTGTGATTGTTGAAATATCTTCCCATTTAGTAACATCCCCATGTTTCATAGGCTCTGCAATTAGCCTTTCTCGCTCTGTCGACGTGTGCATTCCATGTATCTTGATTGCAGCTCTAATCAAATCTTTTGTCAAATAAAACCTTTTGAATGGGGGTTCATTCACCAAGGATGGAAAAATAAACGTGCCAGGTAGGTCCTTGTTTTGCAAAGCTGTCAAAGTGCTGACTAAGTAGTAGCATCTATAGAAATCGGGTTTAGGCAAAGGATCACTGAAATACTCTGTAAAGCCTGCTCTTGCCCAAAACATGTGTTAAGTCTTCTGTGTTCTGTAGTCCTTCAAACTCTCTTGAGAAAAACTGGTACTTGGCCCAAGTACGGGTATCAAATGCCAAATTGGCTTCAAAAGTGAAATCTGCATCCGCCAATGATCATGCTAAACCTTGAAACCAATGGGAGTTGCGATGAATCTTCTTAGTATATCCCCTAGGAGGATCGTCGATCGGCATGGGTCATGGAAATCCCTGAAATTTTGGTGGTTGAGCTCTGAGATGTGGTTCCGCGAGTAGTTCTCCAATATTGGCCATGGGTACACTGGGGCCTGCTTCAGATGGTCCTTCTGCCTGCATGATGAATGATGCAATCGTGTAGCGGATTTGCTACAAAAGATTAACACATTAGTATGGAAATTAATCATGATCCTATTAAAGTGAGACCCTTTCCATAACCGATGTGTAACCCGTGTAGCCGAGTGTTGTGATGTGGTTTATGGAATGATTGTTGCAAAACTAATGCAGGTCTCTAGACACCTACATGCTTCAGATGATGCATACATTTCTTGATGAGATTGTTATTATGAGTGATGTGGGTTATAGTGTGTGGATTTGTACAAGGTTTAGGTATGAGTGAATTATTACAAGGGTAATGTTTAGTCTGGGTGGGAGTAATGTTAGATAAGGGGGTCGAAAAAGACATCTGGATACGTTTCGGTATCCACTTCCTAAGAGTTTCTGAGTAGGTGATGTGTTTCTTCTAAGGGACTGTTGGAAGATGCATTTTTGGAAACCTTTTTTGAAGGAAAAATATTGTAAAATGATAGAAATTTGTAGAAATATTTATGCAATTTTTGTAAAAATAAGGAAGAGTCTTCCTTATGTAGGATAGAATCTTATGTATTTTTTCTAGAATTTTTGGAAACTCTTAGATAGCATATTTTTAGAATAATAGAGGAAAGAACCAAAATTCAAGTGTGAAAGAGGACACTTGAAAATGTATATAAGTCAATTTTCTCTATTTTGGAGAGGTTGGTTAATCATTTGTACATGCTATCAATAGAGAAGAGAGAGTTTCTGCTGAAATCGTGTTTTCTCTTATTGTGTGTGTTTTCTTTGATGTGAGATCTTATTTCTTGCTTTATCATGGAGATTTGTGAGTTTCATTTGTGTAATGCTGAGTAAGATGTATGAAGAGAGATGATTACTGATGTATTGAGTGAAGAAGGATTGAAGAATAGTGCAGAAATGTGAAAATCGTCTATTGGTACAGAATCGCGATTGTCTCGTCTCTGTGATACAGGTGATATTTTCCAATTCTGATTTCATATTTGTATTCTGATGAGAAAATCACATGAATTAGACACAAAGATCATAGAAAATGATGAAGATTTGCTCTAGATAAGGTAAACCCTAGATATTTCCTCTTCATTTTCATTTTCTCAGAATTCCAGCCATCAATCTCTTATTTCTATGAATCTATCATCTAGAAGGGGTTGTGGTCTTATGGATATTCCCAAGATTGACAAAATAAAGATGATTTGTTGATTCTTTTGTACTTCATGATTGGAGAGGACAACTCCAAAGTCAGTAACAAACATTTTTTGGCACCGTTGCCGGGGAAAATTCCAAGAACTTCATTGAAGTTGGACCTTTGCTGGATCTTCTATTGATGATGGTAACCAATACAAGAAAAAGGTAAAACTCATCAATCAAGAAATGTGCACATGAATAGGTAGATGTCATTGTTTGTCTTTGGGGAAAAAAGAAAGCAATTGATATCTTGTAGAATTGGAAGTGCTGAAATCTTTGTAAATTGATAGTTGCTCATCATATTGTTGAAGTAAAAGTGCAGGTGTATGGAAGATTTGAGCCAAGAAAGCTGAAGATGAGGTAACTTGAGTCTATTCTTGCATTTCTAGATTTCTTTTTGCCCAAGTACTAGGCACCATGGGTGATCTTGGGAAGATAACATGGTGATACTAAGGAAAGGACAGTTAAAGTAGCTAGAGGTAAGTATAAAGGATTCAGTTGTTGACTAAATCTAAGCATCAATCTTGAGTTGTCCTGCATTTTGAAAAGAAAGATGTGATTGAGTTTATCTTTGCAAAAATTGTTTGCCTTCCATAACACATTTTCATTTGAGAAATTTTCTTTTGCACTTTAGTGATAGCTAAAGACATAGAAACTTATAACCAATCAAGAAACATGGGATCAGGGGATCACCAAAACCAGAAACCCTAAGTAAAGTGTTCACCTTTATTTTTAGGGTAAAAATACCAAACAAATTCATAAAATTCATAAAAAACAATCAAACAAATTTCTTTTCTTGTTAAAAAGTTGAAGTGAGGTGTTGTGGACAAGAGTGATTGGGAAAAAGTGGATAAGGAAACAAAAAATGGTCAGAAAACCAGAAAATTAAAAAACACGATTCTCTGCACAGAATCACGATTTTCTGAAAAAAGTGTTGATTCTGGAGCAACATTTCAAGTGATTGTTGAATTGAAGTTGTTAAAGGGTATTGAAGGGAATTAAGAAGAAGAGACTACTCAAATTGGCATAAAATCAAAAGTATGCAAAAACACGATTTTCTGTACAAAATCGTGACTTTCTGAGTAAGGTTGTGGTTTTGGTACAATAGTTCAGGATTTGGGTGAATTACAAAAAAGAGAAGGTATTGAAAGAAAGCAAGGACAAAGAATACTCAAAATTGCATAAGATAAGATCTACACGATTCTCTACACAAAATCGTGATTTCCTGTAAAGGGAAATTTTTGGAAATTTCTAGCATATTTCGGTACTTGGAGAGAAGAAAGTGCAGTGGAGATCATTAAGATTGAGTAAGTGAAGTTGAACAAGTGAAAGAGTGTGAAAAATTGGAAATTACACAAAATCGTGATTTTCTGGATACTATAAAAACTTGAAATTCAAAGAAAAATTCATTTGAGTGAGAGTGAGTGAGAGAGAGAGAGAGCAAAATCACGACTTCCAGCAACCAGTGGACTTTTGAGGATTTTTCTACCAAGCAAGCAAGGTAAAGACTTTAGCATTAAGTTGGAATATACATTTTTGCATTAAGTAATCACATAGCACCAAGAAATGAGAAATAACTAAAAATCACGGAATCGCGATTTTCTGTATTTTGAATTTTTTCATTAGCAAAACCTTAATTTTGCATATAAGTGTTTCATTGCATGTCAAAATTTCAATAAGGCGATTCTGGTGTAGAAAGAAAATTTTGAAAAAACAAAACTTGTAAAATTCAAAAAATTATTCAGAATCGCGATTCTGTAAATCACACACAAAATCGCGATTTTGAACGATTAAGACAACATCGCGATTCCCAGAACGCGATTTTCATAAGAAAATCGTGTTATTTACAATCTGTGAGCAATCACGATTGTGTGGGATCAAAATCGTGAAAAACACGACTTTCACTCAAAATCATGAAAAACACGATTTTGAACACAAAATCGTGAAAAATACGATTTTGAACACAAAATCGTGAAAAATACGATTTTGAACTCAAAATCGTGAAAAAACACGATTTTCACTCAAAATCGTGAAAAACACGATTTTGAACACAAAATCGTGAAAAACACGATTTTGAACTCAAAATCGTGAAAAAACACGATTTTCACTCAAAATCGTGAAAAACACGATTTTGAACACAAAATAGTGAAAAATACAATTTTGAACTCAAAATCGTGAAAAACACGATTTTCACTCAAAATCGTGAAAAACACGATTTTGAACTCAAAATCGTGAAAAAACACGATTTTCACTCAAAATCGTGAAAAACACGATTTTGAACACAAAATCGTGAAAAATACGATTTTGAACTCAAAATCATGAAAAAACACGATTTTCACTCAAAATCGTGAAAAACACGATTTTGAACACAAAATCGTGAAAAATACGATTTTGAACTCAAAATCGTGAAAAAACACGATTTTCACTCAAAATCGTGAAAAACACGATTTTGATCATAAAATCGTGGAAAATCAATACTCTAGGCAGAAAATCGTGAAAAACACGATTCTGATCAGAAAATCGTGAAAAACACGATTCTGATCAGAAAATCGTGAAAAATACAAAAATAGTCAGAAAATTGTGAAAAATACAAAAATAGTCAGAAAATCGTGAAAAATACAAAAATAGTCAGAAAATCGTGAAAAATACAAAAATAGCCAGAAAATCGTGAAAAATACCTTAGTTAGGAAATTGTGACAAACACTCTGTTGAGTTTGAGATTGAGAAAATTAATTGAATGATACTTAACTTTCTAAACAAGACCTAACAAGGAAGGAGACAGAAACAGTAAAAGGCAAAGGGCAAGAAAGAAGTTTAGGGCAAGAAAACAACATGGAAAACATAAATGAAACAAATGAGCCTATGGAAACTGGGGATTCTAGAAATATCCTCAAGTACATGTATACAAATAGGTTTGGAACCTATGTATATCAAGATGGAATGCATAAATTTCTCATTAGATTGAGAAATTTAGAAGTTCCCCTGAATATAACCCCTGTAGCTCAATTCAAAGATGGGAGATATGAAGATAGGCAAGGACGTGTGTACATATTCTCTCAAGACCCAGAAAATTCAAATGATCTAGGGCAATGTACTGACAAAGGACCTTGGGAACATAACATGGAGCAGACAAATTTACCTAGGCCAAATGAAAACTATACCGGTAATGAACAACAACATGGGAGGAGGACACAGATTTCCCCAAATCCCTTTGAAAAGGAACCAGAAGGATATAATGATTTCCCACTCAGAAGAAGATCCCATTGGCAGCCTCAGGGTAGAATGCTTAGACCATACCAAGTTGCCAAATGTATGACGAACCAATATGAGGGTTATTCAGATCCTCATGCTCATGCTGCAGAATTTAGGCAATTGATTAGAGCGGAAGAGGTAGAGGATTACAAAGTACAATTTGAGGCATTTGGTCTAACCCTAACAGGACCAGCCTTATCTTGGTTCATTCCTTTGAGAAAGGAAATGTATCAGGATATTGAATCTTTCTTAGAAGCCTTCATTGGGGAATTCTCTAAGACCGGGATAAAACATAGTACAGCCACATTGATACATAGTTTCAAACAACAAAAGGATGAAAATGTTAGAGAAGCAGCCAGAAGATTTAAACAATACATTGATAGATGCCCAAGAGAGGAAGTACCTTCCATGGCAAAACAAGTATCCTTATTCATTGAGGGTTTGAGAAGTGCCCAACTAAGAACCCTAGTGTATTATAGAAGATGTCCTGATTTAGCAGCCTGTGTAAAGGAAGCAATAGATTTGGAGGACAACAGAGGTCAAGATCTGTTAGCATTTGATCAACCTAGATCATATGAAGACAAAATTCCTCCAGCAGAAGACAAAATTCCTCCCTAGAGGTAAGCACTAAAACTCATCTGATAAACTCTAGGATAGACAAAAATAAAAAATGTTACATTTGTGGAGAAAATCATTTGGCACAACAATGCCCATATCAGAAGCCACCACACTTACAAGATAGAAAGACACTTAAGTACTGTACACTAGAGAGAAAATGGACAAACCATACCAGGGATGAATGCTTCTATAACAAACAACCCATCAAGAAAAGAGATTATATGGCTCAAAGGGAATCAGGCTATATTGAACAACCAAGACCTGTGCTTGGACAACAACCTCCTATACCAACTAATGTGGTACCAATCAAGTATACACCAATAGAGGAGGGGAATTCAAGACTAAGATCACCATATAAGGAAGAATATCAATGGAGGGAGGGATATCAAGAAGATTGGGAAGAATATGAAATAAGAGAACCTGAGCTAAAAGCCCTAGACTTGGGGAATGGGAAAATTGAAATGGACACAGCAACATTCATGTACATTACCAACAATTACATGTCCAACCAAAAACCTCAATTCAAAGGGGGACCAAAGATAACTTGTTATAGGTGTGGGGGAGAGCATTTCATTAGAGACTGTCCGCAACCTCCTACATTGAGAATAGAGGGAGCCTACTGTAAGGATTGTGGCAGAGAACATTTGATAAAAAATTGCCCAAAGAATCCCCAAAAACAACAGAACACACCTAACAACATACCTTTAAAAACAGTTAACATTATGGAACAGGAAGAATTGAGTGAAAATGACCAAGTGGGAATAAATATTATAACAAGGGCTCAAGCCAAGCAACAAGGAACAATTAAGGAACAAAATGAAGGTTCAGCCTCAAAGGTGAAGAGAAATAGACAAAAAGGGAAATGGGAAAAGAAGAGAAGGATGGGCAAAAATTTGGAAGAAGACAATCAGGATCAGTCCAAAAGTACTTCTCCTCAAAAGACACAAAATCAGTCTGAAATAGGAAGTTCTCAGAGTCTAGACACCCTAATCAAAGCATATAAGGGAAGGATTCAAGAAGGACCAAGCCCTACAGATCATGCAGTGGCCTATCCCATACCAGAGTTAGAGCATGAAAGGATGCAAAAGTGCAAACAAATCATTCAGGAAGTACAACTCAGAATGGGGAAAGGAGGTAGCTCGCAAAGAACAGTTGAACAACTTGAGAAAACGAAAACACGGGAAAATGCTAACAAAAAAGAAAATCCACAAATAACATTCCAGATGATTATAGATGAACAATGTAGCATTACATGTCACACAACATGGGAAGAACTGTTGAAACAAAACCCTCACTTACAAAACAAAATGAACAAAGGGGAAACAATACGTGGAAACCTTCATTCACCATTACAAGAATTAGAGGAATTATGGTATATTCCTATTGATAAAATAGGAGGGTATTGTGAAGGGGAAGAAGGAAATTCAACCCTAAAAATACAATATGGAAAAAACTTTGCTAAAGCCATTTTGGATAGTGGATCAGGAGTGGCCATAATGACTAAACAAACTTGGGAGAAATGGGGAAGCAATGAATTACTACCCACTAAGATGAGATTGCAACTTGCAGATGGGCATATAGAAAAACCCCTAGGTATTTGGGAAAAAGTAATTGTGGACATATGTGGAACAGAAATAGAACATACTTTTGCCATAGTAGAATTTCCACAATCCACTTCATATGAAATCATCCTAGGAAGGCCTTTCATGAGACAAATGCAAATTGTGCAGGATTCGGGTAATGATTGTTTATATCTCCAAAGCAAAGGAAGAATAACAAGAGTGAACTTAAGAAATGGGCACTACTGTGATATATCTCCTCAAGAATGGTACAAAATACATCAAAATCAAGAAGAAAGTGAGGAATCAGAGTTGGAGGATCAGGAAGAGAGTGAATCAGCAATATGGAAGTGTAACATAATAAGAAACCTCACCAATAGAAAAAGGAGACTGAAAAGAGAAGATTGTGTGGAAGGAAGAAAAGTGCAAGATGAAAGTTATGTGCCACAACAATTTAAGGATGAAGAGTTTGAGCCCTACGGCTGGAACCAAATTTTGGCTACCATGGACATAGCCAGTGAGGAGTATGTAGGAGTGGAATTTCAAAATGAAGAAGGGTTTGATATTTTTCACATTAGTATAAACATGATAAGTGTCTCAAAAACAGAGGAGGATCAAGATTCAGAAATGGTATTAAAAAAAGGAAAAACAAAATATTTGGAGATAGTAAAAGCTGAAGATGCAATCAAAGATAAAATCTCAGGCAAATACAAGGAACATATACACATAGAAATGGAAAAGGAACAGGAAACTGAGAAGAAGGAGAAGGAAATAAACAAGGATCAATACTTTGATGTACCAGCAAATTTTAAAACCTATGAAGTGGAAGACAGACTACTTCTAAAAATGAAACCAAAGAGAGAAAAAAAGAAAGTAGAAGCTTATGATAATGAAGAACAAACTAAAAAGATCATGATTACTCAGGAAGAAGGAGAGGAAAGACATATTGTAATAGCTGATGATATGACCATAGAGGAAGAAGAAGCACTAAAGAACCTAGCAAAGAATTATAGGGATGTATTTGCTTACAGTTATAAAGATTTAAAAGGAATTGATCCAAAAATCTGTGAGCACAAAATTCCTATGACTCCAGATGCAAAACCTAGTAAACAGAGACATTATACATACAATGATAAATACTCTGCCAAGATAAAGGAAGAAATTGACAAGTTGTTGGCTGCTAACTTCATTTATGAAATTGAGTATACTGAATGGATATCACCTATAGTTGTGGTACCAAAAAAGAATGGAAAACTTAGGGTATGCATTAACTTGAAAAAAATGAATGCAGCAACTATAAGGGATAATTATCCATTGCCAATAACAGATCATCTTCTTGAAAGAGTTGCAGGAAAGGAAGTTTATAGCTTTCTAGATGGTTTCTCAGGATACAATCAAGTACCTATAGCCTTGGAGGACCAACATAAGACTGCCTTTTCTACAGAATGGGGGATTTATGCTTTTAGGGTTATGCCCTTTGGATTGACCAATGCTCCAGCAACTTTTCAAAGATTGATGTGTCATATCTTCAAAGAATTCCTGAGAAATGTGATGGAAATCTATGTAGATGATCTATGCACTTTCTCTTTAAAAAGACAGGATCATATACAAGATTTAGAAAGAATATTCAGAAAATGCAGGACATACAGAGTATGCTTAAATCCTGAAAAGTGTGTATTCTTTGTAAGACAAGGAAGAATGTTGGGTCACATAGTTTCAAAAAATGGAATTTCTACTGATGAGAAGAAGATAAAAGCTATAATAGAGCTTCCTAGACCTACAAATGTGAAGGAACTCCAAACTTTTATGGGACATTGTGGGTACTATAGGAAATTTGTTCACAAATTTGCAGATATAGCTAAACCCTTATATGCCCTCATCACAAAGTTTGAGTGGAATAAAGAATGTGACCAAGCCTTTGAAACATTGAAAACTTGTTTGGTGACAGCCCCAATTCTAAAAACACCTCAGTGGGATAAAATATTTCATGTGCATATAGATGCTTCAAATTATGCTTTGGGATGTGTGTTGGCACAACCTATAGAAGGAAGTAAATTAGATTTCCCAGTAGCATATGCTAGTAGACAATTGAACATTGCAGAAAAGAACTATACAACCACTGAGAGAGAGGGGTTGGGAATGATATTTGCTGTTAAAAAATACAGACATTACCTATTGGCCAACAAGTTTAAATTCTTTGTGGATCACCAAGCTCTACTTTATTTAGTAATAAACCATGTCATACAGGAAGAATAGTTAGATGGTTTCTTTTACTAATGGAATTTGAATTTGAGGTGGTGGTTAGACAAGGCAAAACACACTTAAGATCAGATCATTTGTCTAGAATTCAGTCCAAAGAACCTAGTTCACCCTTGGATGATGACCTGCCAGATACATACCTGTTCAAAGTAGAAAGTGTTCCTGAATGGTCCATATCATTAGTTCCTTTGTTAACCATGGGACCTTGTAGGTCATTAGCAAATAACACACATTTGGTGTTACAAAGCAGGAATTTTATGTTGCTAGCTGGGCATTTGTATCACCTCAATCAGTCAGGTATACTGGAATACTATACTCCAGAAGAGGAGCAACATGAATATGTAAGAAGAGCTCATTGCTGGAACCCATGTACTCATGCTTCCAAAATAGTCACTTTAAGCAATCTTGCTAGGATGGGAGTACACTGGCCAAATAAAATTCAAGATGTGGAAAGATATGTTGCTAAATGTCAAGAATGCCAAGATTTGCAGAATTTAGATTTAATAACTCTATATTGGTTTAACAAAAACCCTGAATGGAGTGAGAACATTGTTGAAGAATTAAAGAAAAAGGAGAAAGGGAAGCAACTTATAGCTGGTACAGATTCAAGAAATTTACAAGAAATCTCTGAAGAATATCAACTCATAGGAGAACAATTATACAAAAAAGGAATGGATGGTTATTTAAGAATATGTGTTCTTAAAGAGAAGTATTTGGAGATGTTGGAAATGGCATACTGTGGAGTGGCAGGAGGACACTTTTCTAGTGATAGAACAGCCAAACTCATTTTGTATTCTGGCTTTTGGTGGCCAACTCTATTTCTTGACGCAAGAACTTATGTAAAAAGATGTGACATCTGTCAAAGAGTGAGTCAACCAAATAAAAGAGATAACATGCCATTAATTCCATTAATTTCAGCCAGAGCTTTTAGCAAATGGGGATTGGATTTTATTGGACCTATACATCCTCCAGCTAGACAATCTCATGCAGAATACATATTAGTGGCTACTGATTATTTGACAAAATGGGCTGAGGCCAAAGCCACTAAAAGAAATGATGCTCATACAACTGCAAAATTTTTGTATGAAAATATTGTTACTAGATTTGGACTTCCAATTGAATTAGTAAGTGATAGGGGAACTCATTTTTTGAACCAGATCATAGAAAACATGACCACATATTTCATGATTCGTCATAGTAAGTCAGCCCCATATCACCCACAAGCTAATGGGTTAGCAGAAAGTACTAATAAAGTACTTTGCACTGTATTGTCCAAATTAGTCAACACAAACAGAAATGATTGGGATTCTCAACTTAATCATGTTCTCTGAGCTTATAGAGTGGCATACAAAACTGCTTTAGGGACTACTCCATTCAATTTGGTATATGGACAAAATGCAGTTTTACCCATGGAATTTCTTATTCCAACATTAAAAGTGGGTAGTCAATACAATTGGACAGGACATGAACTATCTGAGAGGGTCATAGATTTAGAAAATCTGGGAGCTTCTCGACTACAAGCAGTAATGAGTATATATACAGACAAGAGAAGACAAAAATCCTACCATGATGTGCATATAAAAGAAAAAGATCTTCAAGAAGGAGACTTAGTTCTGGCATACACAGTCAAGGAGCATCAGAAAAAATTTCAGAAGAAAGGTCATGGGCCATACATCATACATAAGATAAGCAAGAGTGGAGCCATTCAATTAGCTAACATTGATGGAGAAATCATGCCAAATTTTATAAGTGGATGTAGAGTTAAGAGGTATGAGTGTCCATTAACTACTGATGAATGGAGAAGATTGCAAAAGGCTCAAAATAGGAAAAAAGAAGAAGAAAACATCAGAAAGGAGGCTCAACAAGAAGCAAAGGAGAGAATAAGAAAAATGAAAGAACTTAAGGAGATGTGTTTATGTGAAAGCACTCTAAAACATTTGCCTGTGATAGAAATGGATCATCAAAATGAAAACATAAGGGTTTTGGTAGATTCAGGAGCTCAAGTGAACTTGATCAGTTCAACCTTGGTAAATAAATTTAGCATAAAAAGGAATAAAAGCAGAATGCTGATTAAAACATTAGAAGGAAAAATGATTCAGAGTTTGTCTTCACTTGTTATTAAAGTTAAATTTAATAATGAATATATAAAGATAGATTGTGAAGAGTGGCCAGATCATTTGATGACTGAAAAATTGATTTTGGGACAACCCTGGCTCAAACAAGGTAAAGTTATTTTGAACTTTGAAAAAATGAAGCTTAATTTGACCATAAATTACAAAAAGTTTTAATGTTTTTTTTGAGTAATGAAAAACAGGAAATTCATCTAGATGTTCATGACCCAGATATGGAAGGATTTACTTTCTCAATGAAGGACAGGGACATATTGCCACTACAAAATGATCAAGCTTCTTACAATCAAAACCAACAAGAGAATTCAGGAGTAAAGAAGAATGGTGAGACAAAACGAGGAAGACACTTATTGCCTAATTTGAAACATCAACAAATCAGAACAACAGGGACATGGAAAGAAGGCATACACCGATATTACTCATTAAAACAGGAAGTTAGAGCAAAATGGATATGGAGACCAAAAAATGCTTCAAAATGTTGGTCTGGGAAGCATGGATGTTTGGATGACATAAGAACAATTGCTGTTAAACATTATTGGGTAAAAAAATCAGAATTATGTCAATGGCAGAAAGATCATCCACATTTGACCTATCTTCAGAATTTCAGAACAAAATATTAAAAAAAAAAAGAGACAAAAGGATGACAAAAGTATTTTTCTTTTAAACCTTTTTTCCCTTAAAAGAGAATTAGGAGGGGAAGAAAAGGAGGACAGAGCAGAAAAAAAAAAGAAAAAAATGGACAGAGCATAAAATAAAATAAAATAAAATAAAAAGAGACAAAGAGAACAAATGGGTTAAGAAAAACTGGACACAGTGTGTATTTTTTGGTTTTAAAAAAATTTTTAAAGCACAAAGCAAGATATAGGGAGGAGGAAAGTAAATTATTATGGAGAATTTGTATTATTTTGTTTCAATTTTCTATGATCATCTTTTGATTTCTATTTTTCTGAAGTTGTTTTTTTCATTAATCATTATTTCCATCATTTCTTTCTTCAAGCACATTAGACATCTTGCTACACCTGTAATGATCACTTTAATTGAGTCTTTTGAAGAAGCAAAATTTATTTGGAAGACTTTCTTTCTTTACTCTAATGGCAAGAATATTCCAAAAGAAAACATTAATTTTTCTGGATTTTTGTGACTTATGTGGGTGGAGTTTTTTGGTGTATTTTATTTTCCTCAGAAAATGGTGAATACAAAGGAGTTGCCAATTCATGACTTCAAGGCAGAATCAATTGTGCTATCAAGAGGACATTGGTTTCTGGACAGTGAAACTGTGGAGGAACAAGTGGACCTGGAGTCAGATGATGAGCCAGAAATTTCAGAGGCTGAGAAGGTGGTGAAGGAACTTAAGGAGACCCTAAACATCATTGGCCAACACATATTTACAGTGGGAGTAGGAGGATACAAGTATACAATGTTGTGCCAGGAATTCTACAGGTTTCAAAGAGTTGCTGTCAATATGAAAAGATGGAAGGCAGTAGGGCTGCATAGAATATTGGAAGAACCTATCTTCTTTATTGACTTTGAAAGAGTAGCACAGGTGATGGGTAGTTTGGAAGAAGTTGGGAAAGGTAATGATGCCTATTTCAGATGCAGTCAAAAACAAGGATAACCAGGAAGTAGGTATCACTATCAAGGCAGAACACATTAGAGCAGCACTGCAATTCTACACAATGGGAACCAAACTTGACCCAAGTTTTGTCAAAAAGAATAAGGAGACTTACACAGGATATGCAAAATTCACTGATTTCAAAGGAAGGGAGAATGAGGAATATGCTGTAAGGATGTTCTTACAGTATTTTTGTTTTCCAAAACTACCGAGATACACAATGCCACATAAGTCAGTGACATTATTGATGTTCAACAACAAGGACAGAACCAAACCTTTTGGAGTAATGGATGTCTCACCATACATCCATGAACAGCTAAAGGAAGCAGCAAAACACTGGGAACAAAAGAAGTTCATGAATGGGGCCCAGTTCTTAACAAGAATCATTTATCATGTCCTAGGGATGGAAGATCAACTGAAATTGGCTCCAGAGGCACAGTATTTCAGAAATCTTATGGCTGGAATCAAGAGTCCTCCAAGGAAAATGACTGAAAGAGAAATAGAAGGACAAATCCGCATGAGGGGAACAGGTATGAAAAGGAAGATGATATCTGAGGAAGTAATTCCTGTAAAGAAAAGAAGGGTTGACCCAAGGAAAGTGGAACTAGAAATGAAGGAAGCTACAAAAGAGGAACATGAGGAGGCACAAAAACAGGTTGAATCTTCTAGTGAACCTCATCCTCCACAGACAAGTAAAGAACAGCTCTACACTTATCTTACCCAAGGAAACAACAAAAGAGCTATGTATGAGGCACAGTATCAAAAAATGTTAGAAGATTTCTCATGCAAAGCTACAGATTGGATCCAAGAAGAAGTGGAGCATTATGAAACATTACACGATGAAATGATGGCAGCTGATACAGAAGAGGTGTTTGTTAAGAAGGAAGTAGAGTTACTGGCCTACTTCAAGGAATTACAAGGACCTCCAGAGACCAGAACCACTGTTGTGGTAAAAAAGAAGGTTCCAAGGAAACCAGTACAAAAGAAGAAATTGACCAAGAAGGGAAAGGGTAAATCCATAGTGGAAACTGTTATCAAAGAGAGGGAGGAAGTAGTCATGGAAGAAACACAGAAGCCATCCATTGTGGAAGAAGTATCAAGACCCACAGAACCAAAAAAAGGAGGACCTTCACACTTCTCATCTGATTCTGAGAGTGATATTGAGAGTTTCCTGTTAAAGAGTTTGAATTTATCAATACCAAATACTCCTAATGTCATCATACAGACCTCTGAGACACAAAAGACACCTGAGGAATTGAAGAAGAAGTCTCAGGAGGAACCAATTCAGGAACAGGCAGAAAAACAGCTCAGTCTGGAAGATGAAAGAAGGATAATGAAGGGAAAAGCAGTAATGAGAGAACAAGCAAGTGAAATAAGAGAAGAAGTCAATTATGGGTGGGTGCATACAGGAATGAAACCCATATGGATTAAACCATCACAGACTCACTTCAAATTGGATGAAAAGCTAGAAGAATTGACAAAGGAGATACAGAAGAGTAGTTCATTTAGAGAACAGAAGGATGTGAATAAGGATCAAGAAATAAAGAAGATAGAAATGGGAAAGAGTGCTCCAAAGGCCACAGGGAAAGTTATGGAAAAAGAAATCATTCAGAGTATAAAGGATGTGCTGCATGATTTGAAGAATAATGAGGAATTCACATCCAATGAGGATCAAGAACAAGAGGTAGCAATGGACCTCATGCACAGTGATGAACAGGAAGAAGAACACAAAGAGGAAAGAAGTAATGATCAGGTGAAAGATTTGGAAGTAATTGGAACAGTTCTAGCACAGGAAAAGGAAAGACAGGAAGAACAAGCAGGTGAATGTCAGGAAAATTCTGGTCAGGAAACTGAATATAACCAGTTTCAGAAAACTCTAAGCCAGGAGAAGGAGATGCAAGCAAAGGAAGGACATCTTTCTAAAGAAACTCAACAGGTGTTGGAGAAAGAAAAGGTACAAGAAATAAAACTGATCTCAGATGTTTTGGAGCAAAAGAGTTCAGGTGTTCAAGAAGACATGGTAGATTTAGAAACATTGGACACTCAGCCAAGCCATGAAGAAAATAAGGCCAAAATTATAGAATATGAAGGAGAAGAGGAAGAGGAGAGTGAATGCAAAGAGGACAAACAGCTAGAAACCAAACAAATAGCAATAGAAGGAGGACTGGAAAGAATCCCAAAGAGTATTAGATCAGCATGTCAACTCATTATGAGCAATATTGAACAGTTCAGACCCTCAAGCCGAAATATGATCATTTCAGGGATGGTAGCAGAGTCAGAATTTGAAAAAGGCAGTATGGTTATTAAAGAGCATAAAAGGGAAAAGCAGCATATTGTAGAGCAACTAAGGAAGGTGCAAGAGAAGAATGAGGAGTTTTCCAGTAAAATAATTGCTTTGGAAGAGCTAGAAGTATAGAAGCAAAACAAGATTCAATACTTGGAAGAGAAGAGTATGCAACTAATAGAGTAGAACGATAAATTGGAAAAAGAATTGAGAACGATTAAGGGGAGATATAGAACTCTACAAACTTCCTATCAGACTTTGACTAAAGCTAATGAAGAAATCAATAAGCTACTATTGGAGGAAGGGCAATTGAAGGAGGAAAGTCAGACAGTCCAGATGACAGAGGGAGAAAAGGAAGGATTACTTAAAGAGATTCAGGAATTACAAAGAGAATTGAAAGAAGCCAAAGAATTAGAAAGGCAGGCTAGTACACATGCTGCTACATCTATGAGAGGCTATAATAAGCTACACCTGGATATGGAAAAGGAAAGAAATGAGTGGCAGACAAAGAGGGAAAAGGAATGGAATGAGTGGAAAAAGGAAAGAGAGTTATGGGCACAACAGAATGGGAGTCTGATGTTGTCTATAGAAGAATTGCAGAAGAAGTTGAATAAGCCACAAATCCAGGAAGAGACACATGTGGAAACCACACATGTAGAAGAACATGGGGTAGACAATGTTGAGGGAGTACAACATGACAATGAACCAGCAGACAAAAAATCAGAAGAAGAATATTCAGAGGATTTTGTAAAGAAATTGCTGACAAGTAGAGATTCTAGAATGGAGTTCATCAGAAAGATGCATGATGAGTACGAAAAACAAATTGTCACATTCGCATTGAATAAAGGCATTAATCCAGATCAGCATCACTGGGCAGCAGATGGATTGGGGATACCATTTTGTATGATTTTGGAGAGTGTAAAGAACTACCAGATGGCCAGAGTTGGGCTACCTCCAAACAAATACTTTGAGTATGAAGAAGACATCAATGTCACCAAAGAACTATTTGAGAGAGCCAACCCTAAGTGGAGAAATAAATGGTTGGATGCCAACAAAGAATGTAGGAAAATCTGGAAAGAGGCACCTCTTCATTTAAAGATCAATCCAGCCTATTGTCCAGTAGCACGACAAAGAGAATGGACAACTTTTTGGGATAGAAGAAGAGAAGGTCAAATTCCACCAAAGTGGATGAATTTCCCAAAAGTAGCAGGTCCGAAGGCAGGCACATGGCCTACCAAGAGTTATATGGTGAATACTGCTGAGTCTGTAATAACTACATACAAAGATGTCAATGACCCTGCTTGCATTCTACTTATAAGAATAATGAGATTAATTTTGGCCTGTATAGAAACTTATACCGACACAGATATCAGAACACTGAATTATATCGGCTTTAATTCTCCAACAGATGCATTATTATTTGATTTGAGCGAAACACCTGACAGAATCTGCTTAATGGCATATTACAGCAGAGTGATATTTTTGGGCAGTCATTACTTGCAAATTTTTGAAGATGCCTTTGATTACGGGTTTTTTGAAAGAGAGTCAGAGATTTTTGGAAATCTGTCAGTTATTACTAAATCCAGACTTACGGCATATGAAGCTGCCTATACAGAATACTTGAAGAAGGATGTCATAGATAAACCAGAAGCTGTAGTACAATGGAGAAAGGCATTATTTGAAATGGTCAATAATCTAAATATAACAGAAAGAAAAAGTCATGATTTGCTGTCACAAGTATATCAAAGAAAGAAGAAATGAGGAGAAGTGATCAGTGCAGAGGAGCAGGAAAATCTTTCGTCAGGAGCCGAAAGGCTTAGGAGGGGAAGGATGTTGGAAGATGCATTTTTGGAAACCTTTTCTGAAGGAAAAATATTGTAAAATGATAGAAATTTGTAGAAATATTTATGCAATTGTTGTAAAAATAAGGAAGAGTCTTCCTTATGTAGGATAGAATCTTATGTATTTTTCCTAGAATTTTTGGAAACTCTTAGATAGCATATTTTTAGAATAATAGAGGAAAGGACCAAAATTCAAGTGTGAAAGAGGACACTTGAAAATGTATATAAGTCAATTTTCTCTATTTTGGAGAGGTTGGTTAATCATTTGTACATGCTATCAATAGAGAAGAGAGAGTTTCTGCTGAAATCGTGTTTTCTCTTATTGTGTGTGTTTTCTTTGATGTGAGATCTTATTTCTTGCTTTATCATGGAGATTTGTGAGTTTCATTTGTGTAATGCTGAGTAAGATGTATGAAGAGAGATGATTACTGATGTATTGAGTGAAGAAGGATTGAAGAATAGTGCAGAAATGTGAAAATCGTCTACTGGTACAGAATCGCGATTGTCTTGTCTCTGTGATACAGGTGATATTTTCCAATTCTGATTTCATATTTGTATTCTGATGAGAAAATCACATGAATTAGACACAAAGATCATAGAAAATGATGAAGATTTGCTCTAGATAAGGTAAACCCTAGATATTTCCTCTTCATTTTCATTTTCTCAGAATTCCAGCCATCAATCTCTTATTTCTATGAATCTATCATCTAGAAGGGGCTGTAGTCTTATGGATATTCCCAGGATTGACAAAATAAAGATGATTTGTTGATTCTTTTGTACTTCATGATTGGAGAGGACAACTCCAAAGTCAATAACAAACAGGGACAAAAGGTGAGATCAGATGTGGTGGGGTTAAAGGGTGAAGAGATTTCTGAGGGTTATATATTACATGGCTTGAGGGTTGAGCTATTATACACTGTTTGGGTACCCATATCTTCGTGGGTGTGGGTCGATTCATAAGGTACTTCTTGGCAATCCAAATTTGTCGAATGTTCGTACTTGTAGAAGAATGTCGAGAAGACTTTGAATATTGCGTGTGCTTCTGCTGAGACTTCTTCTTGTCATTATCCACATTGGTGAGATTTGTCGGTGGTGTCTGTCCTTTTGGCACCCATATTTGTTTCGTGCCTCTTGTTCTGTGGTGCTGATACTGTAGCTTTCTTTCTTGTGTCATCTGATATTGTCGTCGGTCTGGGTTCCTCTGTTGTGATTGACTCCTTCGTGGTTGAGGTTGAGAGGTCCAATGGACACTCTGCTTTGGAAAAAAAGGGAGGTCCAACACTTGCAAAACCTGCCCATTAGGAAATGCTCTGTTTTGTACTATTAATCTAGGCCAGTCCGCAGTAAGTGTGGAAGGATGGGCACCGCAGCTGATAGTGTCCATTTGGCCACTGATGGAGTCCACCTGACCTGCAATGGTCCCCATTTGTCTGCTGATGTAACCCACCTGACCGCTGATTGTGTCCATTTGACCGCTGATGGTGTCCATCTGACCAAGAGATTGGGTGGTTGCCCCTTCTAATTTGCAGGAAGCCCAAGGGAAAATCTCCTGACGTCCTTCTGATCGACAATTGTCCATCGCCAAGCCCGAGTGGGTTGGGGTAGACGTAGCGTGACTTATCTAACCAAATATCTTCTGGTCCTCCTTTGCATGTTGTTCATAGGGTCTAGGGTTACATACCTCAGTCGGAATGCCATTAGGGAAGTCAAGCGGTATCACTCGCTTCTGATCTAAGGTTCCAATCTGTAAGGAGCCTTGTCTAAGTTTTAGGTCCAATTAGTGATCGTATAACCAATCTTGGCCAAGGATTAGGGGTTCTATCAGGTCCTCGTCATGGCACACTAGTAACTTTGTTGTCATGGTCACATCATGTATGAGGATAGGAAGGTCCACCTCACCCATGCAAGCGGTTTCCATGCCTCCTAGCCCTATGAGACATGCCTCAGTTGGCCGCATTTCTATTCCTGAGTCTTTATAGTGGGACCATCTAATCGCACTACTCGCAGCACCTGAGTCAATTAAAGCCCTGAGCTCTTGGCAAGGGTTGCCGTGCTCTCGCCTGACTATAATGAATGGTCTCCGATCCACTATACTAGGATGGATACTTGACTTCGCATGACACATGGCCATGGGGTATCTGGGTGTTGTTTCTAGCTGGTTATAATGTTCTCTCCCTAGTCCTTGTCTTCTTAGCTTCATGCGCTTAATGCATTCTAGAGCTTCTGCCTGAGCTTCAACATGTATGTTGGAATTTGGGGCCCTAGGATCGTTCCAATACTAAAACCTTTTGAGCATACACAACTTAATTGACAAGATGAGAAGTGAGATAGAATGAAAGAAAGAGATCTTGAGACAAGGATAGGGAACGTAAGCTGGATGCTTACTGTAGTAAAAATAATAGATGTCCAAATTACAACATGGGAGTACTACTCAACCATATAAAAGTGGTGCACTCACTAATGGAAGAATAAGAAGATGATGATACAAAATTTAGATTATGTCGAAATAATCTAAGTGTGTGTGAAGAGAACGAAGCAATGAAGCTAACAAAATAGTGTAACGAAATTGTAAATCAACCGCAAGGTTAACTCACAAAAGATAGTCACCACCACCTCGTAGAAGACTTCTTGCTGCGATGAGAGTAGCCTCTCCTTCACCAGAAACTTCACCTCCTTCAAGAGTGTGAGAACACTCTGTCTTCAAGAAGATCTCCAAGCTCTAGATCTTTGAGTGAGTGAGTATACAATGAGTATGTCCTCCTTATATAGTTTTCAAGAACCCTCCAAAAGCCAAAAGCTTAAAGCTACGATCTTAATCCATGAAAAAAACAAAAACGTAAACCTCCTTCGCTTTCTATATGCGATCATAAAAAAACATAAGTTTTATGCTTTTGGTTTTGTTTTCTTTTAACTTTCTAAAAGATGGTTTCACACTATGAAGTTTCAGGTTTGCATGGACGAAGAATCATTGGACATTGATTCCAACAATCCCTCTTTCAATGTCACAATGGTACAAGCTTCAGTAACTTGCAAATCTTCTCATGACTATCTCTAGTTAATGCTTTGGTAAAAATATTTGCAACATTCTCACTAGACGGAACATAAACCAACTCAATGTGCTTTTTAGCTATCTGCTCTCGAATGTAGTGGTAGTGTACCTCTATATGCTTTGTCCTTGCATGATGTACTGGATTCTTAGCTATAGCTATAGCACTCTGGCTATATGAAAATATCTGAATGGGTTGATGTACTCTTACATCAAGATAACTGAAAATCTTCTGCAACCATACTGACTCTAGAGTAGCTATAAATGCTGCACGATATTCAGCTTCACATGATGAAGTGGCAATAGTGGGTTGTCTCTTTGAAAACCATGAGATAAGACAATCTCCAAGATAAAAACAAAATCCACCAGTACTTCTTCTTGTGTCTCTATCACCTGCCCAATCTGAATCTGAAAATCCTTTTAGTAATAAATGTGTAGATTTTGAAAATACCATAGCATAATTTGAAGTTCCCTTCAAATAACGAAAGATCCGCTTTACTGCTTTCCAATGTAACACTATCGGATTCTGCATGAACCTTGATACTTAAGAAACTACAAACTTTATATCATGACATGTAAAGATATATCAAGCAACCAACTGCTTGACTATATAGAGTAGCATCAAATGGCTCTGCATCTGCTACCATTTGTAAAGATATGTTCTGATGCATAGGTGTTTGCATAGGTTTAGAATCACCCATCTGAAACCTTTCCAAAAGTTTCTCAATGTACTTCTGCTGTGTCATGTAGATACACTCATCTCAAAACAGAAACTGAATCCCAAGATAATAATGTAAAATGCTTAAATCATTCACATAAAACGTTTGCTTCAATTCTTCTTTGAACATGTGCAAATCTTCATCTCTAGGACCTGTGACTATAATATCATCCACATAAATGATTGCTATAATCATCATACCTGTTTCAGCTTTGACATAAAGAGTTGGAGCTGCATCTGAGTTATGGAAACCAATGGACAAAAGATATGTATGTATCTTTTCATACCATGCTCTAGGTGCCTGTTTTAAACCATACAAAGCTTTTATAAGCTTACACACTAAGTGTTCTTTACCTATCTCTTCAAAACCTTCTAGCTGATGAATATACACATCCTCGTGTAAATCACCATTTAGAAAAGCAGTCTTGATGTCAAGTTGATATATATGCCAACCAAAATGTGTTGCTAGAGCAAGTACTGACCAAATAATAGTCATCCTAGATGTAGGAGCAAATGTTTCATCATAATTAATACCTTTTTGTTGTGCATATCCTTTGACAACCAACCTGGCCTTGTATCTATCAATAGTACCATATGCTTTCCTTTTGATTTTGAAGATCCATTTTACACCTATAGCCTTCTTTCCTTCTGGTAACTCACATAGCTGCCAAGTTTGATTCTTATGAATAGAATCAATCTCTTCTTGCATAGCTTTTCTCCAAATAGGAATGTTAAGTGCATCTTTAACACATGCAAGTTCATCTTCAACAGACATTAGTGCCAAAATATCATGAATCTCAAAGTCTTCAACAAAACTTACATGATCTTTTTGCGGTCGAGTTTGACTTCTTGTTCTTACATGATCTTGTTGTTGTTGTCTAGTCTGGCTCCTTGTTCTTCCAGTAAAAGTCTTTATACCACTATCTTTCCAAGTTTGATATAACCACGTAGGTGTATCCTTGAATAGTGGTGAAACTCTTTCTGAACTTTCAGCTTCCACAAGTTCAGGAACTTGTTCTGCCGAGGTACTAGGACTTTCTGGAACTTTAACTTCTTTCATTTCTGGAATCAAAGTTTCTTGTGGAACTGACTCTGTAGAAGGTTGTGAAATTCCTCTTTCTTCAACTTTTTCTTGAATACTAGGAATTTTAACTCCCTCCTGATATGGTTGAACATGTATATCCAGAATCTTTCCAAAAATTCCATAGTCATTTTCACTAATGAACTCCGGAATTTCTGCTTCTTTATCATAAACCTTATCTTCAACAATATAAGCATTACATGAAAGAATAACATTACCTGTCTTTGGAACATAAAACTTGTATCCTTTACTCTCAACAAGATATTCAATAAAAACAGCTTTCTTTGCCTTTACATCTAGTTTGCCTCGGTCCTTTTTCTCAATATGTACATAAGAAAGTGATCCAAATACTTTGAAGTAACTCACATTAGGTTTTCTACCATAATAAGCTTCATACGGTGTGATTACCTTTAAAGCTTTTGTAGATGACTTGTTCAAAATGTGATTAGCTGTATGTACTGCATCAAACTAGAATTTTGGTGAAAGCCTCTTGGACGCCATCATGCTCCGCATCATTTCAACAAGTACTCTATTCTTTCTTTCTGCAACACCATTTTGCTGAGGAGTATAAGCAATACTAAGGTGTCGAGTAATACCTTTCTCATCAAGAAATATGTGGAACTCATTTGACAAGTATTCTCCACCTCTATCACTTCTGAGAATCTGGACAGTTTCCTAACTTTCATTTTCAACCATAGCTACAAATTTCTTGAACATAGGAAAGACTTCTGACTTCGACTTAAGACCATAGATCCATGAATATCTTGTAAAATCATCAACGAATAGAACAAAATACCTAAAACCCTGAATAGAGTCTACTCTCATTGGACCATTCACATCTGAATGAATAATCTGCAATTTCCTGATAGTTGTAATATGACCATGTTTCTTGAAAGGTAGTTTATGCATCTTACCTTCAAGACAACCTTCACATATATCTGAATCATCAAGTAGCTTGAATGAGGGTAAACTCTCAACCATACCTCTGTCTTTGATATTCTTGAGAGCTCCAAAACTGATATGTCCAAATCTTTCATGCCATAGCTTCATATCTTCCACTGGTGACGAAGATTTGACTGCATATGCCTGACTGATTTTTGACAAAACAAAGACCCCTCCTTTATGCTCACCTTGTAAAAGACACTTGTCTTCTTTATGTGATAAGTTCTTACAAAGATCTTTCTCAAATACAACTTTAAAACCATCACTTAAAAATGCAGATATAGATAGCAGATTCTTCTTCATTTTAGGTACATAAAGGACATCTGAAATTTGAAAAACACCACCTTCTCTTGACTTTAGGGCTGTACCTATTCCCATAACATCAAAATCATTGCCATCTACAATAGTAACTCTTCTACCTGAAGAATAGGAAAGAGAATAAAATACATCTCTGCAACCTGTCATATGCTTTGTAGCACCTGAGTCAAATATCCAAGGACTTGCTGAAAGAACTTGTAAAGCTGCTTAATCAAGAGCTACTTCCTCAATGGTGATACATGCATAAGAATCACCTTGAGATTTCCCTTTTTTATCATCATCTGCAACATTACCTGATGCCTTATTCTTTTCTGATGCAATCCTTTTATAACATTCTGACTTAATATGTCCACGTTTATTGCAATAAGAAAATATTTTTACCTTCTTCTTAGAAGAATTCTCTTTAGATGTCGTAGATACAGAATCTGAAGTAGAAGGTGAGAGGGACCTACTTTCCTTCTTGGATTGTTTTTCCTTCTTCTTATCCTTCTTCTTCTTACCCTTTGATGAAGATGAAAGCGCTTCTTCATTTTCTTCCATTCCCTTCAACTGATCTTCATCTTGAAGCAACAAGAACTCTAACTCTTCAAATGTAACCTCTCTATCTCTTGTGGTAAGGGTAAGAGTGGTTATGAAAGATCGATATGAAATAGGAAGTGAATTAATCAGCGTATTTTCTATTTCTTCATCTGATATCTCAACTCCTACATTTAGAAGTTGATCTCTTAAGTCAACGAGTCTCGTAATGTGGGTTTGAATTGACTCACCAGCTTTCATCCTTGTATTTGCTAGTTGTCTCCTTAAGTGAGCTTTCCTAGCACATTTTTTGCTCTGAAAAAGATTCTCAAGCTTCAACCAAGCTTGATTAGAACCTCTGCAAGATCTGATCTGTGGTAGAATATGCTTTTTGACACTCATTGCTATGAATGAAAGTGCTAAAGCATCTCTAGCATCCCATCTTGCCTAATCTTCAGTAGGAGGAACTCTAGGTAAAGACCTAGCAATGACTTTGGATGTCGAAGTGGTTACCTATTCTTTAGTTGGTTTTGTAATTGTAATTCCAGTACCTGTTGAAGTTGTTGTAGACCCTTCTTCACCTTCTCGTCTTGGTCTTGTTAAAGATCCATTGACGATACTCCATAAATCCTTTGTCACTAATAAATTCATCATCATGAAACTCCACATGGGATAATTCGAAGATCCATCCAACTTGTCTTCAATCTCAATTCTAATCTCACTCATCTTATCTTAAGTGTGTATGTCAATTATGTAGCTCTGATACCAAAACCCTAAAGCTCTGATACCAAGTGTTGGAATTTGGGGCCCCAGGATCGTTCCAATACTAAAACCTTTTGAGCATACACAACTCAATTGACAAGATGAGAAGTGAGATAGAATGAAAGAAAGAGATCTTGAGACAAGGATAGGGAACGTAAGCTGGATGCTTACTTCAGTAAAAATAATAGTTGTCCAAATTACAACATGGGAGTACTACTCAACCATATAAAAGTGGTGCACTCACTAATGGAAGAATAAGAAGATGAATGATACAAAATTGATATTATGTCAAAATAATCTAAGTGTGTGTGAAGAGAATGAAGCAACGAAGCTAACAAAATAGTGTAACGAAATTGTAAATCAACCACAAGGTTAACTCACAAAAGATAGTCACCACCACCTCGTAGAAGACTTCTTGTTGCGATGAGAGTAGCCTCTCCTTCACCAAAAACTTCACCTCCTTCAAAAGTGTGAGAACACTCTGTCTTCAAGAAGATCTCCAAGCTCTAGATCTTTGAGTGAGTGAGTATACAATGAGTATGTCCTCCTTATATAGTTTTCAAGAACCCTCCAAAAGCCAAAAGCTTAAAGCTACGATCATAATCCATATCGTAATCCATGAAAAAAACAAAAACGTAAACCTCCTTTGCTTTCTATATGCGATCATAAAAAAATGTAAGTTTTATGCTTTTGGTTTTGTTTTCTTTTAACTTTCTAAAAGATGGTTTCACACTATGAAGTTTCAGGTTTGCATGGACGAAGAATCATTGGACATTGATTCCAACAATGTATTCTATTTTCTTCCTCCTTATGCTTCTTTGCCAACGTGGGTTGTCTAAGCATATTCTCAGTAAGAGGTTCCTAATATAACTTGACTCTACAGCCACTAATGTAATTAGGCATTATGTCTCCTTCTAAGGTGGCTAATTGTACTGCTCCACTTGTTGAGACTCTGTTAATGATCATAGGTCCATAACCTCGCTTTTCTAACTTCCGTGCATGTTGTTTTAGCGTATATACTAGGACTAAATCTCCTTCTTTTAAGCCTTTATCTTTCACATGTGCATCAAAATATGCTTTCTGTCATTTCTTTGTTGCGTATATGCCTGCTGTTGCTTTCCGCCTGGTTTCTCCTAATCGTTCCAAGTCCATTATTCTTGCTGATAATTCATGGCCGGTCCACTTATGTTCTTGTGCAACCTTAAGGGTCGGTATCAAGAAGTCCAAAGGAAGCACAACATTCTGACCAAAAACCATCTGAAAGGGAGTTGCATTGATTATGGTCTTGTAGGCCACTCGATATGCCCAAACAGCGTGGTGTAACTGTTTGTCCCAATCTGAACGTTTGTTGTTCATGAGTTTCGTCAGTACGTTACAAAGGATCTTGTTAGTGCTTTCAGCTTGACCATTGGCCTGAGGATGATAAGGTGCGGATTTCTTGTGAATCACCATAAAATCCTTTAACAAATATTCAATGACTTGGTTTAGAAAGTGAGTTCCTCGATCGCTCACTAACTCTATAGGCAATCTGTATCTGGTGAACACATTCTCAAATAAGAACTTAGTAGTGGTGTGTGCATCGTTCTTCATTGTAGCTTTCACTTCTACCCACTTGGTTAGATAGTCTATGGCCACAATGATGTATTCAGCATGTGAACCCTTAGCTGGGGGATTAATAGGACCTACAAAGTCTATTCCCCACTTAGAGAATGCACGTCCACCCATCATAGTTTTTAGTTGCATCTCATCTTTGCGTATAGGATACTGAGTTCACTAACAAACATCACACCTCTTCACGTAGGTATGTGCATCCGTGTGAAGAGTTGGCCACCAAAGACCTGCAAATAAAATTTCCTTGATCATCCGATCTGGTCCAAAGTGTCCTCCTGCTACACCGATTATCTCCAATGAGAGTATAATCTAAAGCTTCTTGTTCTAAGCTCCTTTGTCTAGCCAACATCATATCTTTGGGAAAGATCTTTGTCCTCAAAAAGGCTACTAAGGATTCACTCCAATCCGGTACTAAAGATATTGGATAAAGAGTATGTGTCTTTCCTTTCCTGACTACTACTTCGAATTCATACTCCATGAGTAATAGAAACCAACATATTAATCGTCCCATGTTACATGGCTTGTCGACTAAGTACAGTAATGCTTGATGATGTGTAAAGAACTTGAACTTATTCGCCAACAAATAATGCCTGAATTTTCTTACTGCATAGATCATTCCTAATCCTTCTCGTTCCGTAGTGGTGTAATTTCTTTCTACTGCATTCAACTGCCTGCTTGCGTAAGCTATGGGGAGATCTATATTACCTTCATTCGTGGGTTGCGCTAACACACATCCTATGGCATAGTTGGATGCATCCACATGTACATGGAATGGCTTACTCCAATCTGGGGTTGTCAATATAGGTGCTCATCACAAACGCTGTTTAAATTCCTTGAATGAATTTTCACATTCATCTGTCCATTCAAACTTGGTCAAAAGAGAGTATAGAGGCTTGGCTATGATTGCATACATGTGTATGAATCGTCTGTAATAACCACAATGACCCATAAATGCTTGTACCTCTTTTACGTTATTTGGCCTAGGTAGATCTGCAATTACTTTCACTTTTTCTTCATATGTCAAAATTCCATTCTTTGACACAATGTGTCCTAGAATTTTGCCTTATCTGACCATGAAAATGCATTTTTCTGGGTTCAAACAAACTTGATACTCGACATTTGTCAAATACTTGTCTTAACTCTAGGATATGAGTCTGTCTTATATTCGAATGAGCACATAGGTCATCGACATAAACTTCCAAATTCTTGCGTAAGAATTCCTTAAAAACATGACACATGAGTCGCTGGAAAGTGGCGGGTGCATTTGTTAAGCCAAATGGCATCACACGAAATGCAAATATGCCCCATTCTGTGGCAAAATCCGTCTTGTGTTGATCTTCTAGAGCAATGGCTACTTGATTATAGCGTGAAAATCCATCAAGAAAGCTGTAAACTTCCTTGCCCGCAACTTTTTCCAATAGGTGTTTTGTGATAGGAATAGGATAACTATCTCTAATCGTGGCGGAATTAACTTTTTTAAGGTTAATACACACACACAATTTTCCATTCTTGTTGGGCACAACCACAATGGGGGATACCCATTCGGTATGCTCAATTTCATAAATGAATCTTGCTTCTATCAAACGATCTATTTCTTCTTTAATCTTCGCAGCGTAGTTATCATTGTACGTGTATGGTTTCTATTTCGTAGGTTTTGCATATGGAGTCATAGGGATCCTATGAGAACATATATCCGGGTCTACTCCTTTCAAACCTTTGTAACTCCATGCGAACACGTCTCTATATTCGCACAATAGGGCAACTAACTCTTCTTCTTCTTCAGTCGTCAAATCATGCCCTATGTATGTACATTTCTCTTCTTCTCCTTCTATGGCCACTATTATTTTTTTGGTTTTCTCTCGGTTATCATATACTTCTCCAACGCCAGCTTTTCTGTTAGGCATTCGTACCATGATTCGTCTATCTTCTATTTCATATTTCTTGAAGTTCTCAGGAACTTCAAACAAGGATTCTTCTTCTTTTGACATGGCTTCTTTCCTCTTTCTTTTCTTACCTTCACTTTTGGTTGTCACTTGTGTGGTCATCCGCACATCATTCATAATTTCTACGTGTCTCTGAGGGTGAGTTTCTACTTCGTAGAAGTATTCTTTGTCTGATGCAAAAGGTGAATCCATAATAATTGACTCTAAATCAAAATCACTCGCATCCTCAAATGCATCAGTGCTAGGTTCACATTCTTCAATAATCGAATCACACATGATTGGATCTATCGTGAAAACGGAAATGTCATAGCCCTCCTCGTCATAGTGGGGTGTCCATTGTTCTTCATTGATGGCTACATCCATGGTTGCTAGGATTTCTGCCCAACCATGAGGCTCGAATTCTTCGTCTAGAAATACTACAGCTGCGTAAGTTGGGTCTTGAAGGGTTCGTGGATGTTGTTCTACACCTAAGGTCCTGGCTTCTAACCGTTCTTCCTCTTGTTTTTCTACTTTACACATCCATAAATGAGTGTCCTTGTGTAACCATGAGGGGTCTGATTCTAATGAGTGTACCGATTCCGTTTCTACCTATGTCTTATGGGTGGTATTCCATTGTATTGGGGGTATGTCTCTATGTGAATAGTCTTTAAGATTGACTTTAGTAGTCACTCCTAAATGTTGCAAGTACGAAGAATTAGTTCCCCAATCTTGTACGATTTGCAAAATCACAAATGGCGAAAGTATGCTCAAACTCCACACCACAAGTGGTGAGAGATATTCCTTCTAGTAAGCCTAAGGGTTTTTCTATATGTCCATCAGCCATTTGTAGCTTCATCTTGGTAGGTCGTAATGTTGGCTCACCCCAACGTTTCCATAAAGCGGTGGTAGTGATGGCTACTACGGCTCTTGAATCTAAGATGGCTTTCGTGGTGTAGCCCTGATGGGTAATTGGAAGATAAGTGTTACCTTCCTCTCCTTCGCTTACATCTCTGATCCTTTCTACAGGTATTTCTGGTACCTTCTTGTGTGTTCCTATCTGTGAGGGAGTAGTAGCAAGCTCAGGGAATTGATTTGCTACATGTTTCCATAGTTCTGGTTTTACCTTCAACAACTCCTCTAGAGTGAGATTACATTGTACTTTAGTGTTCTTGATCACTTTCATGTTTCTAGGAATCACTGATTCTTCATTCCTCACTATTATAGTGGGTGCTCTCATACTAATAGACTTGGCTTCCCAAGGTCCTTTGAACTGAGGTAATTCTTGCAAAGAAGTAGATTCAAAACCTGTGTGTTCACTCAGTTGTTCTTCCTCTACATCATCATAAATAGAGGGAATATCTTGGGGAAATTGCTCTTGCAAGTCATCTATTTCTTGAGTAGGAGGATGGGTTCCTTGTTCCTTTCTCGATTTCTCTTCTTGGATTTCCCTCAGAAATTCATGTGAATACCTGTGTATGGAAGATAGGTTGTCTTCACCCTCTGTGTTGGGTACTTGAGATAGGGATGGTGCATTCCTTTCTTGTGTCTCTAGGACAGAGTTCCTATGCTGATTCTTCTTTTCTTTGCTATCTATCAAGTATTCTAGCCTCTCCATTAGTCCTTGAAAGTGCAACTCAGGTTTTGCCATGTTGTTCCAATTAAGATATCTAGAGGCTTCAAACATAGCTTGTGCTAATTCTACCATCTCCATGCAAAGTTTAGTCCTCTCAATTTCTAAGTCTGCTCTAGGGTAGTTCTTACTCATTTCAACTATTTGAGGTCCTTCTTTTAATCTTGCTTGATACGCATGAAACATCATGTCTAGGTTTTTCGGTATGGGTTCTGCTAAAACTGATCCTGATCTTTGAGCTAGGTTCTCTTGATTCAATTCCTGTGAAGTCAATTCTAGGATTTTGGCTCTAGATTCCTTGAGACTTCCTTCCAATTCAGTTATCTTTTTACTCCATTGTCTCTTAATTCTTTCTCTACAATCTTTCAAAGATTCTTGTCTTCTTACTGCTAGATTCTCCAACTTCACTAGTTTCGAATACTTTCTCATGATTAAGTTGTTGGTTCTGTAAGAGCGCCTGGGCTCTTGTTATAGCTTGGATAGGCACGTATGTAGGGTTGGATCCATCGGCATTGTTCACAATACCTATCACGTTGATTGGTGTCACATTTGAAGCATTAGCAGGGTTCTTAGGACAATCTTTGATTATGTGCTCTTTACCACACTTGGCACAAAAGCCTTGTATGTTTTAATACTAAGACTATCCTACTATCGGAGGATGTGGACAATCCTTTATGAAATGATCTCCTTGGCACCCAAAGCATGGTCCTCTAGGGCCCTCTGCTCTTTGCTGTCTTAATTGGGGCCGTCGATTCAGGTTTGTATACATCACATTAGCGTAATCGGGCTCCCAACTAGGTTCCAATGGTGGACTATTGTATTGATATGTCTCCACGTGTTCTGGTGACTCTGTGTAGTACGTGGGTGGACTATCTACATGAGTAGATTCAAAACTATTTGAGATTGGGTCACTTTCTCTGATCAAAGGCGAAGAGGGCACTAAAGCCCTACTTAGGTTCTCTTCTGCAGCAGCATATTTAACGGAGATGACATTAGCTGGTGGGGGTGGCTGCTGAGCTAAAACAGGTTTAGGTCTCTATTGAGCCTGATAAGGGTGGTTCTATGGAGGCCTATAGTAATGAGGTTGAGTATTGTATTGACCTTCATACCTGTCTGGCTGTGGGTATGCTTGTGGGTAGTTCTGTCTCACTCTTTTTTTGTTATATGGGCACTCCTGAGTCATATGATTTGTGTATCATCTCTAAATCGTACAGTACTGGCCACTAAGGTTGGCTTGCGGTTGTGTTGCATTGGGACACACATTTGCCATATGATCATCACCACAGGTGTAATGTTATATGGAGAACCCCTCAGAAGAGGTGTGGACCACCTCTTAGATTGGTTATTACATGGGCTCACACATGAGTGCCATGTGGCACCCATGTGTGAAGCCATGTGGGGGGAATGACTCACAATGATGAAGAGAGAGAAAGGGTAACTAATGATACACTACGCGGCTGGGCGGTCACTCGAAGAAGCATCTCCGTGCTCACACGATCAGAGAGAAGAGTTGCCTCGGGACCTGTGCAGGGACCTCCCCAAAAGTGAGGGGAGTCATTGGAGAGTCAACATCCAACATTGGTATCGGAGCAGGACAGCGCCAGCAGACGCAGGACAGCGCCAGCAGACGTAGGACAGCGCCAGCAGACGCAGGACAGCGCCAGCAGACGCCGCACGCGTGACGGACGGCCCACAGGCACACCAAACGAGGCGCCCACGCCAGACGACCAGCAGTCGCCGCCTGGGAGCAGAGAGGGGAACCTTCTCTTCCTCCTCCCCTCCTCATAGGTGATGAAGTGAAGGCTTCAGTTTGCTCTATATCCTCCTAAAAGACTGCAGCAGCGCCCACATGTGGGATAAAACTACTCTTCATCGACAGCCCAAGAATTTTTCCTTCTTGATAAAGAGTTCAAACTGAGCAGGGAGGTGATATTTGAAGTTTTTATGGAATTTTGGAATGGAAAGGTGATACTATAAGCCAAGTTTTTTTGGAAAAACATGATGCACATATGTATTATGGGCTGTGGTTATGGGATGGGGGTGTTGGTTTGGTGAAAGAAGCTTTCATTCCTCAGTTTTAAGCTTCTTAAAGTTATCCACCCATGAAGATGAAGTTGTCTACTTCCCATCGGTGACATACCTCATTTCTCCGGACCATATCTTCTTCATACCATATTGGATTTCAAATATCTTGGTCACCTTTCGAAGCTACGCTTTCAAGCTTCGCTCAGAGACCATCAGTGTTGGTTTTGGACGAGATTTGCTCTACCAAAATCTCTCTGCAGCGCTTCAGCAGGAACTAGGCGGCCACTCCCGGGCCTAGTTTTTATTCATCCGGACTCCAAATCCAATTTTTTCACTTGGCATAGTCTCAAATTCTTGAAGTGCAGGTGCTGGGCAACAATTTGTGGACTGGCGAGGATTGGAAAATCTCTGAAATTGTTCAGTTACATTCAGTTTGCCCGATTGAGGCTTTTCCTACGCACTTTTGGTGTTATTTTGGATGGTTTATGGTGTCTAGAACCTCCCCGGACCAAGCGGACATTTCCAATTTTCTTTTGGGACTGGCGAGGAATCCAAATCAGCGGCTTGAAGCATCAAGGACCACTTGGATTTAGCTTCCGCAACTCTACTTTGTATCAGGGAAGTGCTCTTGTGTTATATCTCTCTTCTTCTTGTATATTTAAACTCTACTTCCATTCATTTTCATACTCTCTAGTTAGCAAACGGGGGAAGGGTACTTAAACATGGAAACTAAAGGCAAACAAGTAGTTGAGACCACTTCTCCACCTAGAGAGCAACTAGAGGATCAGGATGCTAGGATGGAAGAAGTAGAGTTAGGACAAGAAATAGAAGAGAATTTAGAAGAAAAAGAGCCTTCACAGCAAGAGTATACTTATGAAGAGCTTATAGATGAATTTGTCACTCGTGACCAATTCATTGATTTGAAAGAGCAAACCCTTAAGTTAGAGAAAGATTTGGGTAGCATTACGTCTCTTATACAGCAGCTTAAGTCTCAAATGATCTCCCTTGAGACTAGTGTCACCTCTTTCCTAGCTAGCAAGGAAAGAGAGACTTCTACCATTCCTCTAGAGATTACTAGGAAAGAGACCTCTCTTCCTAGTAAACATAAAGGAGAGAGCTCTAGGGAAGCTCCCCTCCTGAAAGATTTGAAGCCACCTACCTTCACGGGGGATGACCGAGACAGGAATAAGGATGCAATCTACACTTTTTTACAAAAGTGGCATGATTTGCATCAATTGAAGGGCACCCCACCTGAGTATCGTGTGCTAGAGGCGAGTCTTTCCCTCGGCCCACGTGCTTATAAGTGGTGGATGAGTCTTAAGGAGGCGAACTCTATCCCTAGTGACTGGACTCAGTTTGAGACTCTTTTCCTAAAAGAGTTTCTTCCTGAAAATGAAGAAGAGAGGAATTGGGATGAGTGGGATAGGATTACCCAAAGAGGCAGGCCTCTTTCAGTCTATCTATCCCACTATAGAGAGATCACTTTGAAGCTTAAGGGTCTAGATGATTTTCAGAAGACCAGAGGGTTTGTTAGGGGCTTGGATAAAGCCATAAAGAGGGAAGTCAGGAGGAATGCGCCTAAGACGTTTGAGGAGGCGATCAAATATGCACAGATATATGAGGACCATAACCGTCCTCAGTATACTCCTATGGAGACGGATCAGCCCCTTAAACCTCTTAGCACCACTAAATTTAAGAAAAAGTTGCCTTTTGGGAAAAACAAGGTTTTTATTAAAAAACAAAGATCACAAGGGCCTAAGCTATCCACAGACCAATTTGAGAAGGCCAAAAGAGAGAACCTGTGTTTTAGGTGCCTATCCCCTAGTCATTCGCAGTGGAACTGTCCACTCAAGAAGGGGGAAGAAAAGAAGAAAGGACCAGAGTCTAGTACGGCTCCTGAAAGGGGCAAAAAGGCGGTCCACCTAGTGCAGACCCTTCCCATTCATGGCAGCTCTAACTGCAAGGGAGTGGAGGTGATGCACGAGGATATAGAGCACACGTGTTGTTTGACTCAGTCATTGTGGTCACCGCAGTTTGGACCACATGACTTGGTCAAGCTACATGGTAGTGTATACAGGACCAGGGTGCGAGTCATGATAGATGACTCTGCCAGTCATAACTTCATAAACTATGCTTTGGTCAAGAAATTGAAGATTCCCCAGCAGCCTAGTGCACATAAATACATTGTATCTATGATGCAAGGGCAAGATAAAAGAATATGGGATACTATGGTATCCAATTTGGAAGTCAAGATGCAGGATTATACAGATCATATGGACTTCCAAATTATGAACATGGAGAGGACAGATCTAGTCTTAGGAAGAGAGTGGCTATGGAGGTTGGGAGATACACTTAAACGCAGCTATCAAAATAACACACTCGAGTTTGAAAAGAATGGAAGTAAAGTTTATATTCAAGGAGAGAGAGATGTACCTTGTGCACCTCTCATCTCATCATTAGAGTTGTATAGTCTCTGTTGTTCACAGCATGTACAGGATATGTTTTTATTGTATAGTCATGATATGGAGCATTGTACAGACAGCTCATCTGATGTATATTTTCATGCTTTGAATGTAAATATGAACAAGACTTTCTACTATTCTTTTTTGCAAGAGTGTGTAGTTAAAAGTTTTAAGGATCTTATGTTTGAGTACAAAGATGTTTTTCCCACTGACTTACCTAGAGGGCTACCACCTGAGAGAGGGCACATTGACCATGCCATAGAGGTTGTTACTAACACTAACCCTATTTGTAGACCACCTTATAGGCTTAGTGTTTCTCAGCATGAGGAGGTTGAGAAGCAATTGCAGGATTATTTAGATAAAGGCTTCATCAAACCTAGTAACTCACCATGGGCATCGCCAATGCTCCTAGTTAAAAAGAAAGATGGCTCTATGAGACTATGTATAGATTATAGAGCACTTAATAAGGTAACTATCAAAAATAGATTTCCAATGCCTAGATTGGAAGATCTATTTGATCAGTTACATCAAGCTAGGTATTTTACCAAGCTTGATCTTAGATCAGGATATCATCAAATTAGGATTAGGGCAGAGGATGTCTCTAAGACTGCATTTAGGACTAGATATGGGCACTATGAGTTTTTGGTGATGCCTTTTGGTCTCACCAATGCTCCTGCCACTTTCATGAAACTCATGAATAGTGTTTTACGGCCTTATCTAGGACACTTTGTAGTAGAATTTTTAGATGACGTTCTGATCTATAGTGCATCAGAAGAGGAGCACTTGGAACACTTGAGAAAAGTATTTCAAGTGCTAAGGGAAAATTCGCTCTTTGCTAAGGAGTCAAAGTGTGAATTTTTCAAGAAAGAGGTTAGATATCTTGGGCATATAGTCTCCCAGGATGGAATCCAGATGGATCCTGAAAAAGTAAGGGCTATTATGGAATGGCCACATCCACGGAACCTGGAGGAGCTGCAGATCTTCCTAGGTTTATCAGGTTTCTATCGAAGATTCATTAAGAACTATGCCAAAATTGCTGTCCCGATGACGGAACAGCTTAAAGGGAAAGGGAAAGCCTTTCATTGGGGAGACGAACAGAAGCAAAGTATGGAAAAGTTGAAGGTAGCAATTGCTACAGCTCCACTTTTACATATAGCAGATCCCAATAAACCATTTGTGGTTGAGACTGACGCGAGTGATTTTGCTATAGGAGCGGTTTTAGTACAGGATGGTCGACCATTAGCTTTTGAGAGCAAGAAACTAGAACCGGCTCAAAAGAATTACTCCGTCTATGAGAAGGAGTTGTATGCTATAGTCCATGCTTTGAAGAAGTGGCGTCATTATTTATATGGTGCCAAAGTTACGATAGTGTTTGATCAAGAGAGCATTAAGTGGCTCTCTAATCAAACAGACCTTAAAGTTCGTAAGGCCCGATGGGCAGAGACCCTTCAAGAGTTTGATTATGAGCTTAGGTATAGGAAGGGAAAGTTTAATGTAGTGGCTGATTCACTTAGCCGCATGCCTATGCTCAATGGACTGAGTTTTACTCAGATCACTAGTGAGCTACTTGAGTCTCTTAGAGGGAAATGTAGGCTTGATCCTGCATATTCCGAGATTTGGGAAGCCATAGAGAATGTGGATCGTGATATACGGGTTTCCAATGAGGATGGAGTATCGACGGGTACTCAAGAAAGATTCAAGTGGAAGAATTACAGTGTCCATGATGGATATCTGTTATATAAAGGTAAGGTGTGTGTCCCTAGAGATACTGAGATGAGACGGCATATTTTATATGAGTGTCATGACACACCTAGTGCGGGACACCCAGGAGTTAACAAGACTTATGATCTTGTTAAGAGGCAGTTTTATTGGCCTGGACTTCATAAGGACGTCCTAGAGTATGTGCTTAAGTGCAATAAATGCCAGGTCAACAAAGCTGAGAGGTTGAGGATTGGAGGACTACTCCACCCATTGGATATTCCTAATGGGAAGTGGGAGAGTATCTCCATGGATTTTATAGTCGGATTACCTAAGACACAGAGAGGGCACGACTCGGTCTGGGTAATTGTGGATAGGTTAACCAAAATGGCTAGGTTTATTCCGACACGTATTATAGTGAAGACACCTGAGTTGGCTAGACTCTTTGTTGAGAACCTATACCGGTTATATGGTCTTCCTTTAGACATAGTTTCTGATCGGGATAGGAAGTTTACTAGTCACTTTTGGAGAGCGGTCTTCAAAAGGTTGGATACAAAGCTTAGCATGAGTACGGCCGAGCATCCACAGTCGGATGGGCAAACAGAAAGGGTTAACCAAATCCTAGAGGATATGCTTCGAGCATATGTGAATGAAAGGCAAACTAATTGGGAGGAGTACTTACCTATAGTAGAGTTTGCATATAATAGTGCCAAGCACTCTTCCACTGGGCATAGTCCATTTATGCTTATGTATGGGTTTCAGCCAAGGGCTCCTTATGCAGTTGGCTTGCAGAATGAAAAAGTTCAAGCTGCAAAGGACTTCTTGGAAGAAATGAATGATATGCTTAGACTTGCTAAGGACAGCATTAGGAAAGCTCAGGATAGGGCTAGAGCCTATGTTGACCCTCAAAGAAGAGATATCAACTTTGAGGTAGGAGAGCAAGTCTATCTTAGAGTTCCCTCTAGGTCTGAAACCATGAAGACGGGACCTTGTCCAAAATTATCTCCTAGGTATTGTGGACCTTTCCAAATACTTAAGAGAATAGGAAAGATGGCTTACCAGCTCCAACTTCCAGAGAATAGTCAAATCCATCTAGTTTTTCATGTTAGCCGGCTTAAGAAAAGGCTGGGTGAATCTGACAACCTCATTCCTGATAGTGAGGTAGTAGAGCCTATTTCTGTTCAATCTATTCCACATGAGCCAGAGAGCATATTACGCACTCGAGAGAAACGGACGAGGAGTCACTTGTATAAAGAGTGTCTAGTAAAGTGGAAAGATAGTTCAGAAGATAGTGCCACATGGGAGCGGGTTAGCACCCTTCAGAGACGGTTTCCCAGTTTCAGTTTACCTTCCCAAGAGTTTTCTTAAGGGAAAGGATATAGGGAAACAACACGGAGACAGGACCATGTATTTTTATACATGGGGATATAGTGGGAGTAGTGTTATTATTAGTTCTCTCTCTCTATTAGACCTTCCAATACCATTTTTGAGGACAAAAATGGATTTAAGGGGAAGGAAATGTTATATGGAGAACCCCTCAGAAGAGGTGTGAACCACCTCTTAGATTGGTTATTACATGGGCTCACACATGAGTGCCATGTGGCACCCATGTGTGAAGCCATGTGGGGGGAATGACTCACAATGATGAAGAGAGAGAAAGGGTAACTAATGATACACTACGCGGCTGGGCGGTCACTCGAAGAAGCATCTCCGTGCTCACGCGATCAGAGAGAAGAGTTGCCTCGGGACCTGTGCAGGGACCTCCCCAAAAGTGAGGGGAGTCATTGGAGAGTCAACATTCAACATGTAACAACGCTTGTTTGTTGTTAACCTAGGCATCTGTTTACTAGAAACTCCTAGTTTTTGGGCCACTTTTTCTACTAGGTCTTCTATCGAGCTAGATAATTTTGAAGATGTTAGAGATGAACAATCTGAGTCCTTATAAACTTTTGAGAGTTCCAACTCATCTCCAAGGTTGTCCTCAATGTCTATCCAAATTCTTACACACTGCTCTAGCATTCTAGGTTCCTTCAAGTATACATAGGAGTGTAGCTTAGAGCTCCACAGGCCATCTAAAAAACAATGATACTTGCTTGGCCTATGAGGGTAACTCTTGCATTGGACATCTTTCCACATATTGTCTAAACCTACGTCCTGCCAGTCTAACTGTTTCTTGAGGGGTTTTTTTTGAAACTATGAATCAATGAAGATGTTTCATGTTTGATTCCACTTTTAGAGAATTAAGTAATGAATGACTTTAAAAAGTGATGGATATCTCTAAATTGCCTTTGTTGCAATGGTTGGAACCAAGTTAAAGCAGTATTCTTTAACGTTAGTCCAAATGCATTATATTGTGTGAACATGTCCTCTACTTGCTCTGCTCTTAGCACTTGCTTAAATTCTGCAACATGATCATAGGGATCTCTTGTCCCATCGAAGTAGTTTTTCATGGATTTTAATAACTGAGTGGGTCTTAATATTCTTGCGTCTTCCCATGGTCTAGGTAGAGGAAAATCATCTCTACCACCTAGTATTCTAGGTTCTCTTTGTCTATCCACTCTGTTCGTGTCTATGGCAGTTCTATCTCTCCCTATGGGATGATTGAAACTTACATCAGGTCTTTCTTTGTTTTTCTCTCTTTGATTACCATGGGCTAAGGATGTTCCTGCCCCTTGTTGGCTCACATTTAGGTTCGTTCTAGATGGAGGGAATACTAAATCACCTCTCCATGTGTAGGTATTTCTTGCGTGATCAGGTACTACAAATACTCTTTCTGGAGTTTCATCCAGGTATACAACCTTTCCAGGTGTATCGGGGTCCTTGAATTCGTAAACCGTGATGGAGCCTACCTCACTAGGTTGTTTCGTTATGTACCTCCAAAATGCTTCATCAGTTTCTTTATTCACAAACAACTCTATGCTTGTGTTATCCTGAGGGATCCACTCTGGGATTAGTACTCTTGTCAGCACAGATTTCCCTCTAGGTGTTCTAGGTTCTTCTAATGGTTCTTTTCCTTGGGCTCTCGCTTCCGTCTCTAACTGAATTACACCAAACTCATTAGTATTATTTGGCTAAGTACTTAAGATGTACATTGTTCTTTCCTTGTCTATGTACGTGTCTCTCTGGAATTTCACCACTGGATGTTCCAATCCAATGGGTTGATCAGGGTTGTGCATCTGCACCACTTGACTTCGCAAACCATCCTCATAGATACGAGCACCTAATCGGTTGGTTCGGAGAAATTCTAATTGAGTCCTATAGGGTCCTTCAGGTTTTTCTAAATATGCTATGTTCGACCCTCCTTCTGGTCTTTCTGTCATATGATATTTATTGGGTGTGACTCATCTCTTGACGAAGGATGCCACATGGCATCACCTGGGCACATACCACTTGGTAGAAGATATAAGAAGAGTTCTCATATATGATATAGATCTAAGTGAGATATGACTCTCATATTATTAAAATGGGAACCTCGGACGTGGCTGGGAGGTAGAACTTGGAACGCTCTGTGTGTGTGTGCTCGCGGATGCAGATCGAGGCAGTAGAGGAGCAAAAGAACATTATGATAGTGGTATCAGAGCGCCTACGATCTCTGTGGGCTTCGTGCGCGTCGAATGGGGATTGAACCCACGACCTCATAAGAGGGAGAATGCTGATGTAGCCATGTTGCCACATAGCTTGGGTGTTCTACATACCGAGCTGGCGTTATATATCTATACTGGCAGCCGACGGGCTCCATGAACTTTGAGTGGAACTACACAACACATGGTCTGATGATGAGTTCAAAAGTATAGAGCCTACAAATAAATACACATATATGTGGTAGCATCAAAGAGGCTTTTTCTCTTCCTTGGGTTTTGATTTCGAAGCCACACACGGTTGAAGGATTGGAGAAAAAGACAACCTTCAAATGAGGATCGAGAACAGATGAGAGAAGGAAATGGGATGCACCTGTTACATTTGAAGAGTCCGTGATCGAAGAGCATCCCTTCCATGAGCTTCTCGGTATTGTGGTTCCAAAGTGAAAGAAGATGGAGCTTCCTCTTAATCACAGGTAATATTATTTCAATTTTGAAAAGTTCTGCATTTGCGAGAAGCTACGAAGGCATTAGCGGGCCAAGATCTTGGAGGAAAATCATGTGTACGGAGAAGTATGGAGTATATACTCTCATCTAGGGTCAAGGATTTCCTCCAAATACATGAAGGCCAAGTTCTCGGTATCTCCAAAATGGCCATGTTCATGGTTTTCACATAAATTTCAAGGGCTATTTTTTATAAGTAGCCATTTTGGGAAGGGGAAATGAAGCAGGATTTTTCATGGATTTACGGAAAAAATCATGCACACCCATAGTGTAGTGTATTGACTTCCATATACAATTAAGAAAACCAAAAGATACCTCAGTTTGATGGGAGTTTGAAGCTCCACAAAACCCCCTTCCATCACAGTTTGACAAAAAATTTCAGCACCTAAATCTAAGAAATTCCCATTTTGAAAGAGGGAAAAAGAGGTGCGGTAGCTACGGATGGATGGGAAAAAGTATATATACTGAGAGTATCAACCTCATAGGCGAATCATTAGATTCATCAAAATGATAAGTTAAGGAGGAATTTTACTTCCTCAAAAACCCCCTTCCCGCACTTTTTGGGAAAAATTTCAGAAGTTAACTTTTGCCAAACTCCACTTCTGGGAGTAAGGAAAAAGACAATTTAAGAGGCTTCCCTTGGGTTATTGTATAAAATCCAAGAGAAATCCACATTTAGAGTGGATTAGAAGCTTGCTAAGAGCTCCCATTTAAGTTTTTACATGAAAGTAAAAATCTTGATTTAGGCCTCTTTTGGGGAGCGAATTAGCATGCATGAAGGGAGGATTTGGAAAGGTAAAAATAGGCCCAAGCATCTTCATATACCACTCTCTGAGGTTATGGAGAGAATTTTAGGATTTGCATGATGGAAGAATGCTTTTGGGCACCCCAAAAATCACATTTTTACACTTTTTCCAGCCCCTCCAACAGTCCACTAGTTTGACATGTCCCACTTGGAATGGCCATATCTTGGGCTAGGAAACTCCAAATTGGATGTGCTATGGCTCGTTTCGAAGAGAAAAAGGTCTAATTTCAGTTTATGAGAAAAAAATTTGGAAAAAATGTATTTTTGCAGGTCTGAACAGCTCTGCAAAGTCTGAACAGTTTTTGGCAACTACCTTCCGGGAGCCATATCTTTCAAACCGGGAAGGCGATTTGAGTAATTTTACTTCGACCTATTTGCACATGCTTAATACTTCTGTTTATGAACATTTGCAGGTCCTAAAGTGGTTTTTGCAGGTCTAAAGAAGGATTACTAATGCATTTTTTAACTAATTTTGCATTATTTTAGTAATCGTTTGACCATGCTTTATGTGTTGGGGAGTGCTCCGATGTTTTCGGACACTTCAAAGTTTATGTTAGGACCTGAAGAGGAAGGTGCAGAGGTCTCAAAGGTTATCGAGAGCAATTGGATGCATGCAATTCCAAAATCAGACTACTCAGGGACGTATATTTTATGCTTCAGGCATTTTATTTTATGTCATGGCATGTTCTGAATGTACATGCATAGATTGGATTGCATACATCAAATTTTGATCATTATTTAAATTTTAAAAGTATGGATCAATGGGAGAGAAGCACACTTTTGATTGTTTGCAGGAAACAGGATTGCAGAAACTATATGGTTAGGCAACACAGAGAATGGTTGCCAACATTTGTTTTTATGTTTTTGCAGGTCATGGAATCCATATATGAGTTTATGGCGTGCATGCCATGGGCCTGTTAAGCCCTATGTCGTTGGGTGGCCTTTGTGCCACTGAGCTTATGGTAAAATTTTTTTGGGATTCCATTTCCTGGGGAAATGCTGTTGAGAATTTTCCCCTCTCATGGCATTATATACGCACTTGCCTTTAGGTAAGAATGATATGGCATGGTAACATGCCTGTTCTGCAAACATCATTAAGGTCTAGGCATGCTTCTAAGCATGTATTCGATGGACTTAGGACCATCATAGTAGTATAGATCAGGCAACTTCAGTAGCAATAGGATCCCTACTCATAATCCTTATGGATTTAGACTATAGGATTGCTAAGGGAAGGAGCTACACCTTCACCATTAGTAATGTGCACAAGCAATCCTATAAGTTATAGGAAGTTGCATACAAGTACGGAAGATACATATATGATATTCTCCAAAGAGGTGAAGATTTATTTATCTTCACAAGAGTCTCACAGTGTGATCAGGAGACTATGGGGTATCATGATGCATACCCAAAGAGTGACTAGCTTCACTCATATACATCACTTGAGCAAGTAGTGAAGCATTTTTGCTACACTACTAAGGAAACCAAATAGACGGGATCACAGAGATGGGTTTCATGAGACAACATCGACGGGTGTTTATGTGATTCAAGTGATGGTTAGGAAGGCCAGAGGTATGCCACTAGCTCTATGATTCAGAGCATAGATCCCTTAATCAGGAATAATTGGGGTACCCAATACATATATATGTATATCGGGATCTACAGAGAGGTACCTAGACTTAGTCTTTGTACCTAGGAACAAGTTGGTTTGGAACGGAAGGGGATATCCATTGTCACATTGTTGACTAGAACCAAACTGACTAGTTCGAGGACATGGGACTCATTTGAGTCCACTGATATGATTCTAGGATATGGGATTCATTAGATTCCACCTTCATATTCCATTACATATGTATGGAATATATATTCGGTTTAGTGTAGGTATGACAACATGAATTGGAAGAAGGTTCCACTGGTATGGGACGGTGGAAACGACTTCCCTTTGAGCACTCTTCTTCTATGGCCAGGGAGAAAAGGACTCATCATTCATGGTGTCATGTCTCACTAGATCAGAGGAGAGCTCTTAGTGGACATCTCCTACTAGGAATGGGAGTTATCCTTCACAGTATTGGGAAGATTTATTCTTCCAGTAGAGAATGTGATAGGTGATTTTATCACCATTGGTATCACATACTCATTTTTCAGTCTTTCAGGAACGATAATTCCATCAGTTTGAGTGGATCGTATAGATCCATGCATAGAGTATGGTTGGCAGAGATAGTTCTTTACTATGGATACACATGTGTTTACGGTATCATGTCATATCATTGCTGACCATTTTAGTAGAGGACTTTAACCCCTATTAGGAATTTATTTTCTCCACTCTTCACTACATACACCTTCATGAAGGATTATGCATTAGTTATGGAAGAGAGGACTAAATAAATTCATGAGTTTCTCTTTTAAGGAAAGGAGAAAGTGGGAATTAGCTAAGAGATCAAAGAGAGATCTCACTTTAGTTCAGTGGTCTCACTTTAGCTCCTACTCTTTGAGAGAGAAAGAAGGAAAGGAAAACATGATTTCTTCATAGGAGAAGAATAGAGTATGTTTTCCTTTAGTTGGAAGAGGTGTTTGGGAAACATCTTTATTTCAGAAGGAATTCATTTACTGTACTTTTCAGTGTATTTTTCTTTCACATGGGAGTATGATTCTCCACTACTTTGGAAGGAAAAATATGGAGAACTTATGTACATGTTCTCAATTATGAGCCGAGTAAATGGATTCAACAGAGTCTCTTTCAAAGGGAAAGGGAAAGTGGAATAGATTCCACTACCGGAGCTCTTTTCCTTGGAGGAGATTACAGAGATAGACATGGAGAGAGTTTCACTTTCTCATTTAGATTGTCTAGATAGGAGTGGCACTCTTCTATCAAAGACAAAAGGGAGATCAGTTAATCATGATGGTTAGATTGAGTCTCACATGGAGACTCTAGAGAGGAGTAGTTATGTCACTCCAGTAATGGTCCTTGACTAGATGAGATGATCTAGTTATTGACATTAGTTAGACTGGGAGTAGAGTTATGACTCTTCTCTTTAGGGTTTATAGTGAGATAGAGATATATCTAACTATTAGGGTACCAAAATCTTAGTTGGTGTTACATCATGAGTATGATGAGTAAACATCAGTTAGGAGGATGGGTACTTAGGGATTATCTGAATCTCAAAGGGAATGATTTTTGCATTCATATGGCAAACTACAGGGAAGAGAAATATTACAGTTTGCACAAGTGCCTATAGATGCTCTTCCAATAGAACTTAGTCCAAAATGTAAAGGATGACAAACCACAGACTTCTTGGTAGGTGAAATGTAGAGATTGCATTTTACTACCGTGAGCTGGATGATGGATTTGCATAGTTCACAAGGTAGTTTAGATTAAACTATTACTTGTGATTACACTTAAGGTTAGGAAGACCTAGAGTGGTATAAGGGCAATCTATCATTTAGTCTTAGATGGGTTTGAAGTCACTTTTTATGGGACTTTGGTCTATATTTCATAGGATTATATGGTTTATTATCTCCATTATGGTATGGTCGAGCCTATAAGCTTGGCACTTTTACACTTCCTTTACATACTATTGCTCCATGGAGAATACATCATATGGACTTAGGTCATTTGGATGATGTTGTATGTTATGGGAGTGATAGTTTGGAGGGTGAGTGTACATGGGAGATAATAGGCACCACTCAGACGGTTTCCCATCTTTGAGATGATCTCATATGAGACTTCTTAAGGGGAAGGATATGAGGAAACAACACACTCAGAGATGACCATGTACATAGAGTACATGGGGTTCAGGGGAGTCCGAGCACTTTTTTCTACCAATACGGACATTTCATCTACATTTTCGAGGACGAAAATGTTTTTAAGGGGAAGGAAATGTCATATGATATTTATTGGGTGTGACTCATCTCTTGACGAAGGATGCCACATGGCATCACCTGGGCACATACCACTTGGTAGAAGATATAAGAAGAGTTCTCATATATGATATAGATCTAAGTGAGATATGACTCTCATATTATTAAAATGGGAACCTCGGACGTGGCTGGGAGGTAGAACTTGGAACGCTCTGTGTGTGTGTGCTCGCAGATGCAGATCGAGGCAGTAGAGGAGCAAAAGAACATTATGATACTTTCTGTGCTAAAATCCATTTCTGATTCACTCGTATCTGAGCTTAACTCGTAGGGATAACTATTATTCAATTGTTATGCCCACGATCGTGTAGTAGTTCCTACACTTGCTTCTGATGATCTAAGGCTTCGTCGGTCTGACTTACCTATATGCTTGCCCGATCTAAGGTTCACGAATTTTCTTCCTCTAACTGTTAATGATTCTTTGTTCTTACTCTCTTCATTCTTTTTGAATTCCTTTATATTCTTGTCTTGTCCAACTGTATGCATCAGGAATCAACTTTCCGTGGTACTTTTGAGTTCTCGTTCTGTCAAACTTAAGTCCTTTCCTTTAGGTTTTCGTATCACACACCTTTACGTTAGTTTTGGACTTGAAAAATTAAGTCTCTTGAACTTGAGGCGTTCCTAGCGTTGTTAATCTAATCCACAATGCTAACATTTAGTCTAAGCTAAGAATTGATTGAGGGGGTTGAGTAATCTTCCAACCTCAAGTTAGCCTTGGTTGCTCTGATGCCCAAGAAGCCGCACTTCCCAAGCCTTGCATTCTTCACTGCCTTGCTTTGAGTGTCCTTGATTGCCCTTGCTAGACCTGTAAAAATTCAATGTTTAGACCAAATTCACAATGGATGATCAACACTTGAGTATATACACTTTTAAAGGTCCTTTCCCTTTTGCCCAAAATTTCAATGCCCCCTAGTTTTCTAGTCCCAACTAAGCAATCGCGATGGTCTAGCTTGCCACGTGGCAGCATCGGCGTGATGGCATGAGCCAATCACGATGGCGTGGGGTCGATGGGATTCTCGCGATGGTCAAGGACCGTCGTGATGGTTCAAGTGAACCGTCGTGATGGCATGAGACCGTCGTGATGGTCCGGCCGAGCCGTTGCAATGGCGTGAGCCAATCGCGATGGTGTGACACAATCGTGATGGTGTGAGCCAATTGCGATGGTCCACCAAAATGAAAATTTTTCAAATGCAACAATGGATTCCTATATGCGCAAGGATTGCCTATACGCTGGTGAACTCGCTTACCTCAAATTCCGTACTTGGCAGACCATCGCGATGGTTTGACACAGTCGGCATTTTCTGATAGAAAGTGATTTTCTTACCTTTTTGTAGCTTTCCTGATGCTCTGGAGCACTGTACCTACAAGAAAACTCAAAAACAGAGTAGCACTTGCACGCACAAAAGCTCTCTCTCTCTTACTCGCATGCACAAATGAGGGGAAATGAGGAGAATGGGTGGATATGGTGATTTTTTTTATTTTATTGGAGTGGAAGATGATGATGCGGTGATGAAGATGGAGTGTGGGGGAGGTGAAAAACACAAAAAACTTAGTAAAAACAACAACAAAAACTGAAATTTTTACCTTCCAATGCCACTTCTTGCTATACTCTTACCATCACACATTCGTCCTAGACTCGATCCCCGACAACGGCGCCAAATTTGGTGTTGCTCTAGCACAATGGTGAGAACCACGTTAAGAAGCTCCCCTCCTTAATGTCAATCCACAGAAGAGATAGGAGTGATATGAAGATTGTGAGCGTGAGATGTAGTGAGAGTGAAGGTGAGAAGCATAGAGATGCACACACACATACACACACACAACAAAGAGACAAGCAAGACACAATGGAAGGTGAGAAATCAACTCTATTACTCAAGAACACTCTTACAAGCTCAAAATAGCTCTAAGCTCTTCTCTACTCAAACAAGCTAACCTCAAAAATGAGCTCTCTAGATCTTTTTATAGATTCTAGACTAATTTTGACCGGTTTCGCATCTAGTGTCTGGCATAGTTAAACAATAGATTCTAGGTGCTATTTGAAAGGGTAAACGACATCTAAAAATAGCCAAAATTGGTATGCTCATTCTACCTAAGCTCCTCAAGCTCGAGGACTCATCCGCTTGCAAAAATGGAGCTACAATTTATTAAAAGGGTTTTTCTATGTTACATATGTTACAATAGTGATGAAAATTATTGTTGGAGGTTTTGAAAAGTATTTGTAAAACATAATTCTTGAAAAATGATTCGACTGACTTCCTGCTCTTCGTTATGCTCTGTCTTCACATGCTTCCTTGTCTTCTATGCCTCTGGCCACTGCCAACACTATGCTTATTGTCGAGCTTTATCGAAGTCGATAACTGTAGTTGAAGATCTCATGTTGTGCAAGTCAAAGTGATCCAAGGCAATCAAAGCTTGGAATGTACCTAAATGATCCAAGATAATCAAAGTGATCCAAGGCAATCAAAGTGATCCAAGGCAATGAGAGTGATCCAAGTCAGTTTGGGATTTCATTTTGAGTGACCCCTACATGCAATCAAAGCTTGGAATGTACCTAAATGATCTTCTTGTTGCTTTACACTCAATTTGTTTTAATAAACCTAAGTTCAGTCCTATGATCTACATCTCTCAAGGTTTGATATGAGTTAAAGTGCATCAGTACAATGAAGGGCATAGTACCCGTGGGATCCTCCCAATCTCACACAAGCAAAGGTAGAACATCTAGCACCTACTAGGAATGAATAGAGTGCCCAGAGGTCTGCTAAGGATAATAATTAGGAAATAAAATCTGTGAGGCTAGATGAAGAAATTGGTTTGAATTGTTGAAGCACTACAAGAAGAAGCATGGCCCTTGCTATGATTGTGGTCTCCATTGAAAATGAATGAAGGCCAACAAGAAAGTCCCCAAGGGTCATCTTTGATCTCATCACAATTATTAATCTCTAGATCGGCTCTAGGGTAACATTTGTCATGATCTGTCACATTTGGTCCTTCTTGGATTCTGGCTGGATATGCTTTAAGCATCATGTCTAGATCCTCAAAAGTGGGATCGGCTAAGATAATCCTACTTTTGGTGGTGGGTGGCTTATGTGTGGTGGACTAGAAGGTTGGGGAATGGAACGTGTTGTGTTGGAGGGAGAGGGAAATGGTGGTGGTGGGGTAGTGTGAGAGTGAGTTTGAGATGTGAGTTCCATTATCTTTGCTTTTGTTTCTCTTAAGCTTTCCTCAAGTTTGCTCATTTTCTTCGACCATTGTCTTTTCATTCTCTCCCGGCTATCTCTCCAAGCTCTTGTCCTTTTCTTGGTTATGCTCTCAGTCTCCCTAACCTCAGTTTTCTTTTCATGCCCTATACCTTGATTTTACTGCAAAGCTTGTGCTCGGGTGACTACTTGCATAGGGGCAGTGGAAGTCACACTTCCTGTAGGGTCTACTACTAACCCAATAACATTGATAGAAGCATTTTTTGGCATGTTGATGGGATTCTTTTGACACTCTCATAACAAATGCTCCTTTCCACAGTTTGGGCAAAAGCCTTGAATTGTCACAGATTGGGTTTGTGTAGGTGCCGGTAGAGGGCAATCACGAATGAGGTGATCTCCTTGTCATAAGAAACATGGCCCTCTAGGAAATGGAGGTCTTATCTGCCTAGGCTAAGGTCTAGAGTTGGGGTTCGCGTACATGACATTCGCATAATCTGGCTCCCAACTAGATTCACTAGGCTCCTCATAATAGTATGACTCATTATGCTTGGCTGACTGCATGTAGTAAGCTTGTGGGCTATCAATATGTGTAGAGTCAAAACTATGATCACTTGGGTCACTTTCTAATAGCAATGGTGTTACTAGGACTATGGCTCTGTTCAAATTTTCTTTTGTAGATGCATATTTCACCGCAATCACATTGGTAGGAGCAGGGGGTTGCTATGCTAGGACTGGTTGAGGTCTCTGCTGCCCTTGATAGGGTGGTTGGTAGGACTGTTGGGGTCTACCATACTACTGTGGGGGGTAGTGGGTCTGGAATCTACCCTGTTGTGGATATGGCTAAGGGTAATTTTGCCTGACAGTTTATTTGTTATAAGGGCAGTCTTGCGTGGTGTGGTTGGTGTACCTTTGCTCTATGATCTAGTATTGGCTACTAGGATTCGCTTGGGGTTGGGCCATAATGGGACATACACTCGCCATATGGTCTCCTCCACAGGTATAGCATCGTTTCCCTGGAGCAAATCTTTGAATTTGTTTGCTAGAGACACCTAGTTTTTGAGCTAGCTTCTCTACAAGTTCCTCGATAGATGTGGATTTATTGGAAGTGAGGCTACTAGAGCTATCTGAATCCTTGTAGATTTTAAAAGCTCCAGCTCCTCTCCTAGATTATCCTCAATGTCCATGCATATGCGTACACATTCTTCTATGGTTCTGGGGTCCTTCAGATACACATATGATCTGAGCTTCGTACTCAGCAATCCGTCTAAGAATAGAGTCACCTGTTTAGCTGGTGTGGGTAACTCAGGTATCAGACACCTCCCTAGGTATTGTCTAAACCATCTTCTTACCAGTCTGACCGTCTCTTGAGGTGTTTTCTTGAAGCTATGAATCAGTGAGGAAGTATTATGCCGTATGCCACTTTTAGAAAACTCAGTGATGAAGGCTTCCAAAAGTTGGTCTATGCTTCTAAACTGCCTCTCATGTAGTGGTTGGAACCATGTAAGGGCTGTGTTTCTAAGGGTTAGACCAAAGGCATTATATTGCATGAATAGATCCTCAACTTGTTCCGCTCTCAAGACTTGCCTAAATTTTGCCACATGGTCGTAAGGGTCTCTAGTGCCATTGAAGTAATTCTTCATGGACTTAACTAGATGGGTTGGCCTCAGGGTCCTAGTGTGTTCTCTAGGCCTTGGAAAAGGGAAATCATCAACATTTCTTTGGTTTCTTGGGGCTCTAAGTATCTTGGTTTCTTCCCTATCCGTTTCTATTCTCATCCTTTCTCTTCCCAGGGGGTTGGCAAAACTCACTTCTAGCCTATCTCTAGTTCTATCCCTTTGGGCCCCATGAGCTTGGGAGGTCCCAGCTCCTTGGTGGCTATAGAAGACATTAGATCTTGGTTGGGAAAAAATGAATTCACCCTTCCAAGTGAAGGCATGTCTGCCATGCTTGGTGACCACGAAGATCCTCTCTGACGTATTTTCTAGGTAGGTTACTTTGCCTGGGCTATTAGGGTCTTTAAACTCATAGATTGTGAGAGCTCCTCCCTCATTGGGCTGGTCATGCTTATACCTCCAATAAGCCTCGTCGGTTTCATGGTTTAAAAGAAAATCTATGCTGTTATTGTCCTTGGGAACCCACTCTACAGTAATGATTCTAGTCATGACAGATTTGCCCCGGAGAGTCCTCGGCTCCCTTCCTAAGTTCCCTTGCTCTATGTCACCCATGCCAGTCTCTGCTATCACATTGCCGAACTCCTTTTTCCTATCTGGATGGGTGGTAACCACATAAATCATTCCTTCTTTATCTAGATATGCTCCATTTTCAAACTTGACTACCGGATGTTCTAGCCCATGGGGTTGGTCTGGGTTTTTAATTTGGACCACAGATCTTCTCAGGCCATCTTTGTAGATGCGAGCACCTAGATGATTGGTTTTGATATATTCCAATTGAGTCTTGTAAGGTCCTTCTGGTTTTTCCAGGTACACCACTCCGGAACTACCTCCTGGTCTCTCCATGTTAAGACATCTCAGAATCACTTGTTTCTGACCTCAAAGTGTATGGATAATCACTCAACTGCTGGGCCCAAGTCCTAGCAGTATGATTGACACTAGCTTTAGAAGATCTGAGGCTTTGTCTGTCTCAGCCTAAGTGTCTTCTTGACCTAAGATTCATATGCCTGGTATCTCTACCCCCTTGGTCCCCAGTACAATCTCATTGTAGGTTAATTTGTACCAATCACTTTGTTCTTTTTAGTTGAATATTGTGTTAAGCCCTTGTTTGGAATCACATTGTCAGGATTACTTAAGTGAATTTCGCACTTGATATTTGATCGATTCAAGTTTACTTTTGTTCCTTAGAATTTTCGCACTTAAGATCTACTTAATGCTTATACTTAGTTGATTAGTTCTCTTGGACTTGATTCGTGCGTAACGTTACTCTAATTAATCACCACACCTAAGTCGTACTCAACCTAAGCTAGGAATTGACGAAGGAGGGTTGAGAGAACTTCCAACCTCAATTCACTTGTTGCTCAGACTGCTACACGAGCCCAGGAAGCCGTCTCCCAAGCCTGGTACTCACCCTTGCTAGCTTGCTTTGGATGCCTTGATTGCGCACAATGTTCCTGCAAAGGTTCACTAGTTAATGTTGCCTTGAATTACAATGAATGGACAGACACACATAAAAAAGCATAGGCCCCCTTGAGACTAGCTCATAAAAAAACATAGGCCCCCTTGAGACTAGCTCTCTGCACCCCCAAAATCATATGGCTACCTAAGTCCACCTAATGGCCAACTAAAAAATACTTGATCCAAAACTGCACGTATGGTTCTTACCAAAACCACTCAAGGTCCACATAGGATTCTCATCAAGATTTCCAACAAGACCAAAATCTCATCGATTGGAGTTCGTATGGTGGAGTTATGAACATTCAGGCACTTAGGGGTCAAGATAGCTCTCAAGGTTCATGAAATTTCATCTATGGTTCTCTAGGTATTTTGCCCACTTCTAAGGCTCTAAGGTAGTCCCAATGTGTCAAAAATCAAGTCCAATATTGCCCCAATTCAATTAATTATTTCACCCCAAAAAATAATTCGTAAATCCAGTGTATCGCGATAGCTCGGGTTGAAGTGTCGCGATACACTAAAGTGTCGTGATAAACCGAAGTGTCGTGATAGACCAAAGTGTCGCGATAGACCGAAGTGTCACGATAGACCGAAGTGTCACGATAGACCGAAGTGTCGCGATAGACCGAAGTGTTGCGATAGACTGAAGTGTCGTGATAGACTGAAGTGTCGCGATAAACCGAAGTGTCGCAATAGATCGAAGTGTCGCGATAGACCTAAGTGTTGCGATGCACTGAAGTCTCGCGATACACCGAAGTGTCGCGATACACCGAACTGTCGCAATAGACCGAAGTGTCACGATAGACTAAAGTGTCACGATAGACCAAAATATCGCGATAGACCAAAGTGTCACGATAGACCGAAGTTTCATGAATTCTATTAATCAACCTAGTGATCCTGGGAGCTCTTAGGCTGCGGTGTGTCGTGGTGCACTCAGATTCTCAATAGGGTCCAATTTTTGGTGTGTTGCGATAGCTCGAGGTCGACGCCTCGGGGCTTGCACAGAGAGATTCAGTAACTACTGAGCTTGCTGGAGATGGTGAGGATGCTACAACCTGCAAGAGTCATGCAAAAAACACACAAACACAACAATGCACACTCGCTCTCTCTCAAACTCTCACCAAGCAAATGAGGAGAATGAAATGGAAGTGGGAATATGAGAGGAAGATGGAGATGGTGGGGAGCGGAGGTGGAGATGGAAATGGAGATGAAGAAGAGAAAAAAATTAGTGAAAAACAAGAAATAACCTACTACTTACCTTTCCAACGCATCCTCTCTACGTCTTACCATCACATGCTCGTCCTCAAAGCTCGGATCCTCGGCAACGGTGCCAAAACTTTGGTGTAGCTCAGTGATGAGTAGTACTCCAGGAAGACATGAGAATGGTATGAAGACCTCGAACAAGTGATGGCACAAATGTGTGAGTGAGAAGCACACTAACATGCACACACATACACACACGCGCGCACATAAGGCAAGAACAAAGCGAGAGAGACAACGGAATAACTTCTATTGCAAATGAGTTCTCATACAAGTTCAAATCTACAACAAGCCCTCCCCAAAAATGAGCGCTCTAGCTCTATTTATAGTTTTCTACTAGCTTTGGTCTTGTTCAGAACCATAGAGCTTCAAGGTGAAAAACACGTCTCACACTGAAGCGTAGCAGCCATTAAAGTAGCTCTCTAATTTAGCAAAGCACTTTCTCTCACATCCAACCAAGACACTATCTTCATAGTTCTAGTGCTACCCTTTGGAGTGACAAAGATAGCAGGAGCCATAAACATAGCATACAAGATGATTATAGATAAAGATTTCATTGCATCAACCAACTCTCTCACAGAAGTAGGGCGCGAACATGCATTTTTTTTCAGGTGACCGAACTACACTTTTTGGGTCATCGGATGGAGTATGAGGGTAACGATCTTCTTCTTCCATGGGCTCACTTTCTCTTTGAAGTTTCACAAATTTATGTAGAAGGCAATATGCACTTACAACCATAGGACATAAAGATAAGTCAATGTTCAAGCTTTGGCGGATACACCATCAAGATTTTAAAATACGAAATGCATTTTCAATTTTAACTCTACGCTTTGAATAATGTTTGTCAAATGCAATCCTCTCTCTCACTTGTAAACCTAATCTTACACGAAAAGGTTTTACTAGAATTATTGTAGCCTTATAAGCTAAATCACCTAACAAATAAGTTCTAACAAGTTCTCCAAACACTTCAATATGAGACTCAAGTAAAATGCTTCTAGCTTTAGGTTTAGGATATAAAGTACACTCTTTGAAACGGGTAGAATCATATAATCCACCAGGGGCATTTACTACAACACTCCAAAGTATTTTCTTAAAATCCACAATACCTAGTAGAATAATGCTTGGGAATCCATGCATTTTCATATATTGTGCAAGACAACATTCTTCTATAGGTTTCCTATGTAACCTAATATGTGTGTCATCTATTGCACATGTGATTGGTGGTAAACTAGTGGGATATTTAAAATCATTAATTATAGTTTGCAATCTTTCTCCTGATGGAGGATAAATTTCAAATTTATGAAACATAATTTTACTAGTTAGTATCTTACAGCCTATAAAAGTATTTTTTCTAATTGTAGAAGCATCAAGCCCAAATAATTATGACATTGCTTCAAGAGATTGGCCATGACCAAGTCTCCATAGAACACATGCTAGTGCAAGTTCTGGAGGTATAAGATCATGAACATGAGAGGAGGTCTGACTAGAAGGTAAAGATGGTCTAACTAAATCCAAAAGGACATGAAATGATTCATATGGCATCCTATATGCGTAATGAAAAATATATTGATAGTTTAGACGTCCCTCCAAGCAAATGAGCTTATGGATAGATGCAAAAAATACCATTTTCCTAGGAAAGCTCCACCATTCTCTCTAGTATTGTCTGCATACCAAAATCAAGAATTATATTTCATTTTGATGCTTCCTTGCCTGATTCCCTATGATTATTTGTAATTTTCTCATCTTGTACTATTGCATCTTCAATTCTTTCTTGCACTACACCTAATGCACTATTTACTCATACTAGTTGGTTTTCACTCTCTACGATCTTGTTATCCTCATGTAGTCGGTGAAGAACCGCTCCAAGCACGATCTCTAGTTTTAACCTCTTCCTCCAGTTAAGCATTGAGGGAGGTAAAAAATGGGTTCTTGGGTGGGATGACTTAGGTTACTCTAAGCCTTTGTATTTGTCCTTACTCTTGAATCTTAGACTATAGTTTAGATTGTTTACTCAGTCAAATAACAACATTGAATCACATAGATATTCATCAAAGGTGCAAATGTAAATTCACTGTCAATCTTTCGACTTGTGTCGATATTGTTGAACTACACTGAATACAATTCTTCACCAACTCACTGACATAGATACTAGAGCAAGTTATTTCTTACCAGACAAGCAATCACAGAAGTGTAACACCATAACCATATCCTAATGTATTATAGATATTTTCTCTCACAACTACACAATCATCTAGTAAACTCAACAGTAACATTGATGCCGAAACTTATTAATGAACTACTACAGACTTCATTAGAACACAAACACATATTAAGAGTACTAGATATAGCAATAATTTGCACAGAATATCTGCTCAAAGCACCGCAAACCAGACTCATGGATGCACTCACCGAGTGATCTCTCGTTCAACAGACTTTGCGAACCTTTTCATTCATTCATCAAAAAGTTACAAAGGTACAGTCCTACCTTTCTAGTCAAGATTGTTCACCAAAAATTACAATGACCAAAAGTAATTACAATGGTATCTAACAACCTAACAATGTAGATAGATACATATATAAATACATTTAAATATATAGAAACACTTAAAAATGACTATGTTGCTCTAGCACAATGGTGAGAACCACGTTAAGAAGCTCCACCTCCTTAATGTCAATCCGCGGAAGAGATAGGATTGATATGAAGATCGTGAATGTGAGATGAAGTGAGAGTGAAGGTGAGAAGCATAGAGATGCACACACACATACACACACACTACGAAGAGACAAGCAAGACACAATGGAAGGTGAGAAATCAACTCTATTACCCAAGAACACTCTTACAAGCTCAAAATAGCTCTAAGCTCTTCTCTACTCAAACAAGCTAACCCCAAAAATGAGCTCTCTAGCTCTTTTTATAGATTCTAGACTAGTTTTGTTTGGTTTCACATCTAGTGACCGGCATAGTTAAAAAATAGGTCCTATGCGCTATTTGAAAGGGTAAACGGTGTCTAAAAATAACCAAAATTGATACGCTCATTCTATCTAAGCTCCTCAAGCTCGAGGACTCCTCGGCTTGCACAAAATGGAGCTATCAATTAAGAAAAGGGGTTTTCTATGTTACATATGTTACAATAGTGATGAAGATCACCGTTGGAGGTTTTGAAGAATATTTATAAAACATAAATCTTTGAAAAATTGATTCGACTGACTCCTTGCTCTGTCTTTACATGCTTCTGCGTCTTCTATGCCTCTGGATGCTACCAACACCCCCTCCCTCTCGCTTCTGTCGTCCTCGACAGAACCTTGTTGTGAGGTCTGTCGGATGTAATTCTGGAGTAGTTCGTGAGCGAGGGTGTGTCCTGATATTCGAATGCCTCGGGCCAAATCCGCCTTGAGTTTCTCCCAATCGACTGGCTACGGTTCGTCTGATGGCGGGAGTTGATAGTGCGTGGAATATAACATTTATTCACAGGCAAATAGTTGCAATAGGTGGGTTGGCCTGCTGATGAACACTTCCGAATGGTATTCCCAGAATCCGGTTGTGAACATTTCTTCGAAGGTTTGCTTGTAGCACGTCGGTAAGTACTTGATTATGCAATGCCAGGCGTAACACACCCAGAGCGATGGCATTGTACTCATATCATATGCAAGATCTAGATTGCCATGCTCGAAGCCCGGGGTGTTTACATGAGGTGCCTTAACGCGTCTGAAGACTTTAAAAACCATTTGCATCATGTCAAATATCTTGACAGTCATGTGCGCTGCTATATCATCCATATGTTTCAAGCGAGGGAGCCAGTGACAAATCATGGCCATCATGTATCCAACTGTTGGTGGTCCTGTGGGTGTAGTGAAGTATGGGTAGTTTAACCAGTCCTAGCATTGTTTGTTGTTCTGTATTTTAATAGCGAATGCCTTCCAGGAGCGGCGACGTGGAACTGGTCCCCAACATGGGTTATACTTTAAATGTAGTGGTGCCTTGGCCCATGTACTCATCATTTCAGGATATTTCTGTAAGAGATCCTTGCGCCATTCTGGTTGATAGATTTCTCCTTGCTGCGCATCTAATGGCAAATCTTCCGGTTCAAATTGAGTTGCGTGGGAGGGCTTTTTGCCTGTTTCTTTCTCTATGGCTAACTGATATTCTGCCATTAACATGAAATAAGGTTTATATTGTAGCTTGTGCCCTGATATGTATCTGCGCGGGGCCAAGTGAGCAAAGTAGGGGGACTGTAAAATGCGTTCTTCAATCATCGCCATTGCGTGTAACTGTGCCTCTACCCTTGCTGAGTGGGTTGTCCCAAGTTCTTCTATCGTCTTCATCCATGCGGGAGTTGGAAGTTCGAGAGTCGTCTGGCCTTCAGCCGTGACGCGTCCGCTTGGGATGGGTTGGGGCTCATAGGCTTCCTTAAAAGTTTCCTCCACCGGAATAGTGACTGTTTCTTCCTCTACTAGTAGGTCCGATGGGGAGTCTCGTCTGGGTGGTGCTTCATATACTTCTATCCGTGATTGAAGAGTAGATACCTGGGCCCGTAATGCGTTGAGTTCCTCTAGGATGTCAGGAGATGGGTCCGTAGGAGCTGGTAGGCCTTGTGGTATTGGTGCTCGTAACTGCAAGATCTTGTTTTCATCTTTGAGTTTCTGAAACTCCTCGTTCATGCTGTCGTACTCATCTAACAATCTGATATGATCCTCTAACAACATTTTCATTGATTTTGAGGGCACGGCCTTAAAGCGACTGGGACTTAGCGGTTGGTCTGGCTAATCTAAGATAGCTTCTAGATTCTCTCTATTTTGTTCTTGTAAGAGCTGGTTTTCTTCTTTTGCTGTTACCAAGTGTCGTTTGAGTAAGCCCATGTTCCGTGTAAGCGTTGCGTTGCGAATGGTCTGTGCCCTTAACAAATTATCAAGATCAGCAGTGGCTTCTTTAGTTTTCTCTTCACTTTCTAGTTCTAGTTTGTGGTATGCCTCTCGGAGTTCTTGCTATCTGGTGTTTAGGGAGGCATTCTCGATGGTCAATGAATTTAGCTACGACTATAAATCATTGGTTGTCCTTTGCAGCTGCTGATAATTATTTCCCAGAGATGTGAACTCATCTCTTACTTGAGTCATACACGTGAACATTTGTCGAAATGTAGTATCTACAGTGGGTGATAATATTAACGATGTGCTAAGCGAAGATGCAGTAGGTGTAGATGCAAAGGGAATGGGGAATGGAGGTGGGAAGGTGGATGCTGTGGTGATTGTGGAAAATTGTGGTGTGCTTAAATATTGTGGTGCCACAAAGGAAGTGAGGGGAGGTGCAGTGGGTGCTGATATATCCATATCGCTGGATGTGGTGTCGAGTGCGGTGACTGTGAATAGCGGTGTGATTGTGGGTAAGTGTGTGGGTATAAATACAGGATTTACAAAGGTTGAAGAGTAATTTACAGGGGGGTTGTCTTGGACGGCTTGGTGGAAAGGGGAAGGAGGAGTTATGGTGGGTCGGGGAGGTGAGACTGGGGAGAAGGTTAATGGAGGTGGGAATGGGAAAAGGGGTCTTGGAGGTGTGGGGAAGGATGGAAAGGATGGTGGGAAAATTGGATTTGATAGAAAGGTAGGTGTGCTAGGGGGTAGACTAGGTGTAGTTGGTGCGGGAATTGTGGGATGAATGGGAGTAAGGATGACTTCTGCTACTCCTTCGGAGAAGGAGGATGTTGTTCTAGGAGAAGGAGGGTGTACGGGGGAGACTGGATGGATGGGAGGTGAAGGAGGAGCGATTGGGGTGGTAGGTACTTCAACAATTGTGGTGGTATGTACAGCAGTAGTCAGGGGTGGGGAGTCGATGATAATGGTGTCTTCTGCCAATGAGCCTTCAGGGACGAGACGTGCTTCCCTGGCCTGTTCTGAAGATTGTCCACCGATGGGTACCCGAATGTATTCCCCAGGTTTGGTTAGTAGACGGATTCTACGAGGGTCATACTGCGGTAATGGTTTCCTCTACAAATACCGTAAGGCTTCTGTGGATCCCACTGATTTGACAAGTTCTTGGAAGCCTCTGATATACACTTTTTCAAATCCGTCTAAGACAATTTCCTATTCTATAATTCTTGACTCTCTTCCTCAGTCAATTTCTTGCGTGCCCAAACTTTCTCCATGGTGCGGTATAGCTTCTTGATGGCTAGTGTATAAGCTGCTGCTTCAAAGGTTTCATCTTCATGTGTACTGGTGTCGCCCTAGGTGTCGGTGTGTTGTCCTTGTTCATCTGTCTATCCATGCTCTTGGGATTCGTGAGTGCCCTGGCTGGCTTCATCATCGTCTTCATCTTCGTCGGTTTTCGTTCTTTCTTCCTCGGAACTAGACACTATTTGTCCTTGTGGTTGGTCTCGGGGTGTGGTCGGGTAACTTGGCCACTCGTATTCTTGAGAGAAGATCTGACCTTCTGAAAATTGAAATTCATTCAAGAAAGCATCCTGCATTTCAAAATCAAAGGTTGTATCTATAGGTTCCGCTTCCAGGTTGGGTATTGGAAAAGAAAAAGCTTTCGCACCAATAGTGGTGGGAACTTCTGCTGTAGTGGTGGCACGTCCTGGGACTGTGGCTGCTTGAGGAGCAACTGTGCTGGTGGTGGCCTCCATTATAATCGTTCTTGATAACCGTATGCGAATAGGTTATACAGGGGGTTCAGTAGGAGACTGTTCTGGAGAGGGTTGTGGTGAGGATGATTCTGGCACCTGAAGGTAGGGGATAGTTCCTCTCATTTGCTTTCCTGCTCGTCCTTTGCTAGGCTTTCTAGCTTTCTTTGTTGTTCCCTTGAAGGTTTTCAGCTCTTCACTTGTCATTGCTCACTCGATAGGTAAATCGTAGCCCAAACACATGTATACAATGCGTGTGAGAGCGCAACATCCATTGATGGCCTTCTTTCTTTCCCATCTGTGTTGTGCTAAATATAACTTATCAATGATCCAGCTTGCGAGATCAACTGTCTGGGGTCCAGTACATGCTAAATATAATCCAAACCATATGCACTTGTGAGGCATTGTGAATCTATCATGAGCGGGGAAAGCAAAATGCTGCATACATATCCGCAGTGGTTTTGAAAGCTTAGGTGTGATCGTCAAAATCTCTTCCCACTTAATAACGTCTCCACGTTTCATTGGCTCTGGAACCAGCCTTTCTCGTTCCGTTGGAGTGTGGGTTCCATGAATCTTGATGGCAGCTCGAATCAAATCTTTAGAAAGATAAAACCTCTTATATGGCGGATCGTTCACTAAGGATGGCAAATAAAACTGCCTGGAAAATCTTTGTTCTCCGAAGCCGTCAATGTTGTGACCAAATAAAAACATCTGTAGAAGTCAAGTTTAGGCAAAGGATCGCTGAAATACTATGTAAACCCTGCTCTTGCCCAAACATGCATTAGGTCTTCTCTGTTGTGTAGTCCTTCGAACTCTCTGGAGAAAAACTGATATTTGCCCCAGGTATGATCATCAAAAGTCAAATTGGCCTCAAATATAACATCAGCATCTGCCAATGGTCCTGCTAGCCCTTGGAACCAGTGAGAATTACGATGAATCTTCTCAGGGTAACCCCTAGGAGGGTCGTCAATCGGCATAGGTCCTGGAAATCCCTGAAATTCTGGTGGTTGAGCCGTAGGATGGGGCTCCGCTAGTAGTTCTCCAATATTGGCCATTGGTGCACTGGGGCCAGCTTCCGATGGCCCTTCTGCCTGCATGATGTATGATGCGAGTGCGTAGAAGATCTGCTACATAAGATTAACACATTAGTATGGAAATTAATCATGATCCCATGAAAGTGAGACCGTAATCCCTTTCCATAGCCGATGTGTAACCCGTGTAGCCAAGTGTTGTGATGTGATTGATGCAATGCTTCTTGCAGAACTAGTGCAGGTCTCTAGAGACCTATATGTTTTCAGATATTGCATGCAGTGCTTTGATGAGATGTTATTACAAGCGTTGTTGGGTTATAGTGTGTGGATTCGTACAAGGTTCAGTTGTGAATGATTTATTACAAGGATGGTGTTTAGTCAGGGTGGGAGTAATGTTAGATAATGGGATCAGAAAAGACGGCTGGATACGTTTCGGTATCCACTTCCTAAAAGTTCGTGTGCGGGTGATAGGCTTCTGTTGAGGGACAAAAGATGAGATCGGATTTGGTGGGGTTGAAGGGTGAAGAGATTTCTAAGGGTTATATATTACATGGCTTGAGGGTTGAGCTATAATACACTCTTTGGGTACCCAAATCTGCGTGGGTGTGGGTCGATTTGTAAGGTACTTCTTGGCGATCCAAATTTGTCGAGTGTTCGTAGTCGTAGAAGAAGGTCGAGTAGACTTTGAATACTGACTCTGCTTCTGCCTTGACTTCTTCGTATCAATGTCTGTGTTGTTGAAATCAGTCGGTGCTTTCTGTCCTTTTGGCACCCATATTTGTCTCGTGCCGCTTGCTTTGTGATACTGATACTGCTGCTTTCTTTCTTGTGTCATCGAATATTGTCGTCGGTCTGGGTTCCTTCGTCGTGGTTGACTCCTTTGTGGTTGAGGTTGAGAGGTTGGAGGGACACTCTGTTTTGGATAAGAAGGGAGTTCCAACACTTGCGAAACCTGCCCATTAGGAAGTGTTCCATTTTGTACTTTTAATCTAGTCCAGCCCGCAGTAAGTGTGGAAGGATGGGCACCGCAGGGTGTTTTGCCCATGTCGATGTTGATGAAGTCCACCTGACCGTTGATCGTCCCCATCTGGCCCATTTGTTGGGTGGTGACCCCTTCTAATTTGTAGGAAGCCCAAGGGAAAATCTCTTGATGTCCTTCTGATTGACAATTGTCCATAGCCAAGCCCACATGGGTTGGTGTAGACATAACATGATTGATCTGACCAAAGATCTTTCGGTCTTCCGTCGCATGTTGTTCATAGGGTCTAGGGTCGCGTACTTCAGGTGAACAGCCGCTAGGGAAGTCAAGCGGTATCACTCGCTTCTGATCTAAGCCTCCAATCTGCAATTCATGGCACACTAGTAGCTTCCCTTTCATGGTAACATCATGTATGAGGATAGGAAGGTCCACCTCACCCATGCAAGGGGTTTCCATGCCTCCTAGCCCTATGAGGTATGTCTCAATTGGCCGCATTTCTATTCCTCAGTCCTTATAGTGGGACCATCTAATCGCACTAGTCGCAACACCTAAATCAGTTAAAGCCCTGAGCTCTTGGCACGGGTTGCCGTGCTCTAGCCTGACTGTAATGAATGGTCTCCTGTCCACTATGCTAGGATGAGTGGTTGAATTTACTTGACACATGGCCATGGGGAATCTGGGTGTTGTTTCCAGATGGTTATACTGGTCTCTCCCTAGTCCTTGTCTTCTTAGCTTCATGCGCTTAATGCGTTCTATAGCTTATGCCTGAGCTTCAGCTCGTATTCTATTTTCTTCCTCGTTACGCTTCTTTGTCAACGTGAGTCTTCTAAGCATATCCTCAGTAAGAGGTTCTTGGTATAACCTGACTCTACAACCACTAATGTAATTAGGCATTATGTCTCCTTCTAAGATGGCTAATTGTACCGCTCCACTTGTTGAGAGTTTGTTAATGATCATAGGTCCATAGCCTCGCTTTTCTAACTTCCGTGCGTGCTGTTTCAGCGTATATACTAGGACTAAATCTCCTTCTTTCAAGCCTTTATCTTTCACATGTGCATCAAAATATGATTTCTATCGCTTCTTAGCTGCGTGTATTCCTACTGCTGTTTTTAGCCTGGTTTCTCCTAATCGTTCCAAGTCCATTATTCTTGCTGATAATTCATGGCTGGTCTGTTGAGATATCAAGCTCAACATGTGATGATCCAGGATGACACGTACCAGTTTTTTGTTTCTCTGATATGTATAGTGGTCACGCTAGTATATGTCAGGGATACTTCATTGAGCTTTATTAGATTTATCTACCGAGAGTGATGGCACATTTGTTTCTTGCCAGCTCACTCATTCGCGGACATTAGGTTTTTCCTTATGTACGAGTCTTTATATATTGCACTGGTTGTATTCTTGTTTTTTAGGTCATTCTTGTACATTCCTTTTATGTAATAGAAGAAGAAGAAGATAATTCTTCCTTGCCTCAATCTGTGTGTGTGCTTCTCCTTGAGAGTGAGAGTGTGTGTGTGAGCTCTCTTCCTTATCTCCTTCCTCGTGACATGGTATCAGAGCCAGCGTGGTTATAGAGAGCTCGTGGAGAAGGCGACGGTGAAGACTACGTGGGAAGGCGTGGAGAAAACACGATTTCACAAACGGCTTCCGTTTGCTACGAAAATCGCCATGAAGGTAGAAGACCTCCGTTTCGAGCCCGCAAGGTGGGGCCCACAGAAAAACCAGGTCAGTTTCAAAAACTGTAACTTGTGCTGTGTTCGGTGACACTCATATATTCCAGATCCAGAATTTCAAGCGATTCCGTGTATTGTTGATACACGAAAACTGTGTTTTTTTGAGATCGAACTGTCACGTCATAGTGCGACAGTGTTCAAGCAGAAGTGCTGCTTGTAGTGTGTTTCGGTGTTGTGAATTGTTGCAGAAATGGCAAACGCAGATGGAATGAGTCAGCTTATGAGCGATAAGCTGGACAAGAACAACTTCCATGCTTGGAGATTCAGAATGACGAATTTCCTGATGGGAAAAGGCTACTGGAAGTACATCGAAGGAGAGAATGAAAATGCTCCATAGTTACCAGAAAGGAATCGGACTGCAGAACAGTTAAGAGCATATGGGGAATGGAATCAAGGAGCACGAAAGGTAATGCATTGGCTATCTGTTAGCATACAGGATAGCATGATTGGACACATACAGGATGCGAAGACTCCAAAAGAGGCTTGGAACAGTTTGGTCACTTTGTACGAGACCAATACAAAGGCACGAAAATTGCAACTCAAGAACGAGCTGCAGACATTGGAGAAAAAGAGCATGTCGGTAAGTGACTACACTCTAAAAATCAAAAGCATATGTGAGTCACTTGCATCTATTGGCGTGAATGTAGATGATGATGATAAGGTGGAAGTGTGCCTTCGTGGTTTAGGAGTTGCATATAAGCAGTTCAGAACTTCAATACAGACCAGGGAAAATATTCCGAATTTTGCTGATCTGGTATCTATGCTGATTATTGAAGAAAAGAATCTTGGTGAGGACTCAAACTCCCACGGAAAGCCCAGTTATGAGCAGGTATTCTACTCTGGCAGAGGAAGAGGCAGAGGTAGAGGTTTTGGAAGTGGAAGAGGAAATAGTAACCAAGACCAAGGTCAACAACAAAATCATGCAGGAGGAAGAGGACAGTTTCGAGGCAGTGGGAGCCAAAGAGGTCGCATAAATTTCCAAAGAAATGATTCAGTTAATGATAGTAAAGGATGCTCGAATTGTGGTAAACCTAGACACTTTGAATGTGATTGCAGGTTAAAGAATCAAAATAACAGAAGGCAGCAAAACAACTATGCATCCATAAGTGCAGATGATTCTGAGAAGCTATTTATGGTTCAACATCACATGATGAATACGATGTTTGCTGGTGTTTCAAAATCGAATGATAATGTCTGGTATGTTGATTCAGGTGCTTCAAATCACATGACCAGTCATGCAGAATGGTTTAGTAGTTTGCAAAAAATACCAGTTCCTGGATATGTTGAAACAGGTGATGATACATCGCATTCTATTGAGCATACAGGAAACATAGCATTGTCTATGGAGGACGGAAAGGTAAAACATCTGGCTGATGTGCTGCATGTTCCAAATATAACAAAGAATCTAGTTTTTGTTGGACAAATGGTTGACCAGGGATTACAAGTCAGGTTCAATGCTGATGGATTATATGTAGAAGAGTACAAGCAGGATGGATGATTGGTTGCCAAAGGAAACAAAGTGGGTAGGATGTTCACCTTAAATGTGAAGATTCCTGAAATGAATGCAGCCATGTTTGCAAAAGGTGCAGGAGTTATTGTAGATATAGAGATATGGCACAAATGGATTGGGCATGCAAACTTGCAAAGGCTGAAACTGATGCAGTCAAAGGAGATTGTCCATGGACTACCAAATTTCAAAGTTGCAGAAATGCAAAAGGTATGTGCAACATGTCAATTTGGTAAACAGTCAAGAGCATCATTTCCACATGACAATCATGTTAGTGAGAATGTACTAGAAGTAGTACATACAGATGTTTTGGGTCCAGCAAAGACCACATCTATGGGTGGCTGCAGGTTTTGTGTTACTTTCATTGATGACCATACACGCAAAGTATGGGTATATTTCATGAAAGAGAAGAGCGAGGTGTTTACTCGCTTCCAGAATTTTAAAGTTATGGTGGAAAAGCAAACAGGGAAGTACATTCAGACATTAAGATCCGATGGAGGTGAATACATGTCAAATGAGTTCAGCAGTTTTCTAAACAATCATGGAATTCGGTGTCAATTTTCATGCAGGTACACACCACAACAGAATGGTGTTGCTGAATGCAAAAATAGACATATTGCAGAAATAGCAAGAGCCTTAATGGCTGAGAAGAATATGCCTCATTGTTATTGGGCAGAAGTTGTGCATACTGCTGTATACATCATGAACAAAACTTCGACTGCTGCTGTACATCTAGTTACACCTGAAGAGAAGTTTACAAGTAAAAAGCCAAATTTATCACATCTGAAAGTTTTTGGGTGTATTACATATGTACATGTTCCAGATGAGTTGACGATGAAGCTTGATCCGAAAGCAGAAAAATGTGTCTTCATTGGATAATCCCTTGAGCAAAAGGGGCACAAATGTTATAACCCACTCACACGACACGTGAAGGTGAGCAGAGATGTGGTATTTGATGAAATGTCAAGCTTCTATGCAGATGTCAAAGAAGGACTGGATCTTGAACCAAATGACAAAGAAAATGTTGTCTCAAAAATCTAGTGCAGAATCTCAAGTTTTGAGTGGACCGAATGCATCACCAAGCAATAGTTCCAACTCAAATCCATGGAGTGGAAGATTGCGTGGAATTTCAGTCCAGCAAATTCATCAAATACATCCAAGAAAGGTAAAGAAAAGCTTTCTACTGGTAATAAAACAGGTGGAGGTTTTGAAGATGTTGATGGAGATTCAAGTGGTTCAAAAAAGAGTATTGATGAGGAACTTGGATTGCCCTCTGTGAAGACTCCAGGAGTAAGAAGGGCACATGCAGATGATACAAGGAGAAGTGACCCAGGACCAAGAAGATCTGGGAGGATGCGTAATTCAGTGCAACGATTGACATATGATAGTTACATGGCTCACCATTGTGCCTACATGACAAAGGTAATACAAGATGCTGAACCTTCTTGTTTTGAAGATGCAATTGGTAATGCAGATTGGGAAAAGCTATGGATGAGGAGATGGCTGCACTTTATGGAAATGATACATGGAAGCTGGTTCCATTGCCGCAAGGAAAGAAACCCATAGGTTGCAAATGGGTTTACAAGGTAAAGCATAATGCTGATGGTACCATAAGCAGGTATAAAGCACGATTGGTAGCTAAAGGTTATGCACAAACATATGGCATTGATTATGAGGAAACATTCAACCCTGTAGGTAAAATGTCTACTGTTAGGACACTTGTTGCATTAGCTACAGCAAAAGGATGGACTTTGCATCAAATGGATGTGAAGAATGTTTTCCTACATGGTGAGTTACAGGAAGAAGTATATATGGACCAGCCACAAGGATATGAAGATTCAAAGCATCCGAAATATGTTTGCAGGTTGCAAAAGGCTTTGTATGGGCTGAAGCAGGCTCCGTGTGCATGGCATGCAAGGATTTCTGATTACTTAACCAGCATTGGGTTTTCTATGTGTGATGCAGATCACTCACTATATGCAAGGAAGGCTGATGATGGCATCACTATTATGGCTATTTATGTTGATGAACTGATTGTAGGTGGTGATAATGAAGAAAGCATCAAAGAGGTAAAGAAACTCCTTATGCAGGAATTCGACATGAAAGATCTTGGTGTGCTACGCTATTTCTTGGGCATTGAGTTTATACATACAGAAACAGGTATATGGATGTCGCAAAGGCAATATGCCTTGAATATGGTACAGATTCCGTTTCTACCTTTGTCTTATGGATGGCATTCCATTGTATTGGGGGTACATCTTGATGTGAATAGCCTTAAAGATTGACTTTAGTAGTCACTCCTAAATGTTGCAAGTACAAAGAATTAGTTCCCCAATCTTGTACGATTTGCAACTGACGCATGAATGGTCGTCCGAATATCATCTCATAAGCATGATTTTTTGCAAAGTCACAAATGGCAAAGGTATGCTCAAACTCTACACCACAAGTGGTGAGAGATATGCCCTCTAGTAAGCCTAATGGTTTTTCTATGTGTCCATCAGCCATTTGTAGCTTCATCCTGGTGGGTCTGAGTGCTCGCTTACCCCAACGTTTCCATAAAGCGGTGGTAGCGATGGCTACTCCGGCTCCTAAATCTAAGATGGCTTTTGTGGTGTAGCCCTGATGGGTTATTGGAAGATAAGTGTTACCTTCCTCTCCCTCACTTACATCTCCGATCTCTTCTACTGGTATTTCTGGTACCTTCTTGTGTGTTCCTATCTGTGAGGGAGTAGTAGCAAGCTCAGGGAATTGATTTGCTACGTGCTTCCACAGTTCTGGTTTAACCTTCAATAATTCCTCAAGCGTGAGGTGACACTGAACTTTAGTGTTCTTGACCACTTCCGTGTTTTTAGGGATTGTTGATTCTTCATTCCTCACTATTATCGTGGGTGCTCTCATGCTAATAGACTTATCTTCCCAAGGTCCTGTGAACTGAGGTAATTCTTGCAAAGAATTGGATTCAAATCCTGTGTGTTCACTCAATTGTTCTTCCTCTACATCATCATAAATAGAGGGGACATCTTGGGGGAATTGTTCCTGCAAGTCATCTATTTCCTGAATACGAGGATGAGTTCCTTGTTCTTTTCTCCATTTCTCTTCTTGGATTTCTCTCAGAAATTTGTGTGAGTACCTATGTATGGAAGATAGGTTGTCTTGACTTTCTGTATTGGGTACTTGAGGGAGGGATGGTGCATTCTTTTCCTGTGTCTTTGAGGCAATAGGGTTCCTATGCTGATTCTTTTTCTCCTTGCTATCAATCAAATATTCTAGCCTCTCCATTAATCCTTGAAAGTCTAATTCCGGTTCTGCCATGTTATTCCAATTTAGATATCTAGAGGCTTCAAACATAGCTTGCGCTAGCTCTACCATCTTCATGCAAAGTTTAGTCCTCTCAATTTCTAGATCTGATCGTGGGTAGTTTTTACTCATTTCAGCTACTTGAGGTCCTTCTTCTATTCTAGCCTGATATGCAGGAAACATCATGTCTAAGTTTTCTGGTCTAGGTTCCGCTAAAACTGATCTTGATTTTTGAGCTAGGTTCTCTTGATTCAATTCCTGTGCAGTCAACTCTAGGATTTTAGCTCTAGATTCCTTGAGACTTCCTTCCAATTCCGTTATTTTATTACTCCATTTTCTCTTAATTCTTTCTGTGGAATCTCTCCAAGATTTATTCTTTTTACTGCTTGATTCTCCAACTTCACTAGTTCCGGCTATTTTCTCCTGATTAAGTTGTTGGCTCTGTAAGAGCGCCTGGGCTCTCGTTATAGCTTGGATAGGCACGTATGTAGGGTTAGATCCATCTGCGTTGTTTACAATACCTATCACATTGATCGGTGTCACATTTGAAGCATTAGCAGGGTTCTTAGGGCAATCTTTTATGATGTGCTCTTTACCACAATTGGCACAAAAGCCTTGTATGTTATAGTACTGTGACTGTCTTGCTATCAGAGGATGTGGACAATCCTTTATGAAATGATCTCTTTGGCACCTAAAGCATGGTCCTCTAGGGCCCTGTGGTCTTTGTTGTCTTAATTGGGGCTGCAGATTCGGGATTGTGTACATCACATTGGCATAGTCGGGCTCCCAACTAGGTTCCACTGGTGGACTATCATATTGGTATGTCTCTATGTGTGCTGGTGACTCTGTGTAATACGCAGGTGGACTATCTACATGAGTAGAGTCAAAACTGTTAGAGTTTGGATCACTCTCTGTGATCAGGGGTGAAGAAGGCACTAAAGCCCTACTTAGGTTTTCTTCTGCAGCAGCGTATTTCACTTAGATGACATTCGCTGGTGGGGGTGGCTGCTGAGCTAAGACAGGTTGAGGTCTTTGTTGAGCCTAATATGGATAATTTTGAGGAGGCCTATAGTAATAAGGCTGAGCATTGTATTGGCCTTGATACCTACCTGGCTACGGGTATGCTTGCGGGTAGTTTTGTCTCACTGCCTGTTTGTTCTATGGGCAGTCCTGAGCCGTATGATTCGTGTATCTTCTCTCAATAGTACAGTATTGGCCACTAGGGTTGGCTTGCGGTTATGTCGCATTGGGGTGCACATTTGCCAAATGATTTCCACCACAGGTGTAACAACGTACGTTAGTTGTTAACTTGGGCATCTGTTTACTAGAAACTCCTAGTTTATGGGCCACTTTTTCTGCTAGGTCCTCTATCGAGCTAGACAATTTTGTGGATGCTAGAGAAGAACAATCTGAGTCCTTATAGACCTTTGAGAGTTCCAACTCGTCTCCTAAGTGATCCTCAATGTCTATACAGATTCTTACACACTGCTCTAGGGTCCTGGGTTCCTTCAAGTACACATAGGAGCATAGTTTAGAGCTCAACAAGCCATCTAGAAACAATGACACTTGTTTGGCCTGTGAAGGTAATTCTTGCATTGGACATCTTTCAACATATTGTCTAAACCTAGGTCCTGCGAGTCTAACTATTTCCTGAGGGGTCTATTTGAAACTATGAATCAACGAAGACGTGTCATGCCTGATCCCACTTTTAGAGAATTCAGTGATGAATGACTCTAAAAAGTGATGAATGTCCTTAAATTGCCTTTGCTGCAATGGTTGAAACCAAGTTAAATCGGTATTCTTTAACGTTAGTCCAAAAGCATTATATTGCGTGAACATGTCTTCAACTTGTTCTGCTCGTAGCACTTGCTTAAATTCCGCTACATGGTCGTAGGGATCTCTTGTCCCATCAAAATAATTTATCATGGACTTTACTAACTGAGTGGGTCTTAGTATTCTTGCATGTTCACGTGGTCTAGGTAGAGGAAAATCATCTCTACCACCTGGTATTCTTTGTCTTTCCACTCTGTCTGTGTCTATGGTGGTTCTATCTCTCCCTATGGGATGATTGAAGCTTACTTCGAGTCTCTCTTTATTTTTCTCCCTTTGATTAGCGTGGGCTGAGGATGTTCCTGCCCCTTGTTGGCTCGTGTTTACGTTTGTTTGAAATGGAGGGAATACCAACTCACCTCTCCATGTGTAGGTATTTCTTGCATGGTCAGGTACCACAAATACTCTTTCTGAAGTTTCATCCAGGTATAAAATGTTACCAGGTGTATCCGGGTCCTTAAATTCGTAGATTACAATGGAGTCTACCTCACTAGGTTGTTTCGTTTTGTACCTACAAAATGCTTCATCTGTTTCTTTATTTACAAACAACTCTATGCTTCTGTTGTCCTGAGGGATCCACTCTAGAACTAGTACTCGTGTCAGTACAGATTTCCCTCTAGGTGTTCTAGGTTCTTCTCCTACTGGTTCTTTTCCTTGAGATCTCGTTTCCGTTTCTAATTGAATTACACCAAACTCATTCGTCTTGTTTGGCTGCATACTTAAGATGTACATTGTTCCTTCTTTGTCTATGTATGCATCTCTCTCGAATTTCACCACTGGATGTTCCAATCCAATGGGTTGATCAGGGTTGTGCATTTGCACCACTTGTCTCCGCAAACCATCCTCATAGATGCGAGCACCTAAGCAGTTGGTTCGGAGAAACTCTAATTGAGTCCTATAGGGTCCTTCAGGTCTTTCCAAATATGCTACATTTGACCCTCCTTCTTGTCTTTCTGTGCTAAATGTCATTTCTGATTCACTCGTTTCTGAGCTCTCGTAGGGGTAATTACTATTCAATTGTTGAGCCCACGATCGTGCAGTAGTGCCTACACTTGCTTCGGATGTTCTAAGGATTCGTCAGTCAGACTCACCTATGTGTTTGCCCGATCTAAGGTTCATGAATTTACTTCCTTGCACACTCAGTACACGCTCAGATCGTCAATGGTTCTTTGTTCTTACTTTCTTGATTCTTTTTGTATTCCTTAAGATTCTTATCTAGATGTATGCCTCCGGAATTTGACTTTCTGTGGTACTTTGAGTTCTCGTTCCCTCAGACTTATGTTCTTTCCCTTAAGTTTTCGTCTCACACAGGTTCACTTTAGTCATGGACTTGATAATGTTAAATATCTTGAACTTGAGGCGTTCCTATCTTAGTTAATCCACAATGCTAACGTTTACCTTAAGCTAAGAATTGACTGAGGGGGTTGAGTAATCTTCCAACCTCAAGTCAGCTTTGTTGATTGCTTTGATGCCCAAGAAGCCGCGCTTCCCAAGCCCTGCGTTCTTCACTACCTTGCCTTGATTGCCCTTGCTTGACCTTGCTAGACCTGGAAAATTCAATATTAGACCAATTTCACAAATGGATGATCAAGCACTAGAGTAGATACACCCTTAAAGGTCCTTTTCCTTTTGCCCAAAATTTCAATGCTGCCCCTGGCTTTTCTAGTCCCAACTATGCCAACCTCAAATTAGCTTATCTAAAAATCAATGTATTCTTTATGAAAACAGTTGAGGTCACGTTCAGACCCTAGGGGGTAAAAATATGACTGTTCAGGCCCTGGGGGGTAAAAATTGACAAACAGGTTTTTCTCCAAATATGAGCTAAGGGGTCTCCTATGAGTCTAATCACCCAAAAATTTGCCAAAACTAGCCCCAAAATTGGTCAAAAAATCACTTCCAAGAAATCGGGGTGGACAATCACGATGGTCTGAGATAATCCTGATAATTTGGGACCGTCGCGATGGTCCAGGTGAACCGTCGCGATGGTGTGGCATAATCGTGATGGTCCAAAAGTGCGAACTGTCGCGATGGCGTGAATGTGAACTGTCGCGATGGTCTGGAATGAACGGTCGCGATGGTCCAAAAATGAATGATCACAATGGTCTGAAATGAATGATCGTGATGGTCTGAAATGAACGATCACGATGACTCGATCAGCGAACAATCGCGATGGCGTCAGTCAACGGTCAACGTGAACCGTCGTGATGGTCACAGATGCGATGGCGTGAGCCAATCATGATGGTCCGAGCACGCTGGCATGAGCCAATCGCGATGGTTCAATATTCGAGGTATCGCGATGCTCTGAGAGTATCGTTGTGATGGTCTAGCTTGCCACGTGGTAGCATCGGCACGATGGCATGGGCCAATTGTGATGGCATGGGGTCGACGGGATCGTCGCGATGTTCAAGGACCGTCGCGATGGTTCAAGTGAACCGTCACGATGGTCCGGCCGAGCCATCGCGATGGCGTGAGCCAATCGCGATGGTGTGACACAATCGCGATTGTGGTTGCGTGCGAGGGACGACCTCAATGATCAAGGAAGATAGAGGTTCTCGGTAATTCCTGGGAGGTCACCCATCCCAGTACTGTTCCCCCAAAGCTCGCTTAATCGTGGCAATCTATTGCCACTAAGCTACACTCTTGTGGTGTCTGAAGAAGGGAAAAGACTAAGCTTAACATTACCTTGAACATGTTTTGGTCCCTCAAAGCTTCATTTTTTGTGTTCAAAGCATGTTCTTGAAGCATTTTTGGGGTGTCTTTTGGAGCCATCTTGGAGTACTTTCACACATAGTTCTCTTCACACAGGTCCAAGAAAATCAAGAAGAGTATCATTGTACTTCTCTAACAATAAATATCAACCTTTGGGGCTGCGTTTTCAGCCACACTCATAAAACTACAGGTTTCTCAAAAGGTTTTCAGTTTTGCAGGTTTTTTGAGCATAAAACATCAGAGTTAACAGACACTTGCAAGTGTTGTTGGCTAGTTTTTGGGGTATGCATTCAGCCTTTTCGTGTCATTTTACTACATATATTGCGTGCATACACACCATGTATGCTTCTGAGGATACTGCTTATGTATGTCCATGCGGTCATTGATATAGCGGTTATGTTTTTTGCATAAAGCCTTCTATGTTTGATAAAGAGGGTCGTGGTGAGGTTTTCTTAAATGGGAGACACCCATATGTCGGGGTCTATCTGCACATTGTTGATGAGTGGACACATATGATATTTGAATCTCTTTGCTTAGAACCTTCTGTCGTACATAGTGATAATGAACTTCAATATGTTTAGTCCTTGCATGAAAAATAGGATTAGCAGCCAAATGAATAGAACTCATATTGTCACCATAAATAGTTGGAGTTCCAAACTCCAATCCAAGATCTTTGAAAAATGTCTTCATCCACATAGCTTCCTGAGTAGCTATGGCAAGAACTCTGTATTCAGCTTCAATAGAAGAGAGAGCAATTGTGGGTTGCTTCTTGGATGACCATGAAATAAGTTTTGAACCTGCAAAGGTACGATAACTTGAAGTGCTCCTTCTATCTTCTTTGGAGCCAGCCCAATCTGCATCAGAAAATAGCTTCAAACCTAAATCAGATACATAAGGATAATAAAGTCCTTCATTTATGGTTCCTTTGAGATACTTGAGAATCCTTTTGGCAACATCCATATGTGGTTTCCTTGGTGCGTGCATAAATTGACTTAGCACACTCACACTGTAACATATATCTACTCTTGTCAATGTGGCATAGTTGAGAATACCTACTAGACTTTGATATGATGTGATGTCCTCTATGAGTTCACCTTCATGTGAGCTCAATTTGTGATTGACCTCCATCGGAGTACGTAAATAAATCCTGCTTCTATCAAGCGATCTATTTCTTCTTTAATCTTCACAGCGTAGTTATCATTGTACGTGTATGGTTTCTGTTTCATGGGTTTTGCATCTGGAGTCATAGGGATTCTATGGGAACATATATCTGGATCTACTCCTTTCAAATCTTTGTAACTCCAGGCAAACACATCTCTATATTCGCGCAATATGGCAACTAAATCTTCTTCTTCTTCCTTCGTCAAATCATGCCCTATGTATGTACATTTTTCTTCTTCTCCTTCTATGGCCACTATTATTATTTTGGTTTTCTCTCGATTATCATATACTTCTCCAATGTCAGCTTTTCCATTCGGCATTTGTACCATTATTCGTCTATCTTCTATTTCATATTTCTTGAAGTTCTCGAGTACTTCAAATAAAGATTCTTCTGTTTCTGACATGGTTTCTTTCTTCTTTCTTTTCTTACCTTCACTTTTGTCAGTCACTTGAGTGGCTAATATCACCTCATTCGTAATTCCTTCGTGTTTCTGAGGATGAGTTTCTACTTCGGAAAAATATTCTTCCTCTAATGCAAATGGAGGGTCCATAATAATTGAATCTAAATCGAAGTCACTTGCATCCTCAAATGCATCAGTGCTAGGTTCACATTCTTCCAAAATTGAATCACACATGATTGGCTCTATCGTGAAAACTGAAATGTCATAGCCATCCTCATCGCAAGGGGTGTCCATTGTTCTTCATTGATGGCTACATCCATGGTTGCTAGGATTTCTACCCAACCATGGGGTTCGAATTCTTCGTCTGGAAATACTACAGGTGCGTACGGTGGGTCTTGAAGGGTTCGTGGATGTTGTTCTACACCTAAGGTCCTTGCTTCTAACCGTTCTTCCTTTTGTTTTGCCACTTTACACATCCATAAATGAGTGTCCTCGTGTAACCATGAGGGGTCTGACTCTAATGAGTGTACAGATTCCGTTTCTACCTTTGTCTTATGGATGGTATTCCATTGTATTGGGGGTACATCTCGATGTGAATAGTCTTTAAGATTAACTTTGGTAGTCACTCCTAAATGTTGCAAGTACAAAGAATTAGTTCCCCAATCTTGTACAATTTGCAACTAACGCATGAACGGTCGTCCCAATATCATCTCATAAGCGTGATTTTTTGCAAAGTCACAAATGGCGAAGGTATGCTCGAATTCTACACCACAAGTGGTGAGAGATATGCCTTCTAGTAAGCCTAATGGTTTTTCTATGTGTCCATCAGCTATTTGTAGCTTCATCCTGGTGGGTCTTAATGTTGGCTTACCCCAACATTTCCATAAAGCGGTGGTAGCTATGGCCACTCCGGCTCCTGAATCTAAGATGGCTTTCGTGGTGTAGCCCTAATGGGTTATTGGAAGATAAGTATTACCTTCCTCTCCTTTGCTTACATCTCCGATCTTTTCTACGGGTATCTCTAGTACCTTTTTGTGTGTTCCTATCTGTGAGGGTGTAGTAGCAAGCTCAGGGAATTGATTTGCTACATGCTTCCACAGTTCTAGTTTTACCTTCAACAATTCCTCAAGAGTGAGGTGACACTGAACTTTAGCGTTCTTGACCACTTCCGTGTTTCTAGGGATTACTGATTCTTCATTCCTCACTATTATCATGGGTGCTCTCATGCTATAGACTTGTCTTCCCAAGGTCCTGTGAACTGAGGTAATTCTTGCAAAGAGTTAGATTCAAATCATGTGTGTTCACTCAGTTGTTCTTCCTCTACATCATCGTAAATAGAGGGGATATCTTGGGGGAATTGTTCCTGCAAGTCATCTATTTCCTAAATAGGAGGATGGGTGCCTTGTTTTTTTCTCCACTTCTCTACTTGGATTTCTCTCAAAAATTCATCTGAGTACCTATGTATGGAAGATAGGTTGTCTTGACTTTCTGTATAGGGTACTTGAGACATGGATGGTGCATTCTTTTCTTGTGTCTCTGAGGCAATAGGGTTCCTATGCTGATTCTTTTTCTCCTTGCTATCAATCAAATATTCTAGCCTCTCCATTAATCCTTGAAAGTGTAATTCCGCTTTTGCCATGTTATTCCAATTTAGATATCTAGAGGCTTCAAACATAGCTTGCGCTAGCTCTACCATCTTCATGCAAAGTTTAGTCCTCTCAATTTCTAGGTCTGCTCGAGGGTAGTTCTTGATCATTTTAGCTACTTGAGGTCCTCCCTTTATTCTCGCCTGATACACACGAAACATCATGTCTAGGTTTTATGGTATGGGTTCCGCTAAAACTGATCCTGATTTCTGAGCTAGGTTCTCTTGATTCAATTCCTGTGAAGTCAATTCTAGAATTTTGGCTCTACATTCCTTGAGACTTCCTTCCAATTCCGTTATTTTTTTACTCCATTTTCTCTTAATTCTTTCTCTGGAATCTTTCCAAGATTTTGTCTTTTTACTGCTAGATTCTCCAACTTCACTAGTTCCGGCTATTTTCTCCTGACTAAGCTGTTGATTTTGTAGGAGCGCCTGGGCTCTTGTTATAGCTTGGATAGGCACGTATGTAGGGTTGGATCCATCTGTGTTGTTTACATTACCTATCACATTGATCGGTGTCACATTTGAAGCATTAGCAGGGTTCTTAGGACAATCTTTCATTATGTGCTCTTTACCACAATCGACACAAAAGCCTTGTATGTTATAGTATTGGGACTGTCCTGCTATGGGAGGATGTGGACAATCCTTTATGAAATGATCTCCCTGGCACCTAAAGCATGGTCCTCTAGGGCCCTTTGGTCTTTGTTGTCTTAATTGGGGCCGCGGATTCGGGTTTGTGTACAACACATTAGTCGGGCTCCCAACTAGGTTCCACTGGTGGACTATCATATTGATATGTCTCTACATGTTCTGGTGACTCTGTGTAATACGCGAGTGGACTATCTACATGAGTAGAGTCAAAAATATTAGAGTTTGGATCACTCTCTATGATCAGGGGTGAAGAAGGCATTAAAGCCCTACTTAGGTTTTCTTCTGCAGCAGCGTATTTTACTCAGATGACATTCGTTGGTGGGGGTGGCTGCTCAGCTAAGACAGGTTGAGGTCTTTGTTGAGCCTGATATGGATAATTTTGAGGAGGCCTATAGTAATAAGGCTGAGCATTGTATTGGCCTTGATACCTACCTGGCTACGGGTATGCTTACGAGTAGTTCTGTCTCACTGCCTGTTTGTTGTATGGGTAGTCCTGAGCCGTATGATTCGTGTATCTTCTCTCAATAGTACAGTATTGGCCACTAGGATTGGCTTGCGGTTGTCGCATCGGGGCACACATTTGCCAAATGATTTCCACCAGAGGTGTAACAACGTACGTTAGCTGTTAACTTGGGCATCTGTTTACTAGAAACTCCTAGTTTCTGGGCCACTTTTTCTGCTAGGTCCTCTATCGAGTTAGACAATTTTGTAGATGCTAGAGAAGAACAATCTGAGTCCTTATAGACCTTTGAGAGTTCCAACTCGTCTCCTAAGTTATCTTCAATGTCTATATAGATTCTTTCACACTGCTCTAGCGTCCTGGGTTCCTTCAAGTACACATAGGAGCATAGTTTAGAGCTCAACAAGCCATCTAGAAACAATGACACTTGTTTGGCCTGTGAAGGTAATTCTTGCATTGGACATCTTTCAACATATTGTCTAAACCTACGTCCTGCGAGTCTAACTATTTCTTGAGGGGTCTATTTGAAACTATGAATCAATGAAGACGTGTCATGCCTGATCCCACTTTTAGAGAATTCAGTGATGAATGACTCTAAAAAGTGATGAATATCCCTAAATTGCCTTTGCTGCAATGGTTGAAACCAAGTTAAAGCGGTATTCTTTAACGTTAGTCCAAAAGCATTATATTGTGTGAACATGTCTTCGACTTGTTCTGCTCGTAGCACTTGCTTAAATTCCGCTACATGGTTGTAGGGATCTCTTGTCCCATCAAAATAATTTTTCATGGACTTTACTAACTGAGTGGGTCTTAGTATTCTTGCGTGTTCACGTGGTCTAGGTAGAGGAAAAGCATCTCTACCACCTGATATTCTTTGTCTTTCCACTCTGTCCATGTCTATGGTGGTTCTATCTCTCCCTATGGGATGATTGAAGCTTACTTCGGGTCTCTCTTTATTTTTATCCCTTTGATTAGCGTGGGCTGAGGATGTTCGTGCCCCTTGTTGGCTCGTGTTTACGTTTGTTTGAAATGGAGGGAATACCAACTCACCTCTCCATGTGTAGGTATTTCTTGTGTGGCCAGGTACCACAAATACTCTTTCTGAAGTTTCATCCAGGTATAAAACCTTTCCACATGTATCCGGGTCCTTAAATTCGTAGATTACAATGGAGCCTACCTCACTAGGTTGTTCCATTCTGTACCTCCAAAATGCTTCATCAGTTTCTTTATTTACAAATAACTCTATGCTTCTCTAGTCCTAAGGGATCCACTCTGGAACTAGTACTCGTGTCAGTACAGATTTCCCTCTAGGTGTTCTAGGTTCTTCTCCTACTGGTTCTTTTCCTTGAGATCTCGTTTCCGTTTCTAATTGAATTACACCAAACTCATTCGTATTGTTTGGCTGCGTACTTAAGATGTACTTTGTTCCTTCTTTGTCTATGTATGCGTCTCTCTCGAATTTAACCACTGGACGTTCCAATCCAATGGGTTGATCAGGGTTGTGCATTTGCACCACTTGTCTCCGCAAACCATCCTCATAGATGCGAGCACCTAAGCAGTTGGTTCGGAGAAACTCTAATTGAGTCCTATAGGGTCCTTCAGGTCTTTCCAAATATGCTACATTTGACCCTCCTTCTGGTCTTTTTGTGCTAAATGTCATTTCTGATTCACTCGTTTTTGAGCTCTCATAGGGGTAATTACTATTCAATTGTTGAGCCCACGATCGTGCAGTAGTGCCTACACTTGCTTCGGATGTTCTAAAGCTTCGTCGGTCAGACTTACCTATGTGTTTGCCCGATCTAAGGTTCATGAATTTACTTCCTTGCACACTCAGTACACGCTCAGATCGTCAATGGTTCTTTGTTCTTACTTTCTTGATTGTTTTTGTATTCCTTAAGATTCTTGTCTAGATGTATGCGTCAGGAATTCCACTTTCTGTGGTACTTTGAGTTCTCGTTCTGTCAGACTTATGTTCTTTCCGTTAAGTTTTCGTCTCACACACGTTCACTTTAGTCTTGGACTTGTATCATTTCCTGTTTGTTGTATGGGCAGTCCTGAGTCGTATGATTCATGTATCTTCTCTCAATAGTACAGTATTGGCCACTAGGGTTGGCTTGCGGTTGTGTCGCACTGGGCCACACATTTGCCAAATGATTTCCACCACAGGTGTAACAACGTACGTTAGTTGTGAACTTGGGCATCTGTTTACTAGAAACTCCTAGTTTCTAGGCCACTTTTTCTGCTAGGTCCTCTATCGAGTTAGACAATTTTGTGGATGCTAGAGATGAACAATCCGAGTCCTTATAGACCTTTGAGAGTTCCAACTCCTCTCCTAAGTTGTCCTCAATGTCTATGCAAATTCTTACACACTGCTCTAGCGTTTTGGGTTCCTTCAAGTATACATAGGAGCGTAGTTTAGAGCTAAACAAGCCGTCTAAAAACAATGACACTTGTTTGGCTTGTGAGGGTAGCTCTTGCATTGGACATCTTTCAACATATTGTCTAAACCTAAGTCCTGCGAGTCTAACTGTTTCCTGAGGGGTCTGTTTGAAACTATGAATCAACGAAGACGTATCATGTCTGATCCCACTTTTAGAGAATTCACTGATGAATGAATCTAAAAAGCGATGAATATCCCTAAATTTCCTTTGTTGGAGTGGTTGGAACCAAGTTAAAGCAGTGTTCTTTAACATTAGTCCAAATGCGTTATATTGCATGAACATGTCTTCGACTTGTTGTGCCCGTAGCACTTGCTTAAATTCCGCTACATGGTCATAGGGATCTCCTGTCCCATCAAAATAATTTTTCATGGACTTCACTAACTGAGTGGGTCTTAGTATTCTTGCGTGTTCACGTGGTCTAGGTAGAGGAAAATCATCTCTACCACCTGGCATTCTTTGCCTTTCCACTCTGTCCATGTCTATGGTGGTTCTATCTTTCCCTTTGGGATGATTGAGGCTTACTTCGGGTCTCTCTTTATTTTTCTCCCTTTGATTAGCGTGGGCTGAGGATGTTCCTACCCCTTGTTGGCTCGTGTTTACGTTTGTTCGAGATGGAGGGAATACCAATTCACCTCTCCATGTGTAGTTATTTCTTGCGTGGTCACGTACCACAAATACTCTTTCTAAAGTTTCATCTAGGTATACAACCTTTCCAGGTGTATCTGGGTCCTTGAATTCGTAGATTATGATGGAGCCTACCTCACTAGGTTGTTTCGTTCTGTATCTCCAAAATGCTTCGTCAGTTTCTTTATTCACAAACAACTCTATGCTCCTGTTGTCCTGAGGGGTCCAATCTGGAATTAGTACTCGTGTTAGTATAGATTTCCCTCTAGGTGTCCTAGGATCTAATGGTTCTTTTCCTTGAGATCTCGTTTTTGTCTCTAACTGAATTACACCAAACTCATTCGTATTGTTTGGCTGAGTACTTAAGATGTACATCGTTCCTTCTTTTTCTATGTATGCGTCTCTTTCGAATTTCACCACTGGACGTTCCAATCCAATGGGTTGATCAGGATTGTGCATTTGCACCACTTGTCTTCACAAACCATCTTCATAGATGCAAGCACCTAAGCGGTTGGTTCGGAGAAATTCTAATTGCGTTCTATAGGGTCCTTCAGGTCTTTCTAAATATGCTACGTTTGACCCTCCTTCTGGTCTTTCTGTGCTAAATGCCATTTTTTATTCACTCGTGTTTGAGCTCTCGTAGGGGTAACTTGTGTTCAATTGTTGAGCCCACGATCGAGCAGTAGTGCCTACACTTGCTTCTGATGATCTAAGGCTTCGTCGGTCAGACTTACCTATATGTTTGCTCGATCTAAGGTTCATGACTTTACTTCCTTGCACACTCAGTACATGCTCAGATCGTCAATGATTCTTTGTTCTTTCTTTCTTGATTCTTTTTAAGTTTCTTTAGATACTTGTTTAGATGTATGCGTCAGGAATTCGACTTTCTGTGGTACTTTGAGTTCTCGTTCCGTCAGACTTATGTTCTTTCCCTTAAGTTTTCATATCACACACCTTTATCTTTAGTCTTAGACTTGATAAATTTAAGTCTCTTATACTTGAGGCGTTCCTATCGTCGTTAGTCCACAAAGCTACCGTTTAGCCTAAGCTAAGAATTGATTGAGGGGGTTGAGTAATCTTCCAACCTCGAGTTAGCTTTGTTGGTTGCTCTGATGCCCAAGAAGCTGCGCTTCCCAAGCCTTGCGTCCTTCACTGCCTTGCCTTGATTGCCCTTGATTGCCCTTGCTAGACCTAGAAAATTCAATATTAGACCAATTTCACAAATGGATGATCAAGCACTAGAGTAGATACACCCTTAAAGGTCCTTTTCCTTTTGCCCAAAATTTCAATGCTGCCCCCTGGCTTTTCTAGTCCCAACTATGTCAACCTCAAAAAACGGACTTCGAATTAAAAATATACCGTTCAGGCCCTGGGGGGTAAAAATTGACAAACACGTTTTTCTCCAAATATGAGCTAAGGGGTCTCCTATGAGTCTAATCACCCAAAAATTTGCCAAAAATAGCCCCAAAATTAGTTAAAAAATCAATTCCAAAAAATCCGTTTGGGGTGGACAATCACGATGGTCTGAGATAATTGCAATGGTCTGGGACCGTCGCGATGGTCCAGGTGAACCGTCGCGATGGCGTGGCATAATCGCGATGGTCCGAAAGTGCAAACTGTCGGGATGGCGTGAATGTGAACTGTCGCGATGGTTTGGAATGAACGATCACGATGGTCTGAAAATGAATGATCACGATGGTCTGAAATGAATGATCGCGATGGTCTGAAATGAACGATCACGATAACTCGATCGGCGAACAATTGCGATGGCATCAGCCAACGGTCAACGTGAACCGTCGTGATGGTCACAGATGCGATGCCGTGAGCCAATCGTGATGGTCCGAGCACACTGGCATGAGCCAATCACGATGGTTCAATATTCGAGGTGTCACGATGGTCTGAGGGTATCGTCGTGATGGTCTAGCTTGCCACATTGTAGCGTCGGCACGATGGCATGGGCCAATCGTGATGGCGTGGGGTCGACGGGATCGTCACGATGGTCAAGGACCGTCGCGATGGTTCAAGTGAACCGTCACGATGGTCCGGCCGAGCCATCGCGATGGCGTGAGCCAATCACGATGGTGTGACACAATCGTGATGGTCTGAGCCAATCGCGATGGTCCACCAAAATGCAAATTTTCAAGATGCGTCTGTGGATTCCTATGTGCGCAAGTGTGCTCTACACGCTGGTGTGGTCGCCTACCTCAAATTCCAAACTTTGCAGACCATCGCAATGGTCTGACATAGCTGGCAATTTCTGACAGAGAGTACATTTCCTACCTTTTTGCAACTTTCCTGATGCACTGGAGCTCTGTACCTGCAAGAAAAATAAAAAACACACAAGTACACACAAGCACAAAAGCTCTCTCTCTCTCTCTCTCACATGCACAAATGAGGGAAAATGAGGAGAATGGGTGGATATGGTGATTTTTCTAATTTTTTTGGAGTTGGAGATGATGATGCGGTGATGAAGATGGAGTGTGGGGGAGGTGAAAAACACTAAAAACTAAGTAAAAACAACAACAAAAACTGAAATTGTTACCTTCCAACGCCACTTCTTGCTATACTCTTACCATCACACATTCGTCCTAGACTCGATCCCCGGCAACGGCGCCAAATTTGGTGTTGCTCTAGCACAATGGTGAGAACCACGTTAAGAAGCTCCACCTCCTTAATGTCAATCCGCGCAAGAGATAGGAGTGATATGAAGATCGTGAATGTGAGATGAAGTGAGAGTGAACGTGAGAAGCATAGAGATGCACACACACATACACACACACTACGAAGAGACAAGCAAGACACAATGGAAGGTGAGAAATCAACTCTATTACCCAAGGACACTCTTACAAGCTCAAAATAGCTCTAAGCTCTTCTCTATTCAAACAAGCTAACCCCAAAAATGAGCTCTCTAGCTCTTTTTATAGATTCTAGACTAGTTTTGACCGGTTTCACATCTAGTGACCGGCATAGTTAAAAAATAGGTCCTATGCGCTATATGAAAGGGTAAACGGTGTCTAAAAATACCCAAAATTGATACGCTCATTCTACCTAAGCTCCTGAAGCTCGAGAACTCCTCGGCTTGCACAAAATGGAGCTATCAATTAAGAAAAGAGGTTTTCTATGTTACATATGTTACAATAGTGATGAAGATCACTGTTGGAGGTTTTGAAAAATATTTATAAAACATAAATCTTTGAAAAATTGATTCGATTGACTCTCTGCTCTGTCTTTACATGCTTCCGTGTCTTCTATGCCTCTCGCTGCTACCAACCATGTACCTTTAGATGCATCAATGGTAATATGAGGAAAGATGTGCAAGGAAATACTAAAAGTGATGGGTCGAACCATAAATTTGTGAGTATATTATCATCATTTAACCTTTTTTAGCACATCAATCACATAGAGGAGTATAATTCTTTTAAAAGAATATACAAATCCAAGGACAAAGACAAGAAAGTGAGGCAAAGAGAGAACATAAAAGTATCAAGAAACGATGCTGCATGAGTCAAATATAGGAGAGGGTGCATTTATAGTTCTTTGAAAAGTAATTGTTTGTAGATGTGGATTTCCATGTGTATCTTAGGTAGCCAAAACATTCAAGAAAAATGTAGAGATTAATTTGGATCCACCTCTTGAAATTGGGGTGATACATCGTTTCTTCTATAATTTTTTAGTGATCCAATATTTTAGTGTTGAAAAAGCTATCAAAATATTTACATACAAATATTTTCTTTCTTGTGAATTCCCCTTTTTGCCATAACTCTTCTTCTTCCTAGCCACTCTTCTTTTTATCATACTTTATAGTTTCTTTTTTAAGTTTGATATATGACCTGCTGTTCCATTTACCTTGAAATTCGAAAGAAAAATGCTCCCTTTTATCTTTTGTTGTCGTTAGTGTCCATGTGAAAGGCCAAATGGCCACCGGACACTTCTTTGTATATGTTCTTTAATAAAACATATAGTGACGTGGTCAGCTACAGACTATAACTTTGACCACATTTGTAAGGCCTAAGAAGTTTGTCTTTATGCTCCCTGTGTACTGTGTTTTTCTGTGTATTTTGTAGCCTCTCTGTGGAGTACCATGTGCGGCCCTAGGAGCTCAGTTTTCTACTCTGAGGATATTGTCATGGAGCTCTCAAGTAGGAGAATGCAGTGTGGTGCATCGCCACCGAATTACTTCACTGGTAACACAGCAGTTTGATGCAAAAGGTTTGTTCCTTTTGTGCAAGTGAAGCGAGCCCCCCCCCCCCAAGGCTTATGACTAAGGTGGCAACCAAGGCATAGACCTTGGCATACCTTGTCATTTGAGTCATCCAAGTCACCGTTGGCATCGTTGGTTGCGTGCGAGGGAGGACCTCAATGATCAAGGAAGATAGAGGTTCCCGGTACTTCCTGGGAGGTCACCCATCCCAGTACTGTTCCCCCAAAGCTCGCTTAACCGTGGCAATCTCTTGCCACTAAGCTACACTCTTGTGGTGTCTGAAGAAGGGGAAAGACTAAGGTTAACATTACCTTGAACATGTTTTGGTCCCTCAAAGCTTCATTTTTTGCCTTCAAAGCATGTTGTTGAATCATTTTTGGGGTGTCTTTTGGAGCCATCTTGGAGTACTTTCACACATAGTTCTCTTCACACAGGTCCAAGAAAATCAAGAAGAGTATCATTGTACTTCTCTGACAATAAATATCAACCTTTGGGGCTGCGTTTTCAGCCACACTCATAAAACTATAGGTTTCTCAAAAGGTTTTCAGTTTTGCAGGTTTTTTGAGCATAAAACATTAGAGTTAACAGACACTTGTAGGTGTTGTTGGCTAGTTTTTGGGGTATGCATTCAGCCTTTTCGTGTCATTTTACTACATATATTGCGTGCATACACACCATGTACGCTTCTGTGGATACTGCTTATGTATGTCCATGTGGTCATTGATATAGCGGTTATGTTTTTTACATAAAGCCTTCTGCGTTTGATAAAGAGGGTCGTGGTGAGGTTTTCTTAACTGGGAGACACCCATATGTCGGGGTCTATTTGGTGATGCACATGGAAGACTTACCCAACCTCGCCATAGGAGATGTATGATAGTTCATAGGTGCTCGATAAGCCTAGTTGGCTTCTATTGGGTAATTGATTATATGCAGTGGAGTCAGTGATTCACTATGCAGATAAACATGTCAGTACTTGTAGTTTTCTGATATTTTTACATTGGTCATATGCTCATTTTTGCAGAGAATACTCTAGCAAAATCTTTCCAAAGAGTGAAGTCCAATTTTATAGTGTACTTATGTGTGTAGGTGGTCTATTTTGGTCAGATGAGTTTCCTTACCAAAACTCATCCAAATTACTTGTTTTTTAGCTTGTTGGAAAGCTATTTGTGTCTACTTTCTCTATACCAAATATCTTTCTCAAAGGAAATATATTCCTTGAGTTATTAGTCTGAGAGTGAAGCTCAGTTCTTTAGCATACTTGTGTGGACAGGTAGTTCGTCGGTTTTGTCAACTATACAATGGTTGATTTACTCCTTGATACACTTATTCATTGGTGTTTGAACTCTTCTAGCTCCATTATCATTCTATTTGGTTCTCTACCATCATGGCATCAGAGGTCTCAGGCACACCTTGTGGATCAGGGTCTAGCACCAGTGTTCTGAGGAGGAGCTATAATTTGTAGGGCAAAGAGCATTTTGAGATCCGAAAATTTGATGGCACAAACTTTTCTCTATGGAAGAATCAGATTAAAGATGTGTTGATTCAAAGAAGGCAATGGAAGCCAATAAATGGGATTTCAAAGAAGCCTGCTCACATGGATGAAGATAATTGGGATGAGTTAGATGAGATGGCCAGGTAACATTATGCAATACATATGAAAAAGAGACAACATCAAATAAAGTGTATCTGATGAGAAAATTATATGACCTTTGCATGAAGGACACACATAGTGTTGCTTCTCATCTAAATGAGTTTGATGCTATATTCTCCCAGTTCAGAAAATGGATATGGATAATGAAATGAAAGTACTATTGTTGTTATGCATCTTGCCATCATCATGGGATATGTTTTGCACAACTGTTAGCAATAGTGCACCTGGTGGTAAAATCGTCTATGATGACATGTGTGGGGCACTCTTGAGTGAGGAGATTCGTAGAAAATCTATGGTCGGCACTCAGAGTGGAGATGCATATAATGTCCGTGATTCTTACCGAGGAAAGAATCAACAATGTGGCAGGAACAAAAACAAGGAAAAGAATGGTCAAAGGAATAAGAGTAGAAGTAAATGAAGGAAGAGGGATATTGAATGTGATTATTTTCATAAGAAAGGACACATGAAGAAAGACTCTTATGCATTAAAGAATGCTAAAGGTAAAGGATAGAATGTTGATGGGCATGTCAAATAGTTACCTGCACCATCTACTTCGACTGTGAAGATTGAAGAAATTAATGCTATTTTTGATGATGCTGATGTGTTGACACTTGATAATATTATGCCAACTAAGGCTCTTATGGCTGATTCTCTTTCCCACACGTGGCTGCTAGATTCTAGTGCTTCTTTCCATGTTACACCACACAGAGAATGGTTCTCTAATTATGCAGCAAAGTCTCTTGGTATCGTGAGACTTGGTGACTCTTACCAGTGTGACGTTGTGGGGATTGGAGATGTGGTTGTGCAATTCATTGATGGTTCAAAATTTACTATGCATAATGTATGCCATGTACCTCAGTTATAATGCAGTTTGATGTCAGTTGTTCAACTTGATGACCTTGGTTACAAGGTGGTCTTCTATGCTCAATCCTTTTGTATATCAAAGGGCAATATGATTATTGTAAAAGGAAGCAAAGTTGGCTCACTTTATCCTTTATTTGTATCACAGAAAGAGCACTTCTTAGCTATTATTGAATAGCCTATGGCTTGTATTTGGCATGGTCGTTTGGGCCATATGTCTCCTAGTGGAATGGAAAATCTTTCTTGTTCTGGCTACTTAACTGTTATCTTTCTCTGATTTTTCATTTTGTGAGCATTTTCAATATGGAAAGCAAACCAAAAATGTGCATAGAACGCACACTGACTCTTCAATTTAGCCTTTAGATCTCTTTCATACAGATGTGTGTGATCCTATGCCCACTAGGTCCCTAGGTGGTTCTCTTTACTTTGTCACTTTCATAGATGATGCCACTAGAAAAGTCTGGGTATATCCTATCAAATCAAAGGATGAGGTATTCCCTACTTTCAAAAAATGACTTGCTTTTTTTGAGACTGGAAAAGGAATTAAGCTTAAGGCTTTACATTCAGATAATGGGGGTGAGTATACCTCACATGAATTCAGCCTTTTCTATCAGTCTAGAGAGATTCATAGAGAGTTTACAATTCCTTATACTCGAGTACAAAATGGTGTCGTTGAAAGGATGAATAGAACTATTCAAGATAGAGTAGTTTCTATGTTACATCACGCAAAGCTCTCACAAGGCTTTTCGACAGAAGCAGTATTGATTGCAATTCATGTGATAAACTTTTCACCTAGTACTACCAAAGGTCTGAAAGTGGCACAAGAGTTATGGATAGGGAAACCACCATATTATGATCATCTTCGAGTTTTTGGGTGTGAAGCATATGTTCATATACCCGAGTCTTAGACAAAAGTTGGACCATAAGTCAAAGAAATGCATTTTTCTTGGATGGTTGAGAAGGACAATTCGGATATCACTTATGGGATCCTAAAACACAGTTAGTGATCAGAAGTAGTCTTTGAGGATACTAGTCCTCCAATTAGCATGCATAAAAATGTTGCACATAGGGACATTCAGGAGAATGTCCAATCAGATCAATCTGCACATGTTCCTGTTCAGCAACCATTGAGATGCTCTACATGTGTCTCACATCCACCTGATAGATGTGTTCTAGGTTTAGATTTTTTAATGCTAACAGATGCTAGTGAGCCTTTTTGCTACAAAGAGGCTATGCAGACAGAGGATCATGTCAAGTGGGAGCATGCCATGAAGAGTGAGCTAGATTCTATTCACAAAAATGGTACTTGGGATTTAGCACCTTTGTCAAAGGGTAGGAAAGCTTTACTGTGTAAATGGGTATATAAGCTGAAATTCGCATCAGATAGTGCTTCTCCAAAGTATAAAGCACGACTTGTTGCAAAGGGTTTTAAGCAACAATATGGTGTTAATTTTGAGGAAATCTTCTCTCTAGTGGTCAAGATGACTACTTTGTGCATGTTGCTTGGATTCGTTGCAATGGAGGACTTCAAGCTAGTCCAAATGGATATGAAAACCAGTTTCTTGCATGGAGATCTTATAGATGATATCTATATGGAACAACCAGAGGGAATGTAGTTCCTCGCAAGGAAAGTCTAGTTTGTAAGCTCAAGAAGAGCTTGTACGGACTTAAACAGTCTAGGCAATGGTACCAAAAGTTTGATGCTTTTATGAAGTCCCAAGGCTATTCTCGAAGCAATGAGGATCATTGTCTCTACACAAAGAGATGCTCAGATGGAATCTTGATATGCTTGATACTTTTTGTCGATGATATGTTGATTGTTGGGAAGTCCTCCTATGACTTGTCAATTCTCAAAAGGAAGTTGATTCAGACATTTGACATGAAGGATTTGGGGGATGCCAAACATATTCTTGGCATGCACATTACTCGTGATAGGAGTAAACGATGCATATACTTGTCTCAAAGTGAGTACATATCCAAAGTACTTCACAAGTTCAATATGCATGGTGGAAAGTGTTGATATATTTAGATAGTGATGTGTGTGAACACTCTAGGATCGTCGGGGTAGTTTTTTCCCTCTTTAGGATGTTTTTTCCCCCAGCTTGTATATATGCCTATTGCCCTATTGGGCTACTTATCTTTGTACATTCTCTAGTAATACATTCAGTATTGTGTGTTGTGCTCCAAGCTTCTTCTTCTTCCTTGTGCTGTTCGCATGCTTTCAAAGACGTCTAACTCCTACAATTGGTATCAGAGCAGATCATCGCTTCATCTAGGGCATCGTCGACACTCATCCGGTTGCAGTCTCAAAATCGCACAAACTTTGGTGAGCATACTCAGCTTTGCTATGTGGTGCCGAAATCGCGATCTGAGCTCGTTTCGGCCTCCGAACACACTATCACAATGCTTGTGTAGGCTATTTCATCTTTTTATGCCAAAGGTATATACAAGTTTCTGTCTTCCAATATAAGCGTCTCGAAGTCTGCTACAGGTCTAGCGAAATTCGTCTGGGTAGTTCTGTTCAACTTTCTGAGATATAGTCAATTCTTTGCATCAAGGTATTTTCGTCATGGCCATGGCTGAAAGCAGTGATGTATTCCGTATGTTGGCTGTTGAGGATAAGTTGGATGGTACCAACTACCCGTTATACGCTTATATGATGCGACATGTGTTGGTTGCAAAAGGAATGTAGAACATTGTGCAGGGTGTCGAAAAACGTCCTATCACACCTGCAACTGTTACAATTGCAGGTACTGAAGCTGAAGCAAAAGGTGTCGAAGATGATGATATTGTACATATTCATGTTCATGATGTGGTTTCTGCTGCACCTATTGCAGAGCAGATTCGTTGGGATGGCAGAGATGCCCAGGCACATGCATTGATAGCTATGTTTGTCAAACATGCCATTATTCCTCACATTCTCTCTTGCAAAACAGCTAAGGATGCTTGGGATACACTTACCACATTGTACCAAGCTAGGAATGAGGCTCATGTTGCTTACCTCAGAAAACAGTTGGAGAGTGAGCACATGAATGAAGGTGATTCTATGGACAGTTTCCTAACGAAGATCAAAGACTTGAAGGAACAATTGATTTTTGTTGATGAGGTTATACCAGATAGCTCACTTGTGCAGACCGTTTTGAATGGTCTTCCTGATTCATATCAGAGTTTTGCTTCTACTCTTCGATTGATGATGAAAGGAAATCCGAATGCCTTATCATTTGAGGAGTTAGTCTCTGTTCTGTTGCAGGAAGATCAGTCCAGGTAGAACATGTCCATTATGCGAGTTGCAGATCAAGCTTTCCTGGCTAGTTAGAAGGGCAAAGGAAAATGGAGCTTTTCAACTAGTAAGCAAAAATCTGCTAATTCTGCATATTCGAAGAAGGACGATAAAGATGAGAAGAAATCAGAAAAGCAAAAATTGTTTTGTAAGTATTGTAAAGGGAATGATCATATCATAAAGAACTGTCCAAAACTGGCTGCTAAAGATGCAAAGAAGAAAGAGGTTGGAATGGTTGTTGCAAAGGCCTCTACGCCAAAAACAGAGTCTGCTAATCTTGTGCAGGAAGAAGAATGGGCGTTTACTATTGTTTGCAAATTTGACCCATCTTCTCATGAGCAGTGCATGTCTGTAGTAGACTCAAATGTTTGGTATTTTGACAATGGGGCAACCAAAAATATTACCTCGCAGCACAGTTTCTTCTCTTCACTTGAGCCTGCCACTACAAGGAATAATGTTGCATGCGCCAACAACTCCTCTTATCCTGTTATGGGAGTTGGTAAGATCATTTTGACTACTGTTAATGGTAGTTCTTTCACTTTGTCAAATGCTTTATTTGTGCCAGGGATCAAGAATAACCTGTTATTAGTTTCTACATTAGCCAAGATTGGCTTGGTTGTGAAATTTGTTGATGACAGGTGTACAGTACATGATCTGTCAAATGGCGATGTGATTATTGCTTCTGGCATTTTATGTCGTGGGTTGTATAAGCTCATAGACTATGAAAGATCAATAAATGATTTGGCATGTGCAGTAAATGATTCTCAGGCGATGTCAGATGCAAAGCTTTGGCATGCACGCTTTGGTCATCTAAATTTTGCTAGTTTGCTAAGACTCTTTGCCCAAACTTGAGGCACCTGGAAAACATGTTTATGAAGGTTGTATTTTGGGCAAAATGCAGCGTTCTTCATTTCCAAAAGATGGTTCAGTTCAGGCTACTCAAAATTGTAGCTTGTACATAGTGATGTCTGTGGTCCTATGTAGACACCTTCTTTTGGGAATTATCTTTACTTCGTGACTTTCATCGATGATTTTTCCAGGCATGCATGGGTATATCCATTGAAGGCAAAGTTTGAAGGTTCATGTGCTTCAAACAGTTTTTGGTTTTGGTTGAAAATCTATCAACATGTAAAATGGGCACCCTCCATTCTGATCGAGGGGGGAAATACATGTCTTCTGATTTTAATGCATTTCTGGCTGAACGTGGGATAAAACACCAGTGTATAGTGTCATATACACCTCAACAAAATGGAGTTGCTGAACGAAAGAACATGTCACTCATGGAGATGGCGAGGTGTATGGTCAAGAGTCAGGCTTTACCACATAGTTTCTGGCTTGAGGTTGTCATGTGTGCAGCATATGTACTAAACAGGTGTCCCACTAAAGCACTGCAGTCTATCACTCCATATGAGGCTTGGCATGACCGCAAGCCATCTGTTGCTCATCTGCGTGTTTTTGGTTGTTTGGCATATGCATTAGTGCCTGAACAACATCGCAGAAAATTGGATGATAAAGTAGTAAAATGTATTTTTGTTGGATAGAGTTCTGAAAGTAAAGGTTATCGTCTGTATCATCCATAGACTAAATGCATTCTGGTTAGCCGTGATGTTTTTGTGGAGGATGCTATTTATCCATTGCTTTCATGTACTAAGGAGACATCTGTTAGCTCCAAAGACATGTATGGTACTTTGCTACCTCTTTTTACAGGTGGACAGTCTAGTGGTGGTCCTAATGAGGCAACTTCTCAGCCTTTGTAGGTTTCATATGATGATGCAGATCATTCCATTTCTGATGCAAATTTACATGATGCACTTATTGATGAGAGAGCTGATATTGAGGAGGCAAGAACTATGCCAAAATGGCTGGTGTAGACCTTGCATGATAGCACATTAGATGCACCTTTGTCATATCATACTCGATCAGGCTCTCATAGTGCCTCTTTTGCATTAGATTGCTATGATATGCTTGCATCTAGTCTATGTGATGAGAGTGAGCCTGTTTCATTTGATGAAGCACAAAATTCAAAAAATTTGATGGCTGTTATGCAATCTGAATATGATGCAATAATGAAGAATGGTACTTGGTCTTTATGTGACTTGCCTCCTGGCAAGAAGGCCATTGGCACTAAGTTGGTATACAAGCTGAAGCGTAAACCTGATGGTACAGTTGACATGTATAAGGCTTGGCTTGTTGCAAAGGGTTATTTAGAGGAAAGAGGCATTGATTCTGATTAAACCTTTGCACCTACATGCCGTATGACTACTGTTCGGAGCATCTGTGCACTTGTAGCCCATCATTGTTGGAATGTACATCAGTTGGACATTAAAACAGCATTTTTGAATGGTGAATTGCATGAAGAAGTGTATGCTTTTTAGGCCCGTGGATTTGTGCAAAAAGGGCATGAAATCTAGGTGTGCAGGTTAAAGAAGGCATTATATGGTTTAAAGCAAGCACCACGTGCTTGATATGAGAAGATACATGCCTATCTCATTGCACATGGTTTTGAGAACAATCCAACTAAAAGCACCTTATATGTTAAGTGTGCTAATGATGTGCTTCTAATCATTGTTGTCTATGTTGACGACATGCTGCTCACTAGTCCTATTGAGAAGCATATTGCTGATTTTAAGGCTGATTTGCATGCCTCATTTGAGATGTCTGATTTGGGTCATTTGCATCATTATTTGGGCATTCAGTTTATGCACGTTGATGGTGGAATGGCTTTGTGTCAAACGAAATATATTGACACATTATTGCAGTGTTTTGGCCTTCAAGACTGTAAGCCTATTGTCACTCCTATGGAGACAGGTTTACGATTGAGTCTTCATGATGCTGGAGATGCATTTGATGTTATTCTCTATCAGCAGGCTATTGGATGCTTGATTTACTTATGCATTACTTGGCCTTAAGTTTGTTGTCTCACAGATGAGCAGGTTTATGCATTGCCCAGGAGTCAAGCATTGGCAGGCGGTTAAGCATATCTTTTGCTACTTGAGTGGTACACGGCTACTTGGGTTGTTTTATCCCAAGGGGAGATCACAACCGCCAGATTTGCATGCTTTTTGTGACTCTGATTGGGCTGGTTGCTATGACACTCGTGTGTCCACTAGTGGCTTTTGCTTCATGCTTGGTAGCTCATGTATATCTTGGTTGAGCAAGAAGCAGCCTACTGTGGCCACTTCCAGTTGTGAGGCTGAGTATAGGGAAGCTTTTAGAGTGACTGTAGAGTGTGTGTGGCTCAGACACCTTATGGCTGATTTGGATGTTGGTTAGTCTTCTACCACCACCATCTTCACTGACAGTCAGAGCGCATTGGCAGTTGCGAGGAACCATGTGTTCCATGCTCGCACTAAGCACATTGAGGTGCATTATCATTATGTCAGGGAGAGGTTCTCTACTCGGGAGATCAGCTTGGCATATGTGCCCACACAGGAGAACATTGCAAACCTTTTCACGGAGGCTCTCCCTAGGGAGCTTTTGGTAAAGCTTTGGGCTTACTTCCTTTTGTGGAGTGATTTCCACATAGCTTGGCACTTCCTTATACATGAGTGCCAGCTACTTGTTCACTGCATCACTCTCAGGGGGGATTTGTTGATATATTTAGGTAGTGATGTGTGTGAACACTCTAGGACCGTCGAGGCACTTTTTTCCCTCTTTAGGAGGTTTTTTTTCCCCGGCTTGTATATATGCCTATTGCACTAATGGGCTACTTATCTTTGTACATTCTCTAGTAACATATTCAATATTGTGTGTTGTGCTCCAAGCTTCTTCTTCTTCCTTGTGCTCTTCATGTGCTTCCGTAGACATCGAACTCCAACAGAAAGGCATTGAGTAAACCTTTACCCACATATGTGAAATTGAGCAAGGATGATTGCCCCAAATCAGATGAGGAAAAGGAATTCATGAACAAAATTCCCTATCAGTCTATTGTTGGTATCCTCATGTATGCTATGGTAGCTACGAGACCAGACATTGCATTTTGCAGTGGGAGTTGTGAGCAGATATATGTCTAATCCTCGCAAGAAACATTGGGAAGTAGTCAAGATGATTTTGAGATATCTAAGTGGCACTAAGGACAAGTGTCTATGCTTAGGTAGAGGGAAATCATCCATTATTGGTTACACTGATTCTAACTATGCTGGTTGTGTAGACAATCATAAGTCTACATTAGGGTACATTTTTCATTTTGCTAGAGGTGCTATCTCTTGGAGATTTTGTCTTCAAGAATGTACAGTTGTTTCCACCACAGAAGTAGAGTATGTTGTAGCAAGTGAGGCATGTAAGGAATCATTGTGTCTTGCTTATGATATGGGTTTACCTCAGGATATACCTCATTTGCTTACTGACAGTTAGAGTGACATTGCTTTGGCTAAGAATCCAATCTATCATGCAAAGACCAAGCACATTGAGGTGGGGTATCACTTCATTAGAGATGGCTTAGCCACTGAGCGCATTATTCTTGAGAAGGTTCATAGTCAAGATAATGCTGCAGATGCTTTGACTAAAATTCTACCACAAGATAGCTTTCAACATTGTTGTCACTTGATGGGAGTTACTTGATTCATGATCTTACACAATCACTTGTATACTGTGTAACATGCCCATCAGGTGGGAGGTATAGTTTGTATACTCAAGTATTCTTTATCATTCTTTATTTTTCTCCCATAGTCACTTTGGCCATATTCGCCTTTAGTGGGAGATTGTTACTGTTAGTGTCCATTTGAAAGGCCAAATGGCCATCGAAAAATTCTTTGTATATGTTCTTTAATAAAACATATAGTGGCATGGTTAGCTGCATACTGTAGGTTCGACTGCATTTGTAAGACCTAAGAAGTATGTCTTTGTGCTCCCTGTGTATTGTGTTTTTCTACTTATTTTCCAACCTCTGTGTGGAGTATCGTGTGCGGCCCTAGGAGCTCAATTTTCTACTCCAAGGATATCATTGTGGAGCTCTCAAGAAGGAGAGTGGAGTGTGGTGCATCACCATTGAATTACTTCATCTTTTACATTAGGCTTGAGATTTGAAAGAACATCGCAAACACAATGATCTAAGGGGATTTCTTAGTAATTGATTCACGTGTGAAGTGATTTTTGGCATTTGGTAGATGATGATTAGTAAACAATGGTGGCAAAACCATGTCATCACTCCATGTTATGTGATTGCCAAGCTTTATCAAAGTCAATAAATTGTAGTTGAAGATCTCATATTGTGTAGGTCAGAGTGTTCTAAGGCATAAAACGTGTCAATTCGGGATTTTGTTTTGAGTGACCCCAACATGCAATCAAATCTTGGAATGTACCTAAATGATCTTCTTTTTAATTTGTTTTAAAAAAGGTAAGTTCAATCCTATGATCTACATATCTCAAAGCTTGAAATGATTTAAAGTGCATTTTTTAGCAAAATGTCATGATTAATTTAGTTAATGATACAATTTTTTTTATGAGTCTACTTATTTATTTTTATAAATAAGAACCATCTTTTAAGAAGATTCTAAAGATATTCGTGGATACATCAAAGAAAATAACATAAGTCAAGCACAAATATAAATTGAGAATTTCTAGGAAAAAAGATGTATGAAGTAGTTAATTTCATAATGATCATACGCATTTTTCAAAATAAAAACTAGATTCTTATCACGATCAATGAGATTCTTCAATCAACAAGCTCTTTAATGAATTTCTTTGTCCTTCATGTCCAACTTGAAATAGAAAGAGATTATGTCATATAAAAATACACAATGCATAATTTTGGTATTTAAATACATTAAAAATCACCTTCTTATGGTGTATTTGCGTGATTGTCAATGAAGTCTCTAAATAGAGCATTCCATAGCCTAAACCTCTTCATGATGTCTTGGATTTCCTCAATGGTATGGTTCTTGATTGTTATTTGGGTAAGGATCTTCTTCTTTCATGGGCTCACTTTCTCCTTGCAATTGTACAAAGTTATGTAGAAGGCAAGATGCACTTACAACCATACGACCTAAAGATAAATCTATGTTCAAGTTTTGGAGGATACAACATCGAGATTTCAAAATACCAAATGCATTTTCAAGTTTATCTTTATCCTTTGAATGATGTTTGTCAAATGCAATCCTCTCTCTGACTTGTAAACCTAATCTTACATGAAAAACTTTTATTAGAATTATTGTAGCCTTATAAGCTGAATCACCTAAAATATAAGGTCTAGCAAGTTCTCCAAACAGTTCAATATGAGGCTCAAATAAAATGCTTCTATCCTTAGGTTAACGATATAAAGTAGACTATTTGAAATGGGTAGAGTCATGTAATCCACCAGGGGCATTTACTACAATACTCCAAACTATTTTCTTAGAATCCACAATACCTTGTAGAATAATGCTTGGGAATCCATGCAACACAACATTCTTATGTAGGTTTTCTACGTAACCTAATATGTGTGCCATCTATCGCACCTACAATCAGTGGTAAACTAGTGAGATCTTTAAAATGTGTGCAACACAACATTCTTTTGTAGGTTTCCTATGTAACTTAATATGTGTGCCATCTATTGCACCTACAATCGGTGGTAAACTAGTGAGATCTTTAAAATCATTAATTATAATTTGCAATCTTTCTCTTGATGGAGGATAAATTCCAAATTTATGAACCATAATTTTACTAGTTAGTATCCTATAGACTATGAAAGTATATTTTCTAATTGTAGAGGCACCAACCCCAAATAATTATGACATTGCTTTAGGAGATTGGCCATGACCAATACTCCATAGAACACATGCCAATGCAAGTTCTAGATGTTGAGATATCAAGCTCAACATGTGATGATTGAGGATGACAAGTAGCTCTTTTTCGGTTCTCTGACATGTATAGTGGTCACGTCGGTATATGTTAGGGATATTTCATTGAGCTTTATTAGATTTATCTACCGAGAGTGATGGCACATTTCTTACTTGCTATCTCACTCATTCAGAGACATTAGATTTTTCCTTATGTAATGATCTTTATATATTGCACTTGTTGTACTCTTGTTTTTAGGTCATTCTTGTACATTCCTTTTTATGTAATAGAAGAAGAAGAAGAAGAAGATCATTCTTCCTTGCCTCAATTTGTGTGTGAGCTTCTCCTTGAGAGAGAGAGTGTGTGTGAGCTCTCTTCCTTATCTCCTTCCTCGTGACATGGTATTAGAGCCAGCGTGGCTGTAGAGAGCTCATGGAGAAGGCAACGGTGAAGAGTACGCGGCAAGGCGTGGAGAAAATGCGATTCACAAAGGACCTCCATTTGCTATGAAAATCGGCATGAAAGTAGAAGACCCCAAAATATATTGGAGAGTTATCCCTTTCGGGTCTCTTTTTTTGTAAGATCAAAGTTTTGGAGCCATCTCGACCTCTGTTTCAAACCTGTAAGGTGGGGCCCACAGAAAAACCAGATCAATTTTAGAAACTATAACTTTTGTTGTGTTCGACAACACTCATATATTCCAGATCTAGAATTTCAAGCGATTCTGTGTACTGTTGATACACAAAAACTGTGTTTTTCTGAGATCGAACTGTCACATCATAGTGCGACAATGTTCAAGTAGAAGTGCTACTTGTAGTGTTTTGCAGTGTTGAGAATTGCTGCAGAAATCGCAAACACAGATGGAATGAGTCAGCTTATGAGCGATAAGCTAAACAAGAACAATTTCCATGCTTGGAGATTCAGAATGAAGAATTTCTTGATGGGAAAAGGCTAGTGGAAGTACATCAAAGGAGAGAATTTGTGCGGCCAAAGAGGCCGCACAAATTCCCAAAGAAATGATTCAAGTAATGACAGTAAAGGATGCTGGAATTGTGGTAAACCTCGACACTTTGAACGTGATTGCAAGGTGAAGAATCAAAATAGTAGAAGGCAGCAAAATAACTATGCGTCCGCAAGTGCAAATAATTCTGAGAAGCTGTTCATGGTTCAACATCACATGATGAATACGATGTGTGCTAGTGTTTCAAAATTGAATGATAGTGTCTGGTATGTTGATTCACGTGCTTCAAATCACATGATGAGTCATGTAGAATGAGTTAGTAGTTTGCAAAAATTGCCAGTTCCTAGATATGTTGAAACTGGTGATGATACATCGCATCCTATCAAGCGTACAGGAAACATAGCATTTTCTATGGAGGATGGGAAGGTAAAACATCTTGCTGATGTGTTGCATGTTCTAAACATAACAAAGAATCTGGTTTCTGTTGGACAAATGGTTGACCAAGGATTATAAGTCAGGTTCAATGCTGATGGGTTATATGTAGAAGAATACAAATAGGATGGATGATTAATCACCAAAGGAAACAAAGTGGGTAGGATGTTCACCTTAAATGTGAAAATTCTTGAAATGAATGCAGCCATGTTTACAAAAGGTGGAGGAGTTATTGCTGATATAGAGATCTAGCACAAACAAATTGGACACACAAATCTGCAAAGGCTAAAGCTGATGCAGTCAAAGGAGATCATTCATGGACTACCAAATTTCAAGGTTTCAAAGATGCAAAAGGTATGTGCAACATGTCAATTTGGCAAACAATCAAGATCATCGTTTCCACATGACAAGCATGTTAATGAGAATGTGTTAGAAATAGTACATATAGATGTTTGGGGTCCTGCAAAGACCACATCTATGGGCGGTTGCAGGTTTTATGTTACTTTCATTGATGACCATACACAGAAAGTGTGGGTATATTTCATGAAAGAGAAGAGTGAGGTTTTTAATCACTTCTAGAATTTTAAAGCTATGGTGGAAAAGCAGGCAGGGAAGTATATTCAGATCTTAATGGAGGAGGTGAATACATGTCAAATGAGTTCAACAATTTTCTTAAAATTCATGGAATTTGATGTTAGTTTTCATGTAGGTACACACCACAACTGAAGGGTGTTGCTGAATGCAAGAATAGACATATTGCAGAAATAACAAGAGCCTTGATGGTGGAAAAGAATATGCCTCATTGTTATTGGGTAGAAGATGTGCATATGGTTGTACACATCATGAATAGAACTCCAATTATTGTTGTACATCAAGTTACACCTGAAGAGAAGTCTACAAGTAAAAAGCCAAACTTATCATATATGAAAGTTTTTGGTTGTATTGCATATGTACATGTTCCATATGAGTTGAGGATGAAGCTTGATCTGAAAGCAGAAAAATGTGTCTTCATTGGATACTCCCTTGAGCAAAATGGGTACAAATGTTATAACCCATTCACATGACAGGTGAAGGTGAGCAGAGATGTGGTATTTGATGAAATTTCAAGCTTCTATGCAGATGCCAAAGAAGGACTAAATCTTGAACCAAATGACAAAGAAAATGTTGAAAAATCTGTTGGTGCAAACAAGCCTTAACACTTGGCTTTGTTGTGTGCCTTGAAGACTCAACATAAAGCTTGGACTATTGGAACCTTGGAAGATTAAAAGATTGGACCCTTGGATGATACATTCACAAGAATCAATAACCATATGAACCTAGTTTTATTAATTCTTACCTTTTATCTCATGTAAAAAGTCTATGTGACTTTATCAACAATGTAATCACACCTACTAGACTAGAGTCGTGGAAAAAGCAGATGATCTAGTTGAGGGAATATCTCCCTAAGTCTAGTGGAGAGAATCAAGGGAGCTTTAATTTGAATTCAAATTCAAATTCACTCAAAAACTCCTATAAAAGTCAATGTAAAAGTCGCGGGTCTTGTTACACTCTTCCCGAGGCTAATCCAAGCAAATTTGTGAGTGTGTGAGAGCCACTACCTAGCCTACACCTCTGAGTACCATTGGGCATCACTCTACATGCCAATGGGAATGTACATTTGATAGTATCAATACATATACTCATAGTTCTTTACTCTGTGTTTTCTCTGAGTGACTACCTCCAAGTCTGTCAACTTCAACAAAGCATATCTCAAGATCTACTGAATCAAATTTGATGATCAAGGGCTCATTGGAACCAGCTCAAAGCATTCTACAACACTACAAAATTTCAAGTCATTCTATTCAGCCAATTGGGAGAAATCACTGTCGAAGTGATCACTGGTATATTTCTGTGTTGTTCCTAAAAAGTCGGGGGTGTCCCTGATTTTGCTAAACATCATGCTCAGTGTATAGTTTGTTATTTGGAGTGATTTAACTTGCTAATGGTAGCTTGTTAAGTTAATTTAATACTCCCAGAAGGAATTAAACCAATTGCAAGTGTGCTGGACACACTGAGCTTAGAACTGAGCAGGTATCAATACAGGAATAGAAAGTTTTTTTTTGGAGTTGTGAAGGTTCAAAATCATCTGTTTTGATTTGGTCATTACTCAATCAGTTTGTAAAGCACATATATAGTTTCTTGGTGTCATTTGGAAGCTCAAGGAGTCTCCTAACCATATCTGAAGAGAAAAGAGGGCAGGTGTGAAGCAGGTCTAGCAGCACCAACTTGATCTTCTGATTGTACCCAGCCATCACATCCAACAGTGGTATCAGAGCTTTCAAGGTAATCATGGGTGATGGTTTCCCTTCCTTCATTGACAAATTGGATAGGAATAACTACCAGGCATGGTCATTAAGAATGAAGACTTATCTACAAGGGAGAAGCTTGTATGGATACATATCAGGAGATGAGGAGTTGCCCTCATTCAAAACCAGAGGCCTACCTACAAAGGATGAGCATGAGAGACTAAATCAATGGTGTGCTAAAGATGCTTTGGCAAGGTCATACCTTCTAAACTCTATCTCTGATTTTCTTCTACCTCATGTTAGGAACTGTAAAACTTCCCAAGAGACTTGGGAAACCTTGTCAACATATTTTTCATCAAGCACAAGAGCCAGAAAAAATCAGCTATGGATTGAGTTTACAACTCTTAGGAAGCAATCAAAACAATGTGTCTCAGATTTTGTCACCAAAGTCAAAGACATTGCAGATCAACTTGCAAGTGTTGGAGAAGAAATTGAAGAAGAGCAAATAGTCAGACAAGTGATCAATGGACTCAAAGCAGATGACAAGTGGGAGAGCTTTACCACTGCAATGGACTTGTACATGGACATCCAAGCACCTGATCTAACAACTTTGATTGGACAACTATTCACACATGAAGCAAAGATCACAAAGAATGGAGAGCAATCAAAAGGTAACAATTCCTCTGCCCTATATACAGATAAGAAGTCTAAAGACAAGGGTAAAAGTAAAAAAGTTGATGAAGAAGGATCCACCTCCCAAGCAAACTATGCAGGGAGAGGTAGATCATCTAGAGGTAGGGGCAGAGGAGGTAAGTCAGGTAGGGGGAGACCCTATAATCAATCTCCATGCAATATTTGTGGCTTGTCTAACCATACTACAGATGAATGCTACAAGAACTACAAGAATCAAAGAGGAAGAGGTCACCAAAGAGGAGGATACTCTCAAGGAAGAGGCAGATTCAATCAATCTCAAGGCTACCATGGTTACAACAATAATTACAACAATAACTACAACAATAGCTACAATCACAATGGCAATTATCAAGGAGGATACAGGAACATAAAGGATTACAACAATTATGCAGAGGATCAAGATGATTCCTTGTTGATTATGAACATGACATCTAAATCAGGTATCAATGATGATCATTTGTTCTATATTGACTCAGGTTGCTCTAACCATGTAGCTGGGAATGTTGCCTTACTCTCTGATTTGGAAGAACCTAAAGGCAAGCACCAAGTGCAGACAGGTGATGACACTAAACATTCAGTGGTTAAAGTAGGTAATGTCAAAACAAGTGATGGTAATCAGAATTTGCTAAGCAGAGTATTGTATGTTCCAACAATCACCAAGAATCTGATGAGTGTAGGTCAGATTGTTGAAAAAGGTCTACAGGTCAGGTTCACTCAACATGGTGCATATGTGGAGGATCCAAGACATGGATTCAGAAGGATAGCCAAGGGAGAGAAATCAGGTAGACTATTTACCTTTGAACTTGAGGATACTAAGAATATTGCATTGTACAATTACAAGGACGAAACCCTATCAGAATTGGAGATGTGGCACAAGAGATTAGGTCACATTGGAGAAAGGACCATAAAGCAAATGAGTAGGGATCAATGTGTGCTTGGGATACCTAATGTATCCAAGCAACACATGATATACAAATGTGGGGCTTGTCAGTTTGGTAAGTCACACAGATTGCCATATACAAAAAAGGGTTTTATGCATGAAGACTACTTGGAATTGGTGCATACAGATGTTTGGGGACCAAGCAAGGAGCCATCCATATCTGGATCAAGGTACTATGTATCTTTTATAGATGATTATAGCAGATGGACTGTTTTGTACTTCATGAAACATAAAGATGAAGTATTTAATTGCTTCAAAAGGTATCTTGCATTAGTTGAGAATCAAACAGGTAGACATTTGAAGAGGTTAAGGTCTGATGGTGGTGGAGAATACTTCTCCAATGACTTTGAAGACTTCTTGCAGGAAAGAGGCATCAAGAGGGAGATTACCACAAGGTACTCACCTGAACAAAATGGGGTAGCTGAAAGAAGGAATAGACTCATTGTGGAGACAGCTAGGTCTATGCTTAATGAAAAAAAATTACCAAATTATCTTTGGGCAGAGAGTGTATCTACTGCCACATACTTAATCAACAGGTTGCCATCAAAGACACTTGATGGAATGACACCCTATGAGGCTTGGCATGGTAAGAGACCTTCTCTGGATCATTGCAAGATCTTTGGGTGTGTTGCATATGTGCATATTCCCTCACAGGTAAGGGGAAAGCTAGACCCTAAGGCTGAAAAGTGTATCTTTATTGGTTATGATTTGAATCAGAAAGGATACAGGTTCTACAACCCCTCAAACAAAGGCTTCAAGGTAAGCAGAGATGTAATCTTTGATGAAAATGATTCATGGTATGATAATGAGTGCAGGAAAGTTAGCCTACCTTATGATATGGAAGAAGACTTTCCAAAGCTTGTCAGACAAGAACCAACTCAGAATGAGGATACAAGTTCAGATGATGAAGACACCATCAACATTGAAGAATTCAAAGCTTGGAAATCCAAAGGGAAGATGAAGATGAAGCAACTTGAAGACAATCCAGAATCCTCAACTCAAGCTATGAGGAGATCTTCAAGGGAAAAGAAGAAACCTATTAGGTATGGATATGATACTTCACTTGTAACCAAGCACTCTGTATATCTTGCAAAGGATATCTTAAGTGAAGAACCAGGTACATTTGAGGAAGCTATTACTAAACCAGAATGGAAGGAAGCAATGGATGAGGAAATGGAGGCTCTCAAGGAGAGTGATACTTGGGACTTGGTACCCAAGAAGGACTCCATGAAGGTGATAGGATCCAGATGGATCTACAAACTCAAGAGGAACTCAGATGGTACAATAAGCAGGTACAAAGCTAGGTTGGTAGCCAAGGGTTTTGCACAAACCCAAGGCATTGATTATGAGGAGACATTTTCTCCTGTGGCCAAGATGCCAACTATCAGAATTATGGTGAGTGTAGCTGCATCCAAGAATTGGAACATGTACCAATTGGATGTAAAGAATGCATTCTTGAATGGATGGATATCTGAAGAGGTCTACATGTCACAACCACCTGGCTATGAGGATCCCAATAAGGTAAATCATGTTTGCAAATTGAAGAAAGCTCTGTATGGATTGAAGCAGGCACCTAGAGCATGGAACTATAGGTTGACAACCTATCTCTTGGATCAAGGATTTGTGATGAGTAAAGCAGATACTTCATTGTTTATAAAGAAGAACAATTCAGAGGTAATATACTTGTGTGTCTATGTTGATGACATCATTATTACAGGAAATGATGTTCAAGGAATTAGACACATCAAAGGTCAAATGATGAAGGAATTCAAGATCAATGATCTTGGATTATTGAAGTACTTCCTAGGGCTTGAATTGGTCTACACAAATTCAGGTATATTCATTACTCAGAAGAAGTACATTCAGGACATGGTCAAGAAGTTTAATTTGCAGGAAGCTAAAGTCTCAAACATTCCTATGGAGGTCAACCACAAACTCAGTGCACATGAAGGAGAAGAACTCAAGGATATTACAGGTTACCAAAGTTTGGTAGGTAGTCTCAATTATGCTACCTTAACTAGGATTGATATCTCATATGGTGTTAGTGTACTTAGCCAATTTATGCATAAGCCAAGAGTACCACATTTGGAGGCAGCCAAGAAGATAGTAAAGTACCTAAAGGGAACACAAAATCATGGTTTGTATTATCCATATTCATCAGACATTGACATCAAGGTATACTCAGATGCAGATTGGGCAGGTTGCAAGGATGACAGGAGAAGTACATCTGGTTACATATGCTTTGCAGGTGATAAACCAATTTCTTGGTCATCCAAGAAACAACCCACAGTGGCTCTATCATCTACTGAGGCAGAATACAGAGGGCTAGCCAATGCTACTCAAGAAGCAATATGGTTGAAGTTACTCTATTCAGAATTGGGCCTATACACTAGGCCACCTATCATATTTGGTGATAATACAAGTTCACTCCATCTAGCTGCTAATCCTGTGTATCATGCTAGGACAAAACACATAGAGGTTCATTACCACTATGTGAGGGAGAAATTACTTAGCAAGGAAATCCAGTTATCATATGTGTCCACTAATATTCAATGTGCAGATTTGCTTACAAAAGCTTTGGATGGAAGCAAGCTATGCAGGTTTAAATCCATGATTGGATTGCAGGATATCATTGAAGACTCAAGATGAAGACTCAAGCAAGTGTTTGGCTTGAGGGGGAGCTGTTGGTGCAAACAAGCCTTAACACTTGGCTTTGTTGTGTGCCTTGAAGACTCAACATAAAGCTTGGACTATTGGAACCTTGGAAGATTAAAAGATTGGACCCTTGGATGATACATTCACAAGAATCAATAACCATATGAACCTAGTTTTATTAATTCTTACCTTTTATCTCATGTAAAAAGTCTATGTGACTTTATCAACAATGTAATCACACCTACTAGACTAGAGTCGTGGAAAAAGCAGATGATCTAGTTGAGGGAATATCTCCCTAAGTCTAGTGGAGAGAATCAAGGGAGCTTTAATTTGAATTCAAATTCAAATTCACTCAAAAACTCCTATAAAAGTCAATGTAAAAGTCGCGGGTCTTGTTACACTCTTCCCGAGGCTAATCCAAGCAAATTTGTGAGTGTGTGAGAGCTACTACCTAGCCTACACCTCTGAGTACCATTGGGCATCACTCTACATGCCAATGGGAATGTACATTTGATAGTATCAATACATATAATCATAGTTCTTTACTCTGTGTTTTCTCTGAGTGACTACCTCCAAGTCTGTCAACTTCAACAAAGCATATCTCAAGATCTACTGAATCAAATTTGATGATCAAGGGCTCATTGGAACCAGCTCAAAGCATTCTACAACACTACAAAATTTCAAGTCATTCTATTCAGCCAATTGGGAGAAATCACTGTCGAAGTGATCACTGGTATATTTCTGTGTTGTTCCTAAAAAGTCGGGGGTGTCCCTGATTTTGCTAAACATCATGCTCAGTGTATAGTTTGTTATTTGGAGTGATTTAACTTGCTAATGGTAGCTTGTTAAGTTAATTTAATACTCCCAGAAGGAATTAAACCAATTGCAAGTGTGCTGGACACACTGAGCTTAGAACTGAGCAGGTATCAATACAGGAATAGAAAGTTTTTTTTTGGAGTTGTGAAGGTTCAAAATCATCTGTTTTGATTTGGTCATTACTCAATCAGTTTGTAAAGCACATATATAGTTTCTTGGTGTCATTTGGAAGCTCAAGGAGTCTCCTAACCATATCTGAAGAGAAAAGAGGGCAGGTGTGAAGCAGGTCTAGCAGCACCAACTTGATCTTCTGATTGTACCCAGCCATCACATCCAACAAAATCAAGTGCAGAATCTCAAGTTTTGAGTGGACCGGATGCATTACCAAGCAATAGTTCCAACTCAAATCCATGGAGTGGAAGATTGCATGGAAATTTCAGTCTGGCAAATTCATCAAATACATCCAAGAAAGGTAAAGACAAGCTTTCTGCTAGTAGTAAAAAATGTGAAAGTTTTGAAGATGTTGATGGAGATTCAAGTGGTTCAAATAAGAGTCTTGATGAGGAGCTTGGATTGCCCTCTGTGAAGACTCCAGGAGTAAGAAGGGCACATGCAGATGATACAAGGAGAAGTGAGCCAGGACCAAGAAGATCTGGGAGGATGCAGAATTTAGTGCAACGATTGACGTTGTCGTAGAGATATTCATCTCTACTATTATGTCTTGATTAATCTTTTGGTCCAAATTAAAGGATGAAAGACTGATGAATATTATCCACATTCCGAGCATTTTTCATTAATAGATTTAATGAGCTTAATTCTTTGGAGTCCATCTTTTGCACCCCTCGAGAGATTTAGGGGGGGCTTCTATATCGGAGGTGAAGGCACAAGAAAAGGGCATGCATGCCATCTGAGGGGGTCATTCGGGAATGCATAATCGCAAGAATGTGGGGGTGTTCTGATATGCTTTGAGTCCAAATGATGGGACGAAGTGGAAACAACGAACAATATTTGAGGCATCAAGAAGTACACATTTACCGAGGAAATTCATTTCTTGAAATGTATGGATGTGTGAGCAGGTAGAATTCATGGAGATGATCACGATATGAAAGACAGTTGGAGTAAGGGAAAAAGGCAAGTGATTCCAATAGATTGATAGGTGTAAGTAGATTATTTCAGGAATGCGCATGCTTGTAGAAAGCAACAGATGAATCATTCAAAACCAATAAGTGGAATGGGGAAAAAGAGGCAACAGATCGAAACAAGTCTGAAGGTATGGCAAGGAGTGCATGTAAAGCAAAGAAGAAAATACGTGTGTGTGGGAAAAGGAGGGCGTTGTGTATGAGAAGTAGAAAAACTACAAGTTTTGCATGGCAAACAACTCATCGGATTATTTGCATGGCAGTCAAAAACGGGTGGACGACGGGAGAGAAAAAGGAGGCCAATTGATCGTCCATATGGGGTGGAAATAAAAGCACGCAGAGCTTCGGAAAGAAGAGAGGAATGTGGATCGTCAGGATATCCATCTTCGGAGATTGAAGTCTCATCTGAGCTACAATAAGAAAAGGTTGCTACGCATCAGTGGGGAGAGGCCAACGCATGAAGAAGGAGTTTTTGGCAATTGTCTGGCATGAGTATCAAGGCTTTAGACCGTACAACTGTCATTTGCAATCTCCAGCAGCGTTGCTCAACACAAATCGATATCTCCAACAATCTATGATCGATGGCGGCAGCGATGGTTTGCATGCATTCTTTAATTCTACAGCATATAGATATCTAAACTATTGTGTTTGAATTCCAACGGATTTGTTACGAATAGTTCTGCGCTATTTCGATTGTAAATCATATTTATTGACTAAGTCTATTTGAACGTTCATGCGTCAGTCTTAATGCGCTTCTGACACCTATAGTTAATAATAGAAGTATGTGTTCTGACCAAACTGTTGAGCCTTTTGCAGAGATTATTTCTTCAACCTTTTGCCGCTAACTCTTATGTCATTTGATGGGGGTGTCTTTCTGATAGTAATGTTAACTTCTTGGCACAAGTTGTGGAGTTGTTTCCTGTTTGATTTGCTGCGCACTGACTTTGATAATGTTCACTGATCTGCTAAAGATTTGAATATGCGTGAGCTACATCTAATTGCTCCTGAATTCTAAAGTAAAGTTGATTATTTGCTGTGATACTTTCTCTATGCTTCTGCACTCTGATGTTCCAATACAACATTTCATGATAATTCGATGACTCCGATTAAGAGAGGCGAGATGCTGATTCTTAGGGGGGGAATGCTTGATAGCTTAGATGAGAAGAGATTCAATGGAGGCAAAGACCGCAACTTCATGACCTGCGATTCTGGGAAATGAAGAGCTCCTATCAAGATTATGAGATAGGAGGTACTTATTCTTCCACGGAAGAGAGGAAGACGCGCGCCTCTTCGATAGCCGTTTTTTAGTGTTGACCTTCATACCGCAGGACCTCATTAGAATTGTGATCTTTGTTAGCATCTATAAGCTTCGTCTCCCATGGTCTTGTAGGTTCCAGTCTTTAACCAGAACTATGGAGGTGAATTAACTTAAATGTTTTGCTTAACTACGATGTCGAACTGCACGTGATGGTGCATTTGCACTTCTCCTTTCAATAATTCTGACATGAAATCGCATACACACTTAAAGAGACCTTGCATACGAACTTTGTCAAAAGTTACCCTTCTTTGTTTATGACTTGTAAATATTTTATGATTATACGTGACATTGTGATCGCTTATGACTGATCATTTCCATCTCCAATAAACGACAGAAATATCTGTCAAATTTATTTCCAATAAAATCATGAAGGAAAAGCGTTTGCAGTGATCTAACGTTTCTTTTCAGTCATTCGAAGCGGATCTTCTGGTCGATTTGTGTGTAAATTAGATCGATCATATCAAATCTATTTACATATAATGATCAATTATGATGCAAACCTTTGCAAAAGAAATCTTCATGTTGACGCTGCCTCAAGAATATCGACCAAAAGAATTAAGAATCACGATGCACGAGTGAATGCTTGCATGATAGCAACGATCACTAGTTTCATTGATTACATTGGATTTACATTGCTAATGATTGGAAATTATCATACACAACATGACTGTCTAATTAAGTTCTATACAGGCAAATTAGGATAAACTATTTTTTTTATCGAATGAACTCTTACAAAGTGCAATAGAGCAAGTTCCAATAGGATTTAAAAATTCGCAATCCGAATGAACATACTTTTTTTATTAGAAAATTAAAGATCTGAAGTGACACTTAAGAAAGAATCTTACCTGCATATTATTTCCAAGACAAGTATATTATTTAGAAATTGATTCATTGTGATTTTGGTTGTTTAGATGACAAGCATTTTGATTTTGAACTCACTATGTTTGAAAGTCGATACTTATTCTTTGAGTTTTCACTAAACCTGAGCTTGCTCCAAGCACCCGGAGTGCGCCGTATTTTTGGCGGTCGCTCTGATCCACCGACCGTCGTTTTCGCTCCGACAACGTGTGACAATTATATGGCTCGTCATTGTGCCTACATGACCAAGGTAATACAAGATGTTGAACCGTCTTGTTTTGAAGATGCAATTGGAAATGCAGATTGGGGAAAAGCTATGGATGAGGAGATGGTTGCACTTTATGGGAATGATACGTGGAAGCTTGTTCCATTGCCGCAAGGAAAGAAATCCATAGGCTGCAAATGGGTTTACAAGGTAAAGCATAATGCTGATGGTAACATAAGTAGGTATAAAGCATGATTGGTAGCTAAAGGATATGCATAGTGTTGGTAGTAGCCAGAGGCACAGACAACGAGTAATTATGTGAAGGTGAATCACAACAAAGTAGTGGGGAGCCAAGTGGATTAATTTTTCAATGAATTATGTTTTATAATACTTTTCAAAACTCTCAACAGTGATTTACATCACTCTTGTACCATATGTAACACATAACAACCAGTTTTGTAATTCATAGCTCCATTTTGTGCAAGCTGAGGAGTTCTCAAGCTTGAGGAGCTTAGGTAGAATGATCCTACCAATTTTGACTATTTTTAGGCTTCGTTTAGACCTTCAAATAGCACCTAAAACCTATTTTTTAACTATGTCAGTCACTAGATGTGAAATCGGTCAAAGCTAGTCAAAAAACTATAAAGAGAGCTAGAGAGCTCATTTTTGAGGTTAGCTAGTGTAGACTTGTATGAGCTAGTGTGAGCTTGAGCTTGTAATTGAGATCTTGGGTAATAGAGTCTATTTTCCTACCTTCCATTGTGTTGGCAGTAGCCAGAGGCATAGACATCGAGGAAGCTTGTAAAGACAGTGTGTAACGAAGTAGCAGGGAGCCAGACAGATTATTTTTGAAACAAATACGTTTTATAAAAACTTTTCAAAAACTCCCAATAGTGATTTTCATCACTCTTGTACCATATATAACATAGAACAACCACTTTTGTAATTACTAGCTCCATTTTCTACAAACCGAGGAGTCCTCGAACTTGAGGAGCTTAGGTAGAATGAGCCTACCAATTTTGTCTATTTTTGGATCCCGTTTACCCTTTCAAATAGCATCTAGAACCTATTTTTTAACTATGCCGGTCACTAGATGTGAAACCGATCAAAACTATACTAAAAACGATAATATGTGGAGAGATGTCCAATGCAAGAGTTACCCTCACAAGCCAAGCAAGTGTCATTGTCTTTAGATGGCCTCTTGATCTCTAAACTACGCTCCTATGTATACTTGAAGGAACCCAGAACGCTAGAGCAATGTGTAAGAATTTGTATAGACATTGAGGACCACCTTGGAGACAAGTTGGAACTCTCAAAGGTCTATAAGGACTCAGATTGTTCATCTCTAGCATCCTCAAAACTGTCTAGCTCGATAGAAGGCCTAGCAGAAAAAGTGGCCCAGAAACTAGGAGTTTCTAGTAAACAGATGCCTAGGTTAACAACAAACAAGCATTGTTACACCTGTGGTGGTGATCATATGGCAAATGTGTGTCCCAATGCAACACAACTGCAAGCCAACCCTAGTGGCCAATACTGTACAATTGAGAGATGATACACGAATCACACGACTCAGGACTACCCATATATAAACAAGTAGTACGACAAAACTACCCGCAAGCATACCTGCAACTAGGTAGGTATCAAGGTCAATATAATGCTCTACCTCATTACTATAGGCCTCCTTAGAACTATCCTTATCAGGCTCAACAGAGACCTCAACCTGTTTTAGCTACAACCCCACCAGCCAATGTCATCTCAGTCAAATACGCTGGTGCAGAAGAGAACCTCAATAGGGTTTTAGTGCCTTCATCACCCCTAATCATAGAGAGTGACCCTAATTCTAACAGTTTTGACTCCAATCATGTAGATAGTCCACCCACATATTATACAGAGTCACCAAAACATGTGGAAACATACCAGTACGATAGTCCACCATTGGAACCAAATTGGGAGCCCGATTATGCTAATGTGATGTATGCCAACCCTAATCTGCGGCCCCAATTGAGACAGCCAAGACCACAAGGCCCTAAAGGACCATGCTTTAGGTGCCAAGGAGATCATTTCATAAAGGATTGTCCACATCCTTCTATAGCAGGATAGTCACCATACTATAACATAGAAGGCTTTTGTGCCGAGTGTGGTAAAGAGCATGTCATCAAAGATTGTCCCAAGAACCTTGCTAATGCTTCGAAAGTGACACCCATCAATGTGATAGGTGTTGTACATAATGCGGATGGATCCAACCCTACATACGTGCCTATCCAAACGATAACAAGATCCTAGGTGCTCTTACAAAATCAACAGCCTTATCCTGAGAAAATAGTTGAAACTAGCAAAGTTGGAGAGTCTAGTAACAAAAAGACAAAATCTTGGAGAGATTCCAGGGAAAGAATTAAGAGAACATGGAGTAAAAAGATAACTCAATTGGAAGGAAGTCTTAAGGAATCTAGAACCAAAATCCTAGACTTCGCAAGAATCTAATTAGGAGAACCTATCTCAGAAATCAGGATCAGTGTTAGCAGAACCCATACCAGAAAACATGGACATGATGTTTTGTGCATATTAGGTGAGATTAAAGGAAGGACCCCAGATAGCTGAAATGAATAAGAACTACCCTCGAGCAGACTTAGAAATTGAGAGGACTAAACTTTGCATGAAGAAGGTAGAATTAGCACAAACTATGTTCGAGGCCTCTCGATATCTTAATTTGAATAACATGGAAAAACCCGAGTTACATTTTCAAGAACTACTGGAGAGGCGAGAATACTTGATTGATAGCAAGGAGAAAAGGAATCAGCATAGGAACCCTATTGTCTTAGAGGCACAAGAAAAGGATGCACCATCCCTATCTCAACTACCCAACACAGAGGGTGAAGAAAACCTCTCTTCCATACATAAGTATTCACACGAATTTCTGAGAGAAATCTAAGAAGAGAAGTGGAGAAAAGAATAAGGAACTCATCCTCCTATTCCTGAAATAGATGACTTGCAAGAGCAATTGCCCCAAGACATCCCCTCTATCTACGATGATGTAGAGGAAGAGAAACTGAGTGAACACACAGATTTCGAGTTCAATTCTTTGCAAGAATTACCTCAATTCATAGGACCTTGCGAAGCCAAGTCTATTAGCATTAGAGCACCCATGATATTAGTGAGGAATGAAGAATCGGTAATCCCTAGAAACATGGAAGTGATCAAGAACACCAAAGTACAATGTCACCTCACTCTAGAGGAGTTGTTAAAGGTTAAACCAGAATTGTGGAAACATGTAGCAAATCAATTCCCTGAGCTTGCTACTACGCCCTCATAGATAGGATCACACAAGAAGGTACCAGAGATACCGGTAGAAAGAATCGGAGATGTAAGTGAAGGAGAGGAAGGTAACACTTATGTTCCAATAACCCATCAGGCCTACACTACCAAAGCCATCTTAGATTCAGGAGCCGGAGTAGCCATCACTACCACCGCTTTATGGAAACGTTGGGGTAAGCCAGCATTAAGACCTACCAGGATGAAGCTACAAATGGCTGATGGACATATAGAAAAACCATTAGGCTTACTAGAAGGCATATCTCTCACCACTTGTGGTGTGGAGTTTGAACATACTTTTGCCATTTGTGATTTTGGGAAAAATCATGCTTACGAGATGATTTTAGGATGACCATTCATGCATCAATTGCAAATTGTACAAGATTGTAGAACTAATTCTTTGTACTTGCAACATTTAGGAGTGACTACTAAAGTCAATCTAAAAGACTATTCTCATCGAGATGCACCCCCAATACAATAGAATACCATCCATAAGACACAAGAGGAAACAAAATTAGTACACTCATTGGAATCAGACCCCTCATGGTTGCACGAGGATACTCATCTATGGATGTGTAAAGTAGCCAATCAAGAGAAAGAATTGTTAGAGGCCAGGACTTTAGGTTCAAAACAAAATCCACGAACCCTTCAAGACCCAGCTTATGCACCTATAGTATTTCCAGACGAGGAATTCGAACCTCACGGTTGGGAAAAAATTTTAGCAACAATGGACGTAGCCATCAATGAAGAACAATGGACACCCCACTGCGACAAGGATGGCTATGACATTTCAGTCTTCACAATAGAGCCAATCATGTGTGATTTCATTATTGAAAAATGCGAACTTAGCACTGATGCATTTGAGGATGCAAGCTACTCCGATCTAGAGTCAATCATTATGGATTCAACCTTTGCATCAAATGAAGAATACTTCTACAAAGTAGGAACTAGCCCTCAGAGACATGAGAGCTTACAAATGATGTGAGGTTAACCACACAAGTGACTACCAAAAGTGAAGGTAAGAAAAGAAAGAAGAAAGAAACCATGTTAGAGGAAGAAGAATCTTTGTTTGAGGTTCCCGAAAGTTTTAAGAAGTATGAGATAGAAGATAGACAAATCATGGTACAAATGCATAAAAGAAAAGCTGACGTTGGAGAAGTATATGATAATCGAGGGAAAACCAAAAAAATCATAGTTACCATAGAAGGAGAAGAAGAAAAATGTACATACATTGGGCATGATTTCATGAATGAAGAAGAAGAAGAAGAGTTAGTTGCCCTACTACGAGAATATAGATATGCATTTGCTTGGAGTTACAAAGACTTGAAAGGAGTAGACCCGGATATATGCTCCCATAGAATTCCTATGAATCTAGATGCAAAACCAATGAAACAGAAACCGTACACGTACAATGATAACTATGCTCTGAAGATTAAAGAAGAAATAGATCGTTTGATTGAAGCAGGATTCATTTACGAAATTGAGCATATCGAATGGGTATCCCCCATTGTGGTTGTGCCCAAGAAAAATGGAAAATTGCATGTGTTTATTAACCTTAAAAAAGTTAATGCTGTTACGATTAGAGATAGTTATCCTCTTCCTATCACAAAACATTTATTGGAAAGAGTTGCGGGCAAGGAAGTTTATAGCTTCCTTGATGGTTTCTCAGGCTATAATCAAGTAGCCATTGCTCCAGAAGACCAACACAAGACAACTTTTTCCATAGAATGGGGCATATTTGCATTTTGTGTGATGCCATTTGGGCTAACGAATGCACCGCCACTTTCTAGCGACTCATGTGTCACGTTTTTAAGGAATTTTTACGCAAGAATCTGGAAGTTTATGTCGATGACATATGTGCACAATTTAATATGAGGCAGAATCATATCCCAGAACTAAGGCAAGTATTTGAAAAATGTCGAGAATATCAGGTTTGCTTGAACCTAGAAAAATGCATTTTCATGGTCAGACAAGCCAAAATTCTAGGACACATTGTGTCAAAGAATGGGATTTCTACGGATGAAGAAAAGGTGAAAGTGAATGCAGATCTACCTAGACCAAATAACATAAAATAAGTACAGGCATTTATGGGTCATTGTGGATATTATAGACGATTCATACACATGTATGCAATCATAGCCAAGCCCCTGTACTCTCTTTTGACCAAGTTTGAATGGACAGATGAGTGTAAGAATGCACTCAATGAACTTAAATGACGTTTGTGCTCAGCACCTATATTAACAACCCTAGATTGGAGCAAACCATTCCATGTACATGTGGATGTGTCCGACTATGCCATAGGATGTGTGTTGGCACAATCCACGAATGAAGGTAATATAGATCTCCCCATAGCATATGCCAGCAGACAGTTAAATGCAGCACAAAGAAATTACACCACTACGAAATGAGAGGGATTAGGAATGATCTACGCAGTAAAGTAATTCAAGAATTATTTGTTGGAAAATAAATTCAAATTCTTCATGGATCATCTAGTGTTATTGTACTTAGTCAATAAGCCATGTAACATAGGATGATTAATACGTTGGTTTCTATTACTCATGGAGTATGACTTCGAAGTAGTAGTCAGGAAAGGAAAAACCCATCTTAGAGCTGACCACCTTTCAAGATTAACCTCAGGAGAAGCTCCTCAAGGAATAGCGGATGAATTACCCGATGCATATTTGTTTAACCTTGAGATAGTACCAGAATGGGCTAAGCCGATAGTCCCTATTCTCACATATGGACCCAAGAATCCCAAGTTTCGCAAGTCTTGGACCTCCCTTCTTTTCCAAAGCAGAGTGTCCATCCGACCTCTCAACCTCAACCACAAAGGAGTCAACCACAATGGAGGAACCCAAATCGACAACCATATCAGATGACACAAGGAGGAAAGCAGTATAAGCACCACAAGGCAGGCAGCACAAAACAAGTATGGGTGCCAAAAGGACAGAAAGTACCAATAGGTTTCAACGATGCAGACAAGGATAAGACAAAGTTTTAGCAAAAGCAGAGTGAGTATCCAACGTCTCCTCGACCTTCTCCTATAAGTACAAACAATCGACAGATTTGGATCGCTAAGAAGTACCTTACGAATAGACCCACGCCCATGCAGATTTGGGTACCCAAACAGTGTATCATAGCTCAACACTCAAGCCATGTAATATATAACCCTCAGAAATCTTTTCACCCCTCAATACCACCACATCCTGTATCACCTTTTGTCCCTTAGCAGAAACATACCACCCGCTCAGCAACCCTTAGGAAATGGATGCCGAAACGTATCCAACTGTCTCCTCAAAACCCATTGTCTAACATTACTCCCACCCCAACTAAACACTACCCTTGTAATAACTCATTCACAACTGAACTTTGTACAAATTCACACACTATCACCCAACATCACTTGTAATAACATCTCATCAAGCAATGTATGCACCATCAGAAGCATGTAGGTGTCTAGAGACATGCATTAGTTTTGCAAAAAATCATTCCATAAACCACCTCACAACACTTGGCTACATGGGTTACACATCGGCTATGGAACGGGATTGCGGTCTCACTTTAATGGGATCATGATTAATTTCCATACTCAGTTAATTTAATGGGCTACACATCATTCATCATGCAGATAGAAGGACCATCTGAAGCTGGCCCTAGTGTACCTGTGGTAAATTTTGATGAATTACTAGCTGAGCCTCATCCCATGGCTCAACCACCTAAATTTCAAGGATTCCCAGGACCCATGCCAATTGATGATCCTCCTAAAGGATATACCAAAAAAGTTCATCGCAATTCCCTTTGGTTTCAAGGTTTAGCAAGACCTTTGGCGGACGCAAATTTCATTTTTGATGCCTATTTGACTTTTGACAGCAGTAAGTGGGGCAAGTATCAGTTCTTCTCTAGAGAATTTGAAGCACTCTACAATACAGAAGATTTAAAGCAAGTTTGGGCAAGAGCAGGTTTTACAGAATACTTCAGTGATCCACTGCCCAAACCGGATTTTTATAGATGTTACTACCTAGTGACCACTCTGACTGCCTTCGAGAACAAGGACTTGTCAGGCACTTTTATTTTGCAATCTTTGGTAAATGACCCCCCATTCAAGAAGTTCTATCTTTCAAAGGATTTGATTCGAGCGGCAATAAAGATACACAGAACTCACACGCTGACAAAGCAAGAAAGGCTGATTCCAGAGCCGATGAAGCGTGGTGATGTTACCGAATGGGAAGACATTTCGGCCATCACACTTGAGCTATCTAAGTCACTATGTATATGTATGCAACACTTTGCATTCCCAGCTCAAGATCGTTTTACTATGCCTCACAAGCGTATTTGGTTTGGATTGTATTTAACATGTATAGGACCCCAAATAATAGATTTGGCAAGTTGGATTATTGACCAGTTGTATCTAGCACAGCAAAGATGGGAAAGGAAAAAAATCATCCACGAATGTTGCGCTCTCACGAGAATTGTGTATATGTGTTTGGCATACAACTTGCCTATAGAGCATGCGATGACAAGTGAAGAATTGAAGGCATTTAAGGGGGCGGCCAGGAAAGCGAGAAAATCCAGCAAGGGATGAGCAGGCAAGCGCATGCAAGGATCTATCCCCTACCTACAAGTTCCAGAGTCCCCGTCTCCTCAACCATCTAAGAACAGTCACCTACGGAACCCCCTGCAGCTGTACAACCCATTCCCATACGACTGTCATGACCTATCATTACAGAAGGTACTACTAGTACCGTTACCTCTCAAGCAACCACCATCTAGGAACCTACCACCACTGTAGCATGCATTCCCACCTCCATTGGTGCGGAAGCATTTTCATTCCCTATACCCAATCTAGAAGCAGAACCAATGAATAGCACGTTCGATTTCAAAATGCCGGACGCTTTTTCAAATGAATTTCAGTTTTCAAAAGGCCAATTTTTCTTTCAAGAATATGAACGACCAAGTTACCCTACCACTCCACCTGATCAACCACAAGGACAGGTAGTCTCTAGTTCCGAAGAAGAAAGGACAGAAACAAATGATGAAGATGGAGATGATGAAGCCAGTCAAGGAAGCCAGGAATCGCAAGAGCATGAATAGACTGACACACAAGAACAACATACGAACACCCAGGGTGACACAAGCATGCACGAAGATGAAACATTTGAAGCTGCGGCCTACACATTGGCAATCAAGAAGTTATACCGCACCATGCAAGCAGTGTGGGCACGTAAAAAGCTATCGAAAGAAGAAAGCCAGGCTCTAGTAGAATAGGAACTTGCCACAGGAGGCTTTGAAGAAGCCTACATTCAAGGATTTAGAGAACTAGTGAAGTCAGTAGGAACGGATGAAGCATTATGATATTTTCAAAGAAAGCCACTACCACAGTTTGACCCACGCTGCATACGCTTGTTATCAAAACCAGGTCAATATATTCGTGTACCAACAGATGGCCAGTCATCACAACAGGCCAGGGAAGCGTGCCTCATTCCTAAAGTTCCTTTGATAGAAGAAACGATCATCATCGAATCCCCACCCCACACTTCTACCGTACATACCACTAGTGTTATCGAAGTACCCACCACCCCAACTGCTCCTCTTTCACCTCCTATCCCTCCAATATCTCTCATATACCCTGCCTCTCCCAGACCGTCCACATCTTTCCATAGTTTCGTAGTAAAAGCCTTTGTCGCCTCCCTTCCTCCCACCTTTTTTGCACCTACACAACCTAGGCTCCCGTCGACGGCTTCAACCCTTCTATCCAGTCCATTTCTCCCTCCATCCTTACCTTCTTTCCCCACCTCTCCAAGACCCATATTCCCATTTCCCCCTCCATTAACCTTCTCATCTCAACTCCCCGACCCACTGTCTTTCCTCTTTCCCCTCTCCACCAAGCAGTACAAGAGACCCCATCTATAAATTATTCTGCCAATTTTGTAAATCCTGTATTTACACCCACGCACGCACCCACTCTAACTGCACTATTCACAATCACAAAACTTGACACCACATCCAGTGACATAGACATATCACCACCCACTACACCACCACTCACCTCATCCATTTCACCACCACATTTAGGCAAATCACATTTTGCCACAATCACCACTGCACCCACTTTCCCATCCCTATTTCCCCTTCCCCTTGCATCGACACCCACACCCACAACATCTTCACTCACTACGCCATTAATATTATCACCCACCATCGACACCGCATTCCATCAGATGTTTACATGCATGATGCAAGTCAGAGATGAATTCGCATCTCTTGGCACTAGTTACCAGACGCTGCAGCAAACCACGAATGACTTACAGTCACAGCTCAATTCTTTATCAATCGAGAATGCCTCCCTTAACACACGCTACCAAGAGCTACGCCAGGCCTACCACAAACTTGAACTCGAAAGTGAACAAAAGACAAAAGAGGCCATTACCGATATTGACAACTTATTGTGGGCTCAAACCATTCGCAATGCGACTCTCACTAGAAACATGGGACTACTCAGACGCCACCTAGCAGTAGCCAAAGAAGAGAACCAACGTGTAGCTCATGTATGAGTAGCACCTCCTTTAATGTCAATCTGGGAAGACATGAGGATGGTATGAAGACCTCGAACAAGTGATGGCACAAGTATGTAAGTGAGAAGCACACTAACATGCACACACATACACACACGCGCACACAAGGCAAGAACAAAGAGAGAGACAATGGAGTTCCTTAGATTACTCAGAAGTGCTCTTACAAGTTCAATTCTACAACAAGCTAACCTCAAAAATGAGCTCTCTAGCTCTTTTTATAGCTTTTTACTAGCTTTGGCCCTGTCCAGACGTAGTGTCCAGCCTAGTTAAAAATTAGGTTCTAGGGCCTATTTGAGGACTCAAACGGAGTCTAAAAAATATGAAAATTGATAGGTAGGTACTTCTAATGCTCCTCAAGCTCAAGGACTCCTTGGCTTGCACAAAATGGAGCTAGAAAAATATGAAATGGTATTTACAATGGCTTTTAGTGATGAAAATCACTATTTTTGTAGGGATTTCTTCTGAAAGTTTGACATACACCTCCTGGAGCTCCCTACTTGCTCCTTCTTCTTGTGTGTTCACCTCTTTGATGTACTCTTGTGCTTTGTCCTTGACCTTCAGCTTCATGAAAAATAATAGGCCTATTTGCCAGATCTAGGTTGACTACTTTGCCTGCTTGTTCCTTGCTCCGACTCCCTTCTTTGGCTTCCTTGTCATGTGGGTCCTTGGGTGCCTTGCCTACTGCTAACACCCCCCCTCTCTTGCATCTGTTGTCTCTCATAGACCCTTGTTTGGCTTAGCATTTCACATAATATTCAACCACGTCAGTGGCTAAGTGGTGCTCTGCTAGCCTCATCCCCTTTGCTAAATCTGTTAGGAGGGCATCCCAATCCACTAGACCTGGAACATCCATGTGTGGCAAACGCAGTTGTTCCGAATGTAAGGTTCGCTCCGTTGCAAAGAGGTGGAGGAGATGGGAGGGTTTGGGAACAAAGATTTCAGAGTGGTATTCCTAGAAGCCTGTGATGAACATATCTTCAAATGTTTGCTTGTAGCAGGCTGGGAGGTATTTAATTTGTGTGTGCCATGCATATATCACCTGAATGGAGGGGGTTATACTCATATCGTAGAACAAGACGAGATTACCTGCTGTGAATCCAACTCCTGAGAAATGTGGATCTTTAATATTTTTGAAGGTTCTGAAGGTTACCAGCTTCAACTCGAATATTTTCATGCACATCTGTGCCATTACATCTCGGATGTTTCACAGTCTGACTCCCTAGTGGCGGATGGTAGAGATCATGTATGCCACAGTAGCTTGTCCCCATGGTGGTGCCAGGTATACGTATTTGAGCCACTTTGCACAGCCTTTAACATTCTTCACGATGACGGCAAAGTCAGGCCGTGTGCGTCTTCTGAGGATGGGAGCATAACAGGTATTATACTTGATGAATAGTGGCATATTATTCCAAGTTCAGACCATCTCGGGGTAAGTTTCTAGGAGTCACAGCCGCCAGGTAGGTTGAAAAATGGATCCTTATGTCGCACTTTCAGGTGTATCATCGAGGCCGAATTGAGTGGCAAAGGTTGGGGTCTTGCCACATCATCATTGAATTTCTGTGTTCTAGTGTGCTAAGAGCACACAATAGGGCACAAATTGATCATCATTTGTGCCTATCCAACGGTGATGAGACATACTTTGAAAATATTCTGATTTGATAATAGTGTCCTCAATCTTAGACATTGACTCAATCTGGACCACTACTCGATCATCGTGCTTAATGGCCGTTTTTTCGAGTGTTTGCATCCATTTTGGGGATTCTACCTCTAGTGTGTCCAATCCCTCAAAGGTTTGTTGGCCACCCGGAATTGGCATAGGAACATCTGACTCCTCATAAGACTCGTCTACTTCTATGGGTACCAATTCTTCCTCTTTTGGTTCGATGATTGGGGAAGGTTGTCGTTCATACTGAAGGAGCTTCCTTTGCAATTCTTCTACCTACTCTTTTAGTTGTTTTACCTCCTCTGTAGGTGATGTAAACTCTATGATCTTGGGTTGTTCTCCTTGTTCCTTTACATGTCAGCATACTGTGTCTCGTTCTTTTTCTACGTCATCATGTGCTTCCAGAAGATCGGCATAGCTTTCAAGCATGGGCTTCATAGTCTCTGAAGGAACAACTTTGAATCTTTCGGTGTTGATCTCCGAGGGGGGAACTCTCCATGGCTGCCTCTAAATTTTCTTTGTTCTACTTTTGTAAGCGCTTGTTCTCTTTGAGGGCAGTGGCCATGTGCTTTCTGAGTAAGGTTAGGTTGCGACGGACTTTGACATTTTCTGACTGATAAAGTTCAAGTAGAGTTGTTAGTTTTTTTAACTTCAGAGGATTCGGAGGGCTAGGGAGCTTCCAAAATGGTCTGGTGGACATGCTCAAGCATAGTGTAGCATTGATTTAGGTCAGTGTTTTTTGCTTCCAAGGCTGCAAGCCGCTTTTGTAGTTGCTGGTGGTCCATAGTTAATTGACGATGGTGATCTTCTAGAATCTGATATTCACTCTGTAGTTGATATACACATTGATGTAAAGTAGAAAACAATTATTTACATTTAAAAATGCTGGAAACGGAGAGGATGCAGGGGGGATGGGGAAGGGGAAGGGAATCCTGAATGATGTGGAGTCAAGTGGTGACATGGGTGGAGGGGGTATGGGAGATTGTGGTTGTATGTGGGGAGGGAGTGGTGCCATGGCTGGTGATGTTTCCATGGTGTCAAAAGTGTGAGTGACCGTGTAGATGGGAACAGTGGGTGGGGTGGATGTGATGTTCGTGAATAGTGTTGTGAATGTGGGCATGGTAACCCCTCCGAATTGGATGCCTGGAGAGAGAGGAATTCCCATGACATATGTAGTGATTGTGGAAGTTGGGGTGGTCGTGTCATGAGGCGAGATGAATTGTGCAGTGAGAGGTGAGGAGGACGGTGATGGTGGTGCCTCATGATGTTCTTCCGTCTGTGTGGTATCTCCTGGTGTTGATACATCTATGTGGATTTGATTTCCAGAGCGAAGGGGATGGGTAGAAACTCGTTTCTCAAAGCGATGAATGTAAGCCATAGCTGAATGAATGGCTTCATCCACGCCAAGTGCGTCCGCGTGCAGGTTCAAGGATTCAATAAACAGTTTGTCCAATCCTTCTTCTCCTAACATCTGACTTATTAGCATCTTTCCTACTTCTCGTGACAATTGGTGGTGCTCTTGGACTCTTTTCATAGTTTCATACAACCTTTTGATTTGCACAGTATAAGCTAGGGCACTTGCTAGTTCTGAGGTTTCTTCGTACTCTTGGTCATGTTCCTCGTCTGCTTCCTCTTCAGTTTCTTCTTCATCTTCGTCTACTTCTACTACTTCAGGTTGGGTAGGAGCTGAAGTTGTGGTGGTTGGTTGTGGTCCTCAGGTCTAAGCTTCCTCTATCTCAAGATTTGCTTCGTTAATCATCCTGGCTACTTCTTCATCTGTTAAATCATCTAGGGTGTAGCCCTGTGGGAACTCCAAGTCCGATGGAATCGGAGGGAAAACCAAATTGGGCCCTTCTGCACTTTGTCTGGGTAAGCGAATAGTAAATGGACGGACACGTCTGGTCTTAGGTGGTGTTACTTCTAGTGTGAGGGTGTGTTGCTCTAGCACAATGGTGAGAACCACGTTACGAAGCTCCACCTCCTTAATGTTAATCCCCGGAAGAGATAGGAGTGATGTGAAGATCGTGAATGTGAGATGAAGTGAGAGTAATGGTGAGAAGCATAGAGATGCACACACACATACACACACAATGAAGAGACAAGCAAGACACAATGGAAGGCAGGAAATCAACTCTATTGCTCAAGAACACTCTTACAAGCTCAAAATAGCTCTAAGCTCTTCTCTACTCAAACAAGCTAACCTCAAAAATGAGCTCTCTAGCTCTTTCTATGTTACATTTGGTACAAAAGTGATGAAAATCACTGTTGGAGGTTTTAAAAAGTATTTATAAAATATAAGTCTTTGAGAAAAAGGATTCGACTGACTCCCTGCTCTGCCTTTACATGCTTCCGCATCTTCTATGCCTCTGACTACTGCCAACACCCCCCTCCCTCTCGCTTCTGTTGTCCGCGATAGAACCTTGTTGGGAGGTCTATCGGATATAATTCTGGAGTAGTTCCTAAGCAAGGGTGTCTTCTGATATGCGAATTCCTCGGGCCAGATGGGCCTCGAGTTTCTCCCAATCAATGGGCTGCGGTTCATCGGATGGTGGGAGTCGATAGTGCGTGGAATATACCATCTGTTCACAGGCAAATAGTTGAAGCAAATGCGTGGGCCTGCTGATGAACACTTCTGAATGATATTCCCAGAAATCGGTTGTGAACATTTCTTTGAAGGTTTGCTTGTAGCACGCAGGTAAGTATTTAATTCGACAGTGCCAGGCATAACACACCCGAAGCAATGGTGTTGTACTCATGTCATAAGCTAAGTCGAGATTGCCATGCTCGAAACCCGGGGTGTTTACATGTGGTGCCCTGACGCGACGGAAGACTTTGAAAACCATCTGCATCATGTCAAAGATTTTGACAGTCATATGCGCTGCGATATCGTCCATATGTTTTAAGCGAGGGAGCCAGTGGAAAATCGTTGCCATCATGTATCCAACTGTAGGTGGTCGGGTGGGTGGGGTGAAGTATGGGTAATTAAGACAATCCTAGCATTGCTTGTTGTTCTATACTTTAATCGCAAATGCCTTCCATGAGCGGCGACGTGGCATTGGTCCCCAACATGGGTTGTATTTTAAGTGTAGTGGTGCCTTGACCCAAGTACTCATCATCTCTAGATATGCCTGTAATAAATCTTTACACCAATCTGGTTGATAGATTTCTCCTTGTTGCACATCTAGTGGCAAATCTTCAAGCTCGAACTGTGTCGCGTGAGAGGGTTTTTTGCCTGTTTCGTTTTCTATGGCCAGCTGATATTCGGCCATTAATATAAAGTAAGGTTTGTATTGTAGCTCATGCCCAGATATGTATCTACGCGGGGCCAAATGAGCGAAATAAGGAGACTGTAAAATTCTTTCTTCAATCATTGCCATGGCGTGTAACTGCACCTCTACCCTTGCTGAGTGGGTTGTTCCAAGTTCTTCAATCGTCTTCATCCATGCTGGAGTTGGAAGTTCGAAAGTCGTCTGGCCTTCGGCCGTGACACGTTCACCTGGGATGGGTTGGGGTTCAGATGCTTCTTCAAAACTTTCCTCCACTCGAATAGTCACTGTTTCTTCCTCTATTCGGAGTTCCGATGGGGACTCTGGCCTGGGTGGTGCTTCATATACAGCTATCCGTGATTCAAGAGTTAATACCTAGGCCCGCAATGCATTGAGTTCCTCTAAGATCTTAGGAGAAGGGTCCGTAGGAGCTGGTGGTCCTTGCTCTATAGGTGCTCTTAGTTGGAGTAATTTATGATCTTCTTTCAGCTTCTGATATTCCTCATTCATGCTCTCGTACTCATCTAACAATCTCACATGATGATCTAGCAACATTTTCATAGATTATGAGGACATGGCCTTGAAACGACTCGGGCTTAATGGTTGGTCTGGTTGATCTAGAACAACTTCTAAATTCTCTTTGTTTTGGTCTTGTAAACGTTGGTTCTCTTCTTTCGCTTCTGCCAAGTGTCGTCTGAGTAAGCCCATGTTCCTGGCCAGCGTCACATTACGAATCGTCCGGGCCCTTAACAAATTGTCTACGTCAGTGATGGCTTCTTTGGTCTTTTGTTCACTCTCTAGTTCCAGTTTATGGTATGCCTCGCATAGCTCTTGGTAGCGGGTATTTAGTGAGGCATTCTCAATAGACAGTGAATTAAGCTGCGATTGTAGATCATTCGTTGTCTGCTGCAGCGTCCAGTAATTATTGCCCAGAGATGCAAATTCATCTCTTACTTGAGTCATGCATGTGAACATCTGGCAAAATGCAGTGTCTACAGTGGGTGATAATATTAATGATGTGCTAAGTGAAGATGCAGTGGGTGTAGATGCAAAGGGAATGGGGGTGGGAAAGTGGATGCCGTGGTTATTGTGGAAAAAAGTGAAGTGCCTAAATATGGTTGTGCCATGAATGAAGTGATTGGTGGTGCAGTGGGTGGTGATATATCCATGTCGTTGGATGTGGTGTCCAGTGTGGTGACTGTGAATAGTGGAGTGATCGTGGGTCCATGTGTGGGTGTAAATACAGGATTTACAAAGGTTGAAGAGTAATTTATAGTTGGGGTCTCTTGTACGCCTTGGTGGAAAGGGGAAAGAGGAACTACGGTAGGTTAGGGAGGTGAAACAGGTGGGAAGGTTAATGGAGGCAAAAATGGGAATAAGGGTCGTGGTGGGGTAGGAAATGCAGGAAAGGAGGGATGAAAAATGGCTGGACAATAGGGTGGATGTCCTAGGTGGAAGGCTAGGTTGAGTGGGTGTGGGAAGTGTGGGAGGAATGGAGGTGACAAGGGCTTCTGCTACCTCGCCGTGGAAAGATGTGGATGGTCGAGGAGAGAGTGGATGTACAGTTGAGAGTGGGGGGATGGGCAGTGAAAGAGGAGTAGTTGGGGTGGTGGGTACTTCGACAACTCTGGTGGTATGTACAGTAGTAGTGTGCAGCAGGGAGTCGATGACAATGGTGTCTTCTACCAATGAGCCTTTAGGGATGAGACACACTTTCCTAGCCTCTTCTGAAGATTGGGCTCTTGTCGGTACTCAAATGTATTCGCCTGGTTTTGATAAGAGTCATAATCGTCGGGGGTCAAATTGCGGTAATGGTTTCCTATGCAAATATCTTAAGGCTTCATTAGATCCCACTCTCTTGAGAAAAACTGGTACTTGTGCCACATGCGGGTATCAAAAGTCAAATTAGCCTCAAAAAGGAAATCTGCATCCGCCAATGGGCCTGCTAATCCTTGAAACCAATGAGAGTTACGATGGACATTCTCAGTGTATCCCCTAGGAGGATCGTCGATCGGCATGGGTCCTGGAAATCCCTGAAATTCTAGTGGTTGAGCCATAGGATGTGGTTCAGCTAGTAATTCGCCAATATTTTCCATGGGTACACTGGGGCCAGCTTCAGATGGTCCTTCTGCTTTCATGATGAATGACGTGAGTGTTTAGTAGATCTACTACAAAAGATTAACACATTAGTATGGAAATTAATCATGATCCCATTAAAGTGAGACCGCAATCCCTTTCCATAACCGATGTGTAACTCGTGTAGCCGAGTGTTAGGGAATGATTGTTGCAAAATTAATGCAGGTCTCTAGACACCTACATGCTTCAGATGATGCATACATTTCTTGATGAGATGTTATTACAAGTAATGTTGGGTTATAGTGTGTGGATTTGTACAAGGTTCAGTCGTGAATGAGTTATTACAAGGGTAGTGTTTAGTCGGGGTGGGAGTAATGTTAGATAAGGGGGTCGGAGAAGACGTCTCGATACGTTTCGGTATCCACTTCCTAAGAGTTTTTGAGTTGGTGGTATGTTTCTACTAAGGGACAAAAGGTGATATCGGATGTGGTGGTTTTGAAGGGTGAAGATATTTCTGAGGGGTATATATTACATGGCTTGAGGGTTGAGCTATAATACACCGTTTAGGTACCCAAATCTGCGTGGGTGTGGGTCGATTCATAAGGTAGTTCTTGGCAATCCAAATCCGTCGAATGTTTGTACTTGTAGAAGAAGGTCGAAAAGGCTTTGGATATTGCTTCTGATTCTGTCGTAACTTCTTCTCATCATTTTCCACATCGGTGGAATCTATCTGTGGTTTCTTTCATTTTGGCACCCATATTTTTCTCATGCCTCTTGTTCTGTGGTGCTGATACTGCAACTTTCTTCCTTGTGTCATCTGATGTTGTCGTCGATCTCGGTTCCTCTGTTGTGATTGACTAGTTTTTGGTTGAGATTGAGAGGTGTGATGGACACTCTGCTTTGGAAAAGAAGGGAGGTCCAACACTTGAGAAACCTGCCCATTAGGAAGTGCTCCATTTTGTAGTATTAGTCTAGGCGAGTCCGTAGTAAGTGTGGAAGGATGGGCCCCACAGCTGATAGTGTCCATTTGGCCACTGATGAAGTCCACCTAGTCTGCAATGGTCCCCATTTGTCCACTGATGTAACCCACCTGACCGTTGATTGTGTCCATTTGACCGCTGATGGTGTCCACTTGACCCAGCGATTGGGTGGTTGCCCCTTCTAATTTGCAGGAAGCCCAAGGGAAAATCTCCTGACGTCCTTCTGATTGACAATTGTCCATCGCCAAACCGACGTGGGTTGCTGTAGACTTAACGTGACTTATCTGCCCAAAAATCTTCCGGTCTTCCGTCGCATGCCTTTCATGGGGTCTAGGGTTACATACTTCAGGTGGATTGCTGTTAGGGAAGTCAAGCGGTATCACTCGCTTCTGATCTAAGGTTCCAATCTGCAATGAGCCTTGTCTAAGATTTAGGTCCACTGAGTGATCGTACAGCCAATCTTGGCCAAGGATTAGGGGTTCTATCAGGTCCCCGTCATGGCACACTAGTAGCTTTGTTGTCATAGTCACATCATGTATGAGGATAGGAAGGTTCACCTCACCCATGCAAGGGGTTTCCATGCCTCCTAGCCCTATGAGGTATGCCTCAATTGGCCGCATTTCTATTCTTGAGTCCTTATAGTGGGACCATCTAATCACACTAGTCGCAGCACCTGAGTCAATTAAAGTCTTGAGCTCTTGGCAAGGGTTGTCGTGCTCTAGCCTGACTGTAATGAATGTTCTCCGATCCACTATGCTAGGATGGGTACTTGACTTTGCTTGACACATGGCCATGGGGTATCTGGGTGTTGTTTCCAGCTGGTTATAATGTTCTCTCCCTAGTCCTTGTCTTCTTTACTTCATGCGCTTAATGCGTTATATAGCTTCTGCATGAGCTTCAGCTCGTATTCTATTTTCTTCCTCCTTATGCTTCTTTGCCAACATGAGTCGTCTAAGCATATCCTCAATAAGAGGTTCTTGATATAACTTGACTCTACAGCCACTGATGTAATTAGGCATTATGTCTCCTTCTAAGGTGGCTAATTGTACTGCTCCACTTGTTGAGAGTCTGTTAATGATCATAGGTCCATAGCCTCACTTTTCTAATTTACGTGCGTGTTATTTCAGCATATATATTAGAACTATATCTCCTGCTTTTAAGCCTTTATCTTTCACATGTGCATCAAAATATGCTTTCTATCATTTCTTTGCTGCATATATGTCTGCTGTTGCTTTCAACATGGTTTCTCCTAATCGTTCCAAGTCCATTATTCTTGCTCATAATTCATGGCTGGTCCACTATTGTCCTTGTGCAACATTAAGGGTCGGTATCAAGAAGTCCAAAGGTTCTGACCAAAAACCATCTGAAAGGGAGTTGCATTGAGTACGGTCTTGTAGGCCACTCGATATGCCTAAACAACATGGTGTAATTGTTTGTCCCAATCTGAACGTTTGTTGTTCACGAGTTTCGTCAGTATGTTACAAAGGATCTTGTTAGTGCTTTCAGCCTGACCATTGGCCTAAGGATGATATGGTGCGGATTTCTTGTGAATCACCATAAAATCCTGTAACAAATATTCAATGACTTGGTTTAGAAAGTGAGTTCCTCGATCCCTCACTAACTCTAAAGGCAATCCATATCTCGTAAAGACATTTTCAAATAAGAATTTTGCAGTCCTGTGTGCATCATTCTTCTTTGTGGCCTTTGCCTCTACCCATTTGGTAAGATAATCTGTCGCAACAATAATGTATTCAGCATGTGTACCTTTTGCAGGGGGGTTAATGGGTCCTACAAAGTCTATACCCCACTTAGAAAATGCACGTCCTCCCATCATGGGTTTCAATGGCATTTCATCTCTACGAGTAGGAAATTGAGTTCTCTGGCACACATCACATCTCTTTACATAGGTATGTGCATCCATGTGAAGAGTGGGCCACCATAGTCCTGCAAAGATGATGGCTTTGATTATCCTATCAGGTCCAAAATGACCTCCTGCAACACCTTGGTGTGCAGTCTCTAGTACGCTCAAGTAATCGTTCTCATGAACACATTGTCTTAAATATCCATCTCGTCCTTGTTTGTATAGATTATCGCCAATAAGTGAATAGTCTTGAGTTGCCTGCTCTAGATTGCATTGTTGTGCTAAGGTCATTCCTTGAGGGAATGTTTTCGTCCTCAAGTATGTCACTAAAGGTTCACTCCATTCTAGTGTGAGAGACACGTGATATAATGTAGCATGTTCTACTGGTGGTCTTTCACAACAAACATGGCATTCTTTACACAACTTGTAGACATCTTTTTCCATAGAAGGCCAATATACTCCTAGTCTATGCAGAGTCTGCAATGTATGATGTTTCAAGTGATGTTGCTTTAGTGAACCTACATGTGCTAATTGAAACCAATTCGCATGTTTTGATTCATCTACACAACAAGCCAGAATCTTTTGATTATCCTGTTTATATATACTTCCTGCTATTATTTGATATCTCTGAGACTTTGTAATCTCTCCTTCTTTGATCCTTATCCTAGGATTCTTAGGTCCATATGTGAGAATAAGGACTATCGGCTTAGCCCATTCTGGTGCTATCTCAAGGTTAAACAAATATGCATCTGGTAATTCAGCCGCTATTCCTTGAGGAGCTTCTCCTGAGGTTAGTCTCGAGAGGTGGTCAGCTCTAAGATGTGTCTTTCCTTTCTTGACTACCACTTCAAAATCATACTCCATCAGTAATAGAAACCAACATATCAGTCATCCAGTGTTACATGGCTTATTAACTAAGTACAGTAATGCTTGATGATCTGTGAAGAACTTGAACTTATTTGCCAACAAATAATGCTTGAATTTCTTTACTGCATAGATCATTCCTAATCCTTCTCGTTCCATAGTGGTGTAATTTCTTTCTGCTGCGTTCAACTGTCTGCTTGCGTAAGCTATGGGGAGATCTATATTACCTTCATTCGTGGGTTGTGCTAACACACATCCTATGGGATAGTTGGATGCATCCACATGTACATGGAATGGCTTACTCCAATCCAGAGTTGTTAATATAGGTGCTGAGCACAAACATCGTTTAAGTTAATTGAATGAATTCTCACACTCATCTGTCCATTTGAACTTGGTCAAAAGAGAATACATAGGCTTGGCTATGATTGCATACATGTGTATGAATCGTTTGTAATAACCACAATGGCCCATAAATGTTTGTACCTCTTTTACGTTGTTTGGCTTAGGTAGATCTGCAATTACCTTCACTTTTTCTTCATCCGTAGAAATACCATTCTTTGACACAATGTGTCCTAGAATTTTGCCTTTTCTGACCATGAAAACGCATTTTTCTGGGTTCAAACAAACCTGATATTCTTGACATTTGTCAAATACTTGTCTTAACTCTGGGATATGCGTCTGCCTGATATTTGAATGAGCACATACGTCATTAAACAGAGACTTCCAAATTCTTGCGTAAGAATTCCTTAAAAACGTGACACATGAGTCGCTAGAAAGTGGTGGGTGCATTTGTTAAGCCAAATGGCATCACACAAAATGCAAATATGCCCCATTCTGTGGCAAAAGCCATCTTGTATTGATCTTTTGCCTGAAAAACCATCAAGAAAGCTGTAAACTTCCTTGCCCGCAACTCTTTCCAATAAATGTTATGTGATAGGAAGAGGATAGCTGTCTCTAATCGTGGTGGCATTAACTTTTTTAAGGTTAATACACACATGCAATTTTCCATTCTTCTTGGGCACAACCACAATGGGGGATACCCATTCGGTATGCTCAATTTTGTAAATGAATCTTGCTTCTATCAAACGATCTATTTCATCTTTAGTCTTCATGGCATAGTTATCATTGTACGTGTATGGTTTTTGTTTCGTAGGTTTTGCATCTGGAATCATAGGGATTCTATGAGAACATATATCCGGGTCTACTCCTTTCAAGTCTTTGTAACTCCAAGCGAACACATCTCTATATTCTCGCAATAGGGCAACTAATTCTTCTTCTTCTTCATTCGTCAAATCATGCCCTATGTAGGTACATTTCTCTTCTTCTCCTTCTATGGCAACTATTATTTTTTTAGTTTTCTCTCGATTATCATATACTTCTCCGACGTCAAATTTTCTGTTAGGCATTCGTACCATAATTCATCTATCTTCTATTTCATATTTCTTAAACTTTTCCGGAACCTCAAACAAAGATTCTTCTTCTTTTGACATGGCTTCTTTCTTCTTTCTTTTCTTATCTTCACTCTTAGTGGTCACTTGTGTGGCTAATCTCACCTCATTCCTAATTTCTCCATGTTTCTGAGGATGAGTCTCTACTTCGTAGAAATACTCTTTGTCTGATGCAAAGGGTGGGTCCATAATAATTGACTCTAGGTCGAAGTCGCTTGCATCCTCAAATGCATCAGTGCTAGGTTCACATTCTTCAATAATCGAATCACACATGATTGTCTCTATCGTGAAAATTGAAATGTCATAGCCATCCTTGTCACAGTGAGGTGTCCATTGTTCTTCATTGATGGCTACATCCATGGTCGCTAGGATTTCTACCCAACCATGGGGCTCTAATTCTTCATCTGGAAATACTATAGGTGCATAAGCTGGATCTTGAAGAGCTCCTGGATGTTGTTCTAAACCTAAGGTCCTAGCTTCTAACCGTTCTTCCTCTTGTTTTGCTACTTTACACATCCATAAATGAGTGTCCTCGTGCAACCATGAGGGGTCTGACTCTAATGAGTGTACCGATTCTGTGTCTACCTATGTATTATGGATGGTATTCCATTATATTGGGGGTACGTCTCGATGTGAATAGTCTTTCAGATTGACTTTAGTGGTCACTCCTAAATGTTGCAAGTACAAAGAATTAGTTCCCCAATCTTGTACGATCTAGAACTGATGCATGAATGGTCGTCCTAAAATCATCTCATAAGCATGATTTTTCGCAAAATCACAGATGGCGAAAGTATGTTCAAACTCCACACCACAAGTGGTGAGAGATATGCCTTCTAATAAACCTAATGGTTTTTCTATGTGTCCATCAGCCGTTTGTAGCTTCATCCTGGTAGGTCTCAATGGTAGCTTACCCCAACGTTTCTATAAAGTGGTGGTAGTGATGGCTACTCCAACTCCTGAATCTAAGATGGCTTTCGTGGTGTAGCCCTGATGGGTTATCGGAAGATAAGTGTTACCTTCCTCTCCTTCGCTTACATCTCCGATCCTTTCTATGGGTATCTCTGGTACCTTCTTGTGTGTTCCTATCTGTGAGGGAGTAGTAGCAAGCTCAGGTAATTAATTTGCGACATGTCTCCACAGTTCTGGTTTAATCTTCAACAACTCCTCTAGAGTGAGATTACATTGTACTTTGGTATTCTTGATCACTTTCGTGTTTCTAGGGATCACTCATTCTTCATTCCTCACTATTATCATGGGTGCTCTCATACTAATAGACTTGGCTTCCCAAGGTCCTATGAACTGAGGTAATTATTGTAAAGAATTGGATTCAAAACCTATGTGTTCACTCAGTTGTTCTTCCTCTACATCATCGTAAATAGAGGGAATGTCTTGGGGAAATGGCTCCTACAAGTCGTCTATTTCTTGAATAGGAGGATGGGTTCCTTGTTCTTTTCTCCATTTTTCTTCTTGGATTTCTCCCAGAAATTCATGTGAGTACCTATGTATGGAAGACATGTTGTCTTCGCCTTCTGTATTTGGTACTTGAGACAAGGATGGTGCATTCCTTTCCTGTGTCTCCGAAATAGGGTTCCTATGTTGATTCTTTTTCTCCTTGCTATCAATCAGGTAGTCTAGCCTCTCCATTAGTCCTTGAAAGTGTAGTTCATGTTTTGCCATGTTGTTCCAATTGAGGTATCTAGAGGCTTCAAACATAGCTTATGCTAATTCTACCATATTCATACAAAGTTTAGTCCTCTCAATTTCTAAGTCTGCTCGAGGGTAGTTCTTACTCATTTCGGTTGTTTGAGGTATTCATACAAAGTTTAGTCCTCTCAATTTCTAAGTCTGCTCGAGGGTAGTTCTTACTCATTTTGGTTGTTTGAGGTCCTTCTTTTAATCTTGCTTGATACGCACATAACATCATGTCTAGGTTTTCTGATATGGGTTCTGCTGAAACTAATCCTGATTTTTGTGCTAGCTTCTCTTGATTCAATTCTTGTGAAGTCAATTCTAGGATTTTGGCTCTAGATTCCTTGAGACTTCCTTCCAATTCTGTTATCCTCTTACTCCACTTTCTCTTAATTATTTCTCTGGAATCTTTCCAAGATTTTGTCTTTTTACTGCCAGATTCTCCAACTTCACTAGTTCCGGCTACTTTCTCATAGGTGGGTTGGGCATGGCACGAACACTTCTGAGTGTGCTTCCCAGAACGCCGTGGTGAACATGTCATCAAACGTTTGCTTGTAGCAAGCAGGGAGATACCTGATTCTTGCGTGCCATGCATAAGCGACTCGTATGCTCGGGGTTGTGCTCATATCATAAAGTAGGTCATAGTTACCGTTGATGAAGCCCGGAATTGGCGGCTGGATATTACGTACATTTCGAAAAGTCTTTAGCACCACTTGCATCATGTCCAAAATTTTGAGCATCATCTGTGCAACGACATCTAGCATGGGGTGGATGCGTGGCATCCAATGTCTAATGGTAGCTATCATATATGCTACTGTAGGTGTGCCTGTTGGTGGTGCTATCGAGGGGTACTTTAGCCATTGTTTGCAATTTGCGTTGTTCCAAACCTTTATAGCAAATGCTTTCCATGATCGTCTCCTTTGTACTGGTCCAAAGCAAGGGTTATACTTCAAATGCATGGGAGCGTGGTTCCATGTTCTAAGCATTTCCGGATAGGTTTCGAGTAACTTTTGCCTCCAGATGGGTTGGAATATGGCCCCTTTTTTGGCTGCCTCTGGAATATCCTCTGGTTTGAATTGTTTTGCGAACGTGGGGTACCTATTAGTGACTCTTTTGATTTCTGTGTTGTAGTCAGCCAATAATACAAAATAGGGTTTATATTGTAATTCAGAACTAGTTATCAGTCTTCTAGGGGCCAGATGTCTGAAATACTCTGATTGAAGTATGGTTTCTTCAATGGTCCTCATTGCCAACATCTGAGTGGAGATACGTTCCTCCTGAGTTGTCCCCATTTCTTCTACCTGTTTCATCCATGCCGAAGGGGGCTCTTAATAAGTGTCTTGTCCTTCCTCCGTGATTCTGCCTCCTGGAAGGGGTTGAGGCTCATAGTTGTCTTCAAATGTTTCCTCCACTGGAATGATTACTGCTTCTTCTTCTAGTGGTTGATCAGGTGGAGAAGGGGGTCGTTCATACTGTAACAACTTGATCTTTAATTCTGCCACTTGTCATCAAAGCTCAAGTACCTCATTGGTTGTTGAAGATTCGGGCTCTGGAGAAGTGGCTGCATGGACCATCTTTTTAGCTTCTGGTGGTTGTGGTGTAGGCACTTGGGATCTCTGTAGCTCTTTTACTTGGTCAACCAGCTGATCATGTGCTTCTAAGAGGTTGGCATAGGTTTCCAAGATTTGTTGTATGCTTTCTGAAGGGATGGCCCGGAAGCTAGCGGGGTCAATGGGTGCCCCTGGAGTATTCTCTATGGCGGCTTCGAGGTTGTCTTGATTTTGTTGTTGTAATCTCCTATTTTCTTCTTGGGCAGCCGCTAGGTGTCGTTGGAGTAGAGCCATGTTTCTTTGTAGCCTTGCGTTACGGGCTAGCTGATCTCTTAGTTGTTCCTCCATAGCCTTACCCGTCTCCGTATACTTGGCTTCCAGCTCTGCATTCGATTGTTGGAGGGCGGTCACTTCGTGTTGTAATGCTGTATTACTTAGCTCCAAGGCATTGACACATGCCTGGAGTTGAGCCGAGAGATTGCATAGCTCTGTGTTATTTTCTTTCAGTAATCTATACTCTTGCTTAAGTTGAGTGGCCGCTTCGAACATCATGTCTAGTGCATGACTAAATGATGTGGATGCAGTGGTAGAGGTGGAAAATGCAAAGGGTTGGGAAATGGGGAAGGGAAAAGTGGATGATGTGCCTATAAGTGAAGTGAAATGTGAGGATGTGGGAACAATTGTGGTTGTGGGTGCTCCTGTGGATGGTGAAATGTCCATGGGATCGGACGTGATTGTGTGTGTTGTGTGAATCGTGAATACAGGAATGGTAGGTGGTGTGTTAGTGGTGGCAGTGAATGTGGGGGAGGTGGGTTGGGAAAGGGACTTTTTATTATAATTCTCTATTTGTTGAAGTATATTTACAAGGCTTGTTAAGAATGGAGGTCGGGTGATGGGTGTTGGTTCTGAGAAGGTCCAGAGGGCCTCAGTGGTGCGGGGTTGGGAAAGAGGGATAGTATCGGTAGACGGGAATGAGTGTGTTAAGATTTGGGTAGTGGCAAGTGGCTGTCCGAGGGCTGGGAAATATGAAGGGTGACCTATTATAGTTTGTTTGGTGTCGGGGTGGCCTATATGGGGTTTGTAGCTCAGTGATGAGTTACGCCTCCTTTAATGTCAATCCGGGAAGACGTGAGGATGGTGTTGGAACTGAAGGACTCACAAGGCAAGGAAGCTTACGAAGGGAGTTAGAGAGAAGAGAAAGTACAAGCAGACAGAGCAGTCAACAACGATCTGGCAAGTAGGCCAATATTTTTCAGGACACTAATGCATATAAAAGAGGTGGACACACAAGGAGAAGGAGCAAGTAGGGAGCTCCAGGAAATGTATGTCAAAATATTAATAGAAACCCCTACAAAAATAGTGATTTTCATCACTAAAAACCATTGTAAATACCATTTCATATTTTTGTAGCTCCATTTTGTGCAAGCCAAGGATTCCTTGAGCTTGAGGAGCTTTAGAAGTACCTACCTATCAGTTTTCACATTTTTTAGACTTCGTTTGAACCTCCGAATAGGGTAGAGAACCTAATTTTTAACTAGGCCGGACACTAGGTCTGGAGACGGCCAAAACCTAGTCAAAAACTATAAATAGAGCTAGAGGGCTCATTTTTGGGGCTAGCTTGTAACTGAATTGAACTTGTATGAGCTTTTTGAAAGTAATCTAAGAACTCCATTGCTTCTCAATCTTTGTCTTGCCGTGTGTGCGCGTGTGTGTGTATGTGTGTGCATGTTTGTGTGCTTCTCACTCACGCACTTGTGCCTTCACTTGCTCGAGGTCTTCATACCATCCTCTTGTCTTCCCGGATTGACATAAAAGGAGGTGCTACTCATCACTGAGCTACACCAAATTTTGGCACCGTTGCCGGGGATCGAGCTTTGAGGACGAGCGTGTGATGGTAAGACGTAGATTTGAGACGTTGGCGTTGTAGGTAATTTCTTTACTCTTCTTATTTTTCTTTTTCTTACCTCACCACCATCATCATCCTCACCATATCCGATCTCCATCTCCATCATCGTGAAAATTTTCAGTTTTTGATCATATCACCTTCTCCACCTCATTTCCCTCATTCCACTTGTGAGAGAGAGCGAGAGAGCGATATTGTGTGCGTTGTTTTTGCATGTTTCTTGAGCTTTCTTGCAGGTACTTGCTGCATCATCATCTCGAGCACTCCGTGCAGGTACGAAACATAACGGAACTGTCTCTGTGTCACCGAAATCTGTCGATCGCGATCGACAGAAAAAACGCCCATTTGGTAAAACAAAGTGCATCACCATAATCTACATGATGAGCACATTCTAAATCACTAAAAACAGTTAAAAAATTCCGAGTTTCCCTGTCAATCGCGATTGACACTGTCGATCGTGACTGACACCCACGACCGACAACTTCAGTCAATCGCGACCGACAGATCTGTCGATCGCGACCGACAGAGACAACCGACTGACCCTGTCAATCGCGATTGACACCGTCGATTGCGATCCACAGCCATGACCGATACCTCTGTCAGTTGCGATTGACACCGACGATCGCGACCGACTGAATTTTGACGATTGATAGAAAACTTCGCGTTGCCACATCTCCATCGCAATGGACACATCCCCGATTGACTGAAATTACTGTGGAAATCTCGAAAAAAGTGTCGATCGCGATTGACACTGTCGATCGCGATTGATAGGACCCACGACCGACTCTGTCGATCGCGATTGACACTGTCAATCGCGACTGACGTGTCGATCGCGACCGATAGGCCTGACGGACACCTCTGTCAATCGCGATTGACAGACCTGTCGATCGCGATTGACAGGCTTTTTCGGCCAAATTTCTAGGGTTTTTTCTTGCATATTTTTGGGGTAATTTTGGGCATACTTATCAAGCTATTAGTGACTTGTGAGGTCCCTACACTTGCATTTTGAGAAAAAAATCCTGTGAACTGTCAACCTGTTTGAACCCTGTTTTAACCGTAGAACCCTGAATAGTCATAACTTTTTCATACGAAATGCATTTGCTGTGATTCTTGTCTTGTTGGAAAGCTCGTGGGGAGTACAACCAAGACATCCACTGGTTACGGTTAAATTAAGATCAGAATTATTAGATAGGGTATTTTGAAGTTGACCATACCCAAGGGGAACAAAATTCAAGGATCTCTAGAATTCTTTTCCAAAAAAATCACAATGCAAATTGGTGTTTGTGTTACATGAATGAAAGTGATTGGTTCTGTCTTTGGAATTTAAGTCTTGAGCTAACTTTGAAACTCTTACAGATCTATTGAGAGCATCGAAGGGCATTCTAAGCAAGTGTAAGTGCAAGCTTGGGAACACACTTCCTGGGCACTCAAGGGCAACCAAGAAGGAAATAAAAGGTTGGAAACTCTCAACTCCCTCTGTCAATTCCTAGCTTAAGCTAAGAACGAATAGTGATAGGAGTAGGCCAGGGCGGTGATAGGCATTTATCAAGTTGAAGACTACCTAAACACTCAAATTCAAGCTAACAACATAATCTTTGTACGATCGAGAACTTTAAAGGAAAGGAACTTAACGTGGAACGATCAACTTCAAGTGCAGAAACACACTCAAGTATACCTGACGACTTGATATTGGACAAGATCATAAGCATGATAATCAGCATAAAAAGGAATCAAGTAACTGATACGAAAGAACTCAGCAACGAGGTTGTACTGTGGGCAAAAGGTGGGCTACTTAAATAGGCATATGAACCTTAGATCGGGACGACATCTAGTAAGAGAAAGAGAGAGTCTTAGGTCTTCAGAGGCTAGCGTTAATCATACTTCTAGGTCTTGGGCCCAGCAGTTGAGCCACTACTCGCATTACCCTAACTCTGAGACAAGTGAATCAGAGATGTCTCAAGGCATGGACAGACCTACAGGAAGTTCAGGAGTGCCATATCTGTATAGGGTGGAAGGCCCCTACAAGACGCAGTTGGAATGCATTAGGACCAACCGATTAGGTGCTAGCATCTATGAGGATGGCCTAAGAAGATCTATGGTTCAGATTAAAAACCCGGACCAGTCCATTGGACTAGAACGCCCAGCTGTCAAGTTTGAAAATGGAGCATACCTAGACAAAGAAGGAACCATATACGTAGTCACCAGTCACCCTAATAGGACAGATGAATTCGGAAATGTGATCCCAGAAATAGACATAGGTGACCTAGAGCAAGGAAACATGGGTATGGAACCTAGAACCCCTCGAGGCAAATCAGTTCTCACTAGGATCATCACACTAGAGTGGCTTCCCCAGGATAATAAGAGCATAGATCTGCTCTTAAACCAAGAGACCGATGAGGCTTTTTGGAGGTATAAATCTGATAAGCCAAGTGATGTAGGGTCAATCCTGATCTATGAGTTCAAAGATCCTGATAGCCCAGGCAAAGTGACTTACTTAGATCACGCTTCAGAGAGGATCTTTGTGGTGACAGAACATGACATGCATGCTTACACTTGGAAGGGTGAATTCATTTTCCCCCAACCAAGATCGAACGTGTCCCATGGTCACCCTGGAGCTAGAACCTCCCAAGCTCATGGAGCTCAAAGAGACAGAAGTAGAGATAGGCCAGAGGTAAGCTTTGCCAATCTAGGGGGCAGAGAAAGAACGAGAACGGAAACAAATAAAGTAGAACCTGACGTACTTAGAGCTCCCAGGAATCAAAGAAATACAGATGAGTTCCCTCTACCACGACCTAGAGAGCACACAAGGACTTTGAGACTGACTCAGCTAGTCAAGTCCATGAAGAACCACTTTGATGGCACTAGAGATCCATATGATCATGTGGCTGAGTTTAGGCAAGTCTTGAGAGCTGAACAAGTGGAAGATCTGTTTACACAATACAATGCCTTTGGTCTAACTCCTAGGAACACCGCCCTGACATGGTTTCAGCCACTAAATGAGAGGCAATTCAGGAGCATAGATCAACTTCTAGAGGCATTCATTATCGAATTCTCTAAAAGTAGCATAAGACATAACACTTCCTCGCTGATTCACAGCTTCAAGCAAAATCCTCAAGAAACTGTGAGACTTTCCAGAAGAAGATTTAGGCAGTACATAGAGAGATGCCCTGTTCCTGAGTTACCCACACCAGCTAAGCAAGTAGCTTTATTCTTGGATGGATTGCTAAGTACCAAATTGAGATCATATGTGTACTTGAAGGACCCTAGGACCATAGAAGAGTGTGTACGCATGTGCATTCACATTGAGGATAACTTATGGGAAGAACTAGAGCTCTCCAAAATCTACAAAGACTCAGATGGTGCTTCTAGTCTCTCTTCCATTCAATCCACATCTATTGAGGAATTAGCAGAGAAGGTAGCTTAGAAACTAGGGGTCATAAGCAAACAAATCCCAAGATTTGCCCCTGTGAAAAGATGTTATACTTGTGGAGGTGATCATATGGCGAATGTATGTCCCATTATGGCTCAACCCCAAGTAAATCCTAGTATTCAGTACTGCACCATAGAGCGAAGGTACACAAATCACTCAGCACAAGACTGCCCATACAATAAGCAAGCGGTTAGGCAAACCTACCCTCAGCCATACCCTCAACAAGGCAGATGCCAGAGTCAATACCCACCACAACAATATACTAGGCCTCAACAAAATTACCAACCACAATATCAGGCCCAACCGAGACCCCAGCTAGTGCTAGCACAACAACCACCTGCTCCTACTAATGTGATTCCGGTAAAGTATGCTGCTGCAGAAGAAAACCTGAATAGAGCTATAGTCCCAGTAACACCATTATTTTCAGAAAGTGATCCTAGTGACCATAGCTTTGATTCTACACAGATCGATAGTCCCCAGGCTTACTACATGCAGTCTCCTGAACATGGTGAGTCCTACTACAATGAGGAACTGAGTGAACCTAATTGGGAGTCAGAATATGCTAATGTCATGTACGCAAACCCCAACTCTAGACCTCAACCTAGACAAGTAAGACAAGAAAAGGACTAGAGCTTGGAGAGATAGTCGTGAACGAATGAAAAGGCAATGGGCGAAGAGACTGAGTGAACTTGAGGAAAGCCTAAGAGAAACGAAAGCCAGGATAACCAAACTCACATCTCAAACTCCCTCTCACACCACCTCACCTCCACCATTCCCAACCCCATCCAACCCGCCACCTTCCAACCCACCTCACCTAATCCCACCACCCCCTAGAGTAGGATCAGTCCTAGCAGATCCCACTCCCGAGGACCTAAACATGATGCTTAAAGCATATCAGGCCAGAATCCAAGATGGGCCAAACGTAACTGATCATGGAAAATGCTACCCTAGAGCAGAATTAGAGCTTGAATGAACCAAAATTTGTGCTAAGATGGTGGAGTTGGCTCAAACCATGTTTGAAGCAAGCCGCCTCTTTAACATATCTAGTTCAGCTAAGATGCAACTGCACTTTGAAGGACTATTAGAAAGAATAGAGAGGCTAATTGCACAATCAGAAAAGGAACCCGCCTCTCAACATAAGGACAAGGCAAGTGAAAGAGTAGGTCTTCCTGCCCAGGAAGCCTATGTGCCTAACTCTAGGGAGCCAGACACATCATCCTCCATGAATCGGTTCACACCAGAATTCCTGCGAGAGATTCAGGAAGACAAATGGGCGAAAGAAAGTGAAGTCCCTCCTCCCATTGAACTTGTGGATGATGCACACGACCAATTCCCACAAGACATCCCATCCATTTATGAGGAGCAAGAGAGCACCCAATCCCAGGAAAGATTAGACTTTGAGTCTAACTCTCTACAAGAATTACCCCACTTCACAGGCCCATGGGAAGCTAAGTCTACTTGTATGAGAGCACCCACGGTCATGGTACGAAATGAGGACTCAGTCATCCCTAGGAACACAGAGGTAGTGAAAAACACTAAAGTACAGTGCAACCTCACCTTAGAAGAGCTACTCAAAGTAAGGCCAGAGCTATGGAAACATGTAGCCAAACAAGTACCCGAGATAGCAAAACCTTGTTCCCAGGTAGGATCACAGAGAACAGTGCCAGAAATACCATTGGACAAGATAGGAGACATGAGTGAGGGCGAAGAAGGAAACACATATCTTCCTATCATCCATCAGGGATACACCACCAAGGCCATTCTAGATTCAGGTGCAGGTGTTGCAATTGCTACCACTTCCCTATGGAAGCGTTGGGGCAAGCTAACACTCAGGCCCACGAGGATGAAATTGCAAATGGCCGATGGTCATCTAGAGAGACCCTTAAGGTTGTTAGAAGGAGTAACTCTCACCAATTGTGGTGTCGAGTTCGAGTATACATTTGCTATATGTGATTTTAATAAAAATCATGCCTATGAAATGATCTTGGGAAGACCCTTTATGCGACAGTTGCAAGTGGTACAGGACTGGGGAACCAATTCTTTGTACTTGCAACACTTAGGTGTCACGACCAAAGTGAATCTCAAAGATTACTCTCATAGAGATGTCCCTCCTATCCAATGGAATCCCATCCATAGAGCCAAAGATGATATGGAATCGGTGCATTCCATAGGATTAGGATCCTCATGGATGCATGAAGACACTCACTTATGGATGTGTAAAGTGGCAGTGGAAGAAGAGAAGAGAGAAAAGGCCAGAGATATAGGTGCAAAAGAAACACATAGATCAATTCAAGACCCAGCCTATGCACCTGTAGTCTTTCCTGACGAGGAATTTGAACCCCATGGCTGGGCAGAAATTCTAGCAACAATGGATGTAGCCATCAATGAAGAACAATGGACACCTCACTGTGATGAGGATGGCTATGACATTTCAGTTTTCTCCATAGAGCCAATCATGGGAGAGGCAGTGTTAGAAGAGTGCGAACCTAGCCTTGATGCATTTGAGGATGCGAGTGATTCCGATCTAGAGTCAATCATTATGGACCCACCTTTTGCATGAGATGAAGAATACTTCTATGAAGTAGAATTTCAACCCCAAAGGCACGGAGAGCTTACAAATGATGTAAGCCTAGCCACACATGTAACCACTAAGGAAGAAGGAAAGAAAAGGAAGAAGAAAGAAGTCACACAAGAAGAGGAGGAATCTTTGTTTGAGGTCCCAGAAAATTTTAAGAAGTATGAGATAGATGAGAGGAGAGTCATGATCAGAATGCCTAAACGAGAGGCGCAATCGGGGGAGGCCTATGATAACAAAGAAACCACGAAGAAAGTAGCTGTTGCCATCGAAGAAGGAGAAGAAAGTTGCACCTACATAGGCCATGACCTGACAGAAGAGGAAGAACAAGAGCTAATAGCCTTGCTAAGAGAATACAGAGATGTATTCGCTTAGAGTTACAAGGATTTGAAAGGAGTGGACCCTGACATATGCTCACACACTATCCACATGACCTCAGATGCCAAACCTTCTAAGCAAAAGCCATACACATATAATGATAATTATGCTGCCAAGATCAAAGAGGAGATAGATAGACTGGTTGAAGCTGGATTCATCTACGAAATTGGGCACACTGAGTGGGTATCCCCCATCGTAGTGGTGCCCAAGAAAAATGGAAAGCTGCGTGTATGCATTAACTTGAAGAAGGTCAATGCAGCCACAATTCGAGATAACTATCCGCTTCCTATCACAGAACATCTTTTAGAAAGAGTAGCAGGCAAGGAAGTGTACAGCTTCCTTGATGGATTTTCGAGCTACAATCAAGTAGCCATAGCTCCACAAGATCAGCATAAGACGGCTTTTGCCACTGAATGGGGCATTTTTGCCTTTAGAGTAATGCCATTTGGGCTTACCAATGCACCAGCTACCTTCCAGAGGCTGATGTGCCATGTAGTTAAAGAGTTCCTGAGGAAGAACTTAGAAGTCTATGTTGATGATCTTTGTGCTCATTCCAACATTAGACAAACCCATATTCCTGAACTCAGACAAATCTTTGACAAATGTAGAGAATATCAAGTCTGCCTGAACCCAGAAAAGTGCGTTTTTATGGTCAGGCAAGGCAAGATTCTAGGACACATAGTGTCAAAGAATGGCATATCCACTGATGAAGAGAAAGTGAAAGCCATAGCCGAGTTACCTAAGCCAAAGAGTGTCAAGGAAGTACAAGCTTTCATGGGGCATTGTGGTTATTACCGACGGTTTATACACATGTATGCCATCATAGCAAAGCCTCTGTATGGACTTTTGACTAACTTTGAGTGGACTGAGGAATGTGAGAATTCCTTCAATGAGCTTAAACGGCGATTATGTTCAGCACCAATCTTGACCACACCAGATTGGAATAAGCCTTTTCATGTTCATGTAGATGCATCCAATTATGCTATTGGGTGTGTACTCGCACAACCTACTGATGAAGGTAATATGGATCTCCCAATTGCCTATGCTAGTAGACAATTGAATGCTGCTGAACGGAACTATACAACACCGAATGAGAAGGATTAGGCATGGTGTACGCGGTTAAAAAGTTTAGACACTATTTGCTTGCAAATAAGTTCAAATTTTTTACTGATCACCAAGCTCTACTGTACCTCGTAAACAAGCCGTGTAATACAGGCAGATTAGTAAGATGGTTTCTCTTACTAATGGAATATGACTTTGAGGTAGTAGTGAGGAAAGGCAGGACTCATTTGAGAGCAGACCATCTCTCTAGGCTCACATCGGGAGAAGCCCCACAAGGAGTATCAGATGACTTACCTGATGCTTACTTGTTTAATTTGGAAGTCGTACCTTAGTGGGCTAAGCCATTAGTGCCAGTATTGACATACGGGCCTAACCACCCAATAATAAACACGCATGATAAAGAGGTTGTAAAAGCCCAAAAGTATCACATCATGGCATGAAGTATATACAAGCACACAGATCAAGGGATCTTGGCTTGTTGTGTGGAAGAGGATGAGTACGCTAAATGGTTGCAATTAGCACATGTAGGTGCATTAGAGCAACACTACTCGAAGCAACGAACCCTACAGACACTAAGGAGACTCGGAGTGCATTGGCCGACTATGGAAGCTGATGTCCAAAAGTTGTGCAAGGAATGCACAATCTGCTGCACTAAACCACCTGTGGAACATGCCACTCTTTATCAATTGCCCATAGTGCCAGATTGGAGTGAACCCCTAGTATCCTTCCTGAGGACGAAAACATTCCCTCCAGACATGACCCTGGCTAGAAAAAGAAGTTTAGAACAAGAAGCCCTAGATTACTCGCTCATTGGTGATAACCTATACAAGTGTGGTAAAGATGGTTACCTAAGATTATGTGTCCACGAGATTGAATATCTCAAGATCTTGGAAACGGCTCATCAAGGTGTAGCAGGAGGAAATTTTGGACCAAACCGAGTGATTAAAGCGATCCTATTTGTAGGCTTGTGGTGGCCTACCCTTCACATGGATGCACATACCTATGTGAAATGGTGTGATGTCTGTCAGCGAGCTCAGCCTCCTATACGCAAAGATGAGATGCCATTGAAACCCATGATGGGTGGACGTGCATTCTCTAAGTGGGGAATAGACTTTGTAGGTCCTATTAATCCCCCAGCTAAGGGATCACATGCTGAGTATATCATCGTGGCCACAGACTATCTAACTAAGTGGGTAGAGGTAAAAGCTACGACAAAGAATGATGCTCAGACCACAGCTAAATTCTTGTTTGAGAATGTATTCACAAGATACGGGCTACCTATAGAGCTAGTAAGTGATAGGGGCACTCACTTCTTGAATGAAGTGATTGAAAATCTGCTCCAAGAATTCTTGGTGGTTCATAAGAAGTCTGCCACCTACCACCCACAAGCTAATGGGCAAGCCGAAAACACAAACAAGCCACCCCCTTTCAGATGGTATTTGGCCAAAATGCAGTGCTACCGCTGGACTTCTTGATACCTACATTGAAAGTAGCACAAGAGCATGAATGGACGGGTCATGAACTCTCCTCTAGACTTTTTGACTTGGAACGATTAGGAGAAACAAGACTCAGGGCGGCTGCAGGGATATATGCAGCTAAGAAACGACAGAAGGCATACTTTGATGCCCACGTTAAGGATAAAGGGTTGAAGGTAGGCGACCTAGTACTAGTATACACGTTGAAACAACATGCAAGGAAACTAGAAAAGAGAGGCTATGGACCCATGATTATTAATAGAATCTCAACAAGTGGAGCAGTGCAACTAGCCACATTAGAAGGCGATGTTCTCCCGAGCTATATAAGCGGGTGCAGAGTCAAGTTGTATCAGGAACCTCTCACAGAAGAAATGCTCAGCCGACTCAACACTGCTAAGAAACGCAAAGAAGAAGAACAACGAGTTCGAGAAGAAGCTCAAGCAGAAGCTTTAGAATGCATCAGAAGGATGAAGTTGAGACGGCAAGGTAGGGATCAACCTAGGACAGGTGCCTATGAGGATCCAGGATATCATGTGGCAATGTGTGAAGTCTCAGGAATAAGTTCCCAAAGGATAATAGATCGACGTCCTTTTATAACCTTAGAGATAGGACAAGGAAAGGGTGCAAGGACTGTAAGAGCCTTGATTGACTCAGGTGCAGCCACTAGTGATGTTAAATTATCGTACTGTCAAAAGTTGAAATTAGCCATCAATCCTATAGAAGCCTATCTCATAGGATTGGGAGGTGTGGAAACCCCTTGCATGGGCGAGGTGGAACTTCCCCTCTATATTCAAGACGAAGCAATGACAGTCAAAGTACTAGTGTGCCAAGATGAGGACCTCACTAAGCCTCTGGTCTTGGGTCAGGACTGGATCTATGATCATGCAGTCAACCTAAACCTAAGAAGTGGACTTCTTCAGGTATGGCTAAATCATAGTCGAATTACAGTTGAATTGGAAAATGAGGCACTCAAGGAATTACGTAAGGCACAAACTCCTGGTCCTTCCAGGGGTGCACATGAAGTTGACAATGTTGTTCTTGTCCAAAACTGTATGATGCAGAAAGAGGATTGTCTCAACAACGGAGTCAAGGATAAGACGGCACTCCCTTCTGTTCCAAAGGCCAGAGGGATGCAGCAACCAAAGGCAGATCAAATACAGGAGCCGAGTAACACCTATACTGGAGGCCAAAAACACGTGCAAAGCAGAGTATCTCAGCCGTTGAAACAAGTGTGGGTGCGGAAAGGCGAACACCCTGTTGCAACCACGCCAACCCCACGGCCAAAACCTCTTATTAGTAATCAACAACACGATACTAATAAGAAGTTTTTCATAAATTCTTCTGCGAAAGTAAAGTCTATTTGGGTACCCAAGAAGTCAATGAAGGCCAGCCCACAATCACGACAAATCTGGGTGCCTAAGGCTTGCTTGCAGGCTCAAATAGCTGCACCGAGGCCACACCCGGTACAACACGTTTCACTCACTCGAACATCCGATGCCCTTTCTTACATATCATGCACAAACACATATTCTTCCATGAGCACAAGTAGAATCACTTGTAAATGGGTCCCTTAAAAGCCTCATTTTCAAGTAGATACCCCTATCACACTCTCCAGAGTCTCCACAAAGTCAAGATCAAAACCTATCCATTGCATTTGGCAACCTAAAACTTGTAATCAACCCCCCGACCCCAGTTGTAAATCCATGCCCACCTACTAACTGCTACTCTCTCACTACATCATTCCACTTAGCTCCTAGGTCTACCAAATTACTAACTACACACACAAGCACCGAGCACTTAATAACCTACTAATCTCTCCCGAACCTCATGTTGATGTTGTAATGGGGACAAAAATGGTTCTATCTTGTCCTTTACAATGTTAACACATGTTTCTATATTCTCACAGAATGAGGAGGCAACAAGTAACATGGCAGATACGGCAGGAACTAGCTCCCAGACAGGCACCAGCCCCCAAGTCGTGGACATTGAAATTCTTCCCGTTGAGGAGGAATTGAAGGAACGCCCAGTGGCATTGAGGGCATTACACGCCATACCGATTCAGAATCCTCCACAAGGGCACACAATGCCGGTCAGCAAAAACTCACATTGGTTCAGTGATGTGGCAGGACCTCTGGGTGCAGGCACTTACATGTGGGAGGCCAAGATAGAATTCAATGGGCGCTGGGGCAGATATCCCTTTTTCACCAGGGAATTCGAGAAACCTGCAAAATAATGAAGGACTGAAACCTATACAGAAGAAGGCGAGACTATACGATTACTTCAAATTCCAATTGCCAAAGCCCGACTTTCTAAGATGCTCATATTTGATTAGCACCCTTACTCCGAGCAAAGACAAAAAGGGATACAACACCTTTGTCCTCCCATCTCTCATAAGGGGCAATGAGTTGAAGCACTTCAGGTTGACTATCAATTTGGTAAGGGAATCTCTAGACATGAAAGGTATGCACATTCCTACGGAGAAAGAGACTATGGTCCCCGACAATATGAAGAACAGGAATCTGACAAAATTAAAGGACATGGTGGCAATGAGACCTACAATTGCCATTCACTTGCGAATGGTCATGCAACATTTTGCATTTCCTGCTCGAGAGAGGTTCACAATGCCACCTAAGAAGATATGGTTTAGTCTATACTTGGCTGATGCCTTTGATTTGACAATCAACATGCCCCACTGGATTATCAACCAAATCCACTTGGCTCATCAAAGGTGGTATAAGAAACAAAAGTGTGTACTGTATGGATGATGTGCCCTCACCAGGATTGTGTATAGATGTCTGGCGTATGATGTGCCAGTGCAAAGGGCACTCATTTGGACCAGGGTACAGGAGTTTCAGCGCAGATTGTCCACCCTAGGGCCACCCTCCAAGAAAATGAGAGGCGTCGTTCAGATGCCCTGTGCACAAGCCCGCGGTGCGACACTGACACCAGAGACAACACCACGACTCCCTAGGCGGGTACAACCCTTTACTATCAGATTACCAAGACACAGCACTGAGGGACCTAATCTAGTGTTTCCACTTGTACCAACCGACCTAGAGTTCCCTCACGGATTCACTTTAAAAGACCTACCTGATGAGGAGGTATCCAGAATCATCGAGGCTGTTAACGCGGAAGTCGAGGCAGAGCAAGCTAGTGGACAACAAACTGCTACAGACCAACCTCATCCCAGACAACCAGAGGTCGTCGAAGTGGAGGGTGAAGAAGAAGAAGAACAAGAGGAGGAACATGATGGACAATCCGAGGAAGAAGAGCAGGAATATGATTAGGAAGCCCTGCAGGTACTTGAAGGTGCTCTAGCTTATACGAAGGCATTGAAAAAGCTCTATGATACCATGAACAGAGTTCAAGAGCAACATAGACTGTCCCTAGCAGTAGACAAAGCCCTCATGAATCAAATCCTTGAGGAGGAAGGCGTAGACGAGCAATACCGCACCACTCTTGACATGATATCTGATGCTTTAGGAGTACCTGAGACGGTTCATACTGCCCTTGCACAATCAGGAAGAACGGAGCGATGATACAGCAGACGCCCCCCTCGATCAAGAAAGCAGATGAATGTATTAGTATCAGAACCGCAAGGCACATCCACCACCACGGGCACCGCACACACCATTCATGATACTGAGGAAACCCATATATCAAGTGCACCTCCGTCACCCCCTTTGCCACCTCTGCCTCCAACTCCACCACATTCACTTCCCACTACCAGTGTAACCACTACTGTCACCGCCTCCGAGTCCACTACCCATACCGAAGCTCAAACCGTCAGTCAACCCACACCACCCACACACCCTATCTCCACCTCTCTTGCCTATACGGCCACCGAAACAGTAATTCTAACTGTAGCCACAGAAAATCTCGCCCCCTCGATCACACTTTCGGGCAGTTCGTATTCACAATTGCACACACCACTGTACACTTTCACCACTATCACCGCACCCACAATTCCAATATTCACAATCACTCCCACTACTGCATCCACTGTTGATTTTATGGACATATTACCCACCTCCGCACCTCTCCCTCCCCCCATACACCCACCATCTCCCATTCCCCCACCTCCCACTTCACCATTTTCCAGCACCGCATCCACACTTCCATTCCCCTTCCCCTTTCCCTTCCCTTCTGCATTCAACACCCTCCCCGCATCCACCCCTATTAATAATGTATTTAATAATATGTATCAGTGTATGTCACAACTACAACAGCACTACCAGCATCTTGATAACCAACATACGAGACTCTTTCGAAGCCATGAAGAACTTCAAGTACGATTCATTGATCTCGAAAGGGAAAAGCGATTACTACAACAACAGTATGCCACTTTACAGGAGCAACATGAACAGTTAGTAGCCAATCCACCCCAGTCAGATGAAGAAGAAAGGCAACATATGGATGATTTGCTACACTCCCAGATAATGGAGAATCTCAAGCTTAGACGCAACCTGGCCCTCCTACAAAAACACATGTCTACAGCACTCGAAGAGAATAAACGGCTGCAGAAACAGAATGAAGAAAACTTGGAAGCAGCAATGGAGGGTTTCCCGCAGGAAATTGACCCAGAGAAATTCAAGGCCATTCCCTCCGAGAATATGCAAATTGTATTAGAAACCCATGCCGACCTCCTGGAGGCTCATGCAGCATTAGAACGAGAAAGAGATGACCTACTTAAGCAACTGGCAACTCAGCAGGAGTCACCAAGCAAAGTCACAACCGCAGACGATACCTCTGAAGAAGTCACAAAACTCAAAGCAGAACTCGAAGAATTACGCAGTAAAGTCATGCAATACGAGCGTCAACCCTCTCCCCTTGTAGAGCCCGAGCTTGAGGACTTAGTGCCAATTGAAATCGAGGAAACCTTCGAAGATCCATACGTTCCCATGCCTGCACCAGGGGGCAAGCAAACAGAAGAGGGCATGGACACCATCGAGATAGAGGCTCCTGAATGGATGCAGAGGTTAGAGAAAGTGGCCACAACCCATGATGATAGAGTGGCAGTTCAGATAGCGTCAATGTCACACTTGGAAGAGGTAGTTATAAAATCGGAATACTTTCGAAACCTCTCCCATCATAGGTGGATCGGCACATCCGACGATTTGTATGTTCCTTTCTGTGTCTTAATGGTGGACTACAATGCTGAAATCAAGCACCAAACCTCAAAAGAACCAACCTCGGCTACACAATTTGCACCGGACGACATCCCAACAAGTGCCAAGCAGGGCAATATACATCAACCGACGTGGAGGATTTGTCTACTAGAAACCTACCCAGAGATGGTAAGAACATGGAATAACATGCCTTTGTACATCAAATACAACCCATGCTACTGCCCCATATTTCGAAGAAGGTCGTGGTCGGAATACACAAAAACTGTGCTGACAACCAAAGGATGCGAGAAATGGCTCAATTATGTCTACTTAGCACCACCTAAAGGCCAACCTACCATCGGATATATGATTTCAATGATTCGACACTGGGGGGTCCGGTTCAAAAATGTACCAGATGTCATGGCCGGCCTTAAAATTTTTGAACTCATGTTGATCACCTTCAGGACTTTCAAGAATGTCAAGTAACCTCATCTGTCAGCTCTTGGATTTAATGAAGGTAATCAGGACCTTGTCTACGACATGAGCGCAACCCCATCTATTAATGTTGTATATGCATGGCACGCGCGTATCAAGTATCTACCAGCCTGCTTCAAACAGACGTTTGAAGAAATGTTTATCACGGGATTCTGGGAATATCATTCAGAGATATTCATTCCCAGACCATCACATTTATTGCAGTTTTTTGCAATGGAACAAGCTCTCCATTCAGAAAAGTTACGTATACCACATCCAGAGGTTCCCGGGCCGGCAGATTGGGATGCTCTACTCACGGACTTGGCCAAAGGGTTGCGGACTGCACAACATCACTTAGCACAAGACGTTGTCGAGTACTACATCCAACGACCCACCCAACAAAGGTCTGTCAGGGACGACAAATGCCAGAGAGGGGGGGGGGGTTGTTGGAACTGAAGGACTCACAAGGCAAGGAAGCTTACGAAGGGAGTCAGAGAGAAGAGAAAGTACAAGCAGACAGAGCAGTCAACGACGATCGGGCAAGTAGGCCAATATTTTTCAGGACACTAACACATATAAAAGAGGTGGACACACAAGGAGAAGGAGCAAGTAGGGAGCTCCAGGAAATGTATGTCAAAATATTAATAGAAACCTCTACAAAAATAGTGATTTTCATCACTAAAAACCATTGTAAATACCATTTCATATTTTTGTAGCTCCATTTTGTGTAAGCCAAGGAGTCCTTGAGCTTGAGGAGCTTTAGAAGTACCTACCTGTCAATTTTCACATTTTTAAGACTTCGTTTGAACCTCCGAATAGGGTAGAGAACCTAATTTTTAACTAGGCCAGACACTAGGTCTGGAGACGGCCAAAACCTAGTCAAAAACTATAAATAGAGCTAGAGAGCTCCATTTTGGGGCTAGCTTGTAACTGAATTGAAATTGTATGAGCTTTTTGAAAGTAATCTAAGAAATCCATTGCTTCTCAATCTTTGTCTTGCCGTGTGTGCGCGTGTGTGTATGTGTGTGCATGTTTGTGTGCTTCTCACTCACGCACTTGTGCCTTCACTTGCTCGAGGTCTTCATAACATCTTCTTGTCTTCCCGGATTGACATTAAAGGAGGTGCTACTCATCACTGAGCTACAGATGGTATGAAGACCTCAAGCAAGTGAAGGCACAAGTGCGTGAGTGAGAAGCACACTAGTATGCACACACATACACACACACACGCACACACGGCAAGACAAAGAGTGAGAAACAATGAAGTTCTTCGATCACTTTCAAAAAGCTCTTACAAGTTCATATCAATTACAAGCCAACCTCAAAAATGAACTCTCTAGCTCTATTTATAGCTTTTGACTAGGTTTTGGCCGTGTCTAGACCTAGTGTCCGGCCTAGTTAAAAATTAGGTTCTCTACCCTATTTGGAGGTTCAAACGAAGTCTAAAAAATGTGAAAATTGAGAGGTAGGTACTTCTAAAGCTCCTCAAGCTCAAGGACTCCTTGGCTTGCACAAAATGGAGCTACAAAAATATAAAATGGTATTTACAATGGTTTTTAGTGATGGAAATCACTATTTTTGTAGGGATTTCTACTAACAATTTGACATACATTTCCTAGACCTCCCTACTTGCTCCTTCTCCTTGTGTGTCCACCTCTTTGATATGCGTTAGTGTCCTGAAAAAATATTGGCCTACTTGCCCGATCGTCGTTGACTGCTCTGTCTGCTTGTGCTTTCTCTTCTCTCTGACTCCCTTCGTAAGCTTCCTTGCCTTGTGAGTCCTTCAGTTCCAACACCCCCCCCCTCTCTCGCATCTGTCATCCCTGACAGACCCTTGTTGGGTGGGTCGTTGGATGTAGTATTCTACAACGTCTTGTGCTAAGTGATGTTCTGCGATTTGCAACCCTTTGGCCAAGTCCGTAAGTAGAGCATCCCAATCTACCGGCCCGGGAACCTCTGGATGTGGTATACGTAACTTTTCTGAATGGAGAGCTTGTTCCACTGCAAACAACTGCAATAAATGCGATGGTCTGGGAATGAATATCTCTGAATGATATTCCCAGAATCCCGTGACAAACATTTCTTCAAACGTCTGTTTGAAGCAGGCTGGTAGATACTTGATACGTGCATGCCATGCATATACAACATTAATAGATGGTGTTCCGCTCATGTCGTAGACAAGCTCCTGATTACCTTCATTAAATCCAAGAGCTGACAGATGAGGTTCCTTGACATTCTTGAAGGTCCGGAAGGTGACCAACATGAGTTCAAAAATTTTAAGGCACATTTGAGCCATGACATCTCGTACATTTTTGAACCGGACCCCCCAATGCTGAATCGTCGAAATCATATATCCTATGGTAGGTTGGCCCTTAGGTGGTGCTAAGTAGACATAATTGAGCCATTTTTCGCATCCTTTGGTTGTCAGCATAGTTTTTGTGTATTCCGACCACGACCTTCTTCGAAAGATAGGGCAGTAGCATGGGTTGTACTTGATATACAAAGGCATGTTATTCCATGTTCTTACCATCTCGGGGTAGGTTTCCAGTAGACGAATCCTCCACGTCGGTTGATGTATATTCCCCTGCTTGGCACTTGCTGGGATGTCGTCTGGTGCAAACTGTGTGGCCGAGGTTGGTTCTTTTGAGGTGTGGTGCTTGATTTCGGCATTGTAGTCCGCCATTAAGACACAGAAAGGAACATACAAATCGTTGGATGTGCCGATCCACCTGTGATGGGAGAGGTTTCTAAAGTACTCCGATTTTATAACTACCTCTTCCAAACGTGACATTGATGCTATCTGAACTGCCACTCTGTCATCATGGGTTGTGGCCACTTTCTCTAACCTCTGCATCCATTTAGGAGCCTCTATCTCGATGGTGTCCATGCCCTCTTCTGTTTGCTTGCCTCCTGGTGCAGGCATGGGAACGTATGGATCTTCGAAGGTTTCCTCTATTTCAATTGGCACTAAGTCTTCAAGCTCGAGCTCTACAAGAGGAGAGGGTTGACGCTCGTATTGCATGACTTTACTGTGTAATTCTTCGAGTTTTGCTCTGAGTTTTGCGACTTCTTCAGATGTGTCGACTGCGACTGTGACTTTGCTTGGTGGCTCCTGCTGAGTTACCAGTTGCTTTAGTAGGTCATCTCTTTCTCTTTCTAATGTTGCATGGGCCTCCAGAAGGTCGGCATGGGTTTCCAACACAATTTGCATATTCTCTGAGGGAATGGCCTTGAATTTCTCTGGGTCGATTTCCTGTGGGGAACCCTCCATTGCTGCTTCCAAGCTTTCTTCATTCTGTTTCTACAGCCGTTTATTCTCCTCGAGTGCTATAGACATGTGTTTGCGTAAGAGGGCCAAGTTGCATCAAAGCTTGAGATTCTCTGTTATCTGGGAGTGTAGCAGATCATCTATTTGTTGTTTTTCTTCTGCATCTGATTGGGGTGGATTGGCTACTAACTGCTCATGTTGATACTCTGATACATATTATTAAATACATTATTAATGGGGGTGGATACGGGAAGGGTGTTGAATGCAGAGGGAAAGGGGAAGGGGAAGGGAAGTGTGGATGGAGTGCTAGAAAATGGTGAAGTGGGTGGTGGGGGAATGGGAGATGGTGGATGTATGGGGGGAGGGAGAGGTGCGGAGGTGGGTGATATGTCCATAAAATCAAAAGTGGATGCAGTAGTGGGAGTGATTGTAAACATGGGAATTGTGGGTGCAGTGATAGTGGTGAAAGTGTAGAGTGGTGTGTGCAATTGTGAATACGAACTGCCAGGAATTGTGATTGGGGGAATGATGTTTTCCGTGGCTGTGGTTAGAATTACTGTGTCAGTGGTCGTATCGACAAGAGAGGTGGAGATAGGGTGTGTGGGTTGAATGACGGTCTGTGCTTTGGTATGGGTAGTGGACTCGGAGGCGGTGATAGTAGTGGTTACACTGGTAGTGGGAGGTGAATGTGGTGGAGTTGGAGGTAGGGGTGGCAAAGGGGGTGACGGAGGTGCACTTGATGTATGGGTTTCCTCAGTGTCATGAACGGTGTGTGCAGTGGCCGTGGATGTGGATATTCCTTGTGGTTCTGATACTAATACATTCATCTGCTTTCCTGATCGAGGGGGACATCTGCTGTATCTTTGCTCCGTTCTTCGTGATTGTGCAAGGGCGGTATGAACCGTCTTAGGTACTCCTAAAGCATCAGATATCATGTCAAGAGTGGCGCGGTATTGCTCATCTACGCCTTCCTCCTCCAGGATTTGATTCATGAGGGGTTTGCCTGCTGCTAGGGACAGTCTATGTTGCTCTTGAACTCTGTTCATGGTGTCATAGAGCTTTTTCAAGTCCTTCGTATAAGCTGGGGTACCTTCGAGTACCTGCAGAGCTTCCTGATCATATTCCTGCTCTTCTTCCTCGGATTGTCCATCATGTTCCTCCTCTTGTTCTTCTTCTTCTTCACCCTCCACTTCGACGATCTCTGGTTTTCAAGGATGAGGTTGGTCTGTAGCAGTTTGTTGTCCACTAGCTTGCTCTGCCTCGCTCTTCCGCGTTAATAGCCTCGATGATTCTGGCTACCTCCTCATGAGTTAGGTCTTCTAAAGTGAATCCGTGAGGAAACTCTAGGTCGGTTGGTACAGGTGAAAACACTAGATTTGGTCCCTCAGTGCTGTGTCTTGGTAATATGATAGTAAAGGGTTGTACCCGCCTCGGAAGTCGTGGAGTTGTCTCTGGTGTCAATGTCGCACCGCGGGCTTGTGCACAGGGCATCTGAACGGCGCCTCTCATTTTCTTGGAGGGTGGCCCTGCGGTTGATAATCTGTGTTGAAACTCCTGTACCCTAGTCCAAATGAGTGCCCTTTGCATTGGCACGTCATACGCCAAACATCTATACACAATCCTGGTAAGGGCACAACAACCATACAGTACAGATTTTTGCTTTTTATACCACCTTTGATGAGCCAAGTGGATTTGGTCGATAATCCAGTGGGGCATGTTGATTGTCAAATCAAAGGCGTCGGCCAAGTATAGGCTAAACCATATTTTTTTGGGTGGCATGGTGAACCTCTCTTGAGCGGGAAATGCAAAATGCTGCATGACCATTCGCAAGTGAATGGCAATTGTAGGTGTCATGGCCACCATGTCCTTTAATTTCGTCAGATTCCTGTTCTTCATATTGTCGGGGACCATAGTCTCGTTCTCCATAGGAATGTGCATACCTTTCATGTCTAGAGCTTCCCTTACCAAATTGATAGTCAACCTGAAACGCTTCAGCTCATTGCCCCTTGTGAAAGATGGGAGGACAAAGGAGCTGTATCCCTTTTTGTCTTTGCTCGGAGTGAGGGTGCTAATCAAATATGAGCATCTTAGAAAATCGGGCTTTGGCAATTGGAATTTTAAGTAATCGTAGAGTCCCGCCTTCTTCCATATAGGTTTTAGTCCTTCATTATTTTGCAGTTTCTCAAATTCTCTAGTGAAAAAGTGATATCTGCCCCAGCGCCCATTGAATTCTATCTCGGCCTCCCACATGTAAGTGCCTTCACCCAGGGGTCCTGCCACATCACTGAACCAATGTGAGTTTTTGCTGACCGGCATTGTGTGCCCCTATGGAGGATTCTGAACCGGTATGGCATGTAATGCCCTCAATGCCACTAGGCATTCATTCAATTCCTCCTCAATGGGAAGACTTTCAATGTCCACGACTTGGGCGCTGGTGCCTGCCTGGGAGCTAGTTCCTGCCGTATCTGCCATGTTACTTCTTGCCTCCTGATTATGTGAGAATATAGAAACATGTGTTAACATTGTAAAGGAAAAGATAGAACCGTTTTTGTCCCCATTACAACATTAACATGAGGTTCGGGAGAGATTAGTAGGTTATTAATTGATCGGTGCTTGTGTGTGTAGTTAGGAATTGGGTAGACCTAGGAGCTAGGTGGAATGATGTAGTGTGAGAGTGACGTAGTTAGTAGGTGGGCATGGATTTACAACTGGGGTCTGGGGGTTTCTTACAGGTTTTAGGCTGCCAAATACAATGGCTAGTTTTTTATCTTGATTTTGTGGGGACTCTGGAGAGTTTGTTAGGAGAATCTGCTTGGAAATGAGGCTTTTTTGGGGCCCATTTACAAGTGATTCTACTTGTGCGCATGGAAGAATATGTGTTCGTGCGTGGTGTAAGACTAGGCATCAGATGTTCGAGTGAGTGAAACATGTTGTACAGGGTGTGGCCTTGGTGTAGCTATTTGAGCCCGCAAGCAAGCCTTAGGCACCCAGATTTGTCGTGATTGTGGGCTGGCCTTCATCGACTTCTTGGGTACCCAAATAGACTTTACTTTCGCAGAAGAATTTATGAAAGACTTCTTATTAGTGGTGTGTTGTTGACTACTAATAAGAGGTTTTGGCCGTGGGGTTGGCCTGGCCGCAATAGGGTGTTCACCTTTCCGCATCCATACTGGTTTCAATGGCTGAAACATTCTGCTTCGCTCATGTTTGTGGCCTCCATTATAGGTAGTACTCTGCTTCCTCTATATTTGATCTGCCTTTGGCTGCTGCATCCCTCTGGTCTTTGGAAAAGAGGGGAGTGCCGTCTTATCCTTGACTCCGTTGTTGAGACAATCCTCTTTCTGCATCATACAGTTTTGGATAAGAATAGCATTCTCAACTTCATGTGCACCCCTGGAAGGACCAGGAGTTCGTGCCTTACCTAATTCCTTGAGTGCCTCATTTTCCAATTCAACTGTAATTCGACTATGATTTACCCATTCCTGAAGAAGTCCTCTTCTTAGGTTTAGGTTGACTGCATGATCATAGATCCAGTCCTGACCCAAGACAAGAGGCTCAGTGAGTTCCTCATCTTGACACGCTAGTACTTTGACTGTCATTACTTTGTCTTGAATGTAGAGGGGAAGTTCCACCTCGCCCATGCAAGGGGTTTCCACACCCCCCAATCCTATGAGATATGCTTCTATAGGATTGACGGTTAATTTCAACTTTTGACAGTACGAAAATTTAACAGCACTAGTGGCTGCACCTGAGTCAATCAAGGCTCTTACAGTCCTTGCACCCTTTCCTTGTCCTATCTCTAAGGTTATAAAAGGATGTCGATCAATTATCCTATGAGAGCTGATACTTGAAACTTCACACATAGCCACATGATATCCTTGATCTGCATATGCATCCGTCCTAGGTTGCTCTCTACCCTGTCTTCTCAACTTCATTCTCCATATGCGTTCCAATGCCTCTGCTTGAGCTTCCTCGCGAATTCGTTTTTCTTCTTCTTTGCGTTTCTTAGCAGTGTTGAGTCAACTGAGCATCTCTTCCGTCAGAGGTTCCTGATATAACTTGACTCTGCATCCGCTTATGTAGCTCGGGAGAACGTCGCCTTCTAACATGGCTAGTTGCACTGCTCCACTTGTTGAGATTCTATGAATGATCATGGGTCTGTAGCATCTCTTCTCTAGTTTCCTCGCATGTTGTTTCAAAGTGTAGACTAGTACTAGGTCGCCTGCCTTCAAACCTTTATCCTTAACGTGGGCATCAAAGTATGCCTTCTGTCGTTTCTTAGCTGCATATATCCCTGCGGCCGCCCTCATTCTTGTTTCTCCTAGTCATTCAAGGTCAAATAGTCTTGAGGAGAGTTCATGACCTGTCCATTCATGCTCTTGTGCTACTTTTGATGTAGGTATTAAGAAGTCCAATGGTAGTACTACATTTTGGCCAAATACCATTTGAAAGGGGGTGGCTTGGAGTACCGTTTTATAAGCGACTCGGTAATGCCCAAACAGCATGGTGTAGCTGTTTGTCCCAATCAGAGCGTTTATTGTTCACTAATTTTGTTAGTACATTGCATAAGATCTTATTTGTGCTCTCAGCCTGGCCATTAGCTTGGGGGCGATAGCGGGCAGACTTCTTATGTACTACCAAGAATTCTCGGAGCAGATTTTCAATAACTTCATTCAAGAAGTGAGTCCCTCTATGAATGACTAGCTCTATAGCTAATCCGTATCTGGTGAACACATTCTCAAATAAGAACTTAGCTCTAGTTTGTGCATCGTTCTTTGTTGTGGCTTTTACCTCTACCCACTTAGTTAGATAGTCAGTGGCAACAATGATATACTCAGCATGTGAACCCTTAGCTGGGGGATTAATAGGACCTACAAAGTCTATTCCCCACTTAGAGAATGCACATCCACCCATCATAGGTTTCAGTGGCATCTCATCTTTACGTATAGGATACTGAGTTCTCTGACACACATCACACCGTTTCACATAGGTATGTGCATCCATGTGAAGGGTCGGCCACCAGAAGCCCGCAAATAGTATTGCCTTGATCACCCGATCTGGTCCAAAGTGTCCTCCTGCTACACCTTGGTGAGCAGTTTCCAAGATCTTTAGGTATTCACTCTCATGAACACATAGTCCCAGGTAACCATCTTTACCACCCTTGTATAGATTATCACCAATGAGTGAGTAATCTAGGGCTTCTCGTTCTAGACTTCTTTGCCTTGTCAAAGTCATGTTTGGAGGGAATGTTTTCGTCCTCAGGAGGGATACTAGTGGTTCACTACACTCTGGCACTATGGACACTTGATAAAGAGTGGCATGTTCCACAGGTGGTTTAGTGCGGCAAATTGGGCATTCCTTGCACAACTTCTGGACATCAGCTTCCATAGTCGGCCAATGCACTCCGAGTCTCTTTAGTGTCTGTAGGGTTCGTTGCTTTGAGTAGTGTTTCTCTAATGCACCTACATGTGCTAATTGCAACCAGTTAGCGTACTCATCCTCTTCCACACAACAAGCCAAGATCCCTTGATCCGTGTGCTTGTACATACTTCCTGCCATGATGTGATACTTTTGGGCTTTTACTACCTCTCTATCATGTGTGGCTATTACTGGATGGTTAGGCCCGTAGGTTAATATTGGCACTAATGGCTTAGCCCACTGCGGCACCACTTCCAAATTAAACAAGTAAGCATCAGGAAGGTCATCTGACACTCCTTGTCGGGCTTCTCCAGATGTGAGCCTAAAGAGATGGTCTGCTCTCAAGTGAGTCTTCCCTTTCCTTACCACAACCTCGAAATCATATTCCATTAGCAAGAGAAACCATCTTACTAATCTTCCTGTGTTGCATGGCTTGTTCACGAGATATAGAAGTGCCTGATGGTCAGTGAAAAATTTAAACTTATTTGCAAGCAAGTAATGTCTAAACTTTTTAACTGCATATACCATGCCTAGTCCTTCTCTCTCCATAGTGGTATAATTTTGTTCAGCTGCATTCAATTGCCTACTAGCATATGCAATTGGAAGATCCATATTACCTTCACCGGTAGGTTGCGCGAGTACACACCCAATAGCATAATTGGATGCATCCACATGAACATGGAAAGGTTTATTCCAATCTGGTGTGGTCAAGATTGGTGCTGAACATAATCGCCATTTAAGCTCATTGAAGGAATTCTCACATTCGTCAGTCCACTCAAAGTTAGTCAAGAGTCCATACAGAGGCTTTGCTATGATGGCATACATGTGTATAAACCGTCGGTAATAACCACAATGCCCCATGAAATCTTGTACTTCCTTGACATTCTTTGGCCTAGGTAACTCCGCTATGGCTCTCACTTTCTCTTCATCAGTGGATATGCCATTCTTGGACACTATGTGTCCTAGAATCTTTCCTTGCCTGACCATAAAAACGCACTTTTCTGGGTTCAGGCAGACTTGATATTCTCTACATTTGTCAAAGATTTGTCTGAGTTCAGGGATATGGGTTTGTCTAATGTTGGAATGAGCACAAAGATCATCCACATAGACTTCTAAGTTCTTCCTCAGGAACTCTTTAAATACGTGACACATCAGCCTCTAGAAGGTTGCCGGTGCATTGGTAAGCCCAAATGGCATTACTCTAAAAGCAAAAGTGCCCCATTCTTTGGCAAAAGCCGTCTTATGCTGATCTTTTGGAGCAATGGCTACTTGATTGTAGCCCGAAAATCCATCAAGGAAGCTGTAAGCTTCCTTGCTTGCTACTCTTTCTAATAGATGCTCAGTGATAAGAAGTGGATAGTTATCTCGAATTGTGGCAGCATTGACCTTCTTTAAGTTAATGCATACACGCAGCTTTCCATTTTTCTTGGGCACCACTACAATGGGGGATACCCACTCAGTGTGCTCAATTTCATAGATGAATCTAGCTTCTACCAGACGATCTATCTCTTCTTTGATCTTGGCGGCGTAGTTGTCATTGTATGTGTAGGGCTTCTGCTTAGAGGGTCTCACATCTGAGGTCATGGGGATTGTATGTGAGCATATATCAGGGTCTACCCCTTTCAGGTCCTTATAGCTCCAAGCGAATACATCTCTGTACTCCCTCAGCAGGGCTATCAATTCATGCTCTTCATCTTCCGTCAGGTCATGGCCTATGTACGTGCATCTCTCTTCTCCTTCTTCCACAGCTACCACAATTTTCTTGGTGGTTTCTTTGTTATCATAGGCCTCCCTTGATTGCGCCTCTCGTTTAGGCATTCTGATCATGAATCTTCTATCATCTATCTCATACTTCTTAAAATTTTCCGGGATCTCAAACAAAGATTCTTCCTCTTCTGGTGTGACTTCCCTCTTCTTTCTTTTCTTTCCTTCTTCCTCCGGGGTCACATGTGTGGCTAGCCTTACATCGTTTGTAAGCTCTCCATGCCTCTGGGGTTGAAATTCTACTTCATATAAGTATTCTTCATCTGATGCAAAAGGTGGGTCCATGATGATTGACTCTAGATCAGAGTCACTTGTATCCTCAAATGCATCAGGGCTAGGTTCACACTCTTCTAACAGTGCCTCTCCCATGATTGGCTCTATGGAGAAGATTGAAATTTCATAGCCATCTTCATCACAGTGAGGTGTCCATTGTTCTTCATTGATGGCTACATCCATTGTTGCTAGGATTTCTGCCCAGCCGTGGGGTTCAAATTCCTCGTCAGGAAAGACTACAGGTGCATAGGCTGGGTCTTAAATTGATCTATGTGTTTCTTTTGCACCTATATCTCTGGCCTTTTCTCTCTTCTCTTCTTCTACTGCTACCTTACACATCCATAAGTGGGTGTCTTCACGCATCCATGAGGATCCTGATCCTATGGAATGCACTGATTCCGTATCATCTTTGGCTCTATGGATGGGATTCCATTGGATAGGAGGGACATCTCTATGAGAATAATCTTTGAGATTCACTTTGGTCGTGACACCTAAGTGTTGCACGTACAAAGAATTGGTTCCCCAGTCTTGTACCACTTGCAACTGTCGCATAAATGGTCTTCCCAAGATCATTTCATAGGCATGATTTTTGCTAAAATCACATATAGCAAATGTATGCTCGAACTCAACACCACATGTGGTGAGAGCTACTCCTTCTAACAGCCCTAAGGGTCTCTCTAGATGACCATCGGCCATTTGCAATTTCATCCTCGTGGGCCTGAGTGCTGGCTTGCCCCAACGCTTCCATAGGGAAGTGGTAGCAATTGCAACACCTGCGCCTGAGTCTAGAATGGCCTTGGTGGTGTATCCTTGATGGGTGATAGGAAGATATGTGTTTCCCTCTTCGCCCTCACTCATGTCTCCTATCTTGTCCAATGGTATTTCTGGCACTGTTCTCTGGGATCCTACCTGGGAACGAGGTTTTGCTATCTCTGGTACTTGTTTGGCTACATGTTTCCATAGCTCTGGCCTTACTTTGAGTAGCTCTTCTAAGGTGAGGTTGCACTGTACTTTAGTGTTTTTTACTACCTTTGTGTTCCTAGGTATGACTGAGTCCTCATTTCGTACCATGATCGTGGGTGCTCTCATACAAGTAGACTTAGCTTCCCATGGGCCTGTGAAGTGGGGTAATTCTTGTAGAGAGTTAGACTCAAAGTCTAATCTTTCCTGGGATTGGGTGCTCTCTTGCTCCCCATAAATGGATGGGATGTCTTGTGGGAATTGGTCGTGTGCATCATCCACAAGTTCAATGGGAGGAGGGACTTCACTTTCTTTAGCCCATTTGTCTTCTTGAATCTCTCGTAGGAATTCTGGTGTGAACCGATTCATGGAGGATGATGTGTCTGGCTCCGTAGAGTTAGGCACATAGGCTTCCTGGGCAGGAAGACCTGCTCTTTCACTTGCCTTGTCCTTATGTTGAGAGGCGGGTTCCTTTTCTGATTGTGCAATTAGTCTCTCTATTCTTTCTAACAATCCTTCAAAGTGCAGCTGCGTCTTTGCTGAGCTAGATATGTTAAAGAGGCGGCTGGCTTCAAACATGGTTTGAGCAAACTCCACCATCTTAGCCCAAATTTTAGTTCGTTCAAGCTCTAATTCTGCTCTAGGGTAGCATTTTCCATGATCAGTTACGTTTGGCCCATCTTGGATTTTGGCCTGATATGCTTTAAGCATCATGTTTAGGTCCTCAAGAGTGGGATCCGCTAGGACTGATCCTACTCTAGGGGGTGGTGGGATCACGTGAGGTGGGTTGGAAGGTGGCGGGTCGGATGGTGTTGGGAATGGTGGGGGTGGGGTAGTGTGAGAGGGAGGTGTTACAGAACATTCGTTTCTGAGCTACTTTCTCTGCTAATTCCTCAATAGATGTGGATTGAGTGGAAGAGAGACTAGAAGCACTATCTGAGTCTTTGTAGATTTTGGAGAGCTCTAGTTCTTCCCCTACGTTATCCTCGATGTCAATGCACATGCGTTGTCAGGGCGTGAGAGATGCTCGGATGCTGGATCAAGTCATCCGCCAAAATCGTTCGGCACACGCAGGGTGTCTGTAGCGGACTCAGGCTTAAGGAAATAAGGGTTCTAATGACAAAACAATATAACTTACCTAATTCTATGACTGAAACTAAGTTTTTCTTATCAAAAGTAAATAGTTTTAACTAGCTATGGACCGTAAGGACCAGCAGCCCTGTATCTTTCTATAGCTTCTATTTGATAAGGTGAAACTAAGTTCTCACCGGTAATTTGATCTTTAATCATGTCATTTTCTTCAGTTTCAATTTGATCTGAGCTTGGTTTTCGAACTAATTTAGGTGGGAATAAGTCTTCGTTGTCCTCCGGTTCTGGCAAAACTATAGTAAATAACAGTAACAGTCGAGAAACAAGAGGATCGTATTCTAACGTGCGTAAAGTCTCGTTAACTATTTTATCTTTAATAATTTCAGGTTCTATATTTTCGTTATTATATGAATTCTCAATTGGAGATGGTAGCAATGTTCCTATAATTAAGTGTTATAATTTGTGCTTAATATCATAATCTTTTTTAGAACTACTGGTAGTTCCTATTTCTTTCGACATACGAATGAAAAATTAAGATCTCAATAAAGTTGTAGAAAAACAATATGAAGAATGTCAATATCAAACTATTTCAGTCTATACAAAGGCATATATTCAGTGCTACTATAATCTTCTAATCCTATACAACTTAGTAAGTTTGAAATTGTGAAATCTTGTATGCTTGTTTTTTTTGGAATCTTCTTTGTAATTTTCTCACTTCACTGCACTTCAATCGTCAATGTTTCTTTATCAACACTCCTTGACACTTCGCAATGGTTTGAATTGGAAAATAAGATTTAAATGAATCTTCAATCTTGCTGCTTCTCTTTACTTCACTTCAATAGCTTGAACTCATCAATGTTTCTGCAAAGAAACATTATCATATTAGTAATATTACAAAAAATTAATAAAAAACATAAACTTACATTATCATACACATGCATATACTAATTAAAACATTCACATGCTAGTATGCATACATTCACATCATGTTCATTCATTCACTTACTCACACATATGCACATACATGCTTACTATCCATACACACACTCATGCTAGTATATGCTAATACATGCTCAAATATACCCATAATCATACACTATTATGCATATGTACTCATGTACAATCATTTCATGAACAGTCATCATCACTCATTACTATACTCTAACTTAATTCAATATTTATATGTATACTCACATGCATAGATGTATATGTCTTCATGCATAAGCTAAACACCTCTCTTCCTTTCTCTCTCATTCTCTTCCCATCTCTCTTTCTTTCTCTCTCTCTCTCTCTCTCTCTCTCTCTCTCTCTCTCTCTCTCTCTCTCTCTCTCTCTCTCTCTCTCTCTCTCTCCTTCTCTGTGTACGCTGTCGCGCTGCAGCAGAGGAGGGGAGGGAGAGATTCATTCTCTCTCTCTCTCTCTCTCTCTCTCTCTCTCTCTCTCTCTCTCTCTCTCTCCTTCTCTGTGCGCGCTGTCGCGCTATAGCAGAGGAGGGGAGGGAGAGATTCATTTTCTCTCTCTCTCTCTCTCTCTCTCTCTCTCTCTCTCTCTCTCTCTCTCTCTCTCTCTCTCTCTCTCTCTCTCTCTCTCTCTCTCTCTCTCTCTCTCTCTCTCTGCGTGCTGCCGCGCGCAGTTCTGCAGGGGGAGGGAGGGAACTTCTCTCTCTCTTTCTCTTTCTCTCTCCTCTGTCTCTTTCTCTCTCCTCTATCTCTTTCTCTCTCTCTCTCTTCGGTGCTGTAGCGCGCAGCACTGAGGAGGGAGGGAGAGAACCTTTCTCTCTCTCTCTTTCTTTCTCTCTCTCTCTCTCTCTCTCTCTCTCTCTCTCTCTCTCTCTCTCTTCGGTGCTGCAGCGCGCAGCACTGAGGAGGGGGGGGAGAGTCTCTCTCACACACATACATCACACACACACACGTGCACATACACATCACATACACATACACACATCACATACACACACACACATCACATACACACTCACACATCACACACACACACACGTGCACATACAGACATCACATACACATACACACATCACATACACACACACATCACATACACACACACACATCACATACACACTCACACATCACACACACACACACACGTGCACATACACACATCACATACACACACACACACACATCACATACACACTCACACATCACACACACACACATGCACACACACATCACATACACACTCACACGTGCACATACATATCACATACACATACACACATCACATACACACACACACATCACATACACATACTGCTGCAGGGACCCAGACCAAGCCATGGAATAGGCATGGGCATGCTTCCAGCCGGTCAATCAACATCAAGATCATCATGCACAGCAGTACATGATGGCTTAATATCCCGAGCACGAGGAGGGTCTAATGAGAAAGAAGGAAAAACAGAAGAAAGTAAAGAGCAGGAGAAAGTACCTTCAAAGAAACATTATGAGAAACTTGAGCTCAACACTCATTTAAATACATACACAAGTCATTTCTAAACCACTCTTTTTAGTTTTAACTTTAAATCTACAACCACACTTTAATCTCCTTACTTCCACCACACTTTCCATTTTAACTTTTCTACTTTAATTACACTTAATTTCTACTCCTCTCTTTTCATCTTCACTAATTCTCTCCACTCTTTTTCTTAACCAACTTTTTTCTCTTTAAGTGCATCTTCTATTAAGACCACTCCTTAAATCTCTTTAGTTACACAACTTATATAAGCCATTCTTTTCCCTAGGACTCATATAGTCCACTAGTTATTTATCCATTTAATTAATCATTTTAATCTAATTAGCCTACATTTCTTATTTAAATGAATCAATTAATTTAAGCTTAGTTTAAGGGTTTAATTAATTAGAACCTTAGTATTTAAATACACATATTTAATTAAAGTAATTTTTAATGACATAGTTTAATGTTTAATACATAAATATGTAATTTAGATATTAATGTTTTTGAATAACATCCCTTTAAATATATTAAATCCTAGAAAACCTATTGGAAACCCATAAAACCCCCTGGGTTAGACCATTAAAATCCTTCTGAAACCCTACCATTAACTCATTATAAATCATGTAAACCCTTTGGCTTAACCATTCACGTAAATGCCACAACTTCCAGGGTTGTAGAAGCTTCTGCAATTCAACCTGTCGATGTATGCATATGCAAGCAAAATTTAAAATTTATACCTGAGCTGCATCGGCGTTTGTTCACGTCGGGTTCACCAAATGTCGGGGCGTGAGAGATGCTCGGATGCTGGATCAAGTCATCCACCAAAATTGTTCGGCACACGTAGGGTGTCTGTAGCGGACTCAGGCTTAAGGAAATAAGGGTTCTAATGACAAAACAATATAACTTACCTAATTCTATGACTGAAACTAAGGTTTTCTTATCAAAAGTAAATAGTTTTAACTAGCTATGGACCGTAAGGACGAGCAGCCCTGTATCTTTCTATAGCTTCTATTTGATAAGGTGAAACTAAGTTCTCACTGGTAATTTGATCTTTAATCATGTCATTTTCTTCAGTTTCAATTTGATCTGAGCTCGATTTTCGAACTTATTTAGGTGGTAATAAGTCTTCGTTGTCCTCCGGTTCTGGCAAAACTATAGTAAATAACGGTAACAGTCGAGAAACAAGACGATCGTATTCTAACGTGCGTAAAGTCTCGTTAACTATTTTATCTTTAATAATTTCAGGTTCTATATTTTCGTTATTATATGAATTCTCAATTGGAGATGGTAGCAATGTTCCTATAATTAAGTGTTCTATTTTGTGCTTAATATCAGAATCTTTTTTAGAACTACTGGTAGTTCCTATTTCTTTCGACATACGAATGAAAAATTAAGATCTCAATAAAGTTGTAGAAAAACAATATGAAGAATGTCAATATCAAACTATTTCAGTCTATACAAAGGCATATATTCAGTGCTACTATAATCTTCTAATCCTATACAACTTAGTAAGTTTGAAATCGTGAAATCTTGTATGCTTGTTTTTTTTGGAATCTTCTTTGTAATTTTCTCACTTCACTGCACTTCAATCGTCAATGTTTCTTTATCAGCACTCCTTGACACTTCGCAATGGTTTGAATTGGAAAATAAGATTTAAATGAATCTTCAATCTTGCTGCTTCTCTTTACTTCACTTCAATAGCTTGAACTCATCAATGTTTCTGCAAAGAAACATTATCATATTAGTAATATTACAAAAAATTAATAAGAAACATAAACTTACATTATCATACACATGCATATACTAATTAAAACATTCACATGCTAGTATGCATACATTCACATCATGTTCATTCATTCACTTACTCACACATATGCACATACATGCTTACTATCCATACGCACACTCATGCTAGTATATGCTAATACATGCTCAAATATACCCATAATCATACACTATTATGCATATGTACTCATGTACAATCATTTCATGAACAGTCATCATCACTCATTACTATACTCTAACATAATTCAATATTTATATGTATACTCACATGCATAGATGTATATGTCTTCATGCATAAGCTAAACACCTAATAATAACTAAATAAAATTCAAACCAAATACATTTAATTACTTTTAATTATTCATTAATCTAAAACAACCAAATAAATAAAATTAAATTAACATTATATAAACCCAATCACTCTCTTCCTTTCTCTCTCATTCTCTTCCCATCTCTCTTTCTTTCTCTCTCTCTCTCTCTGCCTCTCTCTCTCTCTCTCTCTCTCTCTCTCTCTCTCTCTCTCTGTCTCTCTCTCTCTCTCCTTCTCTGTGCGCGCTGTCGCGCTGCAGCAGAGGAGGGGAGGAAGAGATTCATTCTCTCTCTCTCTCTCTCTCTCTCTCTCTCTCTCTCTCTCTCTCTCTCTCTCTCTCTCTCTCTCTCTCTCTCTCTCCTTCTCTGTGCGCGCTGTCGCGCTATAGCAGAGGAGGGGAGGGAGAGATTCACTTTCTCTCTCTCTCTCTCTCTCTCTCTCTCTCTCTCTCTCTCTCTCTCTCTCTCTCTCTCCTCTCTTCTCTCTCTCTCTCTCTCTCTCTCTCTCTCTCTCTCTCTCTCTCTCTCTCTCTCTCTCTCTCTGTGCGTGCTGCCGCGCGCAGTTCTGCAGGGGGAGGGAGGGAACTTCTCTCTCTCTTTCTCTTTCTCTCTCCTCTGTCTCTTTCTCTCTCCTCTATCTCTTTCTCTCTCTCTCTCTCTTCGGTGCTGCAGCGCGCAGCACTGAGGAGGGAGGGAGAGAACCTTTCTCTCTCTCTCTCTCTCTCTCTCTCTCTCTCTCTCTCTCTCTCTCTCTCTCTCTCTCTCTCTCTCTCTCTCTCTCTCTCTCTCTTCGGTGCTGCAGCGCGCAGCACTGAGGAGGGGGGGGAGAGTCTCTCTCACACACATACATCACACACACACACGTGCACATACACATCACATAAACATACACACATCACATACACACACACACACACATCACATACACACTCACACATCATACACACACACACACGTGCACATACACACATCACATACACATACACACATCACATACAGACACACACACATCACATACACACACACACACATCACATACACACTCACACATCACACACACACACGTGCACATACACACATCACATACACACACACACACACACATCACATACACACACACATCACACACACATACACGCACACACACATCACATACACACTCACACGTGCACATACACATCACATACACATACACACATCACATACACACACACACATCACATACACATACTGCTGCAGGGACCCAGACCAAGCCATGGAATAGGCATGGGCATGCTTCCAGCCGGT